>CM036339.1:10947414-11677414 GCA_020615435.1 Telenomus remus | reverse complement strand
ACTCATTCCTCGGATTTCTCTTAGTTTTTGTTATTATTCGAAAATTGCAAACGAAAGCGCAATGAACAAAGAAAAATTGTATATAAAGTAAAAGTGTTTTTTTTTCAAAAACGAAAAAAAATCTAATCACGACGTAAGTCGTTGAAGGTTGACGAATGTCATAGCAGTTTCTATGACGAGTCGACGAATTATCAGCACTACGGCGATTACTCGTAACATGAAAGTTGGACTTGAAGTTTAATTTTTCTCACGCTGCATATAATGATTGAAACAAAATCACAGTGATAGTTTTTACACACGGTACGTTGTTTTGTTAATTCTTGCTGTTCGCGTGACTGTATGAAGCGACTGCGACAACCTAAACTAGCGTTTCCAAGGGTAAGGTGGTTGTGCGTCGCGTATAAAGTGTAATCGAGTGGATGACGTTAAATTGCACCATTGAATATGATTTAGAATCTCAAAAATTTATTCAAGCCCGAAATTCCGTCACACTACGTACAATGGTTGAAATAGGATGACGGTTAAATCGTTATAACGCGGTATATCGATTTGTGCAACGTGTTGGCATGAAGCGACTGACACAATCGAACCAATGATTCCAAGAGTGAGGTACGTGAGTGTCACGTACCGAATTTTGGTCGGGAGGATAACGTTAACTTACAAAAAACATAATGAAAAAATAAAATAAACGAATCAATCGAACTTAAAATTACAGAATAAGGTAAGCACTAAGAGAAAAAATTTATATTTACAAGAAAATTTTAAATAAAAAAATGCCGCACTTCTAAATCAATATATCTAAGTCAGTCAACAGAAAATTACTTATTACATAGAAAATGAATTGACCAAAACAAAAACTGTGAAAATCATGTAGACATTGAAAAAAAGTAAACATTGTTTAGAATTTTGTTAAAATGCTTTCGTAATTTTGCAAATACACCGTACAATTTTATTGCAAATGTGTCTCCTTAATTCTTTAAATCGGTGGGACACGCTCGTGATTAGTTAAAAGTAATATGCGATGCAACCTCGTGAAACTTCTTTTCACCCTATAACCCTGCAAAATACTCTACGATTCAAAAGGTAAGGGATAAAGGAAAAAGTCCTAAACTGTAAACTATGCGCCATTCTTTTAGTTAAAATTTTCTTGTGAATATAAATTTTTTTTCTTAGTGCTTATCTTATTCTGTTATTTTAAGTTCGATTAATTTGTTTATTTTAATTTTTTAGTTGGTTTTTTGTAAGTTAAATAAAAGGATTTTAAACAAAAAAATTTTTTTTTTTCCTTGTGAATTCCATCTGTTTGCGTGACTGTATGAAGCGAGTAATATCACCGGACCTAAAGACTCCAAGGGTACGTGCGAGTTGCGTAAATCATCGAATCAGGTAAATACTGACAAATTCAATGAAGAACATAACATTGCAAACTTGCGAAACGATGAAAAGTTTAATTTTTGTCTTACAAAATACATAATAATAATAATGAAGTAAAATCAAAGTTACTCTGTCTTTATGGTACGCGCGAACTGTTATGACCGAAACAAGAGATTTACAAAACTAACTACGTGTGATTCGCGTACGAAAGTGAATGAGATAGATGATGTTAACTTTCGTCATTGAATATTATTTGAATATCCGGAGAAAACGATACAACGATTAGTTTGTATCTAAATACGTATGACACTCGAATAGGTCACAGAGCTCAGTTCTTCGAAAACTATTGACAGTTAGAGTATGAAACGACTGTTACGACCGAAATCGTAGATTTCAAGAGTAAGGTACGTGTGATTGGCGTGAAAAATCGTGTAAGGTGAAAATGTTAATTTTCAATAACGATACAAGTTTTCATTTTCGTAACACTCAATATTTACTGTTGAAACAAAAATTGCACTACTTTTGCTGCATGCGGTACATTCTTTTGAGAATTGAGAAACTAATAATACTAAGTACAAAAAATGCGTTCGTCGCCTACAAAATTGGATCGGGTGCATAACGTGCACAAAAGATCAGAAGTTCAATTCGATCTCCAAAGATACATTATGATTGGATTGAATACAGCGATACTGTTCTGTAATTTGTATTTTTTCTGAAACTGGAGACTACTGGTGAATATTATTTTCATTTCTTGAAAATAATAAAAAAACCTTTATTTTCGTTATACTCTATATATAGTGATCGAACAAACTAGATGTAAAATTGTTCAGAAATGGACCATTGTGTGATTTTCCTACACACGGGTACGGTATGAACCGACCATTTCAATCGAAACTTGAAATTCCTCGTGTTAGGTACGCGTGATTTATGCACAAAATTTAAACATATAAAAAATGACAAGTTTTATCGTGAATTAAAATTCGAAAATTGTAAGATGACTTTCTTTCCTTTTTTTTGTTTTTTTTTTGTTTTTTTTTTGTTTTGTTTTGTTTTGTTTTGTTTTTTTTTTTTTTTTTGAAGAACACTCAATACATGATAACGTAAGAGAATGACAGTTCGTTCGTTGAATTGAAGTAGGGGAGAGTGCCCACAAGTGAGACGGCTCGAACAGTGAGCCGGTGGGAATAACTTGAAATTTATAGGATGAAAAATGATGAATAAGATTAATTTATCGTCATTTTATAATGATGAACAACAAAGGTCCAAAATTCCAGAACTCGGAATCATATTTCAAATGAGTTATAACAAAGTCGTAATTTTGAACGTCAAAATCGCACTGTCTCACTGTTGGAGTCGTCTCACTTGTGGGCAGTCTCGCCTACATCGTTTTGTAAATCATTTTCATTCGCCTGACATAGGCCGACTCTTATGACCGACACTAGAGGCTACGAGAGCGTTATGTGAAAAATTGAATCAAATGGGAAAAAAATTTAATTTCATCGTGGAATAACATTTGAAATTACGACAATGATGTTCCGTCAGGCTATATTGAATGAAGGTATTGTAATGGCGTTGACATGCGATACATCGTTCTTTAAGTTCTGTACGGACGATCGACGGTTTGAAGTGACTAACTCAACCGAGACTGACGATTCCAAGATGATGGCACGTGTGAGTTTTGTACAAAATTCAATCAGGTTAATAATGTTACGATCACATGTCGGAATAGAAGTAACAATTTAAGAAATGAACAAAAGTTTAATTTTTATCACAACTGACATACTGACCGATGAAATGAAATGAAGGTAATATTGTGGGCATGCGATATATTGTTCTGTAATATCTGCGTGTCCGAGTGTCGCTGTATGCAGCGAGTAACGTGACCAAAACTAGAGATTCGGAGATGTTGATAATGTTAAATTTCATCGAGGAATATGACTTGAAATTTCAAAATCTATACAGTTCAACTGTCGATACACTATACGCGACGGGACGTTGCTTTTTTAATTTAATTCTGTCTTTGGCCGCGAGTTAAATGATGCCAACTTTCGTCGACAATTAGTATTTGAAAATTCGGAAAATATAATAAAATTCTCTATTTATACACGAATATATCACACAGCTGTTGGGATTTTCGCCAAGTGGAGATAATAATTTGATAAAATATAACTGTTTACATTTGGAACATCACCTTGTGAATTCTGTGCTAAGTCATGGAGGATTTGAAACGGCTATTACAACCGAAACTATAGATTTCGAGTGTAAGATACGCGTAAGGTAAATATGTTGAGTTTCAAAGATGATACAAATTCCAAAATTGAAACAGGTGAAGAATGTTGAGTTTCATCGTGAATCAACGTTTGACACTTTAAAATTGACGAAAAGCCTCATTCTTGGAACATTCAATGTATGATAGTTGAAAAAAATGACGGTGCTTTTGTCAAATTGCAGTGCATCGTTTTTCAAATCATTTTCATTCGCGTAACGGTATGAACCGAATATTATATGACCGAAAAATCACAAAATCAAAGCGCAATGTACACGTGTCTTGCGTAGAAAATTAAACTTTGTTAATAATAATACATGTCATTGTTGAATAACATTTAAAATTTGGGAAACGATCAGAAGTTCAATTCGCGTCCTTTCATATATTATGACAAAATTACGTGAAATAATGTTGTTGAAATGTGGAACATTGTTGTCGAAAACTGCCTTGTCGCTTGAAACAAACCGACCGGTAAAGCCGAAACTAGAGGTTTTCAGTGCAAAGTACATGTCTGTTGTGTTCGAAGTTAAATCAAATGGATAAAATTCAATTTCATCGTGAAATGACATTCAAAACTTGAAAAGCGATCAACAGTTAAGTTATTGTGTTTCATTCTTATGCATAATGATTGAATAAAGTTACGATCAAATAGTAGTATTGCAATATCGTTGACATGCGATGCATTGCTTGTTCAGTTCTGTACAAACGCACGTCGGTTTAATGAGACTAACACGGCCGAAACTAAGGATCCCAAGTAAACGGTACGTGTGAGTATCGTACAAAATTCAACCAGGTTAATAACGCTATGTCACATGTTCGAATCTGAGTCAAACTTTGAGATATAAATCAAAGTTCAATTTCCAATACACTCGATATAATGATTGAAATTAAATCACGGTAAGATTGGTGATATGCGATGAATTGTTTTGTAAATTCTGTCCGTCCGGGTGACTGTACGTAAAGAGCAGTGACATAACCGAAACTAGAGATTCCGAGTGGTACATGTACGCGTCGCGTACAAAATTTTCTTCGTACACGGAATGTTGTCGTTTCAATTTTTGTACGGTCGCGTGACGTTATGAAGCAAAAAACATGATCGAAACTAGAGATTCTATTGGTAAGGTACGTGTGTTGTGCTTACAACATTCAATCAAGAAAATCATGCAGAATTTCGGCACGAAGTATCGTTTTTAGAATTTGAAAAATGATTCAAACTTTAACTTTCGTTATACTGCAATCACGGTAAACTTAACATCCCGAGAGTAAGGTGCGCGTGAGTGACGTGCAAATACAAATCAATGTTAAATTTAATGACAGAATAAGATTGAAAAATTTCAAAATGATAAAAAGTCTAATCCACGTTACACTGTATTCAATGATTAAATCAAATCACGGTATGGTTCTATGAATAAAAAAGGACAACCTAAAATGAAGAAATAACATCACAGCGTAGAACGCAAAAAATTATCATGAATCGTAGCTTTTCAGGTTTAAAGCTCGAATTTCACGGCGCTTTCGTTTATGTGTGAATTCAGTCAATTCAATTCAATTCACGTGACGGTATGAACCGACTATCATGACCGAAACCTGAGATTCTGAGAGTAAGGTACGCGCGCTTTGCAAAGAGAATGTAATCAAGCGGATCGTGTTGAATTCCGTCACGGAATATCGTTTGACGTTCGAAAAATGCTTACGAAAAACGTATCATTCAATAGAAAATATTTCGATTTTTTTTTTAAATTAAGCGCTTTTCATTACTTTTACATCGGAGCATCAAATCTTCTGGAATTAAGATAACCGCCTTCAACCCAATGCAAACGAATGTAACTTTGCAGGCATACATATTCCCGATGACGATACACGAATATGACGTTTTGACACATTTTTGTTGTCCTTTCGGTAGATGAGTAACAAAAACCGATTTTTAATGAAAAGTGCTCGGAATTTTTTACTTTTTCAGTAATCAGTAACGAGTAACGTTAATATCTGTTAAATAATAATATTAAAAAAAAAAAAAATTTTTTTCAAGAAACGCTTTTCCTTACTTCAATACATTGATCAGTAGTGAAAACACAATAAATACAAATTTAATTCGCCGTTTACCCGTGCTTCGACGTTGAAATCACGATCAATGAAACGAATAAAATTCATCAGCTATTTTTAACTCAAAACGTGAACGATTCGGAGGGAAATCGCTCGAAATGAATGGTCTATTTGTTATTTTCTTTAACCTTTCAATTGGCCGTTCCCAATTTTATTTCAGACACAAAACGCAGCTCCAATTAGTTCCGTCAGTTTGTGGATCTACGACTAGAGCGCCTCGGATACTCGGGTGTTAGGCAGACAATGTCGGAAAAATTTCCATCGGGACAGTTGGAATCTGGCAGATCTCTAGCAGTACAACGCATTTTGGAACAAAAGGCCTTGATCTACCCTGGGAGAGTCATGGTTCAGTCCGCCGTCTATCAGCGCGCTTTGACATTGAACTTTTTTGATATTGCAAATTGGTGCTCGTTGGGTCGATTCTTATACTCTACAAGTACGCAACGTTGAGCTAAAAGTTAATTGAAATGCAAGCGCGAAAAAATCATAAACGATTTAAAAGAAGTTCGACCAAAATTGATAACATTTTGTTTGATATTTTTTTCTATTTTCATAGTACTCATTGGCCGTTCAAGATCATACTTTGACGGTGAGATTCCAAGAGTCAGGCAGACCGATTTAGAAAAAATTTTGAGGGGTTAAAACAGTGACCGAAAAACGGTTACGGTCACGGTTTTAAAAGTTCCTTTTTGTTACATTGTGCAGAGGAATAATTTTCACGAGTAGCAACAAAGCTTTCATCGGATCTAAACGAATGTTTTAATTAAAAATCATGAAAAACACGCGTATTATTGTTTCATCATTTTAATTATGCTTACCATCGGTGATGTAATCCAAGCTGGACAATATTTCAGAGTAATCTCGCATTGCTAAATCCAAAATGGATTTTGCGTACAATGAAGCGAATTTTTCAAGGAAAAACTTTGAATGTTCCTTGTAAAAGATGTCGAACTCAGCTAGGATCTAGCATTATAAAACGAAAAATTAGTGACAATGGATTTGGTAGAAAAAGAGATTCGTTATATTTTGCACATTTTTTAATACCATTTCTCCATGAGCATCCTGTAACCTCGGGTATTCCTGGAAAATTTCTGTCACTGTGGGGTGATCTCTCATAACCCATTGTCTGCGATGTGGTGCCGTTTCAATCATAGCCTTTTTGATGTCAGTCATGTTAGTTTCCGATGGATTTGCATACTTCATATAGTCAATCTACAAATGACATAAAACATGTTACTACTACTACATTCGATAATGCAAGAGTGCAAAGTTAGTAATAATACAAGGTGTCCCAAACCACCCGTACCACCTAAGTACCATACAAGGATATACACCTATTATTGATCAAATAAATTTTTATTTGAACAATAATAGGAAATTAAATGAAAATATTACTATTTTCATTTAAAAAATTTTTATTTTTCAAAAAATTTCATGAGGACTTGGTCAGAATGACAAAATTCGACGTATACTTTGACTTTGACTTTGCATTGTTTATGAATGCGATTATGTTGACAAATATACAAAAGTACCGCGGTAGGTTGATAAAGATGCGTTTGAAGATAACATTGCAATGATCATTTGATAATTATGTGATATTGTAATTTTGGCAGAGCGAATAGAGTGAACTCGTAATACACGGAGCGAAAGGCAGTGTCAAATGAATGCGCTCAGGTAGAACCGAGTCGGCGATTCGACGTGGAAATAATATTTGATTTTGATCAACACTAAATTCAGAGTAACCTATTGTTATTAAATATTACTATTTTCATTTAAAAAATTTTTATTTTTCAAAAAATTTCATGAGGACTTGGTCAGAATGACAAAATTCGACGTATACTTTGACTTTGACTTTGCATTGTTTATGAATGCGATTATGTTGACAAATATACAAAAGTACCGCGGTAGGTTGATAAAGATGCGTTTGAAGATGACATTGCAATGATCATTTGATAATTATGTGATATTGTAATTTTGGCAGAGCGAATAGAGTGAACTCGTTATACACGGAGCGAAAAGACAGTGTCAAATGAATGCGCTCAGGTAGAAGCGAGTCGACAATTCGACGTGGAAGTAATTTTTAATTTTGATCAACAATAAATTCAGAGTAACCTATTGTTATTAAATATTACTATTTTCATTAAAAAAATTTATATTTTTCAAAAAATTTCATGACGACTTGGTCAGAATGACAAAATTCGACGTATACTTTGACTTTGACTTTGCATTGTTTATGAATGCGATTATGTTAACAAATATACAAAAGTACCGCGGTAGGTTGATAAAGATGCGTTTGAAGATGACATTGCAATGATCATTTGATAATTATGTGATATCGTAATTTTGGCAGAGCGAATAGAGTGAACTCGTTATACACGGAGCGAAAAGACAGTGTCAAATGAATGCGCTCAGGTAGAACCGAGTCGGCGATTCGACGTGGAAATAATATTTAATTTTGATCAACACTAAATTCAGAGTAACCTATTGTTATTAAATATTACTATTTTCACTCATAAAATTTTTATTTTTCAAAAAATTTCATGACTTGACTTAAATAAATAGAACTGATGATATAGTGATGAAATTTTGATGCTAACTATCACTTTTTCTCGCGATAGGGTTACAATCAACAAAACAAAAAAAACTAAAATTATAAAATAGTATGCGTGAAAAGTTATTGGAAACTCTGATATTAAACATTGAATGCACGAAATTGAATTTAAAGAATCAAAAATCGTTTCAATAGAAAGAAACTGTTTCTTTTGCCTCCATAGTATCATCAAGTCTAATTCAAAAACAATAACAAGATAAAATCATTCACGACGCGAAATAGATATCACTATTTTCTCGAATCTAATTCAAAAACAATCACAATCAAAAGTGAGCGAAATTAACGGCCGTTTATGATATTGAACGTATTAAATTAAATCAAACCGATTCTGGAATATTCGAGAAACAACAGTTACTTAATTTACCTTCTAAAGTTGTCAGAATAGCTTCAGAAATGTTGAGACGTCGCAGTTCGCATTTGATTGCTTCCATCGAAGAAAAGTCGCCAGAAGATTCCATAGTGGTCCAAGTTTTTCAAAAGAGATACCTAAAAACATACAATTGTGTCAAAAAATTTGTCTTTTCGCATTGATAAATAACAAAGCATATTAACAAAACACTCCTATGAATCAAACCTCGAGCACGTGGACAAAGATATTTGTTCGAATGTTTTTTTACAAGTCCCACTTTTTTAAATAGAAGAAAAACTAACAAGTAATAAGTCTTTGTTATTTTAATTAATCGATTCACTTCTATCGATAAAAATAATACATACCAATTTCTTGTCGTTTGATGTAAGATTCTTCGATGCGTTTCCTTACGAGCGTCGCTCCAAACAGACAGACTAATGCACTAACCACGCACTTGAACCGACCTTCATTAGTCACGGAAATTCGGAAATGCTCGTGAAAAGAGCTTTGTTTCACTTTCTTCCGTTCTTGGAAACGAGAAGAAAAGAGACGGCCTTATCTCCGAGCCCAAAGGCTCGTGTGCCAGGTGAAAATACTTGATGAGTCATCATCAAATAACAAAAGATGAGCTAAATAAGACAATGAAAAACAATTTGAGTTGCTTAATTTTCATTTCTACTTTTGTTAAATAGTTTCAAGATGTACAGAAACAGTTTTAGGTTTGTTATTATAACCGTTAACTTTTTTCACATACATACATATTAAACAAAAATAGAAAATCTCACATTAAACAAGAACAAAAAATCTCATATTTCATTAAAACGAAATTTTTTTATAGACTCATTTACAATTATACAATGAATTTGTTCAATATCAGTTAATTAATTTTCAGAGTTTTAGTATTTGTTAGTTTTATTTCAATACTACTGTCATTTAAAATATTTTATTCGGCATAAAATTTTCAATACCGTAACGAAAATCGTAAGTCCTAAATGGATAGAAAAAAATTCAAGTCCCGAGAAACCATTTATGAGCATGCGCAAGTTTAAATCACTGGTAGTTTCAGCAAAAGCATGACTCTCGTAGACAAAACATTAGCGCATGCGCGTGTTTTCACTAATTTTCAGTAATGATTACTGAAATTCATTAAAGAAAGTACTGAGTGCCAGCAAAAGTTGTATTTACTGGCTGAATCAATAAAATTTTTACTGATTCAGATTGAGAGAGTTTGAAACGGTTAAAAACCGGTCATATGTGTTTTGATGACTCATTGCAAAAAAAAAATGATAAAAAGATTGAACCAATAAGAAAAAAAGTATTAAAACAATAACAAAGGACACAAATCGAGAAATGAAGTTCATGGTTGGTGCGTCTTATGCAGTTTGCTATTGTTTTCAGACGAAAACGTGATTTTTAATAATGGATTTTTCAATGAAATTAACAAAAAATTTAGAACATGTGGAAACCCTGAAAAAAAAAACAAAACAAAACAAAACAAAAAACGATTAAAACCGATAACCGTTTCATTTTGGTTATTGGGTACAATTTTTTGCTCGACTTGAAAATAACAGTTTCGCTTGCGGTTACTGTTTTTGAAAATGAATCGATCTTAATCGGTTTTCGGTTACGGTTACGGTTACTTATAATGTTTTAACCCCTGAAAAATTCAATAAGGACAGTCGGAATCACGCGGATCTCCTGCAGAGTGTCGCTTCTTGAAAGAGAAGACCTTGACCTACCTTGGGCGAGACATAATTTCGTCCGCCGTCTGGCCGAGCGCTTAAGTATCAAAACCCGTTTGAATTTTGAAGTGGTCGTTGGGTCAATTCTTGAATACTTTGCTTGTACGTCAAGTTGAAATAAAAGGGCACTAGAATGCGAGCGCAACAAAACCATTATCTCTTAGTGATTCCTATGAAAATACACGATCCACGGTTTCTTTTTGTTATTTTATTATATATTTTGTATTAATTGGCCTTTCAAAGTCATATTTCAACGGAGATTGAAGCTCTTGGTCGTCGCTCTGAATTGTGGATCTTCAATATTTTGTTAGTTGATGGTTCCTCTGCGACTTGAATGAAAAAAAAAAAAAAAAAATAGGGACAGTTGGAATGACGTCAATTCCTTTTTTCGCGTCCTTTTACATAAGAAGATATCTTTATTCTTCCTATGAGAGTCAAATTTTTTTTTCGCCGTCCACCCGCGCATGAATTTTTAATAATATTACTTTTTCATGGTTTGTTATGTGTACCTTCGCAGCTCTGATTTAAATTTCTTTTTTCAGATCAAAATTTCCCATGTACGTAGAGCTTACAAGACATAGTACTGCGAAGTGCAAGTGCGCAAAAATATTAAACTACTAGCTGAACTCCCTCGCTTCGCTCGGGCGTCAGCTTCGCTGCACTATATGAATTAGTTAAGGTTTTTTTCGGAATTGTTTGGAAATAACACGATATAAACACGACTGGATGAAAAGTCATAATGAATCAAAAACAAAATGACGATCGAATTGCGAACTTGAGAAAATATTTCAAAATTATTGTCATACTTACGTTTGTTTATTAATAAGAAAGGGAGGATGGTAATTTTACAGAATATAAAACGTAAAATTACGTTTTCGAACTCTATTTATAATGCCTTATGTATTGTGTTCACGAAAAATTTGAAAATTTTCAAAAAACTGAAATAATGTTTTTCCAATTTTCTCCGAAAAAAAAAAAAACTTAAAACATTGATTTCTAATGTAGCCCACATTAATTCTGAGAAACCAAAGAATCACCCTGATGCGTTGAAATCATTTCCGAACGCTTCGTTCAGGCGTGATGCTCAGACAAACAAACAAACAAACAAACAAACAAACAAACAAACAAACAAACAAACAAACAAACATATTATCAGTATTATTATATTAGTAGGATTTCGTTTTTGATTTGTTATTGGAATTCGGTTTATGTTTTGTGTCTGATTTTTTGGTTTTGGTTTTATTTTTGATTTTTTGATTTCAATTTGTTTATAATTTTTTTAAGAATTCAGGGTTCCTCATTTCGACTGACTATGCAGAATTATAAAAAATTAATTAAGATTTTCATGTTTATTTTCATATCGTTTACGATATCGAAATCGACATCGAAAACAATATCGTAAACGTTATCGAAAACGATATCCATTATTTACAGGAGGGATGGTAAGCGTTTAATTAGGTCGCATTAACTATGTTATATGGTGCTGCTGTAGTGAGTAAAAAGACTAAATAATCAAAACGATTTAAAAATGGTTTATTTTTATTTTTCAACATATGATTTTTTGGTAGCCTTATGTTGACATTGTATCGACTAAATCAACAAAATATTGATTAATATCAAAAATCGGTTGTATTTAGTTTTTGTTTCGACTAACTATCCTCTCTCCATCTTAAATCTGATTGGCTGGCGTTCACAGGTGACAGCACATTTTTACCGGAAATGTTGTTTTATTCTCAAATATTTCGTAAACAAGGCTGGATAGCCCATTTTTTTCGCCGGTGTTTTGTTTGTTAGAATCTCAAGTTTTTTCATGTAGTTTTTAAGAAACATGAGTAACTTCTAAGATAATGAATTCTTCGTTCAAAGTTGTCAACAACCTAACCTTGCCATAAGCGTCCATGTAAAGTCCATTCTTAATCTTAAATTAAAAATTAAAAATACTTAAAGAGTACAAAAAACCTAAAGTTGGTCGAAGTGGTGCTGTGGGACGTGAGATAACGCTCAGGGGAGGTCAAGTAAATCTTTCCGGTTCTGTACACGGAGCGGCGCTGATGTGCGAGCGTGTCCTTATTGGTTCAGAGCAAGAGTTAAGAGAAATTAGATTCATTTGATTCATTCACATTTCTCATAACTCTTGCTCTGAACTAATAAGGACACGCTCGCACATCAGCGCCGCTCCGTGTACAGAACCGGAAAGATTTACTTGACCTCCCCTGATAACGCTATAACTTTTATATTCACGTGAAGTTAGCTATATATTCAAAATACACATTCTGGGTGATTTCTGAACAAAACCGCGGTCATTTCGAATTTCAACAAATCAGTAAAATTCATTGAAATTTAATTTTCATTAATTTTAATTGATATAATTTAATTTCAATTTTTAATTTAATAAACTCTTTATTTTAAAGTCTGTAATTATTTGAAATCCAATCCTTTTTTCAAATTACTGATTTTTTGGGAGGATCCCAAACAAGCACTATAAAAATAAACATTATTAAAAACGACAAATTCGAACGAGCAGTTTAAATTTAAACATTGTTAATTTCAAACATAGCGTGAAAAACAGACATAAAATATGATAAGCACTGAAAAGATAAACAATATAATAAAAAATATAAGTTATTTTATTTAATTATAAAAATAAAAAAATATAAATCTTTACGTGTAATAATACGCACTGTAATAATGAACAATGATGGCGGCTATTGTCAACTTAAAATGATAAAAATCGCTGTACTGATATCGGGAAAAAGTTTTTATTTTTGCTCATTTTAAGCTGGCAATAACCGCCATCATTGTTTATTATTACAGTCCGTATTATTACACATAAAGATTAAATTTTTTTATTTTTATAATTGAATAAAATAACTTCTATTTTGACCTGACAACGTCTTATAAATCGGTTTGACCGGAGGCATTCACGAAAATGCCGTAACGGCTGAGATCTCACGCCACGCTAGGCCACGCCTCTCTTACCCACTCCGACCGCTGTATCGTTCTCTCTCCCACTCAAGCTTTCTTGATTTCGAAGTGAAAGAAAGAAAGCGTCTCGATACGTGGAGTTCAGTGTGGTTAATACCTTATATCTATAACTATTTGGAAAAAGTATTAAGACACTGTAATTCAAAAATGTGTTCATAATTCATAATAATACTAATTTCATTTGTTTAACACTTGTTTTTCATTAATTTGTTTAACACTAGAAGGTTAGAAAAAATTTTCATGCGAAAATTACATTATTTAAGAGAGCAATATTATTTTCTTCCTTAAAAGACGAAGTGGGCGAATCCGTCCACTTTTGAACACTTTATCAACGTTGAACATCATTTTGTTCATCAAAACATTTACTTCTTAAAAAACGTTTTTCATTGCGAAATGTCCAGACGGTTCTCATCGATACGATCCAGGACTTCATGGGTAATATTGTTTATATGAATTATTATTTAACAACTTTTAATTACTTCACAAACTTGTTTTCGAGTTTTATAGATAAATGAAATAAAGTTCGACCGATAAAATAGGTCAATTTTCTAGATTACGAAATTGTGCACTTCGTCCATCTAGGGTGTCAGAATTTTCGGTACTTCTAGTGTTAAGAATGCAAACGAAAACTTATGTAAAATTGCTATTGAATATATAAATGTTGAGACAAAATTTGGAGAAGTTGGAAATAAAACTGAAATGCAAAATTAGAAAATATATTAAAACTTGATAAACCCGTCATTTTTATAATTGAAATAGTCATTTTTTAAACCGAATAAATCCGTTATTTTTAGAATTGAAATAGTTTTTTTCAATAGTTTTCTTTTCTTTTTTCGTACATTAATAACTTTAGTAATATTTCAGTCAGTCGAAACTCTTTGAAGAAGTTACATTTAAAGGGCGTACTCAGCTATAATAAGTGCATAACAAATGCAGAAAACCTTATCAAATTTTGAAATACTGCGAGGCATACTGATATCGATATAGAACGAGAAATTTATAAACGGAAAATGGGTTACAATCCTAATCGTCCTCCGATTGAGTCTCATTGCAAAAAATATGGTGTAAATAAAAGTTTACCAATAAAGTAGAATTTTGAATCGCCAAAAAAAGGGTTCGGAGGGCGATACGCTTCACTTTTCTATTTTCGAAAAATTTGTATTTAAAATGTTTTTCTAATTGACAATATTGAAAGAAAGATATCTAAAATTCGGAAAATTATTCAAAATTTTGCCACTCTCTGGATAGATTAAAGTCAAAATTATTCACACATTTTGATAAATATTATAAAATCTTTGACTTAAGGTGAATGTCATACCGGCATTCTGCAGTTTCAGTTACTTTTTAATTTATAATTTGTCGCAAATTTATTTGTAAAAAAACGCTCTTTTGATCTCTTCGTAAACTGTGGGAGAACAATTTAGTCTAAATAAAATCAAATATCATTGCAAATTGTTGACAAAATGTTGGAACGCAATAGTTCTAACCTACAAATTTAGCAGCTCTATTGCGTTCCAACATTTTGTCAACAATTTGCAATGAAATTTGATTTTATTTAGACTAAATTGCTCTCCCAAAGTTTACGAAGAGATCAAAAGAGCGTTTTTTTACAAATAAATTTGCAACAAATTATAAATTAAAAAGTAACTAAAACTGCAGAATGCCGGTATGATATTTCACCTTAAAACGTCAAGGTCAGGTCAGGTCAGCGCGCCTGGAGGATGCGCCATAATTCCCCTACTGTCTACAAAATTTCACTTTTCAAACCGCGATATGAGCGAATCCAAAATTAACATCCACTTAGCGGTTCAAATGAATAAAAATTTTTGGACATTAGGCACACTTTAGGGATTTTTTTCTTACGATCTTTGTGTCAAAACACGATGGAAAAATGGTGCGGCCCACCTTGAAACGAGTGGCGACATAATTTTAAAATTAAATTAAGTTATAGTGATTTTTGCCAAAGAAGCAACAAAAAAGCATGTTAAAAGTAACTCCAAATTTAGTTTATTTCAAATTTTACGTTTTTTATCGATTACGGGGTGTTGTACGTTCTACCAAAGTCATTCAAATACCGGAAACGAAGTATCAAAATATTTCTGCATCTCAATTTTAGTACTATGGCTAAGAAATTTTAGTGGATTAAGTTAAACGCTCTTTTTCTTCCAATGAAATACGAAGAGTTGGTACAAAAAGACACACAACTTGCAAAAAATATTTGTCTAATACTTTTTGAAACTTTATACAACCATATCAAACTCGACCTTCACCCCTCACTCCCTGCACGGGAAAAAATATAACCTCAGTTCAGCGCCATTTTATTACTAAATCAGTGTGACGTAGTAATACTGAACTCTCTATGTCAATTTCGATGGTTGGCATCAGCCTGAACTGGTGTTAAAACTAACTTCACTTCAATACTACTGAAAACAGTGGTACATTTACCACCGAAATCCGAGTGACAGTCCTGACCGAAAAAAACTTCGGCAATGGGATGTCAATTCATATGAAAAAAAATGTTCATGCGTTAAAAAATAAAGTTAAATAAAAAACAAAATAATAATTTTCTTTGAAATAATAATTTGTATTATTTATTTCAAGTACAACTTTTTATAATTTTAAAAAGCAGATTCACCAATGTTATTATAATGTTATATACAAAAAGTAATTACATTTTACATTACAAAATTGATTATATACAACTTGCTTTTTGCTCATTTTAATTACAACTCTTACTTACAATCAATCGCTTGTACATTTTATTTGTTATAATTATTATGAATATCGTGGAAATTATTTTACGAAGTAATACAAAATACAAACTCATTTAAATGAGCATCCGAGGCATTACAAAATGTTCGTGAGCGGCGGTTCGGATGAGAGCGCAAGGAAATGGGAACCTAATCAGATTATATGAGATGATATAATTGCTCATTGTATTAGAATTCAAAGAAATTTTATAAACATGAGTTTCTCCATCGTAATAATGAGTATCACATGGTTCAAGTAAAAACATTACATCATTTTTCATTACAAACATTGCCTTTATCTGAGCAAATTTTGGCATATCGCAGTTTCCAGGTTCTATAAATAAAATCGTCCCAATCTTCCCGAGGGAAACACTCCGGGAGATTCCGGATAAAAAGTCCCGGAAATACCCGGAGTTGTGCAACGTAAGTGCCGGAAAGTCCCGGAATACTCGTGCCGGAAAGTCTCGGAAAGTTACGGAGAATGTGACGCGTTTAAAAAAGTTAATAGTAATCAAGAAAAACATAAAATATGCATAATAAATATAAAATTATACAGATTTTGCATTGAAAAAATGTTCAACAAAAAAATTCAACCAGTCGCGGCTTCACTTCCGTTGCACGGGATGTCGAGCGAGAATCGAACCCGCGACGCTCAAAATCTCAGGGTGTCGGACTGTGCGCTTACCAATGTAGCCAGCATCGGTAGACTGCAAGTGCTACACTTTTTGTAATGCTGGCTCTTCCGTACAGTTGTGTGCACGGACTCGCGCGTCGCACACTGGACGGATTTTTTAATAATGTTGGTCGAGTGCAAGCTAAGGATGGTAATAAGTTTTATAACTATTTAATATTCAGTATTCATGATCATTTTTTATTTATATTTGTTCTGTTTTTTGACTGTTTTTTGACAATCGCCTTTTCATAAATCATTCTTTGTTAACTATTAAATTCAACCAAATAACTAAATTATTAAATTCAAAAAAAGTTCATTCTTTCATTTTTCAAAGAATTGGTTATTAATTCTTGCATAGGAAAAAACTAACGCAGATATGTTGTGTTACGAACTAAAATTTAAACTTTTTAATCTTATTATTTCAGTACGAAGGAGAGGTTTTCAGGTAGATAGTAAAATTCAATTGTTAAATATAAGTTTTTTATGGAAAAGCCAATGGTTAACGAAGATTTGTTTATAAGAAATTCAATTACTCACTTATGTTTCTTTCTGAAAAATCAATTGTTAATTAACGGTAGTTGATAAAAAATCAATCATTTAGTATCATTTGTTAATAAATATTCATAAATATGTAAATATTAATAAATATTAAATAAACGAATAATGTTAAGTATCAATAAAACTAATTTACATCGTTAGCTTGCACTCGACCAACATTATTCAAAAATCCGTCCAGTGCATGACGTGCGAGTCCGTGCGCACAACTGTACGGAAGAGCCAGCATTGCAAAAAGTGTAGCACTTACAGTCTACCGATGCTGGCCACATTGGTAAGCGCACAGCATAGTGTTGTTGAAACTTTCTATACGTAGCCAAGGAGAGAATTGAGCCCCAAATTATCGCCTGTTATGAAAACCACTTAAAAAAAATCGTTTCTGTTTTATTTTCATGTTGGACTGTAATACCATTTTCCCAAAGATCGTTTAACTCGTCAATGAGTGGTTGAAATGTTGCTTTGTTTCCGAATCTTTTTCTTGTTCCCGCCAAATATAACAAAACCGGATAAACGTGTTTAAGTTGCGAGGCATATTTTGGGGGAAGACACGGTATATACCCATAAGCAGCCCCAACAGAACACCCCCCTGCATGAGAGCCCATGGAATTTCCTGTATCTACATCGTCATGATAAGGAATGATCGGTAAAACAAATTTATCTCCATGACAGGCAAGTCTTTGTTGCCAATACTCCCCTTGAATAAAATTTGTTATGACTTTATCTTGTTCACCGAGTAATTCCGAAATATGATTTTTAACATCATTAAAAAATGTTTCATTAGAGAAAAGCTTAAAAAGAGTCTCTTTTAGTGATAAATGTTCAGCTGTTACAATTTCAGTTTTAAAATTCTGACACTCGTCATTTTTTTCCAAAGTTTGAATTTGTCCTACAACATATTTTACGGGATCTGAGTATAGATCTAAAGTTTTGAAATTCTTAAAACGCAAGTGTTCAGTTGAAAAATTAGTTAGCGGAGATCGACAGGGACATTCATATTTGCATACAATGAACTAACGAGCATTCCCGTTGCTTCAAATGCGCGGGCCGAACTACACGTTGGATTTGCCATAATGACGGTTATTATAACAATCGAGAAGAATTTGAATCTTCGTTATGTAACACGAAGTTATGTTGTTCAAGTTCGTGAGCGCAGTGGGCGTCGCTTTCAAATGTAGTTACAGGGGTTGGTAAAATTGAAGGCGCGATATTAAAAAGAAAAGCTTGCACATAAAGCCAGGCATGCTTACTATCGAATGGGAATTCGATTCCCAAAGACAAAACGACTTTCACGCTGACTTCCAAGGCTTTGAGAGGTGAGGTGAACTCGTAGATTGTGTTGCTTAAACAAACAAACCGTTTGCTGAATCTGCCTTTTTCCGGTTCGACGGCCACCACCGAAACTGGCAAAGGCAAATCTTTGTCTGCATAAAACTGTCGTTTCTCTGCGATGTGGGTTTGTAGTTGTTGTTCTTCCTGAAAAAGAACAAAAAATTCATTAAAGTGAATTTAATAAAACAATGTTCAATAAATTTTTTATTAACAAAAAATAAAACTCACTTGTATGATATGAAGAAATGTTGTTTGCATATCCTTGATCGTAGGTTTGTAGCGAGCTTTGCTTTTGCTTTTTGCTTTGCACGTCGCGGAGCCCAACATCGATGACAGAAGCGTCAAAGCAAAGACTTTTTCAAATCCTGAAACAGAATATTATATTAATGACATGTTGTTTATGTTGTTTTTTACATTTACTCTATAATTACTCACCATCAAATTCGTAGAGATGGAGATCTTTAAGAAGAGACTTTTTTCCTTTCCTTGATCTTACAGCAGCAATGATCTCCGGAGCTTTTTTGGCGACGTTTTCGAAAAACACGTTGTCACTCCGAGGGTACTTCCTTCTGAAATCGGATTCAATCTGAAAAATATTAATATGAATTGTAGTTAAATGTCTTTCAATGTGTTTAAAAAAGATAGAAAAACACATAATTAAAATGTTTGTTACCAATTGAATGCCTTCCGATGGATTTGCTAATGCCCTGAATTGTTTTAAATGGTCCAAGAGAGTGTAATCAGCTGTCAGCCTCTTTCTCAGTTCGTAAGTTTTAATCCACCTGTCCAAAACGCCGGTCTCGTTATGGCGAAAATATTCTAATAAGTTGTAGCCATCCTCACACCCTGCAGCAATAAAATGTGACGGGATTTTATTTCTCGCCCCTTCGCGAATCTCGATAAGTTAAATTTTACTACCATAAAATTCAAAAGTTCAAAATTACAAAGCAGCAACAATTGCCTCGGTCGAGACAGTTTCAATCAACTTAATTCAGGATCGCCACCTAAGTTTTGTGGCTAAACTTAGGAAACCTTTCCGCGACAAATCGACCCAGCAAAGCGGAAATTTTGCAACAAAATGGATCTCGTGACTTATCGAAACTCAAGCGGAATGGTCCAAACGCAACAGAGATCAGATCAAGATTCCAGACAGATTCACAATCCAAATTTTACAATACAAGGGTCTCAATTACAATTATCAAATCAACAAAACAAATTCAATATCAATTTCTCATTTATTCAATTTTTCAATTTACTACTAAAGTTTCAATTTATCAAGGTCAAAGTAAAGGTTTCAATTACGTGATTTTATTTCAAATTCAATCTCTCGTACAAATTAATCAAGTTTCTCAAGAATTTTTCAAATACAAAATTCAAGTGCTCTGGATTGACTTTATAGCAATATTACGTGAGTTGCTTCGAGAGTTTCAACAATTCAAGTTTCCAATTTTCGAGTTCAAGTTTCAAGTTTCAAAGACAAAGTATCAAAATTCCAAAATCAAAATCAAAAGTCAAGGAACATTATCGCTTGAGACAGCCAGAATTCCAAATTCCCGTTTCTACTCGCGATTTTAGTTCAATTCAAAATCAAAATTCAAGTTACAACAATTTCTCAAGACTTGCCAACGTGGATCCGGGATTGAGCTCAACTCCTCAGTCGTCCTCGTCGCTTCGTCTCGATTTTCCAAGTTCCTTCTCGTCCACACTCAACACACAAGAGATGCTACTCCAAAGACAGTCGCCACCCAAGAGGTCGCAATTTCCAAATTCAAATTTGACGAAACCTATGTCTCCCTTCCTCTCCTCCTTTTCCTTCTCTCTCGCAGCTCTTCCAAGCTCTCTCGTACTCTCGCAATTTTCCTCAAATCTCGGCCATCAGGTTGCGTGACAGTTTCTCTATAATTTGGCGCGAAATTTAACATCTGGTCTGCGGGAACTCGGGCCTGTTTCGGCGCGCTTTTCCTCCTCACTGCATTCGCAGGTCTTGGTCGGGACATCAGGTCACCTGGCTGTCCACACGTCACGGTTCAGGGTCTATCTCACTGCGGGATGACTTTCCTCGGCGCCCAGCACACGTTTCTGTAAATTTCTCGTCTTTGGCCTGCCAGATCTTCTCGCCTCGCTGGGCCGGTTCATTTCTCGTGCGGGTAGATGGTAGCCGCTGCAGCCACTCAAGTTGGTCGTGGAGGCTGCTACGAGGTGAGCGCGGCGAGAGAGTCGTACTGGGGAAAAGCATCCGGTCGACATCGCTGCTGGCCTACGAGATGGTCGGTAGGCTGACGACGGCTGTTTAGCTGCCTAAATCTGCTGTTTCTCGCTGATCTTGATATGAGCTCAATTCCCAGGAATCCACGTTGATTGTTCTAATCTACAAATTACAAACCAAATTAGCAATTCTGGCTCTATGTAAATTTCCCATAATCAACCAAAATTAACGTTAAGCAAAAGCTGGCCATAAGGGCCCATTCTCGCATTCATTCTCCCGTCGAGAGGACAATTAATTACATAAGCAAAAATCAAAATAAACAACAATAGCAATTAAATCTCAATTTAAGTCGGCCTACGTCGCTCTCGTTTTTCGACTCTCTCTCACACTGGTCAAATCGTACTCACCGACAAGGACGTGAAGTTGAGCTCGGTTCCTGAAAAGAAAACTTTAGTTCCCCAAAATTCTCGTTCCCCCCTGAACTGACTCTGGCGATCTCAAGCTTCTAAACTTTAACTTTACTCTATTACTCTCGTCTAAGATGTCATTTTACGGTGTTTCAAAATGAAACCCCGTCACAAAAAAAATAATTAGTATCAATATATAAATCGAGCAAAAAGTATTTTTTTAATTGCACATTTTCATACCAACAACCGCTCTCTTGTTTGCCGGAGTTAAGAGGATTAAATCGCCTCGGATGTATTCACTCCTTCGTTTCAAATAAGTGCGGTATAGCTTGCCAGAAGAATTTAATCCGCTGTGGCTACCTACGAACCAAGTGCTCGAGACTTCCCCTTTGAAAAGAACAGCAATATCATTGGCAGCTTCCTCGAACTCTCGTCGACTAATTCTGAAAAAAAAACAAATTGTTTTTAATAATTTTTAATTTAACGAATTTCGGTTTTTTAGGACAGATGTCGCTGTAATCGTAAAAAATAAATAATTAATAAAAATCGTTCTCTTGCAATTACAGCGCCATCTATCGTGCAAAACAAAAAAATATAAGAATAAAATCTTTTTATTTTTTCATGAAAAATTCGAATCTGCAATAAAAAATGGGGGTCTTACGAACTCGATTTTTTTCATGTTTTATTTTCTTCTTTTTTAATTAAAAAAGTATGTCGCCACCTGTTTCAAGGTGGGCCGCACCATTTTTTCATCTTGTTTTGACACCTAGAACCTGAGAAAAAAATCCTAAGAGTGTGCCTAATGTCCAAAAATTTTTATTTTTTTGAACCGCTAAGTGGATGTTAATTTTGGATTTGCTCATATCTCAAAAAGTAAGCTGGAAAGCCCAATTTTTCTTCACGGAAATCGATAGAGCATAGTTAAAACTATATAATTAGCAACTTAAATTTTTCATTTCTGCGACTATCGGAATATTTATATAACATCCTTAAAGTTTAATAAAATGACTGCTTTTTAGAAATGTTGGATATGCGACGTTTTATTTCATTCCAAATTTTTAATAATGACAACCTAGAACATTTTATTCGAATCCCGTTCGTAAAATCTTGTCGCAGGATACGCCCCTGGACCCCCATCAAAGTGTCAACAAAAACAAACACCAAAAAGAGGGCATTCCAGTGCCCTTTGTAACAAGAAATAGTTTACGCAACAAGGGCCGAATGTAAGATTCTGAGTGCTTACCTTATTTTGTAATTTTTAGTTCGATTAATTGGTTTATTTTTATTTTTTAGTTTGTTTTAATTCAAGTTAATAATTACATTAATATTTTTCAACGTTTCAAAAAATACAGTAAATTAGGACGGGTTGAGTCAAGGTTCATTTGTCCAATTTGTTATTAATTTCATGTAACTCCCAACATAAACAATAAAGAATGCAGAACGCTTTTGAAAATTATGAAATTTTTTTTCTATATACTTTTCATACCAACATTGCCAACTATAACATTTGTATTGTTGCAATTACAGGCATTTTCGCGCCAATTCAATGTAAACCAACCTTAAAGTATATCAATTACCTTATCCCAGAATAAACATTTTATTATCTATTTGCGCACTATTAATAAAATTACTGATATTAAATTGCAAGCAGCTAGAGATAAGATTCTTTTAATTGAGTCAAAAAAGTATATGAGCATAAAGACAACAATTGACATGAAAACTCGCCTAATTACTATAAAATGCGGAAAGCAGCGGAAAGGGAGAAAGATATTGCGATATTGCAAGTGATTGCAAGAGAAACTCGTGATCTCCGTGATGCTCTGTGACAACTGACAACGCTGGTAACGTTGTATATTTTATGTATTTTATTCTGAGTGCGATCAGGTTTTCAGAGCTAGTCAAAACAAATAAGATGCAGTTCGAAGAGAAACCTTGAACAAGTGCGTGTTAACCTTGCTTCATAAACCAGTTGAAACATCACAATGATTCAGTTTTATTGGCAGTTGAATATCTGTCTGTTTGTTTTTTGATTTTAAAAGTATTTAAATAGTAGTTTTGAAAATCGTGAGAAACTAATTTCAATTGGCTGAGGCTCGGTCGAATCGCAATTATGGAAAACAAACCGACTAACAACTTTATCAGCTACGTCGTTTTCGAGGAATTCGAGATGCAGGTATATTACAAAACATACGTCCTATTGTTTACATCGCTGTCACGTTGACTTTCTTTCTCTGTTACATAAAACATTTCCATTTTTCAGGGAATCGATTCATCTCGAGACGATTCTATCAGTTGTGAAAAAAATCTCAAACTTTTACCTGGAGAAGTTTGCACAGCTGAGGCTCCGAACGTTTTAATGTTTTCGCCTGTTAGTGATATGAAACAGGGTATTTCTGGTATCCTTTGTATCACAAATTTCAAACTCACTTTTATTACGGCTGATAGCTCAGATGTTTATAACGGTTTCAATACTTCCAATGGAGAGGTAAAATATCAATCATAATAAACAAAGAATAGTTTTTTGCTTAATTTGTAAAGAACATTGTTATTTTAGTTTGTTCATTTTTCAGGAAATTAAACGAAGGCAACAAAACAATCTGCTAGGACACACAGATACCTGCTTAACAAACATAGATTCTGTTTATTTATTAACTGGCGATAAAAAAAAGAAACTTGAACCTGGAACTGTTATTACCTCAAAGATAAAAGAAATTTTCATAGTTTGTAAGGTTGGTTGGAGTGTACTCTTGAATATTTTTTGTGTGCAATATTGAATTCAAAATGTGATATCAATTTTGTATTCTACTCATTTACAGAACTTTAGAACTTGGAGATTTTCATTCAAGTTTTCAAAGCCAAAAAAAGTGAAAACCTTGTTGATCGCCTTGTTACATCATGCATTTCCAAGTCGACACACGCTCTTATTTGGCTATGATTACCAGTAATTAACACTTTGGCTACGATAATTAATTCATTCGATGTTGATCAATCATTAGTAACACTATTTTAATTATTTTAGGCGAGTGTATTACAGTATCGTTGACAATGACGTAAAATTTTTTTATTCAAACGTAGAATGGCAAAATGAGTTAGACCGTCTGATGCGAAATACGTCTTCGGGCAAACGAGCCTGGCGATTATCCAAAGCAAATGAAAAGTTTCGATTGTCTCACAGGTAACAAATCAACAAAATCTTTTATTCGCAAACTTATAAATTGTATTATCTTTTCAACAGCTGATTGAAATATTTGTTTTAGTCTGCCAGAATTTATCGTCGTTCCAGCATCAGTTACAGACAACCAGTTGAGTTGTGCAGCACGCCATTTTCAAGACAATCGGCCTCCTGTTTGGTCGTGGCTCAGCGAGGACGGAGCCGCGCTGGTTAAAATGTCTGAGCTAGCTCCCCACTTGACTGAACGTACTCAAGAAAACATAATGCTTGAAAACATTCGCAACAGCCATCCGCGAAAAGACCCGCCGACTATCATAGAATTAAGCAAAGATATTAGTGTCAAGTCCATCGCAGCGGGATTCTCAAAATTCATTGCATTATGCTCACCTGGTAAATTGATCGCAGTTTACAAAAAAACATTTTTCTCGTATCAAAATTCGAATTCCATGAATACAATTTTATTTTATGTTCGATTAACGACCAATTTAACAGACAGAAATAACAAATAAAAACGTGATTAAATAACAAGTTTTGTTATTTCTGTCTGTTAAACTGGTCGTTAATCGAACATAATTTGAAGATACACAGACGTAAACAAAAGCAAACAATTTTATTTTAATGTTGCAGAAAACATTAGGCAATTTTGGATCCAAGACAATTCATTTTATTCGTTACTGGAGAGTACAAAATGGTTGAAGTATATCTCGTATTGTTTACAAAAAGCAGTAGAGGCTAGTGATTGTTTGAATGCAGGCACCTCTGTTATACTGCAAGGTATGAAAAAAAAGACTAGTCGCCTAACATTTGTATTGTATGGAAATACATATTTATAAATATAAATTATCATATTTTATCTTTAAATGTTACATAGTATTTGCTTTTCTAGAAACTACTGGGCGTGATACGTGTTGCATTATATCAAGTTTAGTACAGTTACTGTTGGACCCACATTTTCGAACGATAACAGGGTTCCAATCTTTGTTGCAAAAAGAATGGATTGTAGCTGGACATCCTTTTTGTGATCGGTTAGGTCATGTAATTAATCCTGATTCACCAAAGGTAAAATTGAAAAAAACATTGCAACAAAAAATATCAACTTGTGTGTTGAAATTTTTAATACTAAATTATTTTATTTTAATTCATTTCAGTCGCCACTATTGTTGCTATTTTTAGATTGTGTTTGGCAATTGTGCCAGCAGTTCCCAGCCGATTTTGAATTCACTGAAACATATTTGACTACGCTTTGGGACACTGCTCATATTCCTATCTTTGATACCTTTCTATTCAACTGCGAAAGAGACCGACTAATAGCTGCTAAGGTAACAATAACTGTTTTAAAAAGTAAAAAGTTTCAGTATTTTTTTTTTTTTTTTTGAACAATGTAGATTGACTTTTGTAGATATTTAGGGTAAAACTATTCATTTCTCATGATAGTCGAAAATCAAAAGTAGAAAAATAAAAAAAAATATGCTGATTATAAAGATGTATTTGTCACTAAAAGTTTTATTAATTGAAATGCTCTTTTTAAAATTTTATTCTGCAAAAAAAATTTTATAGTCGTCAGAATGCAAGTAACTGAAAACATTTTGTTCTTTATTTTAACTGGGCGGAAAACAACTACAGATTATTTTTCATATTTGTCCTCAGGATCCATCCAGTCCGTTAGTTCTTCGTAGCGTGTGGAGTTGGCGAGAACAGTTTGACGACCAAGACATTCTGCTTTTTTACAATCCTTTGTTTACGAAGCAACCAAACAAACTCAGAACAACGACTACGCGACAAGCTACTCTAAAGCCTCTTGTTGGAATCTCTGACCTTGAATTTTGGTCGCAATGTTATTTTCGGTGGATTCCGCCTTTAGCGATTTGCAACGGCGGACGCAATCAAATTGAAATTTATGCGCGAGTGTTGCATAATGACATAAATCAGTTAACGAAAACTAATGAAAGCGGTATTTGCAACTTGAGCCTCGATGATTCAACTGTATCGCCGAGCTTGCAAATGAATGTAGATAGTTTTTATCCATTCAGTAACAGCGTTTCTGGGGGTGTTAGCACACCTATCATGAGCAGCTCAATACTCACGGATGACGCTGAGAGCTTTCTAGATTCAGAAAGCATGCTTAATGCACCAGACTAAGCCTCCAAGTTTTTACTCTTACATTATTTATTTATTGAAGAAATCAGTTGACAAGACAGTTGCATTTCGTTTACTCGAATAATATTTATGTCCAAACGCTGTTTTTCCTTTGATTCAAAGACAACAACGATTGGAATTAAATTATCTTGTAGCAATTAAATGCGTGCAAATATTGTCTGGCGTCCAAAAGTTAGTTTGTGCCTTAAGGTAACAAATAATTAATTATGGGAATTACTTTGAACCAACTTAAACAGAATTTTTTGTTCTAGAAATCATAGAAATCATTATTCTATCTTAAAAAGATAACATGAGTTGATTCAAGATAATTGTTTTTACGAAACAATTACAATTCTCCGATTTGAATATAAAAAATTGAAATCAGTATTTATGAAAAGGATGAGAATTGATTGTGATATGTACAATGACACTGATGCAAAATTAATCGTTGTTTCCTTGTAGAGGAGTCGTTTAATTTTTTATACAACTTCGCTGATTCATAAATAGACTAAACTCAGTTTTGTATAGAATTTTGTATCACAATTTTTTACTTAAGACAGTGTGTTATTTTCGTTAATGATTATTTTCATTTTTCATGAACTCTGATTTATTTTGATTCTATGTTATCAAGACTTTTTATACGTTGAGTAGTGTAATGTATTATGTATAAAAATGTAAAAATATGGTTTATGATTAAAGCTGAATTTTTTTAATTCGTCAGAAAATCTTTTACGTGCTTCGGTAATGATATAACAATTACATAAATTTACTCAACCACTAATAGTTATTTTGATTTTACTTGATCACGTGGTTATTATTCATTTATTATATAAAACCTAGTAATCATTTTTAATTTGGAGACAAGGCAAGAGAGAGAAGTTATGAGACAATGAAAGTAGTAAGTCAAATTAATATGGTGAACTACTTTTATTCAAAATGTCGAACAATAATTTTAGCAATATAAATGCCAACCAGGAATAAGATTCGAACTTGTTTTTAGTAAATTTCTATCAATAGTTTTTAATTAACGATTGAAATCCGTAAGGCGCGTGTTACTTATTTCACTGATTAATGGTTTGCCAAAAAAAAATCCACGAATCGTTTAAAAATATACAAAGTAAAAAGTTTCGTTAAAACAATTCCAATAAAATCTGTGTTATTTTACCAAAAACTCTTACAAGCTGTTTCCTGATTTCATATTAACAATTTTGCGAGATCGGTGATTTAGGGTAGCATTGATTAGATGTTACGGCTTCTCAGAGAAAAAGAAAAATAAAAAAACCGTCAATATATTACATACAAATGGTACTAATTAACACTCTACTTGTGCTTCATAATACTTTCTTTGATTTTTTCTAGATTCGCTCCAATGATTTTATCGACCTGAAAAAGAAAAATTGTTGTTTTGAATATTCATTGAATTTTAAATTCTAATATCACACATAAAAAATGTCAAAATTTTACCTCAGTTTTGTTTTTGAAGAACACAAATGTAGGCATACTGTTGATTTCATACTCGGTGACGAGGTCATCACACTCATCAACGTCGATCTTGCAGAACATGACATCATCCAGCTCCTGCAACAATTATTAGGTAGAAATTGATTCAAAAAATATGAGTCATTTTTAATTTTGACATTACGTTCGAAATTTTGAAAGAAATAATTCATAACATTTTATCTTTATTTTTTTGTGAGACAACAATTTTCAATAACAGAGAATCGAACGCGCGTGTCTAAATAAAACATGTGCATCATATCATATAATCTTTGAGGTGTTTGAATGTAAAAAAAAGCATGATGGACACTTTGGAGTTTAATTTTGGCAAAACTTTCAATCAAATATTGATTGAAAAACTTCTAATCTAAAAGCTTTTTTAAATGAGATCATTGACAAACCTTAGAGAGTTCGTCGATTTTTGGTGCAATTCCCTTGCAAGGTCCACACCAGACAGCGTAAAAATCGATGACCACCAATTTGCTGCCAGCTTCTTCCAAGAAGGATGTAAGTTGATCCTTAAAAAACAAAACAATTTGTTATTCCACTACCTAATCAAACAAAAATTTTTATTTAATTATAATTAATCACCGGCGAATTTAGTAACGCAAGCATCTTGACATCTACGAATAAAACAAAAGCAAGCTACTAATTTCAACTGTTAATCGATTCAAGTTTCAGAAAAATGAAACTGTAAAAATTTAATGCGCGTCCTTGACCTACTGAAAATATAATAAAAATCGACTGAATTTTTTTTCATCGACTGTTATTTTTTACAACAATAAACTTGGCATTACATAAGTTATCAACGTTCACTTTCTTCTATTATTGCTGTTTAAAAAAAGTCATTTCAAAAAATTAATTTCTCTGAATCAAACTGATTCATGTAGAGATGCTAACATTGTGATAGCATTTTAGAATATTTATACCGTGTGACATAACACTACAAAACGTCTGAATAATAAATAGGTATGTATTTAAACATTCTTAATATTACTTTTACGATATTATACACTTAAATATATATTTTTGTGGTTAATTTTCAATGAATATCTTATATTAATCTTGGTTTAGAAAAAATGTTTATCTTTGAATGTTCTAATTTTTATATGCCAAACTATCAACTCAATTAATCAATGAAATAATAAAGTTTAGTGTAGTTTAAATAAAGTTCTTAAACTATTAATTTTTAGCGATATTATCAAGTCGTTTTTTTCCATTGAGGCACTGAATTTTCGACTCATTCATATTTTGCCTCATCATTTTTACTCTCTAATGAGCATTTTATCACTAGAAATTTTAGCAATCAAACCCAGTACAATCATCATTATACATATGAGAAAAGAAAAATTGAAATCTAAAACTTCTGAAAACCTCTCATTTATCATGAGGTCACTCAACTAAATACAAAATATGCGAAGTAATAAAGTTATAACCTCAATGTTATTATCACTTTTTATAATCAAAATATTTTTTTCAGTTTCTTCTACAATTATTTGTAATTGCAAGAAATATTTTATTTGAAATAAGAAAAAGAATGTTGCGTAACTATATAGAAAGATCAAACAAAGACATTTCTTTACTATATAGTGTTTTGTTTTTTACGTTGTCAAGGAAACAGTTAAAAAGGTCAAAACGTCTAGGCAACAAGCATAACCTAATGGAAAATTAAAGTAAACGGCCCATATCGAAAAATTTGTTTACTTTTAAGAGTAGGAAGAAAAAGTAATACAAAAGTTTTCATTGAAGAAGAGCGGTTCTATAGAGAAGCAGTCTGATAATCAGGTATGAAAACAAGATAAACAAACTGTGCTCTGATAACGTATCTTTCAACAATGGACAAGTGTTAATTGTTTCAAAATCAAATTTGACTTTTTCAATTTATCATTTTTCTTTTTTTCAAGTATTGAAATGTTTGCAAGGTTAAATGTTTAACAATTAAAACTTTGTTAGATGAAAAGCCAGCAGTTAAAGATATGCTAAACTTCAAAATGATGCAATTGGCGGGTTGGCGGGCAATTTTTCTTCGACACACCCTCTATAAATGATGAACAATCGAGTCGTTGCTTCATTCACACTAACGCATGGTTTTAATTAAGATGAAAAAAATTGCATTGAAGGTCGCGATGTAAGAAAAATTGTTGAAAAATTGTCTGGAACGTAATAATCACGCAGTGAATTGTAATTCATTATTTTTTCAAGGTTACGGAAACGATTCGAACCTGCTTTATTATACACGTATCGAGCATCGTGTTCAAAAATTGCAACTTTCTTGAAATCAGAATAGTGGAAATGAGATATTAAGTTTCTCATTTCTTACCTTGCTTTTGATTTCCTTGACCATTTCGGCAGTTTGGGTTTTTACTCCTGGGGTTATATTAACGTGTAAATACGCTTTAATTACTCAAATTGCAAAAACGCGTGCAAGCGGTTTCTACAATCCACGATGAAGACCGATGAAGACCGATGAATAATTCTCGAAGGCATATCTTTTGTAGTTATATAGGCGGCGAGATTTTGTAACAAGTCACGATAGATGGCACTGTTTCACTCTACCACTTGCAACATCTACCGGATAATATATGAATCAAAATGATGAATTATCTTTGCCGATCAAAAAGAAAGGGTGAAATTCAAATGTGCGAAAAAAAAGCTTTAAAACAATACATTATCATGAAAATCGTTGTTATACGGAAGAAAAATATACAAAAACGTTAATTTTTGTTGTATTGAAAAATAATGTTTTAAAATAAAATATTTACTCAATATGTCAATCACTTTTTGTAGGTGAACTCTTTGTGAACTCTGAACATATATATTGAAGAGGCCGGGGTTTATGAATTTTCGTTTAAACAAATAAAACGAATTGGTAACGTCAAAAATGAGTAAACAGGTCATTTGAAATTAGAGATAGCAAAAGAATCTGAAAAATAGATATTGATATCTTGACAAACACACGATATGGCTGTTTGATAAATTTATTCGGTATGAGAGAAAAGAGGGCGGTATTTTGTCCATCGTCCATTGTACAATGGTTGATGATAGTATTGGTGAAAAGCAGAAGAGTACGTTTGCGCAGATGCGATCTAGCCGCTATATATAGTTTTACGTTTTACACATGCTATACGTCCATTGCAAATTGAAGCATTGACCAGTGAACACGAGCGCACAAATCATCCCGGTTGCTTAATACAAATCGGTTATTGTGGTTAAGTCGAAAACACGCACAAAAATTGTGAAAATGCTCAAATTACTTAGATATGTCAAACAATGTCGTAACTTTTCGAGCCTGGCAATCCCGGCTCCTGAAACAAACCCGTCAATTATGTACAGCGGTGTAAGTTTACCAAATATGTTTCATGTTTCTTTTGATCGTTCACCATTTTGCAAAAATCGATAACTTTTTCTAGATCTTTCTGGGATCAATTAAAAACTAATTAGCACAATCTTGTTGTTTTCTTTCTCTTAGTCTGCACGATAAAAGTTTTTTTATAAAAATGTTAAGAAGTTGAAAAGAAGAATTAATGTTTGTAACATTCGTTACAATTTGTGTCACAATGAAAAGGATTAGTGTAATTTAAAAACAAACAAATGTGTTTAGACCGTGTAAACATAACTGATTTGGGCAAATATTTGAGAAGACAGACAGAAAAAAGCCTGATACATTTAGCGTATTTTTATTATGTCCTTTGTTTGCTTACGCACGGAGAAAACTAGACACTGCTGAACAGTGTGAGTAAAAAAATTTTATTAAGGTGAATGCTCAGCTCTATGTCAGTTTCTAAAACTCTGTTCCGGGTAGAACATCAACAGTTTTTATAATTTTTAAACCAAAATTGACCCAGCAATTGAGAGGCAATAGATCTACTGCTGGGTTGATTTGTGAGTCAAAATATAAAAAACATTTGGAGTTCTATCGGAAATGGTTGAAATGTATCTAATATGTAACTGAGCAATCACCTTAAGCACATCTCTAATCAATGTCTTCATACTTATGCTCATTGTGAGCACACTGAAAATCGGTGTGTAGACATTGATTAGAGATGTGTTTAATAAAATTTTTTTCACACACTGCTAAGCAGTGTCTAGTTTTCTCCGTACACGAAATGTTTTGTGACCAAACGGAACCCATAGAATGGAATAAAAATAGACTTGTAGTCATTTTCCTTCTCTTACTAATTCCAAGTAACAAGTTTTTTTCCAAATCAGTTATTTTAACGTAAAATCATATTTTAACAAGTGCATTTGATTGAAAAAATCAATCATTAATGAAATTAAAATTAATTGATTTGTTATGAAGTAATACAAGAATATTTGTATTGAACGAGTATTATAAAAGAACAAAAAGAATGTGAAATATGAGTCCATATCATGGACTCTTATCGAATCAAATTTACGATAACTGACATTACATAAGAAATTTTTTAACTATACTAATGCAAAATGATAATATTTCAATATCGATTTTTTAAACAAATAGTAATCAGATATCAGATGTTTACAATAAAACAATAGAATTAATACAATGATAAAAATAAATAAAAAAGTTAATAAATAATAAGAAAAAAGAATTAAAAATAAAGTGGTTAATGATACATTATGAAAATAAAGTAACTATCGTTTAGGTGATAATGAAACGATTGGAAAGCAAAAATTGAAATGAAAAAAATCAACTTGTCATCTTCTTGGCACGAGCGCAAAAGAGAGTGCAAATGTAGACAACATCCATAGATAAGAAAGGATAACTTTAAAACTGCATTTTCAAATATTATTCTTATCAATCGAATTCATCGCACTTTAACAAGTTAAATTGTAAATAATTGAAAAAATGTACTATGTTGAATTGCAGATCTTCATTGACAACGAATGGCGTAAATCAAAATCAGGCAAGACGTTTAAAACGATCAACCCAGCGACTGAAGAAGTGATCACAGAAGTTCAAGAAGGTGATGAAGCTGATATTAATGAAGCGGTTCAAGCCGCGAGGAGAGCTTTTAAATTTAATTCGCCATGGAGAACTATGGACGCCTCTGCGAGGGGACTCCTCCTTCATCGGTTGGCGGATCTCTTAGAAAGGGACCAAACTTACATCGCGGTAAATCAATCTCTATCCTTGATGCTATTATAATAGATATATTAATTCAATTTTTATATTGTTCGAGTTTGTGCAAACCTAGAAGCCGAAACAAAAAACTATCAAATTTTAATATATATTATTCAGGTGTAAGTAAAATTACAGATATTGTTTACAGGTATCTTAAAAGTATTTTATCGCAGTTTATTACAATACTTTTATCCCTGTTGTGAGAGTTGGTCATGTTGTCCACTCTGTGACGGGGTTAAAAAGCATATATACATTTAATATAAAAAATTCGTCTTTCGCAATATCTTCGCTAAAGGCACTAATGCCTGTGCGCGACCCTGACGTACATATAATCTTCATTAAAACTATTTTTATACTCTCCATCCATACACATTACTTATAAAAAATAAAAAATAAACCATCAATTTTTCATACAAACATACGTTATTAAATATTTTATAACTCTCTTTTCATACACATACTCATAAAGAAGAAACTATCAATGCCTACATTATTCATACATACATATTTTATTACAATTCAAACCACGGGGTGAAATAATAAATTTATTTCTTCGCTATTTAAAGTAATCAACCATTTTCTGATAGCTTTAGATGCTTTAAGTGATGAAGATGCTATCAATTTCTTTATTTATCTTTGGCGTTTGCAAAAACTGTTGTCTTGCCGATTTTTGTTTAATACTTAAAAATTGCCTTGAAGTGACTGATAATTAGTAAAAAGTGATTTTTCAATATAATATTTCCTTAATTCAACTATTTCTTGTTCTCTGTATAATTGCTCTGAAGAAAAAAAAGCAGGCTTATTAAAAATTATTTTAATTATTCTTTTTTGTATAATTGTAATCGGGGCAATTATCGTGTTCACAGCTCCTCCCCATGCAATTATACCGTAAGTTACAATTGACCAGAAAAGACTGTAGTATAAAGTCATCATTTGTTTATTTGAAAGTATACTTTTTAGTTTATAAAATAGGTAAATAATGTATCTTGTTTTCTTTGCTATGTTTGATACATGTTCATTCCATCTCATGTTAGAATCTACCATTAATCCCAAATATTTAGTACAGGTTACCCTTTCTATTTGTTTACAATTACGTTGATCGTCAACATTGCAAAAGAAATCATGAATCGTTATACTTGATGTTGCTGGTAAACTATTACTATAGCTACCGAAAGTGATATATGAACTGTTTTATTAGTGTTTAAAGAAAGATGGTTATGGCAAAGCCATTTCATTACTTTATTTATTTCTAAATTTGCAACTCGTATTGCATCAACCCAATTTTTTTCTTTAATTAATAACACTGTATCATCGGCAAATGAATATATATTAGTATTAAGTTTGAACTCTTATTTCTGGACAGTGCCCCTTCTCTTTCAAGAGAAATAGAGACAAAAATAGTAAAAAGCGAGATAGCAATATGGTCAGAGCGAATACGCTTCCGCGAAATAGTCACGTGACCCACCATACATGCATACCCAGCGAATTTATTGGTTATGCTCACACCGATGCTGTTTCGTGCTGCTCCAGAACTAAAGTGCTAAACTAAAAATACTATTGCAAATATAAAATTAATAGAATTGGGCCTAATATAGTACCTTGCGGGACTCCACATTTAAGCTCACTACTTAATTCATCATCTATTTTTACTAATTGCTTTCTACCCGGCAGATAGCTTTTTATCAGATTATATGATATCAGATTAATGACTTGTAATTTAAACAATTGAAAATCAGTTGAGTGTTATAAGAACACCATCTAGACGAGTACAAATACGTCGAAAAAATGCACAAAATAATGTCATTATCTTGAAAAAGTGAAAAATGTCGTTGTCTTTGGAGAATTGGAGATATAACAAAAAAATAGGATTAATAATGTATGGTTGGTTTTCTACAAGTTGAGTACGCTATTTTTCCTTATGAAAGAAGAAAAAGTAGTTGGCAGTCCGCAGGGATGCCAACGGGTTTTCGTATTGAGTGAGGAAAAATACAATAATTTATCCAAAAACTCGTTTTTTGATGATTATAATTGTTAAATGATTCTTAAATATGAAACATAATAATATATTTTTCATTCTTTTCATATCACATTCTCAGTCTTTGGAAACATTGGATAATGGTAAACCATACGCTGCAGCGTACAGTGCAGATCTTGAAGAAAGTGTTAAGGTTTTGAGATATTGTGCTGGATGGGCTGATAAGAATCATGGTAAAGTAATTCCCATGAATGGGAATTTTTTCGCTTACACCAGACATGAACCAGTTGGTGTCTGTGGTCAAATCATTCCTTGGAATTTCCCTCTTCTGATGATGATCTGGAAAATTGGACCAGCGATTGCTACTGGTGACTAATTTAATTCTTCACAACAAAACATATTTCTAATAAATAATCGGTAAAAATATTAAAATATTCATTTTTCAGGAAATACCGTTGTTTTGAAGCCTGCAGAGCAAACACCGTTGACTGCTTTGTACGTGGCGCAGTTAACAAAAGAAGCTGGATTTCCTAAGGGAGTTATAAACGTGGTTCCTGGTTTCGGAAAAGCTGGGGCTGCTATTGTCGCACATCCAGACGTCGACAAAGTTGCGTTCACTGGATCTACCGAAGTTGGCAAACTTGTAAAACAAGGCGCGGCGTTGAGTAATTTGAAGAGAACCACTCTTGAATTAGGTGGAAAATCACCCAACATTATTCTCAAAGACAGCGACATCGATTTCGCTGTCGAAACTGCTCATCATGGGTTATTCTTCAATATGGTAATAGAAATTGTAATCAACAAGTTCACGTTTTTATTTTGTAACAAAAGTTTTATAATCTAAATTTTTGGTTTAGGGTCAATGTTGCAGTGCGGGATCACGAACATTTGTAGAAAGCGCGATATACGATGAGTTCGTTGAAAAGAGTGCAGCTCGTGCAAAGGCAAAAACAGTAGGAGACCCCTTCGACCTCTCAGTAGAGCAAGGGCCGCAGGTAACGTTTTATATTTAAGAGAAGCGATTTGAATTGCAAATCAGCTTTATCTTCCGGTTCATCGTGGTTATTTATTTGACTTTTTTGTGGTTGATTCTCTTTTATCTTTCGGTTTTTTTTTTTTTTTTTTTTTTTTTTATATAAAAGTCAAACTAACAAAACAAAACAAAAATTAGACAATGGTCGTAACAAGATATAACAAACATAATACGAAATTGTTTCGATTATTTAGATTGACTCTGAACAGCTCGGTAAAATCATGGAACTGATTGATTCTGGAAAGCAGGAAGGTGCAAAAGTTGTTCACGGCGGAACTCGTGTCGGAAAGAAAGGTTACTATGTAGCTCCGACAGTATTTGCGGATGTGAAAGATAATATGCGCATTGCGAAAGAAGAGGTGAATGAGGAAATTAAATTTTCGAACCATCATTTTGAATGAATTAATTAACAAGAATCGTTGCAGATTTTTGGACCAGTGCAACAAATATTGAAGTTTGATCAACTTGACGAAGTAATTGAGCGTGCGAACAACACGACCTATGGTCTGGCTGCAGCTGTTCTTACAAAAGATCTCGACAAAGCTAATTATCTGATCCAAGGTCTTCGCGCAGGAACTGTTTGGTATGATTTTTGTGTTACGCATTACAATTATTTCATCCGTGCTATCAATCATTTTTTTCTTATAAAAAAACTTTCATTTTTCCTCTTAGCAGTTTCAGAAAAATACTTGAATAATTGCTTCGAACTTTTTACTTCGCTGGTCTATTTTTTCATTCTTGGTATATTATACTCTTTATTTTGTTGGTTTATTTTGCTTTTTATATTTGTAGGATAAACACTTACAACGCATTTTCTCCGCAAACACCATTTGGCGGCTATAAAATGTCAGGACAAGGAAGAGAACTTGGCGAGTACGGATTGGAAGCGTACACAGAAATAAAAAGCGTTATCATGGCAACTCCTGTCAAAAATAGTTAAACGGCTTATTTTTATCGTATGTTGTTAAAATTCAATATTTTTTTCACAATACAAAAAACTATTTTTAATACAATTTTGTACGATTTTCATATTTTATACATTCTTCGTAATGTAGACAAGTTTTAATAAGTCACGCCAATAAAATATACTATGTAATGAAACTTGTCACTCCATTTATTTGCATGTAAAATAAAAAGACCATTTTTAACAACGTTCTTTATTAACAATTCATATACACTAAAGCTAAAATCAAATGATTTGTTTAAGTTATGAGTGTACTCAATTAGGTACTCGTTAAGTACTCGAGAATGATTAAAGATCACCGTTTTTACGCATAAACTTCAAAATGACTATGTATATTCCTGATGTAGAAAGCAATTTCAGTTTGTTTAAAATTTTATAATATTTATAAAGTTTTTGATCCACACTCTATTTACAATTTTTTTTATCGAAAATATATTCTTTATTTGCGTCGATCCCACTGGTCCCAGTATTCTGCTGTTTGCATTTCAGACAAACGAGATATTGTTCGCTCGGAAGCAAACATTTCCTCTTCGCCGGTGAAGATATTTGATTTAAGATCAGCCTAAAATAAAATAAACGATAAAATTTACTTTATTTTGCTGAAAAATCAAATAGACAAATATTAATTATTAAGGCTTACTGAGTCTCGTGTGATGCTCAGATCATCCATCAACATTCGATGCTCGTCAGAAAAATCGTTACCTTGGTGAGACACGAACAATTCCGTGTGAGGAGCATCTGCAGAAATCACTATTCTTATCTAAAAAACAATCGCATGTATTGTTTATTGATATTGTTACATTTTTATCTTAATTTTAATAAATGTTTGCGTTACTTTATTATCATACAAGGTGTCTATCAGTGTAATAAAACGTCTGGCTTGTGATTTTTGTTTTGACGTCAATTGTGGCACATCTCTTAAAAATACTGTATGAAAAACTTGACAGATCTGTAAATAATCTCCAGCGCCAAGAGGCTGAAGAAGAAAAATCAATTTTGAACATTATTTTTATAAAAGATAAATAATATTGTTCAAAGTATTTAATTTATTGATTTAAAAGCATGACATTTACTCGGTCACATAATTCACGAAACGTGGTATCCAAAACTTGGCCGCAAGCCTTATCAAAAGTCACATTTCGGCCTTTAATATTGAGCGTTCTTGGCCTCACAGTATCGTTCTCCATGGAACAAAGATATTTGAAAATTTTATCCATAGCTCCAACAGAATCTCTGCCTTTTCTGAACGAAAAATGCCATTATTAAATCTCATAAACTAAATTATTTATTTTTAGTTTAATATTTGATTTTATCAAGTTACACAAAATAATTTTTGTCTTTTCCTGGTGCTGTTCTAGATCTATAATCGACTCCCGAATCTAAAGACTGAATCTCACAATGATTTTTCAAAATTTGTATAAATGGCAAAAAATTGCCTCGTTGTAAACCATTTTTATATAAATCGTCGGGGGCTCTGTTGCTCGTTGCAACTACCACAACTCCTCTATCAAATAATGCTGTAAAAAGTCGTTTTAAAATCATTGCGTCTGCAATATCTGTTACCTATACCAATACAAATGGCAAATTAATGATTCATTCCTTTTTTTAAAGCTTTATAATTTTGCATTTCAAAATAATTTACATCACCTGAAATTCGTCAAAACAGAGCAACCACGCATTTCTAGTGATGTTATCAGCGACTGGAGGAATCGGATCAAAAGGCTGCGGTTTTGTACTGTTCGGATCGCGAACAACGTGCTTTTTCACATCGTGGATTTGTTCGTGGACATTTAACATGAATGAATGGAAATGGACTCGTTGCTTTTTGTTCATCTGAAAAACACGAGCATAAAATGATGCTTTCTTTTACAAAATAAAAATGAGAAGAAATATGCTTCTCTCAAAATTATGTTTACAAAAAATGATTAAATGATTTATTACTTGACAGCAGTCATAAAAAAGGTCCATGAGCATAGTTTTGCCACCGCCGACTGATCCATAAAGGTACAATCCGTTGGGGGAATGGACTTTGTTTGATTGAAACCATTTGTTAAAAATAGACGATTTAGGAGCACTGTAATTTTGAAGGTCCTGATAAACTCGCTGCAAGCTCTCAGCAACTCTAGTCTGGTGGCCATCACTCATCAGTTCTCCATTTTGTATTTTGGAGCGCAACTTTGCAACCGGTCCGTCATCCGGTCGCAAAGAAAGTTTCAAAGATTTCCAGTTGGTTATTTTGTGATCCGTGCAAAAAGAAGCACACTCTATTGTAACAATCAGATATTTTTTTTTTGTCAAAAACAGAAGGCCACTGTTGTGTTTCAAGAATGCCATTGTTTTTTCAACCTGTAAATTGTGTAACATTTCAGATATAAAATTATTATATAATAATAATAATTTATTTTATTAACTTACTTTAAATTAGGAACTCCGATAAAAATGGAAATTTTCTCTCATTTTCAAGATTTATTTCAGGACGAATACCGCTCAGTTAATTTTGCCAACTCAGGTTTACCACTCAGTTAATTTTGCCATTTTTTGGTAGGATAATCAGCTGCAAAAAGGACATTGTTAAGATAATCTAACGTATTTTAAAATTAGTTTAAATGAAAATGCTTCTGGTTTATCATTTGCATTATTTTTGAAAAAGCTCAATGTAGCAAATATAATCACTCGAAACTGAATACGATAAGACTAATTAATAAAAGGACAACGATGGTGATCTTATAGTTACAATTAGTTAATTGTGAAAGTTTCAATATTTCGTTAATTATTAATGAATTATTAACATTTGTGTTAAATCAAAAATCAAATTAAAAACTGATATTTAGAGGGAAAAGTTTATTATTCAAAATAATACATATAATTATACAAAAATTATAATTTCAAAAAGTTGCACGTGCTAATTTTCTACAGTACACACATAGCAAACAAAACACACTTTCATAGTCTCTCACACTCCATGGTAACCATGTGGTTAATATTTTTCCCATCTGATGTCACTTCACGATTTAGAAAAAATTTGTTTGAGAAAATATAAAAAAACCGAGAAGGCAAATTGCAAACCACATCTTTTCTATGTGAAACACACTAGTTTGATCAACTCCAAGGTAGGTAAAACGATTATACTTGAGGTTGTACACGACAATGTTTCTGATGCGAAACGTCAAGCGGCATTTTATGCAAAAGTTTAAGAGAAACTTCAAAACTCAAAATCAAATCACATAATTGATGTTTGTTTGTACCTTAATTTTGAAAGCGAAACATTTTGATTAAGATTCATCAAGGAATCTTGGTTGGCGACTACTCGCGAATTTTGACGTTATTTACTGGTGACAGCACAAGTGACATTCAGAGTGATTCGAAGTGACGAAACGATTCTTGCTCTTGGCGTCGTTGAATTGAGCAACGTGGTTTGTTCTTTAGTTTGCGTGCACATCAATTGACCGTCCGCTTGAGTGTGTTTGAGAGTGCAGACGTGCAGACTTAAGATTTGCAAGATGTATAGCTCATCGCCAAAGTTGGCGCGAGGATTTGACCGCGCGCGCCGCTATTATAACCTTGCCACCTTGCCTGCTGTTCACTGCTGTTCGAGTTATATAGGTTAGATTTACAAAATACTGTTCTGTGTTTGGTGCTGGCCTCTTTGCACTTCTCCTGAAACTATAACTATAACTTCAAAAATGCGAATTATTATATGTAATATAGGGGAATTGTGGCGCACCCTCCGGACGCGCTGGCCTGACCTGACGTTTGAAGTCAAAGATTTTACAATAATATTTATCAAAATATGTGAATAATTTTGACTTCAATCTATCCAGAGAGTTTTGCATAATTTTTTCGAATTTTAGATGAATTTCTTTGAATATTGTCTATTAGAAAAACATTTTAAAAACAAATTTTTTCGAAAATAGAAAAGTAAAGCGTATCGCCCTGCGAGCTCTTTTTTTGGCTATTCAAAATTCTACTTGAATAAGTAGACTTAATAAGAGTCAATAAAAAGTAGACTCAATAACGCAATAAGACTCAATCGGAGGACGATTAGGATTATAACCCGTTTCCCGTTTATCAATTTCTCGTTCTATCGATATCAGTATACCTCGCAGTATTTCAAAATTTGATAAGGTTTTCTGCATTTGTTATGCGCTTATTTACAGCTGAGTACACCCTTTAAATGTAACTCCTTCAAAGAGTTTCGACTGACTGATATATAATGGTATTATTAATGTACCAAAATCGGCATTTTGTAAAGTTAGTTGCAAATTTTGTTAAATATGTTTGAAAATAATAACTGTCAAAAGCCATATAAAACCTTACGCAAAAGTTTGTCATATTTTATCCCCCTCTATCGAAAATATAAAAAAAATTGGCTCATGTACATTTTTCAAAGTTGGAACCCTGCCAATTTTAACAATGCAGCAGGAGACAATTCGTCCAGCGCTCGAATGTTTCTCCTTAAAACAGCTATGGGAAGCATTTAAAAACTGAAACTGATCAAAAGTTGTAATTTTCAACTAATTATGAATGACCAAAATTATTTGAATGTCTGGCCTAGGCATTTTAGGGTTCATTTTTAAATCAATTCTGCAATATGTAACGTTCTGAAATTAATTCTCGTAAAGTACGTTAGTTAACTTATGGATGGCTCGCCTGACAAAAAATGTCTCTAAACGAACACATTTTCAAATCTTTTATCCTAAACTAAAACATTGACCCAAAAGTAATGCTAAAATTTACAACTTTGCAAAAATAAAAAAAACTAGCAAACTATTTTGCCCAATTTTGACTTTATTTTGTCCAACTCTACTAATACGTTACTTGATTTGAAAAATTGCTTTTTAATTGAATTGAAAAAAAAATTTCGCTGAATGGAGAGAGAAACTAAAAAAAATGATTTATATCTAAAAAGTTCTAAATCGAATAACATTGTTGTTTATGTATTTTAAGGGATGTTTTTATTTTCTTTAGTACAATTCAGATACAATTCTTAGAAAATGTATTGTAAAACAATGTAAAACAAATAGAAAAATGCTCAGCAAATGCGAAAAATACAATTAACACCGATTTTGTCTTTAAAAAATAACTATACGCTATAAACTATGTACTTTGGTCTCAGTCATTCGATTCACGTTCCAAAATTTTCACTATTTACAATGAAAAATTATTTTATAATGTCAATCATGTATTTAAAGAGAAAATTACAGAGAAATATTTTTAGTTCCGTTGCTTGTAACCATACTAAGGTCTTAGGACTAGATATTTTTACAATGAAAAAAAGTACACAGTATAAGCAAACGTCTTTGGAGATGATTCAAATCAATGCGAAGGGTTCACAATGAGTGCTAAAAATTTGACTGCATTTAAAAGTGTGCACGACAATATAGAGAAATATTTAATGGAGAAATTAGTGAATCAATTTAAATCTAAAAATGAACGTCTAGAATGGATGTCATAAATTTCACAAAATTCAATTTGTGCACGGCATGATAGTAACAAAATAGTTCTATGATATAAATGCGGACCATACCAAGTAACTGAAAACCTAGAGCTGCTTTTTTTGTCGTCATTAAAAGTAAATTTTAAACTCGCCGAATAGAGAAAAAAGATAGAAATCGTGTGCATGTTTAAAGAATTTTAAGTTCATTTTTGTATAATTTGCTATCTATTGTATTCATTTTGTAAGTTTAAAATTTAGCTTTAACGAAAACGAAAAAAACAACACTGAGTTTTGAGTTACTTTTTATTTTTTGCATTTATTCCGCACAACTATTTCGTCACTATCGTGCCGTGCACTAACTGAATTTCGTGAAATTCTCAACATCCACTCTGGACGTTAATTTTTAGATTTTAATTGATAAATTAATTTCTCCGTGAAATATTTCTGTATATTGTCGTGCACACTTTTAAATGCAGTAAATTTTTCAGCACTCATTGTGAACCTTTCGAATCAATGTACTTGACAATCAATATTGACAACGAAAAAATTACATCTGAAATCACAAAGATTAATTGACACTAAATATCAGTTCTAAATTTCAATTTCAAGTCAAAATTTCTGTAAGAGATCGTCTAAATCAATATTTTTTGTTAATAGCTTTGTTCGAGCAAAAAATGTAAATAAAAATGAGTATTTATATTATTTTCCGTAGCTTATTGTGTAACCCATGGAAAGCATGAGCGTTTCTTTGATAGCAGGATGGAGCTGTTTCTCAATGTATCTGGTGAGTGCTTCGCTAGCACCTCTTAAAAATATGTCCTCCATTTCCCTGGCAACACTATCCCGCGACTGCCAGTCCCTCGCAAGTGAATCCGGATCCTCCATCACATTATCTTCGTCATCAAGAAATATTTCTCTGGGCTGTCTCGCACTTTTCTTGTTTGTCGAATGCTCTTGAGCCTGGTCGAGTAACTTTGTCATCTTGAAATTTAACAAATCGTTCACAGCAAGATAATCCGATTTGTTTGCTGCTGCTGGTGTAGAATCGCGTCGCAAGCGTCGTGGTTTTGTGTCCGCAGAAGATCGTCTAGATTTCGTAATCCACGAATTGTCCCTCCAAATTCCAAGTTTGGGGTCAGCCGAGTAAAAACTGCTCGGCGAATTGTTTTCGTTTAAAATTACAACATCCTCATCTGTGGAAACTGCCGCTAACTCACGAGGTTCTGGAGATTCGTAATCTTCATTCATGTACAAAGACTCCGCAGTTGTGGCAGACTAAAACGCAATTAATATACATTTCGAAAACAGTTTTTTGGTGCTTACAATTGGAAATTCTATTTGTTTAAGTTCACCTGCACAAGGGTACTGTCATCGGCAGGTCTACTAGGTGGCCACTTATCTTGACGTTTGATCTGTTTGTCATGCCTGGTTGGACGACAGCCGTAAGCATAAATGGACGCAAATCTCGGTTCCAAAAAGCTCGATTCAGTTCTGATTCGCATTTGACCACGGCCTCGCGCTATTGGGTTGGTGAAAAATTCAACGCCTGCTCGGCGTAGCCTCAAAGACATGCGACAAGACTCGCCGGCGACTTGCACGTTCTGACTTCGGGGTACAAGAGACACCAGTCCGGACACCGCTAAATCATTGAATATTACTCGTGTTTGCACCGAGTTGTTGCTAGGCTCGTAGATGCATCGGTCAACTTTTGCCCAAGGTCCTAGTCCTCGCACTCGTAAATCTTGCGCTACCTAATCATGAATAAATTTACGATCATAAAACTGTCCCGAAATGAAAAACTTACAAAACTTGTCTGCTCACCTTTACAGCAATATGAGACACTACCATTTCAAGGGGAGCACTTTTCAATTTCTGTTGGTACACTAACTTTTGATCCTCATCCTCCAAACGGTTTTTCCTACTTGAATCACGCCGAATTGAATCCAAGGCTCGTTCAAGTCTGCCGCCGCATTTATCCCAGTCGGCGCTTTCTGCCTGCACTAGATCTAACGAACATGTCATCAAAAGTAACAGCACGGCTAATCTTTCAGGCATCTCCTACGAACATCCAACATTTCATCTTGATTATCTACTTTGAATTTATCCGATTCTTTCGGTGAATACGAACAAAAATAATATTGTGCAGGAACAAAAGCGTATCCTGTAGAGAAACTCAGTAAATTTGTTTGCATTTAAACAGAGCATGAACGCCGTGTCTTCCGTCCTTCTTGTCGTTCGTTATAGCAAATACCGCGGCCTTACATTCTGCTTATAGTAGACCGCTCAGCACAGTGAAACTTTTCAGCAAAGTACGTCTCGTGTTTAATATCCCAATCGAATTATTACACTCATTATTCGTACTTTATGATAGCAAGAGTTGAGTTGAAATAAAGTAATTAAAATATATTGTATAAAAAATTTTCATTAGAAAAATGTATATAAATTTTGTATATTTGTATAAATTCTAATAAAAAATTTTTTGTTCATCTTGCAGCGAAATTTGTTTCGAAATTTAATCTTGCAATATATAATTGTTAAATGAAATATGTAGCAATATGATAATAATACTTTTCGATTAAAATTAAAACTTTTATTGTCACAATAGCCGGCTTATCTTCAGATCTGTAAGACGAAATAAGAATGTTTCCTAATATTCCGTTCTCTTCTGATGACACTCTAAGATTAATTTTGATAAAATAAATATTCACACTTTTCGTATTTGCATTTATACATTTTCATTAAATTCACTCTTCAAATTTCAATCATAATATATAACATTATTGATACAAAATGATCAAAAAAATTTATTTTCGTAATGTCCTGGTTAGATCTTTTGCGGTTAACGAGCAATCAAAATTTGGAATCCGCATCTCCGTAGATTCTTTGGCAACCGGTTGTATGCTAATGTTATGTTGAATCTCAGTATTGTTACATAACATCATCGCACGCGTGCCATTGATGTAGCGTATCAACATGTGTTCTACCACATTTTTTTCGCTGGCAATCAATTAAACCGGAAAAAGGCAATCCCAATTAAATCACAAAAAATAATAATAATATTATTTTTATTTTATTGCTAAATTGCAAAACAAACTCAAGCAGGCTTGCTAATTCAACACTCATATATTTTATAATGCTTTATTTTCTGTCGTAAGATTTTGCATACATTTTATTATACGTTATTAATGACTTTGCTTCATTCTAGCGTATTTTTTATATCGCACCGAATCGTCACGAATTAAATAATTGGCATGATCCTCTGAGGTTGTGCAGGTTGGAAAGTGTGCAACAGTGTGGACATGTGGCGTGCAATATCTTGTCTCTGAGAAACACACGAAATTTCTTCTGCTAATCTTTTTAAATATTGTCGCGCTCTGCAGTACATTTTGCAATTTATCTACGTTCGCATTTTAAAGTCTAATTGCCATTGCTATTTTCATCCACTTCGAGTTAATTACAGTATACCAAATGTTTGAAGTGAATAATTTTAATAAAAGATTTAGGATCTTTTTTACTTACAAGAAACATTTTTCATTCACAAAGATAATACATAACGAATATATTCCATAATCAAATATAGTATAGCCGTGTTGTTTCATGAGAGCGATATATAAGAATGATATGTGTTTCTTCATTTTGCTGTTCCCATACTCAGACGTGCATCACTCAAGAAGAAGGTTCTCGAAAATAGACACGTAATCATTGGCAAGAGAAATTTCCTCCATTTGGAACAGAACAAAATGAAAAAAAAAAGTTTGAAATATAAGGTTCACAACTTAGTAAACTTGGTGATAAATATTGTAATTGTTCATACTAATTTTGGAAAATAGAACGATTGCTAGGGAAAAGTTGAAACGAGTTTGTTAAACTTACCGAAAGTCGACTAAATTTTCACAGTTAAGCGCAATTAATCAATTGATGATGAATTTGGATCTGACGGAAGCAGTGTCGGTTTTCAGAGTGAATGTAAAGTAGATTGAGCTCCTTGCACCTTGTGAGATCAAACAACAATGAAAGTGGTCGCACGAGTCATGCAAGTGAGTGCATAGACACACGAAACGTCTCTTTCCTCTCCTGCACGGTTCCATAGAAGAAGGATAGGCTGAATCTGGAACGCTGTTATATGTAGGATGGAACCAGGTTGTAAACTTGTCGACATGCCCCAAAGCCAATTCTAATAACACAAAAATACGCTAAACACATTTCTATCAACCGTACTGTATGTTTTTAATTTTACTTTTTTTGTTTACACTATATCAAACGTGAAACTATAATTTTTGAAAAATGCAACTGGAGCAATTAAAATTTTTTCAAATTCAGCAGAGTCTAAAATCCTGACCTGATATAGATTAGATTAGACATTCAAAGAAAATGAAATAAATACATTATTTTTTACAAATGAGAATTTTCGCAATAGTTTCGAACAATTTTGCAATTTACGAAATCTAACTTTTATAAAATTGGATTGATTCATGATACATGGCTGTAAGTATTATTTATTATTTAGAAATAATAACAATAAAATAACAATTTTATGATTTTCCTGTACTTTTTTCATTACTTTTTTACCATTTGACATCGAATAAAAGTATCTAACTTCATATCATTCCTGTTTTGTACTTAAAGATGATTTTTCTTTGAAAATAAACTTTTTTCTAGTAGAACTGTTCTATATAACGGTGGTGTAATTTGAGATGCAACGTACCCCGCTCTGCACTTGAGGGTCGTAAAAAACCAAATTTTTAGGGTTAGTTTTCTATTGATGAATCATTATTCATCTTTTTCGTCTGAACTGGCATTGACTGCTAGAATTTAAGAAATTCCTAATTATTTATCAATTAACTACAAATACAGTTTATCATGATTTGAAGTGTCACCTTTACGAATAGCATAACAATAAGTAGTTCAATTGCACTACCTATCAAAAATCGTTTCTATGGTAACTGTTGTAGGGTTTAAGGGTAAAATTTTTCATTTTAGATTTCAAAAATATCACAGATAATTCATCATAGATATAAATTGTTTTCTATTATAGTACAAAGAAAAACGAAAAAACAAATAAGCAAATTTCATTTAATGCACTTGTAATTTGATGGCTGAAAACTTAACGCCTAGCAACAGGCAACTCTCATGTTCACTGAATACTTTAAGTTTTCAATGCACAGGCGTGTGATGAGTTCACTCATGTGATGTGCTGACAAGGGTAAGACAGACCAAATAAATGAATGTATGCTTTTTTCTGCAACGTTAATAGTATTTCTTAAAAGCACGAAAAATTATGCACAAATGAAGTGAACAAATTCGCAAATGTTGGGAATAAACTTAAATTTACAACAAAATTGAATAATACATAACAAGTAAAGTAGAAAATCAGTATACGTGAGCATAAGAACTAATTTTTTAGTCAAGTATATTCCAAACATAATACACTATTGTTTTGAGTCAACATAGCTTGCGCATGACAAACATTTATGTCGTTTAGGAGGTTTTGACGGAGAATCGACTGATGTAAGAGAATAATGATCTTTTGTGTACGTGCATTGTTTGAATGAAAACTGTCCTATTGAGCGCTTGTTTGTACCATATGAGTATTTTAATTTAAAATTTACTCAAGTAAAGTGAACGTTCGACAGTTCTTTTGAAGTTACTAGCTTCGAAAGGTGAGTAGCCTCTAATTTTTAAAGCTATTTCTCCCCTTTGAAATTTTGCGGTTAAAAATATCTACGGTCGCGGTCGTTTTTTAGCTTACTAGGGATGAAGACGGCGCTTTGCGCGATTCAGATGATATATTGGAATTTCGCAAACCACACTTTGATCATTTAATAAAATTTCATGATCAACTATTTTGCTATGACGTTTATTCAATTAACTTAATTTATATTGATATATTTCATTTTACATTGTCATCTCTGTTAGAATAAAAAAACTAATCATTTTAAAACATTATCGTAAAAGGGAAGGGGGTGATTCTAAAATTGATTACAAAATTATCGGAAAAAAGTAGTAAAAAAGAATATACTAAAACCAGCCAAAGAATGGTTCGACGTTGACACATAGGTTAACCCCCACTCCTTTGACTTTTGCGGGGAAATGACTGCGCGCGCTCGCTGGCAGAATTCAAATCGCCGAATTCACCGGAAAACTTTTGGATTTCAGTTAAATAAATAAATATTTATGGTTGTATACCTATTATTTCTGGTTGTAATTCTAGGTAATTTCAATCTTCAACCGAAATCCAAAAGTTTTCCGGCGAATTCGGAGATTTGAATTCTGCCGGCGAGCGCGCGCAGTCATTTCCCCTCAAAAGTCAAAGGAGTGGGGGTTAACCTATGTTTCAACGTCGAACCATTCTTTGGCTGGTTTTAGTATAGCGTGAAAAAATGTGTTGGTGTAAAAGAATAATGTGGTAAAAAAGTATTACAGTAATTTAAATTATGGAGTGGAAATTATGGGGTATAATAGTTGTGCCAACGTTATGCTAGTTCGGCAATCGTAGGAGTACGCTATAGCGTAAAAATCGGGGGCAAAAGTTTCTACCTTTTTCTTATCTTTTTTTAAGAAGAAATTGTAAGAAGTGACTTTATGGCATTTTAACATGTGAAATAAAATGCTGAAAAAGAAATAAAAATAAAGAATTATAATGAATTAAATATAAAAAAGTTTGCTGATAAGAAGAAATATTAAATAAGTGTGATAAACATAGTAATATTCGTGTCGTTTTATGGCGTTAACTTTTGGTCAGACTGTACTGGCGAGCAATTTCAGGTTAACTTCTATAATGGCCGATGTTTGTTTTTTTGATATGTAACTGTTTAGATGTTAGAAGTGCGCTTTATTCAGTTTTTTGAACAAATCGAACGTTTTATGTACTTATCATTTTTATATACTGTTTGACATTTTTTAATAGTTTTAAGTATTAAGTCTTAACCACATTCAACCACATTTTATGAGATGCTTCTTTTCTCTTTCTTTCGCTTTGAAACGGAGTTATTTTTAATAGGTTATTAATAATGATGCGATTAATAACCCGATACTTATTTTGAAATTATTTTTGATTTTTCATGCAAGTCTGAAGGTTCAAAATAAATTTTTCTAGAAATAGCATAATTAGTTTATAATTTGATCATCTATTCTTCTTGTTGTTATAAATAATCTGGTCAAATTTTTGTTTCAGATTAAAAGTTTAATAAAATCGAGTAGTATTCATAATATTCTAAAATTGATAAATAAAAATGCAGCCTCCATCAGTTATCGACATGGTGTTACATCAGCGTTATGTACCAAGGTAAGGTTTTTTATTATCCAAATGCATGAGTTCAGAGTTGATTCATGTTTAAATGTACAAATGTAAATGCAATAAATTTGACATATTTCAAGAACGCATCGACGCGTATCAATTATTTCTCTATTCATGACAATATGGGTTGCGTTTAGGTCAAGGTACTACTTTTGCAGCGGTCATCAGCATTCAGGATCGGCAAAAGGAAATTTCAACCACGAGCCGGAGGCACCATTCATCTTGCCCTTAAAGAACAAGTTGTATGCTCAATCTCATAACTCGCAGCCCCGGAAGCTTCAACAAAGACTAAAGTCTCAACACGAAATTATTGATAACTACCACGCCTTGAAATCTTTGGATATTTTGTACAGATTGCACGTAGGTGTTCCGATTCAACTTTTACATTCGGTTATTCTCAAATCATTGTAACGATAAACATGTAACGAGGAACGCGTTACCTGTGACGCGTAACGCTGTAGGTCGTAAGATAAAAATGAGTGAGTTAAGTAAGAATAAACTTTGTCTTCGTTTGTAGTCAGAAAAGAGTAAGATAGACAACGCGTCTTTTTTATACGTGAAAAAATTCACAACACGCGATTCGATCGTGTTTACTAACAAATCAATAACGAATGTAAGCAAATCCAAAATTAACATCCAATTAGCGGTTCAAATAAATAAAAATTTTTGGATATTAGGCACACTCTTATGATTTTTTTCTTAGGTTCTAGGTGTCAAAACATGATGGAAAAATGGTGCGGCCCACCTTAAAACCGGTGGCGACATACTACTTTTTTAATCAAAAAAGAAGAAAATAAAAAATAAAAAAAGTTCGAGTTTGTGAAACCCCCAATTTTTATTGCAGATTCGGATTCGTCATAAAAAAATAAAAAGATTTTATTCTTATATTTTTTTGTTTTGCACGATAGATGGCGCTGTAATTGCAAGAGAACGATTTTTATTAATTTTAAATTTCCTACGATTAGAGCGACATCTATCCCTAAAAACAGCAGAATGATAGGAATAAAATCATTTTATTTTTTCATAAGGAATCCGAATCTGTAATAAAAAATCGGGGTTCAAAAAACTCTCATTTTTTTTAATTTTCTATGGAACCACCCTTAATCCGGACAGGGAGTGAGGGGTGAAGGTCGACTTTGATATAGTTGTATTAAGTTTGAAGAAGTATTAGACAAATATTTTTTGCAACTTGTGTGTCTTTTTGTACCAACTCTTCGTATTTCATTGGAAGAAAAAGAGCGTTTAACTTAATCCACTAAAATTTCTTAGCCATAGTACTAAAATTGAGATGCAGAAATATTTTGATACTTCGTTTCCGGTATTTGAATGACTTTGGTAGAACGTACAACACCCCGTAATCGATAAAAAACGTAAAATTTGAAATAAACTAAATTTGGAGTTACTTTTAACATGCTTTTTTGTTGCTTCTTTGGCAAAAATCACTATAACTTAATTTAATTTTAAAATTATGTCGCCACTCGTTTCAAGGTGGGCCGCACCATTTTTCCATCGTGTTTTGACACAAAGATCGTAAGAAAAAAATCCCTAAAGTGTGCCTAATGTCCAAAAATTTTTATTAATTGAACCGCTAAGTGGATGTTAATTTTGGATTTGCTTATATATATTAAATGAGATTTAAATAACAAACATAAAAAAACAACACGGACGGAAAATTGTATCGATGTCTGCGAAGCATGTCTATGTTAAATTAGCAAAATTACTCGGTATTCAAGAAACACAATATAGTGTCTCACGAAAAAAGCACAGAACAATTACGAAAATTAGTTATTTAGTTCTTTTGCAAAGAACGCTAACAGGCCTATACAATTATTCTAAAAACAAAAAAGGGAGGAGCCTTGCAAAATTTGCATGAGTCGGCCTTGTTGGTCTCAAGTTCAATTGCAGGCAATAAATGCATCCCACTCTTACGATTTGGTAGGTACTATTGTATGTCGTATAGTAACTTTTGCAAAAAACGTTTGAAATTTCTATCCGTGAAAAATACCTCGAAAAAGTAAAAAAACAACGTGATAAAGTTTATTGTTTCCACCCACTTTTTTCAACACAAGTTTTGAAATTGTAATAATCCCAAACAAGCACTGTAAAAATAAACAATATCAAAAATGACAAATTCAAACGAACACTTTCAATTTAAACATTGTGAATTTCGACCATAGCGTGGAAAACGGACAGCAGCTATGACGATCACGGTAAAAACAAACAACAACAAAAATGATCAGGTCGAAAAGTACTGCTGTAAATTTAAACATAGCGTAAATAACAGACATAAAATATGATGATCAATGAAAAGATAAACAATAATAAAAAAACTAGAAGTAAATTTATTCCATTATGAAAATAAATAAAGAAAAATCACTACTTGTAATGATACACACTGTAATAATAAACAAAGATGGCGGCTGATGACAACTTAAAATGATAAGAATCGCTGTTCTGATATTGGGAAAAGTTTTCATTTTTGATCATTCAAGTTGTTATCAGCCGCCATTTTTGTTTATTATTGCAGTATTACAAGCAGTGATTTATATGTAACTCTTTAGTTCTGGACAGTGCTCCTTTCCTTTCAAAAGAAATAGAGACAAAAATAGTAAAAAGCGAGTCAGCGATATGGTCAGAGCGAATACGCTTCCGCGAAATAGTCACGTGACCCACCATACATGCATACCCAGCGAGTTTAATGAAATGAATTTACTTCCAGTTTTTCATTATTGTTCAGCTTTTCATTGATAATCATATTTCATGTTTGTTATTCACACTATGTTTAAATTTACGAAATTTTAATTTTTTTGCGCGATTTTGTTTTTTTGTTTTTTCAGTTTTGATTTCAAAATATTTATTGTATGTCCATGTCTGTTTGAGGTTTCCAGGAAGGAAGTCAAACTTTAAGTTTAATCAAATCGGATTACCGATACAAATTACTTTTACAATTTTGTTGTTATCAATTTTCATTTCTTTTCTTCTTCTTATTACTAATTCTTATTTGAATGAATTTTGATGCTTTGAATGTGTAATAGGTAGAAGAGACAAAGGACACCAAAATTGCAGTTACTGATATCGATCCTCAATACTTTACGGAACTGAGTGATGGAGTAATTGATGAGCGATTCTCATTAAACCAACTCATAACCGACACAAAGGATATCCTGAGAACCAAAATATTGATCGAGCTGAAAAAAGACGAATGCAATCGCATCGATCAATTAATATCAAAGGAATCGAAAATCCTTCCTCAAGCTGAGGTAATTAGAACATTTGAGTGACAATATCACAAAATCAAAAGTGAATTAGTTTTATTAAATGGTTTATACTCTCAGAAAGATTTCCTCCTTCTCAAAAGCTGCTTCAACAATTTTTTGTCTGAAGACCAAGCCGAAACGGTTGGTGTGAACAGAGAGCTCGAAAAAGAAGCATCCAAGTCTCAGGTGCTGGAGGAAAAGCTAGCTCGATTGACAGAGCAGTCGAGAACGATTCAACGTGAAATTTACCACTTAGAGCAGCCGTGGAAGCAACAGAAAATGTGTCAGCGATTTCTCTATAAAGTGTCGCCAGAATCGTGGCTTGCAAAAGAAGACTATAAGCCGTCAGTTGAATTTGACGACGATCAATTTATCGACAAGACAGGTATTTCAGTTTCTCTAGTAACACGTGCGATATTGAGTTTAAATTCACCAAAAATACCTCACCAGATTTTATTTCATATTCCACAAATATGAAATGCTTGTTTTCTAAACAGTCATTTGATTTGGATATTTTAATCATATTCCAGTATCAATGATAGAAATGAAACCACCAAAACTGTATTTTCGCGAACCGTCCGAACTGGTTCGAATTTTTAACGCCATTGGGATGCAAAAACTTAACGCGTTGACTCAATTGGATTTGCTTTCGGAGACAATTGAACAAATGGAGAAAATTGCAATCAAAACCCAGAGCGAAGTGGATGAAGAAATCCAAAAGATAAAAAAGCAAAATGAGAAACTAGAGGTTTAGCGAGAATTCTTTTCATTATGCTTGCTTTGACATGTACTTTTTAAACTTGATTGAACATTGATTTATTTACTAGATGTCCATAGCTTTCATGAAAAATCACGTCAATAATCTAAAAAAATATACAAGCGATAATCTTGAGCAAGTTCTGAATGATTTGATAAAATCAAATTCCACGTTGGTATTGCAAGCTGAAATAGAGGAAGCTTATAGAAAGTGCGTCGGTTCAATTGACAGAGAAATGTCCAACTTGGAGATGATGAAAGCTATTGAGCAAACATGTGAAAATGTTAACATACAATTGGACAAATTTCCCAAGGACGTGGTACTGAGTTGCACCAACGAGTACCGTAAAAACAAGTGGAGGCTGCTCAGAGAGGAGGCTGACGCTGAAAAAGAGGTTTGAGATGTGTTCATACGTTTGAAATGTCACGTCAAGGATTCGTTTAAATTTGATTTTCGGTTGCAGGAGAAACGCATGAACCATTTACTGATCATCTTGAAGCGAATGATGGAACCAGCAAAGAAGCCGACAAGGCGAATAATGTTCCGCTCAAACCCTCCAGCACCAAAGGAGGAAAAAGTTCGGGCCCCTGTGCCTTTAACCGTGGAGGAAATAATGTATTTGGATCTGTTTACCAAATGCAGTAAATATGACGTTGACATCGCAGACCGGGCTCTTGTTCCTGTCGAGTTCATCGAACAAATGAAACAAAAAATGAACACTTGTGCAAAACAGGACCACAAGCTTGAGCAAGATTTTTTCTATTGAAAAATGATTTTTACGTCTAGAAAGTATTGAAAGATCATTCAAAATTAAACTACTTTTCTGATTGATTAGTTTGGTAAATTTAATTTTGCCGATATGGTTTAATAGTTTGGGTACGCATGAATGTACGTAAAGTGCGATATACCGAACTGGTAAGAGGACCTGATTGCGAAATGACGAAACATGAAATCCTAGAAAGTTGAACGTACCAAAAATTGAAAGTACGTAAAATCAAAAAACCTAATGTTCTCAATACTTGAAAAATTATAAGACAAAAAGAAAGTGTATACGTGAAATCGTATTGACAAATAATGGAAACTCGGAAAGATCATTAGAACGAATATTTATGAACCACAAAAATGATACACTGAAATTTTAAAGAAAATAAAACAAGTCAACGTAACCTTAAAATCCATAAAATTTTTTGTAACGATCCTTTAATGTCGATAAAATTATTTTCCCTAATACTGTATTCAGATATTTTTATTTCATCTAAACACATTTAAACATAAATTTAGTAATCGTAAATGCACCCACTTTTTTCTCTCGAAAGTTGGCAATTCCTAATTGTCATTGTACCAAAACATAGTAACCCGATACGCCAAAATACCGAAATTCAATCAGGTGCAGCATTCAGTTTTCCCGCTGTTCTATTTGATTTCGGTATTTTGGCGTATCGGGAGGCAATTCTCGAGTTTAGACACGAGCAAAACACGCAAGTGTCCATTACTGTCATTGTCTAACCCTATGTCACAAACTAAGTAAGAAAGTGCTTAGTAGCACTCGAGTGTTTGAAACACGCACAGAAAAATTTCGAGAATTTGGCTCGTTTCATTTCTCTGATTGCCCCTTATATTAACATCAAAAGAAATATAAGTATACAAAAAAAGTTTTATTTTCGCGCTGTTTGATTAAAGTGCCTAGCTCTTCTATTAAATACATTAATTGATCAAATGATCTATAAATTGAATGATTAAACATTTGAATAATGAATGATCTAACTCCCCAGAAAAAAATCCGCACATCGGAATAGATTCGAAATCGACTCGATTTCAGATCGTTTTCTAGTCGAAAATGGCTCGAAACCAAGTCCGAATTTGGTGCATTGAAAAAGAGCCGAAAACAAGTCAAAAATGGCTCGAAAAGAAGTCGATTCGACATATAGTTTTCGAAACCAGTGAAAAATTTTAAAAAATTTGTTAGTCTCAGGATTTGATCTCGGGACTCTCAGATTATTAAGCCCGCACTTAACCCCTAAGCTGTCAAGATACTTAGAAACTAACTGATAAAAGACCTTGTTGAACTACAACAACAAGCGTACTACTCATTTGAGCATACTATTTACATGAATACTACGTCTCGAATAGCTTAGGGGTAGAGTGCGGGCTTCATAATCTGAAAGTCCTAAGTTCGATTCCGAAGACCAAGTATTTTTTAAAATTTTTCACTGTTTTAAAATATCGACATCTTTTCGATCCATTTTCGACTCGTTTTCGGCTCTTTTTCAATGTACCAAATTCAGACTTGGTTTCGATCCGTTTTCGACTCAAAAACGATCCAAAATCGAGTCGATTTCGAATCTATTCCAATGTGCGAATTTTTTCCTGGGTCTTTAATGATCGAAAAATCCAATTATTATTAGTCAAACGATCGTATGATCAAATGGTTTAATAGTGAAATGATCAACTTTTCCAAAAATTCAAAAGAATCCAATGATCACTGATCAAAAAACCGTTCTCAATTTTTTTCAAGTTTTATAGTACTGTAACAGTTGTATTTAAATGATATATTTTCACTCATTTACATTTACATTCAAACTTTAACATAGAACTCACTAGCTGAGCTCCCTCGCTTTGCTCGAGGGCCAGCTTCGCTGCACTACAAGAGTTTTGTTTTTGAAAATTATTTATAGATACATTTATTGTGAGGAAAAAAGGTTATGCAAAATAATTACTGCAGTAAGTTCGCGCTACGCGCGAGAAAAAACCCACGAAAACGTAGTAAAACCCCAGACATTTATTGATACATGTTAATAACGCAACACCTTATTGAACTAATGCATTCTGGTAAATAGTATTCGATGTTTTGCGGTGTGAAGCATGGATGTGTAAATTACGTGGGTCAGAAATCCGAGAACATGCAACGTAGAATTGTCCGTGCGAGAAGCATGGTTTCTGAAGATGTACACCAGCAACATGGAGAGTCTGACCTTAAGCTTTATCGATTGTCATTGTAAATGCCAATCTGACGGGAAATTGTCTTCTTTTGAATTGGAATGGAAGATCTGTGGGGATAACTGGTATCTAAGGGATCATGACATCCGCACCTGGATTCGATCCAGTCATTATATAGTGCCTAGAAATTATACAAATGAAATACTATGTCAATACTTGTGTAATGTAATACAAGATTGCCTAAAAATTCAACTGAATAGAATGGCTTGCTCTTATAACCAATCTATCTGCAAGTGATTTCGCTATATGTTGGGAAAAACTGCAGTAATCAGTTCACCAGTAGAATTGGCAATAGTGCAGAGTTCAGCAGAAAGAGTCACATTTCCATTGGCATCTGTCGGTGCCGTACCATTGCCGATCGTCAAAAGTAATGCAAAAAAGTTGATGATATATCACCTTGCAACAACGTGGAAGCGTCACCAGTTGAAGCCAGACCTCAAGCAACATGTTGATGACTTCTTATAGTTGACAGCAAAAGATTCAATAAATATCTTTTTCCTGTTGCTCTACATGCATTCAAAAGAAAATAGCAGGATCGTTATTATTAATTTTTTGGAGTACCGCATCGTAGAAGGATCTCTGATCGCCATTCAGATTAGGCAAAGCTGCTTGAACCTCTGCAGCAAGAGCCTGAGCGTTGTACTAAAATTGTGTGCAAAGTTCGTTGTTCTGAAGAGCTGCAACTCTGGTAGCAGGTAGCCCGTAGTCTGCTATGTGGTGACCTACGAAAAATATATGCAACTATAGTCCATCTATAAAAGATAGACGGCACCCTGAAGTTGGCTCTATGACTAACTTCTCACATAATACTTCTATTTTTCGACGCGGTTACGACGCGTTAATTATTTTCAACAATAGTTGAAAATAATATTGATGAGATTGATATTGACAATTCAAAAATATTATAAGTAAATAGTAATAAATGTTTGAAAAAAATAATTACAACGTAAAACGCAGTGGTTATAAAATTAAGGTTATCTTAGAACATCCGTCGCGAATCATATTAAAAATCATGAAAAGCTTTTATAATGATTTAAATGTTCATATTAAAGAGTCATGGATAACGTGGATGGTGGGGGGCGTCAACCTCCTCTTCTGATACAATTCAACGAATTTATAAAAATATATATCCTTTGCAAAAAAGACAAAAAGACTTTTCAAAATTATTTCATTTGTTTTACTGGCTGACTATAAGTTTTTTGAAAATTATTAGTTTTTTTTATTCCAACAGAGATAATAATGCAAAATAAAATAAATTAATCTAAATTAAATTAATCAAACACACGTCATAGCAAAATAGTTAATCAAGAAATTTCATGAAAAAAATGTGATTTGTAAAATTCCAAAACTACACCTGACCCGCGTGAAGCGCGGGCTTCATAAATAATATAACGGAGCAGATTAGTAGCAAAATAACAGCGAATACAAACCTGACATTGTATAAACTAACTCATCGATGAGTTGAATAGCTCTGCAATCACTTACCATTCAATTCGTGGTTTTATGGTTCCGCGGTTATGGTTAGGTTCCACAGGGTCAGAGGATTTGTAACTTCGCAACACGTAATGATAATAGATAAGCCTTATGCATCAGTGTAATCGCAAAAAATTTAAAAATTTTCAAAACATTGAAAATATATTTTTGTAATTTTCTTTTAAAAAAATCGAGAAATTGATTTCTAATGTAGTCTACGTTAATTCTGAGAGTCATCCAAAGAATCACCCTGATGCGTTGAAATTATTTCTAAATGCTTATTTGTTGAGGCGTGATACTCGGACAAACAAACAAACATATTCTCATTTTTTTATACTAGTAGGATATAACCAAAACTAAATTCATTGCTAATAATTATGTGTGGTGAATGATTACTAAGTAAGGGGGTACGACACCTTGAAGGTTAAAAAAATAGACTTTTTTTTATTGCTCTAATTGATACTTCAGCAAGTCTAAAATGTATATGTAGAAAGATTTTTTATAATTCGAGTTCAAGTAAAGTTTAATAGTAACATTCAAGCATAAGAAGAACTTTATTCATTTCTATAAACATACACCGTAAAAAATGAGTTTAATTTTAAACCTCGTTTTAGAGCAAAATTGCTCAAATTTTAGAGTCGCAATTTAAAAGTCAAACAAAGTTGCTGTAATTTTCAACTTGGAGTTTGAAATCTGACCTTTTCACTTTTTTGATCAGATTTTCAACTCTTTACTGGAATTTTATTCTGACAAGAAAGAACGTAACCTCGAACGTCACACTGAAAACACTTTTCCTTTGTGATTATTTATTTTTTTTATGATTTTTTTAGATTTATCGTTGTCGAAGACACTTTTAAGTAAAGCTGGAAAGAACTGCAAATAAAGTCGAACCTTTTTGTTTCAAAACCTAAATTTCTGTTTAACCTCAATTGGATTAAGTTGGATTTTGAACTTCGACTCTAAAATTCGACCAAATTTAGTCGCAACTGAGTTAGAGCAATTTTGCTTGGAATTTCTACTTCTTTTTTTACGGTGTATGTTAAAGGTATCAGGCTTCAGATTTGATGTGAAAACTTATGCGTTCAAGGTGTCGTACCCCCTTAAGCATTATTATTGAACAAATAAATTATTTAATTATTAGAAAAAATTTGAATAAAAATAAACGAAATATTTTTCAGAATATGCTTTTCTTCATTTTCCTGCAACACGATCATTAAAAATCAACTATAAAACAGGAATTAAAAAGTAATAGCAACTTGAGCAAAAATTCTCAAACAAATCTGTAGAAAAGACTAAATAAGTAAATCGAAAAAAAACTCACACATTTGTTAAAGAAAAACGTGAAGCGCTCAATTCGAATCTTTGTTATACGCCTCACGATTCTATCGAGTGGTTTCGTTTCTTTTAGCTTCATTCAAGTTTCATTCAATAATTTCGGGATAAGTAGGTTGAGTTGGGGTAAAAATGATCAGCCTTGGAGTAAAAATAACCAGGCTTCAAAAATAAATATAAGGTTTTTCTAGCAATTTTTTACTTCGCAAAATGTGCGCAATCGATTGTCTATAGTTGCTTCTTTAGAATTGGATTAAAAAAATTTAGTTTGTTTTCATTTGTTTATTAAAAAATTGAGTTGATAATTTTTATTCCAACAATCCTATAGGATACTTCCTTATAAAACCTCTTATAAAAAATTTTAGTTTAAACTAGGGAGACAAAGCGCCCCCTACGGGTGCACCGTCCCGAAGTTATAGATATTCAATTAGTTTACTGGTTATTTATTTATACGCTTCGCCCCGACCGATTAAAAAATTATATTTTTCGCAATGTTTCTTAGTTTCAAAATTTTCATAGAATAAATTCATACATTATAAATTAGATAGGCAATGAAGCGCACCCGTCGTTCGCCACCTTCAATTAACTCTGTGACATTTAATTTTTTGTTTTTTGAACAATTGCAATATTTTTGATACTTCCATTAATTGATTCCGAATTACACATGAACATTTGGCAATGTGACAAAAAAATATTATTTCATGAAAAATCTATCGAAATTAAATGCTGCTGTTGTTTTTGATACAAATATGAAAATTTAAAAGTTGTTCTTGTTGAACCTGCATGCGAAAAACGCTTTCGCTCTCTAAAAATCGGATTGCGAAGAGTCACTTTGTCATTTTCATCATAATTTATTACAGTTTAAATTCATGCAATTCAATGATTAATGAAAAGAATCAATTTTTAATTTGAAAATGAGCTTATCGATTTATGTATTCATGTTATCAAATTATATATATTGAATTATTTTTTTATATTTCATTGTTAAGTACATTAACATGTTCATGTTAAGTCTATTTGTTCTATCGTTAATGATGCATGTAATATTTTATGATTAATTAAGATTAAATTTTTTTATGAATTCATTCATAAATAACAAATTATACATTTACATTTTACTCTTGAATAATTGACATGCATATATGCTTCAGAATACTTGTTATATTATGTGTGATGTGTAAACTGCAACTTTATTTATTGCAAATATATCTGCATTTGTTGATTAAAATTTTTGATGCATTTTATTCATTATTCATTGTTGTTAAAATTCATGCATTACTAAAGAACCAATTTCCGATTTGAAGAAAAATTCACGAATTTATTCATTTATATTAAATTATTCATTCATATTTTATTGTCAAAAAATGAAAATGCATATGATTTAGCGTATTTGTCATATTCTCAACATTGCATGCAATAATTCATAATTAATCGAAAAAATTTTATAAATGTAATTGTTTATAACGAATTGTTCATTTATATGTTATTGTTTAATAAATGGGAGATTTTCATTTGCGCCAGTTTGACTTTTTTCACTATCATATGCACCACTTTGAATGTATCATTTGCGCTATCATATACAGCGTTTTTGTACATCATTTGCGCCAAAATTTTTAATCTTTTGCGCTAAAAAAAGCTTCAGTAGTGCAAAAGATGTGATGTTTTCCAGAATGCTTTATTTTTTTGAAAAAATTAACCAAGTTCTATGCAAAACGGAGTCCACACAGACCAGGTTTTGTGATTTTTTTGAAAAAATCAACCATGTTCTATGCAAAACGAAGTCCACACAGACCGAGTTCTGTGTACTCACCGCCAAAAGCAGTACATTTTTAGGCGCGAAAGCAGTTCCTGTTGTAACGCAGAGCGTACATTTTACTGGCGCAAATGATACCAAAAAAAGGTTCTTATCAAGCGTGGACACAAGGGTAGTTGGCGCAAGTGATTTTCAGCCTAATAAATAATTATGCATATCCTTCAGCCTTTTTGTTATGTTATTAACAACGCATGCAATATTCTGTAATTAATCTGAAAATAATTTTATGAATTTATTGATTTATATAAAATTATTTATTTATATTCAGTTAATTTTAATCATGCGTAAGCTTGAGCTAATCAAATTGTTATTATAAACAATGCATGCGACATTTTATCATTAATCATCGAGAGGTTCGGAAAATAAAAATATTCAAATAATAAACGACGTGCGATGTGTAAGCAGCTAACTCCAGACCGGTGATTTTTTTTGAGAATGGAATAGTTTGATTTAGTTTTAAATTAAGATAAAATTGATTCAATATTAATGAGCGGGATGGCTCAAATGGCTAGTTGCTAGTCTAAGCTATGGCTGCCATAGCTCCGCATTTGGTAGGTTGAGTGTTCGGTTCCCACGACCGGCCACTTTATCAAGGTTTTTATGATTCCTTGGACACTTAGGCAAAATGCCGGAGTGGTACCCCAAATTCGAGCCATAAATCGCTCCCCCTACCCCTGAAATGTCACTCCTAATCTAATTATGTAATTGCGTATAACACAGAAAGAAAATATATACAATAGTTGTGACGAGTCTCGTTACAAACAGTCCTATTCCACTCGTTACGTTCGTTTTATTGAGCTCGTTACAAAAAGTGCTACGAGCTCGATACAAAACGCTGCTTTCCGTCACAAATGGGGAAAACGGCCGATTCCCTTACTCGGGAGCACGACGAGGGAGGGAGAGATATCCCCACTCATCTCCACTCTTTAGTGACTTTGTATCGAGCTCGTAGCACTTTTTGTAAGTTCGATACAACGAATGTAACGAGTGGAATACAACTATATTGTAACCAAAACTCGTTACAACTATTGTATAGATTTTCTTTCTGTGAACAATGTCAATAAACCGTTCAATGATGTAATAGCGACATGTCCCCCGGACACAAAAAATTGTATATGCGGGGTAAATGAATAATTAATAAATTAATAAAAATAAATTATAAGATAAAATTAATTAGATATTAATTCCCATAAAATGTTTGTTACTGCAGTGCATGATTCCTGTAAGCAGTAAATTTTTTCTAAGATTGGGAGAATCCCAAACAAGCACTGTAAAAATAAACAATATCAAAAACGGCAAATTCAACCGAGCAATTTAAATTTAAACATTGTGAATTTCAATCATAGCCTGGAAAACGGACAGCAGCTATGACGATCATGGTAAAAACAAACAACAAAAAGATGATCAGGTCAAAAAGTAGCGCTGTAAAATTAAAAACAATCAAAAACAACAAATCATGACAAGCAGTGTAGAATCAAAATTTTGTAAATTCAAACATAGCGTGACAAACAGACATAAAATATGATAATCACTGAAAAGATAAACAAAGATAAAAAATGGAAGTAATTTTATTTAATTATAAAAATAAACAAAATATAAATCACTACTTTGTAATAATACACACTGTGATAATAAACGAAGATTGCGGCTGATGAAAAATTTGACATAGACTTTACAAAATGCGGCCTCCCGAAACCAACGCATTTTTCCTCTTCAAAATTGCAGATCTGATTTGATCGTGTGGTATAGTAATTGGGCGACCGACATTGTACAACTCCATTTTAAAACATATTCGCAAAATCTTAATCAACCACACTTCAAAATTACTCGCAACGAAACGGTAAACACAAACATACCAATTACTAAGTTGTCGTGTTAAAACGCGGGAAATTACAAGCGAATGTAAGTTTTGTTTTGTCCTTGTCCATATACTATTATAGAAAGAAGAGATGTGACACATAAGTATTTATGCAGATGGCACCGCAAGTCCATATAATTCAAGTTGGCATCCTTGTATCGAGGAGTGCGTATTGCACACTTTTGTGTTGGTACGAGGTTCAAACTGCAAAAACCGGCCGAAAAATCTTTTAAAAAAGAAGACTTATTATTGAAAGTTTAAATAAAAACAAAAAATGATGATTTCATTTACAATATTTAGAAGAGTATGTGTTGATTAGGATTTTAATCGCAAAAAATAATGTTGCAACAGTTGGTACGAGTCGAACATTGTTTATTGATCGACTAATAACAGTATTTTTGCACTCTAATCGATTACATAAATTAGCTTTTTTTATTCATTCTTAATTATGACAGTTCAAATGATTGAAACACTTAACAATATTAAGTGTACAAAACTTCTTGTAGAAAGATACGAAAATCAGATTAAGTTGATGTTCAGATACATACTAGTCGAGTGAGAATTTTACAATAAGAAGTACATACATTTACGGTCAAAAGGACACGAGCTTCAGTGACATGAATGAAAAAAAATGAAACAAAACAAAATAAAATTTGAGACGGATAAGCTATGACTCGAAATCAAATACTGGCACATCTTTATTGAGATTGAACAGTCTTCTTTGTTGGCTTGATGGTTGGGCTTTTGGTTTCCCAATTTAAATGAATTCTGCCAGTGCTGGATAACGAGAAGCACATTCGTACTTTTGACAGTTACTTTGATTTTCACTGGAGTTTTCTTGCGATCTCAAAATCTTTGCGTCTTTCTGGTCACTTTGTTCTCGGTGTAACTTTTTGCGGTATTTCAAACGATCTAAATACTCCTGTTTGTCCGAAATGACATTGGCTCGAACCTGATTGTTGTTAAATTCAGTTTCGAAAAGGTTTCTTTTTCTGCTTTCTTTCTCCAGTTAATGTTGCTTGAATTTCTATATTTCTTCTTCTAACATCTTGATTATAACTTCCCACGATTTGAAGTTAATATCAAAGCCTAAAAATCATACACTTTCAATTAAAATTGTATAAAAACTTTATTTGAAAATAAATTTGTAATAAAGAAAAGCGTTTTAAAGTTAGTTCACACACTCATCACGTTTCTGTATCGTAAACTAACAACGAATTAGAAATTTTAAAGCCTGACGGTACAATAGTCAATAACTGCGTTTGCTGAACTCTTTCTATCGCGAACGGGTTGCAACAACTAAAACAAACAACAAATTGAAAATTATTTAAAATTTTGTTCAGTAGACAAGAAAACTAAATATAACAACAACATTCGAATACATTACCCTCTCTTTAAATGATTATGAAATACAGTGCACTGCGCACTTAAAGCTCGAAGTTTGTCAAATAAGACAAAATGAAGTGAAATTAAAACATTTTCTTCTGAACGCAAGGTTATTATTTGTTGAAGTTGAGAAAAGTGTTTGTTTTCATATTGCTTTTTTAATTGAAACTCGGCGATCAAAGTTTGTAAACATTCCAGTGAACAAGATTTTCGTAAATAGAGTCTGAAAACGGGTCTTAAAACTGCTCCAGTATCTTTATATGAACCACGAGACAACTTTTTAAAAACCAAGATCATTCTTATCTTTCTTCATCTTCTTAACTTGGAGGAGTCTTGTTATGCTTTTTTGACAATTTTTTTAAAATTGTTTATTTCAGTTAAAATGTTTATTTATTTCATTTTCAACGTAAAAATCTTTTCAAAGAGGTGACATTTCTATTTTTTTTCTGATAGGGGGGTTCGGGGTCGTAAACGAGGGTGAGGGGTTGTACATTGGGAGGTGGATAAATGCTCAAGTTGTTGTTCTTAATGAGCTCGAGATTTCAGCCTGTGCAAAATTTTACTTCTGAATATTCTACTGCTGTGGGGTGCCAACTTAATTGATAGTTAGCACCCCCATTTAAAATTTCGAATATGTCGAACTAGGGGTCGGTCTGAAAATTTTTTCTTGCAGTCTTAAATTGTCCTTAACTAGCTCGAAATTTTCACCGAAATAGATTTTCATTTTTTGAAAGTGGGGGTGCCAACTTCATGACCATCAGATTTAGAAAGTCGAGTGGGTTTGTCCAGCAGGTATGAACCTCAGAGAAATTCTTGTGGCGCAACGGTTAGAGCTTCGGCTTTGCATCCTCGAGAACTTTGGTTCGAATCCTCGAACTTCTTCGATTTTCGACGGATTCCGGGCCGGATCTTTTACATAGGGATGATTAATTTTAACCTTCCGTGACGCGCGTCAAGAAAATTACACGAGCACGCGCGTCGTGTACTGAGTACATACTGAGTACACCAGTCAGTTTTCATTGTTATTCACTAATATAATAAAGTCAAAATAAAGTGGATATTTCTGCAAGGTATTTTGGGAACTGAATATTTCAATGATAAATACAGAATATAAGTAATTTATCATAAATAATCACAAATATATTGTAGAAACTAATTCGACAAGAACAGAACTAAAATGGTACAAAGTTTTTACCAGATATGCACTATAAACTTTATAAAAAAAACAGCTAAGCAGCCCTCGCTTCGCTCGAGTCTTTTTGTGGTCATTATTTTGTTATTTTAATTCGATGTTCACTTTTGTTCTTTCTTAGGGTAGGTTTGTAATTTATGTTAATCGATCCGATTTTTTTCCGAACACTTTATATACGTTACTGGCATGTGTTTCCCGAATATTTAAAAATCCCATTCGTATGGGTCCCATACGATTGGAACTTCAATTCCATAGTCAGCATAAAAGAAGGAATTAGCAAACTCTGAGTTTGTCTCCATGGCAACGGAAACTCGATAACGCAGGTTTGTGCAGCACTTATATGCACCCTTATTTGCCTTCCTCTATCTCGCGCACCCCTTCAGACTTGGTACGCATGCATAACAATTAAGACGCAAAATAAAACTTATATATTAAAGAGAAAAAAGTCAATTGAATAGTTGCGTTGAACTTAGATGATAAAAGATTTGCTATCAGTGGCCGAATCTATGGTATCGCGGTGAACGCAAATCGTTGGTAATGCCAATCGGAGGTTCTATTCTGCTTTACAGCTTAGAGAAAGGTATATAAAGCAATATAGGATTGTATAAAGCATGTAACTATTTCATTTAACTAATCGAGCGCAAGATCTTCGAATCACAATCGACTAGAAAGTATTCTTCTGGTATTTGCGCTCCGCCGTCGCAGATAGCAGCTCTGATCGCGTGTAGGTTAAGGTTATTCGCGAATTACCATTCACTCAATTTCATATATAAATTGAAAGTCGCTCGAACTCGCTCTTGTAAACCTTTCGTTTAATTGAATGTCGACTACTTTCTGTTCCATTCAATAAAAACTACAATGAAAATTATAATGATCAATTAGTTTGTTTCATCTCAATTTAATCATTTCAGTTGAATTCGTTTTGTGTTCTTAGCTTCGATGCGCTCGCGCGCAAATACCCAGTGGGACATTTTTTAGAAGTGAACGCTGCAAACATAACCGTTGGAGTGCGCGCGCGCGTTTTGATGAATGGAGGTCGCAAAAGCATGAATGGGCTTGTTCACAAGGAGCGAGCGAGATAGGCTATCCAACGGTTCACCAACCGCGGACTTCTCGCTTAAAATTGATGCATAGACAGGTGGGTCCGATACTGCCCTCCTGGATACTGTTAATCTAAATTGCGCTGAGCGATACCCCGTTATGTTCAGTAACCGTACAATAACACTGTCCAGATACGGTACACACTCGCTTATATACGCAGATCATTTCTACAAAACTATTACATAGTTTTTTAAATCAAACTTTAATTTTTTCAATACTCTTATTAAACTTTTTTATCCTGAGAGTAGAAATAAACTTAGGACTTAAAAACTAAGGTACTTTTTTGCATTAACTCTTTGAGCCGGATACGTCTCCAATTGTCTCGGTGAGAGGAGCGTGGGAAAATGTATCGTTGTAGTTGTAGAAGAACCATGTGACCGCTAGCCGGCCAATGAGCGAGCGCCAATGAGCAAAGTGCCAGTGCCGGACTAAGGCATGTTTAGCGTTCCGATACCAGACTTGTTGTTATTTTTAATTTAATTCATTTACTAAATGTTTTAAGGTCAGGTAATTATTCATAACATTTATAATTGTTATCATTTTATCTGTTCGTCAGAGGTCAAACTCAAGTTTCGCATTCACTTTTTATTGAAAATGAAATTCACATTTTAGGTTATGTTTAATGTTTACAAAATTCGCGAACTCAGTTAGGAAGAAAATAAATGTTGATTGCTAAAACATTGTGCAAAATTAAAGTCTTTATTTGGATGAAACATTGCTGGACGAATATTTAACATCCATCCAAATGCAAGTTTTTAGATTTTGTGATAGACCCACGCGCGCCCTTGTCTAATTACGGCACTGAGTCCGGCCGCCATATTGAAAGTTCATTTTAGTGGTGGGGAATCCTTACCCGGCTCAAAGAGTTAATTCACTATTTTCATGTAACATACAAACTTTTTATCGGCTTGTGCATCGTGGAATTTCAATTTGTTAAAAAATATCAAAAAATGAATGAAAACTTTTTAGAGCATAACGAAACAGCATTGGTGTAAGCATAACCAATAAAATCTCTGGGTATGCGTGCATGTATGGTGGATCACGTGACTATTTTGCCGAAGCGTTTTCGCTCTGATGACTATATCGCTGTCTTGTTTTTAACTATTTTTGTCTTTATTTCTCTTGAAACAGAAAGGGCACTGTCCAGAACTAATGAGTTATATAATGACTCTCTAAATATTCAAGAGAATGAAGGGTTATGTAATAATGTTATTCAGTTTTGCAAACAGCATAAAAACGGCAAATCAAAAAAAAACTTTTGTTTTGTGCAGTTTCATTTGAAACAAGTTTTTTTTATAAATTTGCACATCGCAGTTGTGACATCGTATTTCTAAAATGAGCGTGAATATAAGCAAATCCAAAAAAGGCCATTTAGCGATTCCAAAAAAAATAGTTTTTTAAGAGTACTTTTTAATATTTCTGGTGCCCAAAATTCAAGCGCCAAAGCAATCTAGAGCGCAAATTTTTGACTTGCATCACGTGTAACACAATTCCCTAGGTGTTACACCACGTTATAACGACACAGACAATTTTTTTCTGATTTTTTCTTAATAAAAAACCTAAAAAAATACCAACAATTTGAAAATAATTTTTTTCTGGGTGTCACTCGTTTACATAAGTATTACATAAATATGCTCGTTTAGGACACATGGCACCCTATATCTATCATGTTTGTTAGGGTCTGAGAGACGCCTATAATTTTTTCTAGGAACTAGAATTAAAGCCCGCGCTTCGCGCTGGTCAGGTGTGATTTTGAAATTTTACAAATCACATTTTTATTATTTCATGTAATTTCTTGATTAACTATTTTGCTATGACGTGCGTTTGATTAACTTAAATTAGATTAATTTATTTTATTTTGCATTGGTTGAATTGTATTGGAAGAGTGGCTGACGCCCCCCCCCCCATCCACATTATCCAAGGCTCTTTAATATGAACATTTAAATCGACATAAAAGCTCTTCATTATTTTTGAATATGATTCGCGACGGAAGTTCGAATATGACCTTACTTTTATAACCATTGTGTTTTACGTCGTAATCATTTCATTCAATTACTTATTACTATTAATTTTCAATATTTTCAAACTGGCAATATCAATCTCATCAATATTACTTTCAGCAATATTTGGCATGTTATCGTTAAATGAAATCATAAAACAGTCACTCAATTTTTTTTCAAATAAACCGCGTCGAAAAATAAGTATTATGTGAGAAGTTAGTCACAAAGCCAACTTTAGGGTTCAGTCTGTCTTTTATAGATGGATATGCCATTACATGAAAATGAAATTTTCAATTTTTCTGAACCGCTAAGTGGCCTTTTTTTGGATTTGCTCATATGTCGAAAAAATCTGGTGAAAATCTTAAAAAATTCAAGTTTTTAAGTATTATTATTTTTATTATCATTATTATTTATTTATTAGCATTCAAGATACAATAGATCTTATAGCCTAAAATCGAACGTCTAGCTGAGTTCACTTGCACACAATAAATTACATACAAAAGTTACAATAATTAGAAAATTTGACCAGATAGCACAGTTGTAATTTTACATTGTCTATATATTGTTTTATATACAAAAAAAAGAGTTTTTACTGAAATTGGATAATAATAATAATAACAAGTTTTTAAGTATGCTGGTGTATTTTATTACGTCTAAAATTATCGTATCAGGAGGCACGGCAGTGACTCTGGCCAACTACCGCCAGAAAATGTCACAGTGCCTTCTTTTCCAGACATTTTAGATTGGGGTTCTGGCATAGTTGAAAAACTATATGAAATCACTATGCCACGAGGTCGTTATTGGTCTTAACTTGGTCGCGCAGCCGAGCTGAGCAAAACGAGACCAATAACGCCTCTCTAGCTTAACCCTTTCACCGATTTCTGGGGGGTCAAAAATGCGTTTTTTTTTTCATGTACGCAATATTTTATTCATTTTTTTTATTTTTTCCAAAATTACAATTACAATAGCTGTAACTTTCAAAACATGATGATATGAATATACAAAAGTTAATTATTGAGTTTTAACATGAATTTATAAACAAAAAGCAATAAATAAATAAATAAATAATAAATTAATGAACACTTGTCATTTTTTTACGTTTTACCCTAATTTCTCATAAAATCGACGCAAAATGAAGAAAAAAAGTATTGTTTCAATAATGAAGGCCAACTATGATGAAATTTAACAATATATAATAATTGTTTATAACAAATGTTGATTTTAAATTAAATAAACAATCGTTTATTTTTCTCAATAATTTGCAATACAGAGAAAAAATCTTGGATTAATAAAATAAAGGACAACAATGATGGAATGAAAAATTAGTGACAAATTAACAAATTTTAATAATAAATTTATTTATATTACAAAGCAATTTTATAATGTAAAATTTTATCATTAACAATTTTGAACATGATTATAATTATTCTTTCGACCCTCGTAAAAAGATCCGTATATTGTCCATATAAGAATAATATATTAACAATATATGAACAATATATTGCCCATATATGGACAATGTATTATTTTCAAACAATGTATTAACCATGCATAAACGATGTGATTTGATTTACAGCAATATATTGGCAATGTATGATTTTTCGCAAACAATATATTGACAATATATGTATGATAATCAAAATTCCATTCTTTGCCATACAATGTTAATTTCTTTGTTATTTCTTTGGTAACCAATTATTGTTGTTTTAAATACTCTAAAACTTTTTTTCTGATATTTAATAATTTTTTTATAACAAAACATTTAATTTCACCGATCTTGTGAAAAGTCTATCTTCTGCGAATAGAAGCTTGTGATTTTCAATAGACAATTGTTAATAGTGGTTTGTTAATAATTTTAATTAATTTTTTAGCAACAAAAGATTAAATTATTCTAAACGGTTAGCTATATTGATTTTCTATAGAATATATGGATCCTTATAGTTTATCATAGTTCTTACTTAAAAAAGTATGGATAAATTTATAAATAAATTTCCGGATTTGGTTACAAAATTTAAAGATTTATAACAAAATAACATTATAGAAAGTATTATTGACAAAAAGTCATTTACATTAAACTATTTCCAATAAAAAATAGTCATTAAGTATGTAGCTTATTTCGATAGAAGAATTTATCGAAGCAGATGGAGCAGTGGACAACGACGCGGACTGATAACCTCAAGGGCCTGGGATCGATTCTCGTGCTAGAGTAAATTTAATTTACATTGTTCATGTATCGTCAATATATTGTCCTTATAATGTCGATAGATTGTTCATATATGGGCAATATATTGTTAGTATATGGTCAATATATTACTAATGTATGGTCAATAGATTGTCAATGTATTGTCAATATATGATCATTTTTACAAGGGGATCCTGCGAATGCGAAAAACAAGTTAAAAAGTAAGTTACTTCTTCTTTACATCGTGACAAATACTGTATTGTTATACGTGATAAATTATATTCAATTGCGAAACGATAATGTGTGATTGTTAAACTTTCATTTACAACGATTGAATCTTCAAAAATTCATATTTAAACAGTATTTGTTCAAATAACAAATAACAAAAAAGTTAACTTTAATGTTGAGCGACATGTCGCCAAGTATTAATGAGCTATTCTGTGAACAGCGTTTCACAGACAAGACCACGGCAGCCGACGTAGAACAACGTTCCGATTAAACGCTTACAACGATTGAATTTAGCCCTCATCTTTGAAAATTCATATTTAAACAGTCAATGAAAAAGTTAACTTTAATGTTGAGCGACATGTCGCCAAGTACCTACAATCAGCTATTCTGACTCTGAATTTTGAGCTCATATTTTACGACTTCTTTATATATTTAACAAATATTCCAAAAAATTCAAATTCCAAATATAGCAATTTGGTAATTGACCACGTTAATTTTATATATCACGACGTTTAAGTAAGGAAAATTTAATAATAATTTGTTATCAATATTTTCGATTCGATTGCAATATTTTACAATAGGGAAGTCTCTGGCGTAGTTGGCCACACTTTTTAGTTTGACTGAAATTTATTTTTTCCATTCTTTGAAAAAAATCACTGATCTGAAGTTAGCTGTTTACACATCGCACATCGTTTATTATATTCGAATATTTTTATTTTCTGAACACGATAAACCCGATGATTTATAATAAAACGTTGCATGCATAATTTATGATGATGAACAAATAGGCTGCAGCTTATTCATGATAATTAACAATAAAATATAAATAAATGAATTCATAAAAATTTTTTTAGATTAATTATAAAATATTGCATGCATTGTGAATAATATAACAAAAAGGCTTAAGCATATGCATATTTATTGACAATTGGATGTAAATAAATAATTTAATATAAATAAATCAATTCATACAATTATTTCTAAACTGATTATAAAATATTGTATGCATTGTTAATAATAATAAATAAGTAGGCTCAAGCAAATGCATATTCATTAACAATAAAATATAAATAAATAATTTAATTGAAATTAGATTCCTAAAAATAATTTAGAAAATAACAATATTGGTTCTTTTATTGCATAAGACTTGGCTATAATGAAATAATGAAACAAATGAATGTTCATGAACAAATGGTTATCAACAAATTAATGTTTATAAACAAATGTTAACTAAAAAATTAATGTTTACAAACGAATGGTTATAAACAAATGTTTATAAACAAATATTTATAAACGAATTAATTTTCATTAACAAATGTTACTAAACAACTGAACGTTTGAAAACAAATGTCAATAAACAAAAGAATGTTTTCACACAACTGATGTTTATAAACGAATGAATGTCTACACACAAATGGTAATAAACAAATGAATGTTTGAACTTAAATGTTTAAAAATGTTTAAAGCTAATGAATGTTTTTACATAAATGTTTATAAACTAATGAATTATTATTTTTATTATTTTTTTCAAAGCATGGAATAAAGTTCATAAGAGAAAAGAAAGAAGAAAAAGTAGTTGGCAGTCCACAGAGATGCCGACGGGTTTTCGTATTGAGTGAGGAAAAATTATTTTACACTGTTCATGTATCGTCAATATATTCTCCATATATAGTTAGTATATGGTCAATATATTACTAATTTATGGTCAATAGATTGTCAATAGACGGTTTGTATTGTAGGGTCAATAGATTTTCAATATATTGTCAATTTATGATATGATTTATATGATTTATTTTTCAAGGGGAAGAGGTTTGAAGAAGGTATACAGAACTTTTGCAACAATGATTGAACTACATTTAAATGAGGCTCAAATAAAATGAATGGATTATTTGATCATATGATCATTGGATCATTAAGTTCATAAGAGAGAACTTGATCCTTTGGGGTCATCCATAAATTACGTAACGCTCTGAAGGGGGGTAGGGGGACTGCAACAACGTTACATGTCGTTACAAAATGGTCCATCGAAGAGAGAAGGGGCGTATCGAAAATCATGAAAGATTGCGTTTCGTAATTTATGGACGGCCCCATTTAATCACTTGATCGTTATAGGTTATTATTAGATCATCATGTCCTTAGATGTTCAAATTATAGCATCATTGAATTGTTAAATTATAAGATCATGGAATTATTCGATCATTGAATTATTTGATCATTAGATCATTCGAACACTTTATCATTCAAATATTTAATAATTACTTTATTGAGATTTTGTATCATTGAATTACATATTCAATTATCAAATCATTAGATTACATTAAATCTAGCATTATTGGATTATTCAGTTATTATAGATTTTATTTCTGATGAGAATATGTAAGTAGGAATACTTGAATCACATTTTGTACATTTATGTTGATGATACAGAAAGATTGGAAATAAATTACCAATAATCAAGTAATTTAATGATCCAATGATCTAAAGTTGTAATGATTAATGATCCAATGATCAAATAATTTATTTAATCAATAATTATGCATATATTTAGTAATTATTTTTCACGCATGAATATTCGCAATAAAATTAGTTTTTGTTACATGAGTTACATTAAAGTACTAATGTGAACGTATATCAGTAAAAACAAATTATTTAAATAAAACTGTTACAGTACTATAAAACCTAAAACAATTTGAAAAGAGTTTTTTGATCAGTGGTCATTGGGTTATTTTAAATTTTTAGAATAGTGGATTGTTGGATCATCAGATCAAAAGATCAAAAGATCATCTGACTATAAATTATTGATTTTTTTCGATCATTGAAGAGTTTAACCATTGACTCATTGGATCATTTAATGTATGTGATAAAAGAGCTGGCCAGGCGTTCAACGGTTTAGCTCGACGCGTCACTTAAACAAAAATGAAAATCATTTTTTGTGCAATTAGATTGCTTTTGATATTTATAGTAGAAGGAACGGGTGCATTAAAATAGACCTAATGTAATAATATGAAAATATTTTTTAAATATGGAAATTTCAAGTGCCTGAACTATACTGTTGAGTTCAGATGAAAATCTTTATTAAAAAAATAAAAATCATATGTACTTATTTAAATTTCATTTCTTTTAACATATGTTGCAAAGGCAGCGCGCCCAACGGGCGCGCTTCATTCCACCTAGTGCAGTCAAAAATTAATTCATTGTAGACGTTATTATTTATATTTATTTTCGAAATCTTGAAAAAAGAAAGGAAAAGGCGAGAGTTATAAAAGTGTACGAAATCATATCCATAATTATAAGTAAAGAAATTAAAAAAATATATGCCACATGGAAGGAAACAAGCGTTTAACCTCGGGAGAATACCCACTGAATAAAAGCTTCTTTTTCTCCCTTGTAGCATAATAGTGAACCTCGTTTCCTCGTGAGAAATTCAATAACTTGTCCTTAAACGAAACTGAAAAGCAAACAAATTTGTTCCCGTAGATTTGTGTTTGTATTAAATTCGATTACTGTATAGTACTTATTGTACTTATGGAGACTTTGATCCGAGGGACCACACTGATAAATTATTTATCCCAGGTAGAAATTTACCACCGGCACACTGTTCTGCCACCATTGGCAACCGTTGGCCAACGGTAGACATCAACGGTTTGAGGACAGTCGGGATGTGAGGCTGATTTCACGTGTGCCAACGGTCAGCGAGAACCGCTGTCGTTCACGGTTGTCTGACCGTTGGTGACGATGGTCGGCCAACCGTCGAGAAAATTAAAATAAATAATTACTTTCCTTTCGTTGATTACTCGTTATAATATTACCTCCTTCATGAAATTCACCTTTTAAATATTATTTTAGTAAGATTGGGTTTATGGAAGACTGCTGATAAATGTCAAGTGGTGAGAATCGAACGCGCTCCTCTGATCTCATCCGCGTAGGTATTTAGCCACTTGAGCTATTCATACACTTGAGATTAGAAACCTTCGATGTTATACTTGTCCGTAACCCTGACGGTTGGTTATAACCGTTGGGCGACCGTTGTTGCACCGTTGTCTGAAACTGTGATAAAAAATTCTAAACAAACAATTCTGCACTTTAGACAAACGTTGAACATTCAAGTTTTATGTGATTCTTATAGTGAATTAGTTTTTAAATTTTTGTTTAGAATTTTTGAGAAAATGCCGTCATAAGATCGACCGCTGTCAACGGTGAGACGTTGGTCACCCAACGGTTGCAAAATAGATAATCTTGATTTTCATTCCGTTCACTGACGCTGCAGTCGTCGTCAACGGTCATATGACGGTTGTTTCACGGTTGTCTGTAGTCGTCAGTGCTCACGATAGTAAACAACTCTGTGCCAACGGTGGTCCAACGGTTGTCTAACGGTCATCTCTTGACCGTTGTAGGCAATGGTGTGCCAACGCTGTGCCTATGGTTACCATCGTCTGACCGTTGTATTTTCTACCTGGGATAACGTCAAAGGAACCATGAAAACCAGGCTAAAGTGGCCGGCCACGGGAATCAAACCTTGGTCCTACCGAATGCAAAACTATGCCAAGCCGCAGCAATGGCAGTATATGGTGCCATTAGTCACTCCCAAAAAAAATCGTCTAAAGATGTGTGCAAACATTGTTCAATGAACTAATGTAATATTTACAAAATTTATATTGAAGTCAGATTCGAATTTTGAGAGGATTTTTTTGTAACATTTTTTTAACAAACTTTTTATAAAAGCGTAAATTATGCAAATATTGTGTCGAGAGTAAACGTAGACTGTTTCTAAACTTTGGTATAAATTCATTTGGATGGGAGATTAAAAGCAGAGGCGGTATTTTCTCATGCTAATTCATCGTGATAAGAGACGTTGACTGAACGTTGCAGACGATGTAGACTGTAGATATTATCATGAAACAATGACAAACCAATTGAAGCAGTAGCGAGAAATTTGTCGGCACGATTGGCTCGTTGATTGAATAAGGGGACCGGGAGAATTAAGAAATTGGCTGAATCGCACGTAAGACATCAGAACATGAAGGAGAGAGGTCACTGACTGACGCTCTGCCGTACAACTAGCAGTGGGCATTGTCTTCGCCGCGCATCTGCCAGTGCGTTTTTCCCTTCATAATCTATAAAATTCAATTTAACTTGCAAACTTGCACTCTTTAATGCCCTTTCCACATCTTCCTGCTTCTAAATTATCCAAAAATTCAAACAATTCAGGAAACAAAATTTCAAATTAACCTTTACAAAATTTTTCGAACATTTGAAATTACAATAATAATATATTGTTATTATTATTGTTGAAATTAGAATAACAATTCTTTTTATTCTTCAAATCGTATTTGTAAAGAAATAAGAATTGTTAACAAGTTTTGTTCCATCGGTCCGGTAGTTCACTCTGGAAGATGCTCTATGATTGCATTCGGAAGATCAAAAACGACGTTTTTTTTTAGTTCATCTGATGCCTGTACGGTGTACTTCCGGGATTGCGGTGAAGACCGACAAGAGCATAAGTATAAAGCAGAGCGCAGACTAAGTACTGTGCAGTGGATTTCTTGTCGGTCGTGCTCATTGAAATGAATGCAGTGGCCAATTATACACATTGCTTTGTTGGTGGTATTGACAGGGAGGATCAAATTTTGATTTCATGTTCAGTTATGAGTTTCCACGACTAACATTTTCTTGCTGCAATTTTCCATGCACCGCGTGTGCAATTTGCCTTTTGAAACGTGAATTTGTGTTGCGATCGCTGAGAATTATTTCTCAAATTTGACGGCTGTGTTTACAAGCAACAATTGATGGATTCGCATCTCATGCATTTGCTTCAAGAAATCTTGCATTATACACTATATTTCTCGACAGCGCCAGCAGATTTATTCTATACATTATTTGATTCGATTGGCACTATTTTATACTTCAAAGCATTCTTACAACTTTGTTTTCTGATAGTTATAATTTTTCGGTTGTAAGAAACACACAATTTTATAAATTAATTCGTGTGATCTTGAACGACATTTATTTTTTCAAATATGGGCCAGAGAAATTGTAAGAAATTTCTTCTTGTCAAGGTTTCGAAAGTTGTAACAAAATTTTAATTATTATTTTGTATAAATGAAGTTCAAAAAGTCTTTTAATTAAGTAATGAAATATACATTGGCATTGATAAAGAAAACATTAGTCGAGATAAATAAATTGATTATATGATTTGGAGATTTTTGTTAAATATTATTTCTATACAAGGAGCGGTTTCAACCTCGCCCACTTTGAAGTCGCCTACGTGTCCTCAATGGTGACATTTTTCATCGCGTTGCGATGTAACTGTGGCAATTACGGATGCACGCATGACCACCAAGTGGCCGGAAATTGCGATCTCTCGCCGAATCATCACGTTGCTTTTCATGTTTTCGTTTTATCATACGTCATAACAAAATCGAAATTATAAAAAACTAGTATATTTTTTTAACGAGAGAATCAGCATAACGAGTTTGCCTACGCAGGAAGTAAGCTTCATTAATATTCCAGGCTGATATATTTTTGTGCTTTAATGGTCTATCAAACATCAGTTCCTGAACTAATCCATCTTGAATTTCGCAGATCTGGCAGTCTGATTCTACCGGATCAAGAAACCAGAAATAAAGAGAGCGCTAAAAAAGTTCATGGATGAATTAAAATTTGTTCATCTTTTCAACTGCTGAGAGATTTTGTATGTGTTTTTTAATGAAAAATAAAAAGAAATTTCAAATACAACTTCCTTTATTACAAATGGAAATTAAAACCAATCAAATGTACGGTATAATAATTGTTAAAATAAACTAAAATATTTTTGCGACGTGACATTCACTTGCAGCTGTAAAATTTATCTTAACCCGTTCAGTTCGTTTGATAAAACAGCGTTGGCAGAAATTAATACTCATCGTATTATCTTACGTTATTTGTTCCAGAATAAAATCCCTCGTTCCGAGAATTGGTGGATTGATAGCAAGATTTCGAAAAAAACTTTTTTCGGTTCAATCGACTTTGAAGAAAAATTCATTAAAAAAAGAATTTAAAAGAAGATAGAACCGTATAGCGTATTTCTCATCTTACGTCTGCCAAAGTGTTTTGCTTGTTTTACCGTCCAAGCTATTCGTGAGTCTAAATTTGTCCAAGCGAAGCAAAAAACGCACGAAAAAGACTGCTGGCTTATAAACTCATGTGTTGCTGGCGTGTTTCTTTGTCTCAAAAGTCGACCATAATATAAATTAGACGAAGTAAGATTAAAGATCGCCTCTGATCAAAACAAGAAAGACAAATTCAACATTGTCTTTACAATCTTTCGGAGTAACAATAAACAATGACAATAAAGAAAAAAAACTTTTCTTAAATTTTTTGGAAGTTTTAGATTTCTGTTTGACTTAGGATTTCAGCGCTGATCAGTGCAGCTACAATAATCACAATTTGATGTTGCAGATTGTTTTCCTCAAAATCACTAGGCTTGTAATAGTTCAAATATGAAAACGCTTAAAAAGCTTGAAGAGTAATCTCTGCATTTGCGACAATTTTATCAACAATGCCATTACGAAATGAGTCATTTTCATTTCTATCTGAAATTTTTAACAGTACTGAAAACCCACTTGTTTCCATTAATTCGAAAACATCCATCAAATCCGCTGTCAAAATGATTTGTCTCTTGTGAGAAGTTAAATCAATTTCTTTGAAGTTACTTTGCTCAAACATTAAACTGTTACTCAGCTCGACAGGAAAAATTTTTGATAAAAAAATTCACTGTCCGTAATGGAATTATGGACACGATCAATTTCTCAACTTCTGACACCTGACACACCCTCAGGATTGATCCAAATTGACGCTATTGTTGTTTTTTTTGTTCGTCGCCAACGAGGCAGTTAAAAGTAGCTCCTGGATTCGGCCATAGCAAAAGATTTTTCACAGCTTGGCAAATTATTGGAATTAAATTTGTGACAAGTTGACGTGCTTGTTCGGTTCTATTGAAATAGAAGGCTAATTGTTTTAAATTTTGATTGAGACGAATTTTTTGTAAACAAATGCAAAGTGGCTTGACGGGGATTCCACTTTTGTTTGCCAGAATATTCACAAAGGCAAACGAAGAGACTCCCAAAAAAAGTTCCGGATTGATTTTAATAGTTTCCAGTGCATTCGTTTCTCTAAATTCTGCGTGTTTAAAAGCGGTTTGGGTCCATCAGTTCAATTCAACATATTTCTCCATTGTGCCTTGAATTTCTAACATAAAATACAAGTTTATTTTAAAATTTATGATTATAAATGAAAAATTATTATGAATAAATAATCTTACCTAATTTTTATTTTTGTAATCAGATTTCTTGATAGCAAAATCCGCCGAATGTTGATTTATCCTTTACTGATTTGTAATACGTAGGATCAATACGTAAAAACTTTTAATGCGATAATTTGAGAATAATCAACTTTTTATGATTAACAAACTTGGTGGGGAAGAAAACGATATCGAATGTCAAAGCAACGTCAAAGTAAACTCACGTATCGAATTCATGGAACGAAACTTATGAACTGTAGAAAATAAACCGCATCGTCATAAAAAATTGACATTTCTTTATCTTTCGCGCGGAATTACAAACGTTACGAAATGTGAGACTCGACGCTAGAATATCATAGGTCAGACAAAATATAATTTATATGTTCCCTATGTGAAAGATCCGGCCCGGAATCCGGCTCGGAATCCGTTAACGGATTCATTAACGTAACTCGACTTTCTAAATTTCATTTGCAGAGTGTGTTTGTTCAGCAGGTATGGACCTCAGAGAAAGTCTCGTGGCGTAACGGTTAGAGCTTCGGCTTTGTATCCTCGAGAACTTTGGTTCGAATCCTCGAACTTCTTTGATTTTCAGTTTGGATTCGAGGAAAAAAAATTTTTCCATTCAAATTTTTCATTTTCTGGGCCGGAATCCGAGCTGGATTTTGTAGAAGTTCGGTAGTTGTTCAAAAAATCCGGTACAAAATCCGGTACCAAATTCCAGCGCGGATCCGTTAACGGATTCCGAGCCGGATTCCGGGCCGAATCTTTTACATAGGGCTACGTTGCATCAATGAAATTCACTCGCAAAGCAATTGTCTCAGATCACTGTACAATGATACGTTACCATAGAAAGGTATTGATAACTAGACAAGATCCTGCTCCTCCTTCCGAAATACACAATTAATTGAAAACTTTAGTAAGAAATGATATGAAATCATTGCTCACGAGACAAGTATTCCTTCAAAAATTATTATCTAAATACTTGAAAAATAACCTTAGAAACGTATAAAAATAACGAGACAAGATCCTGCCCATCCACCTGAAATACGCAATTAATTTGAAACTTTGGTAACAAATAATATGAAATCATTGCTATCGAGACAAGTGTTTTTCCGAATTAATATATTTTTGTAACTTTAAAGAATTGTAAGTCAGATAAAATATGAGAAATGAAAGATATGAAATCATTGTCTTCGAGACAAGTTTTTTGAACTCGCTATATTCAAATAAAATTATGTTTCTCAAATAACTTTTTTTTCGAGTTAAAAAACACCTTGGCGAGTCGGACCGTTTTATCAAATGTTTCTATCTCTGATGAACATGATTTTGACTTTTTGAACCAAAACTTACTAAAACAAAATTATTCATCAATTTCACTGTTTTTAACAAATTGTTAAATGTGGATGTCTTATACTATATAATACATAACCAAAAACAGAAAATTTCAAATTACATTGTGATTGTATTCACATTGTGAATTGAATATAGGTTACAGTTTAAAAGTGTTACAAAAAAAAAGTTGTTGGAAAATTATAATGTAGCAAAAATACTCCGGTTTCCACCAGAGAACTGAGCTCCAGCAGCTCCCGTAATTTGTTATATAGCCCTATTGCGGGTCTTAGCGCATGAATCCTGATTTGCACAGCCGATGTGCTCGCTAGCCCTTTCCCTGATCGAATGAGCCAATCACCGGCTGCCATTTTCTTTTATACCCTCAATTCCTACCAGATTTCATTCAGCCAATCAGAAAATTTCAAAGTCATTTTTTATTTATTGCTTGTAAAAATCAGATTTTTGTCTTGAAATTAACTTTGGAACTTTCTGGTTGTTGCTACCTAATTGTTTTTATGATTAATCAGGTATTTTTATATGAAAAAAGTAATTAAAGTTGTAAGTTGACAGCCAACGACAGAAACACTAACACCCTCTCGCGGATTGCCGGCCGGCAGACTTTAAACACAAATAAACAATGAAATATGCTGTCAAAACTTCTGAAATTACTATTAAAATGAAGGGGAGCTTTTTACAGCTGTTTGGTTAGTTTGTAAGAATTGACGTGGTGAAACGTTACACAAGTTTACTATTTATTTTTAAGGTTTACTTTAATTTTTTTATTTCATCTTGTACACTTTATGTACCTTTTATCCTTTACAAAAAAATTTCAATTCAATGAAGTAAGATTGAATTTGAACGCGTACAACGTACCAACCTCACAGTCTCGAAGGGTACGTTGCCGCAACTCTGCCGCCGTGTTGCCATGCGTGGGAAATATCGTGGGGGATTTGCAGGGACTTGCCATAAGCAACATGCAGCGTCTAACAACACCCATTATGTAACTAGAAACTGACACGCATCTAGTTGTAATGGGATTTTTCTGACAGGTTAAATCATCGTTCTTTTTTTGTGTTAACAATCGAGCTACGATTGAAAAAATGAATACGCAACTTAACTTCGCTTATTTTTTATCGTTCTTTTAAAAGCAGTAAACAGTGAACGAGAGGTTATTGGTAAAACGATTGGAGGTAATTTAAAAGCTTGTCTAGGGAAAAATCAAAACTCCGGTATATAGATCGCGTAGCACTTTGTCATCATTGTTTTTCATTTACATTAACATTAATAGGGATCTTTGTCTCGTTTTGATCGCTACCGCGATCTTTAATTTATATAGAAATAGCATATTTAACTGACAAAAAGTACAACCTAGTTATTTATGAAAATCTGTGTAAAATTATTTATGCGAAATTTCTACAGTTACTGGAAAGGATCAGAATAAACAAGAAAAACGTTTCGATATCAAAACGTGATAGAGTTGCATTTATTTGTTGAAATAAAACACGAGTATAACTCGATTTTGTCATTAACAATCAGCGAGGTCCGTCGCAGTAAATAAAATACGAAGCGAAAAATAAATTTGCTGATGATGATGATGACAAAACTATGTGATTGTGTTTTTGCGAGCATTACACCATTCAATTAATTGCTAAATAGTGGTACACATCAGTCTTCATACCAAAAAAGTATCTTTTGTCCGTTAATACAATAATCTGTCATCAGACGCCGCCAACGATTCGTAGTAAATGAGATTTTTTGTTCGTCAAGTGCAACGTATCAGTTGTTTCGTGCCGCGATAGACAATTTACTCTGATTATCTTTACCGCTACGCAATTGTTATTATCATCAACGTTACAGCACTATCTTTATAGGCGCTATATTTACTTTTCATTTATCGTCTCGCGTGCACACGCGAGATGTCAATCGCACAATAAAATATTCGAAGGTAAAACACAACAAGGGCAAGTATTACATTGTTATAGAATTTCGAACGACAACCATGATGTGATCGCAAAGTCAGAGCCACCTTTATGTCAAACGATGCTTTTTAATTTACAGGTTGTTTTCTGATTATTCAATAAAATGACGTTTTTAAAAAATGTTAAAGGAGAAAAAAATCTGATGAAGAGTAGACGCAAGTTTGAGCTTGGCACAAAAATACTTCTTTGGTTGGAAATAGCCAACGAATAATAGCAGTCGCTTGTAAATATACAGCATATGTATAGGTGCAACTGTTGACTTGCAGTTATCAAGTGGCTCTGCTTCACGACAAATTCCGCACTTTCTATTTACAGAAATGTAAACCTCTAAATCGTACTTAGTTTATAGGCTTACAACATACGTCTTTTCGTTAAATCTTAAAACTCGACTAGCATCCTCACTCATGTACAGTCAGTTTTTTTCTTTAAATGAAATCGCCCTTTCATTCTCCGTTCAATGGAAAAAAATCCTTTTTTTTCAGTTCGTTATTCCTTTTCTTCTTTTCCCATTTCTAAATCCACGTTCTAACGAGTTTGCACTCTTTTTCTCTCGTTATATTCCTTTAATTTTTTTTCAGCTTGTTTTGGCATTCCAAAATTAATAATAAATAATTTAATTGTTGTTTCATTTATATATTTACATCAAAAGTTTTGTTTTATTAATATAAATATGAAATGTACGAAAAATTGGCAAATTAACGAAAGTATTGTAAATATTTGGCGAGGGGCAGTTTCCGTCAAAATCATTTTTTGTATCATCGTTTGTTGTTTCATCTGAGTATTTCTTTTTGCGACGAAATTCAGTCATCGACAGTGAAATAAGATTTGTGCATCAGTTTGGGTGCAGAAATGCTTCGCGCTCTATTACACAACATTGTTTGATACTTGAAACGATGTTCAAATGGGATCGGTATCTGAGATATAAAATTTCTTAAGAATTATCTATATGAGCCTGTGAATACATTTAACCACGATAATAAGCTTCGAGCGCTGTATTTCCCTTTTGCTAAAGACTCTTTGTTTATTTCTTTCTTCAACGAAAGCTCGCTTCATTCGGCATGACATTTACAAATTTACAAATATTATTTTTAATTCATTTAGTTTTCATTTTTTTGAAAATTCATTTCATTGACATTGCATTACAGTATGCATGCGATTTGCAGGAAAAAGTATTTTTATTATGAAAAAAAATGTGAAATCGTTCACAAAATTGCAGGTTATCCGCAAGTAATAGCGGATAAACTTGGCACAGATTATGCGGTGGTGTGCCCGCAACTTCCTCGGTTGCTGTCCCCGTCGATATCCGCACAGAGTACAACGACTCGGCGGCGCACTTGCTCAAAGTTACAGACCTGTTTTTTTAATGTGATCGCGACAGTTGTCCACTTTCCTTTGATGAGGTACAAATTTTGCGTGACAGATGTAGGCCAACAAAAAAATCAACGAAATGACCGTGCGATACACGTAGATTGATGTAGATACCTATACGAAATACATAAATCATACTTTTTTTGTAAGAAAAAAATTGCAATCAGACTAAATAATTGCAGCTAAAAAAATAAATTGACAAAAAAAGGGTTGATTCATGTTTTTTATATGCACAAACGTAACAAATCCGAACTCTTCAAAATCTGTTCGTAAAATTTTACTGTTATTTATTCGATTTTTACTTCGATTAAAACCGTGAAAGAATTTTTGTTGTTCAATTTTTGTTATATGAATAGATAGTTTGTACAAGAGCGGTCATCTATGACTAATCGAGAGGCGCGGACTTATACGCAGCCATGCATGACTATAAACTCGTTGTTCTCGTATAACTGGCTTTGTCAAATGTGATCCATCGACGTACAAAGTATGAACCAAGCGAGCTTTCGCGGAGTTACAATTTGGCTCGTATCAAAAATCTAGAAAGCGTCACGCAAAGTTTGTTATAGAAAAGGATTGTTCGTTTTGTTGATGATCGAATCCTGTCTGTTTGTTTGTTTTGGTCCAAAATGATCTTTCTCATCATTTGACTAAATTTTAGTGCTCATCGTTGTTGAACAGAGTGTCGTGCGATGAACAGAAAGTTCGCGTAAAGGGCGCCGTCAACGGCGAACCCGGCGGTTCAGAACAATATCAGAAGACGCAACTGCAGTCCTCTGAGGTCCGGGCCTACCTGGCCCGTTTCCTATTGAGCTTCGCCAGTTTGCGGCGTTTCTGAATCAATTGATACAAAATGTCCAGACCCTCGTGCAAACCTTCTCCAGTAATCGCACAAGCTGGCTGCACACGGATGCATGAACTTCCTGCCATGCTTGTCAGTTCCAGCACACCTAAATGTTTTTCCAATTCTCCTACTTCTCGCGCCCCTGCAAGAAACAAAAACCACACACAAACTATTTATTAAGTAATTATTTATGAATTATTATTTTCTGCTTATTACTTCTTAATTTTGAATTGTAGTTGATGCATGATTCTTATGTAACTATGTATACATAAGAATCATGCATCAACATGTTTTAAATGAAAATAGTATTACTGACTCTATTAAATTATTATTAACACTAGAAAACCTGGAGTTTTCGTATACCTACACGCAGAAAAAAAGTTGGTCGTGTCATGTTCGTCGCGGGGATCGGCTATATCCCACTGAAATTTGACACAAAGATAGGTGTCACCCAAGCGATAACTTGGTTGATTACTGTCCGTCGCTTGGCTCGGACCCGCAACGGACGGGCACGGAGTCGATGCGATGTCACACGCACTTCGCTTGGCTGCACCCCGTGCGCGCGGGCCCTGTCACTGTCCGTCACAGGGATATGATTTTTAAGAAACACTTGCGGGCAATATTTACATTACCTCAAAAATGAAGTAATACAATTCATTATTTTTATTTGTCGCATTGAATTAAATCTTTTAATACACTAAAATTAAAAAAAAACACATTTTTAATAAAATTGGATTTTCGTTAGGATAAAATTGAAAAAACTTTCATGTTTGAAAGGTTTGAAAAATGAGCAACTTGCACGAAATATATTACATTCCGATGAGAAAAAGTACGACTGAAATCGGTAAACAATCAAAATTGAGTCTCCTCGTTTGACCGTGAAAAAAGTCAACAATGACGCCATGTGACTTTCGACGAACTCCCGCGCTGGACAGTGACAGGGCCCGCGCGCACGGGGTGCAGCCAAGCGAAGTGCGTGTGACATCGCATCGACTCCGTGCCCGTCCGTTGCAGGTCCGAGCTAAGCGACGGACAGTAATCAACCAAGTTATCGCTTCGGTGTTACCTATCTTTGTGTCAAATTTCAGTGGGACTTGGCCGATCCCCGCGACGAACGTGACACAACCAAGTTTTTTTTGTGCGTGTAGAAGCCCGGACCGCACGAATTTCGTGCGTTACTGTTTTTTGAGAGTTAATTGTGTTTTTATCAGTATTTCCCTGCTTATAATTATTATTGGGAATGTGTGAATTGTTTTATTGAATAACAGATCGTAAATATATTTTTATTTAGATATATTTATTCGAATTTTCTTTAAATCATGCCTAGACAAATAATCAAAATTTGTTTATAGAATCAAATATAATGAATGTAACATTCATAATTTTTAATTTTATAGTAAAAAACAAACAAAAACAGTATTTTTACTTTTTTTTCAAACTTGACTGTGCAGCATGTTTACAAAACAACTTCTCAAAATGAAGTGCTAACGGATATAATGTTTTACAAATACCATTTGATCAAAATTACCGTTTTTGCAATAATTTTGAATATCCAATTACAGATTATTGATAATTATTAGTTATAATTGATTAATTTTTGTCGAAAAACAGGAATCGACTATAAAAACTTCTTTGGAACTTCTTGTTTTTTAGTCCTTATTTGTTGAAAAAAAATTGTAACAAATTGACTTTGAACAATGATAAATATGTTAATTAGATGTTAATCATCATTATTTATTAAGATGTCATTCACATACGACATAACTAACGTTTAATTGTTTATTCAAAAGTGAAGATAATCAATTTTATCGTCACAACGCACGAAATTTGTGCGTCCGTGCTTCTAGGTAGATAGCGTTTTTTTCATAAACAACGCAATTAATCAAAAAATTGATGAAACCATCTTAAAGTACTTCAAAAAATATTAAAAGTCACGAGAGGAATTAACTTTATCTCAAATGTAGCAAAAGTAGTGGTGTAATGAAAATCGAAACGCACAGATTTTGCGCGGTCCGGGCTTCTAGTGTTAAGACATTTTTCCTTAAAAGAGCTTTTTTTTCTAGTCCAAACTCATTTAATGCCTAATATCATATGTGTGAGGATTGTTCTGTTGTGTGGTAAGTGAAAAGGTCGCTTTTTCATAGTAACATAAAATCTATTTGTATCAGGAGACACGGCAGTGTCTCTGGCCAAGAACCTCCTTTTCATTTATAAAAAAAATGTTTTAAAATAGTTTTATATTTTATGATACGATACAATACGAGGTACGACTCGACAAGGCCTGCAGTGTCTTCTTATCTCGTGCAAGCTAGTGGCACTTTTCCGACCAAAATAACTCCGTCGTAACGCTACTAACAAAAAAAAGTTATTAAAAACATTTTGTAGGTCTCGCGGAGACAAACAAATTAAAAAAAAAGTTAAAACCGATAAGAAAATGGCAAAGTTATGAACAGAGTTGGGCAAGATACTTCATTTCAAGTATTGAAATACAAATACAAATACAGGCGCGGAAAAAGTATCGAAATACATTTCCGAAATACTATTATAAAAATGAAAGAAATACATACGTATTTTGAATACTTGAATACTCAAATACATTCAAAATACATTCAAAATTTTTATTTTCTTCTTCATTAATAATACATTCTAACCTAATGCCAAGTTAGTTTGGCACTTTTATAACAAAAACTTATGTTTCAAAATTAAAATTTCCTTTCAATATAACTAATTTTTCAAACAACTGATCCGATAAGCATGATCCTGTCGGCGAGAGAATGAATCCAGCAAGAGAAAATAAGCGTTTGACAGGTACAGATGAACACACGTTCGTATTGAATCGAATGAAGGCTTTTTTAACAATCGGATATGGATGTAACATTTGAAGGTTTTTTGATTTGTCATTCCAAAATAACATCAATTGATATTCTACGGTTGACAACAGTTCTTCTTTTTGTTCAGTATCTTTTGAGAAGTCGTTGGAATCAAACAGAAAAAATAATAAACGATGATGGCAGCTATTGCCAACCTAAAATGATAAAAATCTCTATACTGATATTGGGAAAAAGTTTTTATATTTGCTTATTTAAGTTGTCATCAGCCACCATCTTCGTTTATTATCACAGTGTGTATTATTACAATGTAGTTATTTATATATTTTTTTAATTTTATAATTAAATAAAATTACTTCTATTTTTTTATCTTTGTTTATCTATTCAGTGATTATCATATTTTATGTCTGTTTTTCACGCTATGTTTGAATTTACAAAATTTTGATTTTACACTTCTTGTCATGATTTGTTGTTTTTGATTGTTTTTAATTTTACAGCGCTACTTTTTGGCCTGATCATCTTTTTGTTGTTTGTTTTTACCGTGATTGACATAGCTTCTGTCCGTTTTTCACGCTATGTTTGAAATTAACAATGTTTAAATTAAAATTGCTCATTCGAATTTGTCGTTTTTGATAATGTTTATTTTTACAGTGCTTGTTTGGGATCCTCCCTTTTTTTACACATACTAGGAAGATGAAGCGCCCCCTACGGGCGCGCCGTCCCGAACTTTGATATTTAATTAGTTTACAATGCATATATATATATATTTATTTATTTATTTATTTATTTATTTTGTTTATTATTAAATGAATTATTTGCGATTTTTTCGTGCAAAACTGCAACTTCAGAGCGGCCGTTGATTTTTTTTTTAAATGGATGATATGCACATCTATTTGTGAACACTCTTCTATTTATTCATTATTCTTGCATTATTATAATTTATTGCAGTTTAAATTCATGCAATTAAATCATTAATGAAAAGAATTAATTTTCGATTTAAAAACGAGCTTATCGATTTACTTATTCATATTATTAAGTTATATTGAATTATTTATTAATATTTCATTGTTAAGTAGATTAACATGTTCATGCTTAAGTCTATTTGTTATATCATTAACGATGCATGTAATATTTTATAATTGATTAAGTCTATATATAAAAATTTTTTTATGAATTTATTTATAAACAGCAAATTATAAATTCTTATTTTATTTTTAAATAGTTAACATAAAAAAACAATTTTCGATTGAAAAAAAAATTGTATGCATTCATTTATTTATATTGAATTATTTCTTCATATTTTATTGTCAAACAATGAAAATGCATATGATTTAGCCTATTTGTGATATTCTTAACATCGCATGCAATATTTCAAAATTAATCTAAAAAATTTCATGAATTTAACTGTTTATATCAAATTATTCATTTATTTTTTATTGTCAAATAATGAAAATGCATATGCTGAAGCATTTTTGTTATATTATTAACAACGCGCATGCAATATATTCTGTAATTAATATGATAATAATTTTATGAATTTATTTATTCACATAAAATTATTTATTTGTATTTTGTTAATTATAATCATGCATAAGCTTGAGCTAATTAAATTGTTATCATAAACAATGCATGCAACTATCTATCATTAATCATCAAGAGGTTCAGAAAATAAAAATATTTTTTTTAAGATTTTTTCTAAGAATGGAATAAATAACAACTAATTTTTTTTATATTTTTTAACAAATTGTCTATACCCAGAAAACTCACGATAAGGGGGTTCGTCACGATAAGGGGCTCATTTGTATTATATATACAATGAGCATATTGTATATATTACATCATATATATTAAAAATTCAGTAGAACACATAAGAGTGGCCAAGTACTCGAATAAATGTTATGATATAAAAAATTTGTTGGTCAAGTAAAAATTTGGGAAGAATGAGTAAATTACGCAGTTTCGTTCTGTCTACAATCAGAACACCGTGACGCGTATTAGCAGTTACAGAGAACAAAAAAAAGCAGAAATAGTTACCGAAATTTTTTAGTTTAAAAAGCTAAAGTCAGGTAATTTGCGAGCCACCGCGATAATGTCAAAACAAAATTTTTTAAAAATTCTTTTATTTAACTTACAAAAAACAAACTAAAAACCTAAAATAAAAAAATGAATCGAACTTAAAGTTACAGAATAAGGTAAGCACTAAAAAAAATAATATATACACAAGAAAATTTTAACTAAAAGAATGGCGCATAGTTTACAGTTTAGAACTTTTTCCTTTATTCCTTATCTTTTGAATCATAGAGTATTTTGCAGGGTTATAGAGTAAAAAGAAGTTTTACGTGGTTGAATCGCATATTACTTTTGTCTAATCACGAGTGTGTCCCACCGATTTAAGGAATTATTAATTATTATTATATTATTATTAGGACGGTGTATTAGCAAAATTATCTGAGTATTTTAACAAAATTCTGAACAATGTTTACTTTTTTTCAATGTCTAGATGATTTTCACAGTTTTTTTTTTTTTGGTCAATTCATTTTCTATGTAATAAGTAATTTTTTGTTGACTGACTTAGATATATTGAGTTGAAAGTGCGCCATTCTTTTATTTAAAATTTTCTTGTGTATATATTATTTTTTTAGTGCTTACCTTATTCTGTAATTTTAAGTTCGATTAATTTGTTTATTTTAGGTTTTTAGTTTGTTTTTTGTAAGTTAAATAAAAGAATTTTTAAAAAAAAATGTTTTTCTTTTTTTCCCCCAAGACTAAAAATTAAGAGGTTATTTTTTAAAATTAAATTATTTAAACTTTTTTTAAATAACAAATAAAACTTTATAAGAAAACAAATCAGACCTTAATGTAAATATGTAGTACAGTGAAAAGAATTGGCAAACATCGAATTTGTGGGGATTGCCAGCGAAAAAAAAATTTCACGATTATTTTCTTTAAAAGTCACATGATTGTGGCAATGATATTGTAATTTACTAACGTTTATTGTTTAATTAACTATTTTTGTTATTTTTTTATGAGTGAAAACAAACTGAAATTTGACATATTGGCAACGTGAAGTTAGCTATTCGTATTAAATTCATGAAAATCTAAGGCGGTAAGTGCAGATTCATCCCCAAAACATGACTAACTATTGTTATTAAACATGACTGACTATTGTCATCGGAACTGAACATGTGTTCAAATTTTCATTAAGATTGATAAAGTATTGATAAAGTATTTAAGTATAAAAATTTTGCATTGCAAGATTTGACGACACGGTGTACAAGTTAAATAAAAGAATTTAAAAACCTAAGTTTTCGACTAGTGAATTCTAATTTTTTGGGGGTTACATGAATTGTTCTATTACTCAAAAATTCCTAATACTTTAGCAGACCAGTTTGAATATTTTATTCCAGTATTTGCTGCGAAAAAGGGGCTGTCTAGTTTCGAAGAAAGTGGATTCGTGTTTTACTTTTGAAATTGGTAGAAAATTTTTGTTTTCTATTTTTTTATTATCTATTTCAGTAGCTATCCAACAGTAAAACTGTTCCGGTAAGAATTATTGTCATTATTATAGAATTATTGTCAATTTTTGGAACATATAATAATATTTGCATTGAAATGACAACAGTCAAATATTGACAAATTTTGAAGGCTTTTAATCAATTGTACACTCTACTACTTGTAGGAGTGAAGAATAAATTAAGGAATTTTACAAATTTTGCAATTAGAAATGAATAGGTTTGATTCTTAAAACATTTATTTTTGAGACTTTGTATGAGTGACTTTTTCCGAAAGCTTGAACAGCTGTTTTCAATGTGTTTCTTCACATCATAATAAATTTTCTTTGAAATCAGCAGATACAATCATTTGATATGATAGGAAGATTACTTTTCATTTTACAATTTTTAAAGAATTATCGACCTCCTTTTTTTATTTCCGCATCGTCCTCTAGGATTATAACACTGAACAATAAAAATTTCAAATAAAAAATTTCAGTTTAAAATTATTAAAATATTATGTTCAATATGAGCAAATCGAAAATTAACAACCACTTAGCGGTTCAAAAAAATAAATTTTTTGGACATTAGGCACACTCTTAGAATTTTTTTCTCAGGTTCTAGGTGTCAAAACAAGATGGAAAAATGGTGCGGTCCACCTTGAAACAGGTGGCGACATACTTTTTTAATTAAAAAAAAAGAAAATAAAAAATAAAAGTTCGAGTTTGTGAAACTCCCATTTTTTATTGCAGATTCGGATTCTTCATAAAAAAATAAAAAGATTTTATTCTTATAATTTCTTTGTTTCTTACGATAGATATAGAGCTGTAATTGCAAGAGAACGATTTTTATTAATTATTTATTTCCTACGATTACAGCGACATCTTTCCTAAAAAACAGACAAATGATAAGAATAAAATCGTTTTATTTTTTTTATAAGGAATCCGAATCTGTAATAAAAAATAGGGGTTTAAAAAACTCTCATTTTTTTAATTTTCTATGGAACCACCTTTAATCCGGACAGGGAGTGAGGGGTGAAAGTCGAGTTTGATATGGTTGTATAAAGTTTGAAGAAGTATTAGACAAATATTTTTTGCAAGTTGTGTGTCTTTTTGTACCAACTGTTCGTATTTAATTGGAAGAAAAAGAGCGATTAACTTAATTCACTCAAATTTCTTAGTCATGGTACTAAAATTGAGACACAGAAATATTTTGATACTTCGTTTTCGGTATTTGAATGACTTTGGTAGAACGTACAACACTCCATAATCGATAAAAAACGTAAAATTTGTAAGAAACCAAATTGAGAGTTACCTTTTACATGCTTTTTTGTTGCTTCTTTGGCAAAAATCACGATAACTTAATTTAATTTAAAAAGTATGTCGCCACTCGTTTCAAGGTGAGCCGCACCATTTTTCCATCTTGTTTTGACACCTAGATCGTGAGAAAAAATCCCAAGAGTGTGCCTAATGTCCAAAAAATTTTATTTTTTTGAACCGCTAAGTGGATGTTAATTTTTGGATTGCTCATATCAGCAATATTTGAAATCCACTAATTTAATTGTACAATTGAACCTTTTTATTAAATTCATTTCATAGTAGTAACATATTTTTGGGTTCAATTCAACTTATTTAATAATTCAAATAAACTAATTGGATATTTCAATTTTACTAATTCAATGGTTCATTTCAACTTTTTATGATAAGTTGAACACTCACTTTTTTCAAAAAGAGTATTTTCACTTATTGTAAGTGAGCGACTCTGAACCCTTTGAAAAAGTGATCATACACGTTCAATTAGTAAAATTTCACTTATTTAAATTCAGAGAGTAAAATGTCTGCAAAAGTATTATATATGCGAATCCATCAATACTTTCAAATGATAGATTCGTAAAACTCCTGAGAAAATTAGATTTATTTTATATTAATTTAGCTTTTTAAACTAAAAAATTTCGGTAACTATTTCTGCTTTTTTTGTTATCTGTAACTGCTAATACGCGTCACGGTGTTCTGATTATAGACAGAACGAAACTGCGTAATTTACTCATTCTTCCCAAATTTTTACTTGACCAACAAATTTTTTATATCATAACATTTATTCGAGTACTTGGCCACTCTTATCAGTTTTACTGAATTTTTATTCTGCTATTTGTGCATAACAACATTTTATATAAAGTAATAAAAAGAGAAACGGTTACTTTGAGTCCAAGTCATCAGTCTTAAATCGACTTGAAATACGGAAAATACCTGGCCATAACTGATCGCGAAATAAAAAAAGTAAAAATGTTAAATGCCTGAGCAGATAAACATTAAACAAAAACAAGCTTTCATTAATAGCGCATATTTTTGTTTCAAGAAACTACTTCTAATGGCCGTATTATTATATCACTAAAAAACAGCATCCGGTAATTTATTTAATTTGGGCAAAGGCAAAGAAATCAAGTTATCAATTTCTTAATCGTCATGTTAGAAATTCAGATCAAAATTTTTTATTTAAAAAACCGACTTAATTACAGCCACCTTTGAACACTGGCTATTTGAACAATGCATTTGAAAAAGTTTTCCACATATTTGCATATTTCAAATTTTCAAAAAAGTTAGATAAAATTTCGTTCTACTTTTAGAGACAATAATTATTTCGGTTCAAAAATTCAAGTACTCTTGAGCCGTTATTGCAACCAGCGACTCAATTATCACTGATTTATATTATATTATGTTACAGTAACAAACATTAAACTAACCAGGTAAATCTTGTTTGTTCGCTAAGATAAGGATAGGAACACCAGTGTTATCAGGGCTCCTGACAGTCCTGGTGAGTTCCATCTTAGCTTCCTCAAGTCTCTCAGTGTCACACGAGTCAACAACAAATATGATACCGTCAGTACACCTCGTGTAAGATTTCCATAAAGGTCTTAATTTCTCTTGCCCCCCGACGTCCCAAACTAGAAAGTTCACACCTGCAACAAACAAAGTTGCGACCAATTAAAGTCAACCGGACAAACAAAAAGCGAAGCTGCCACGGCTCTTATTAATTAGCAACGTGGTAACAAGGATTAATTCGTTGGCAACAAAAAGTGACTGCGTGCTATTGTCAAGCCGAGAGTTTATTCACTTGCTTTCGCAAGCGCAGTGGCGAACCACTTACAACGATTAAAATGTTATTGTTACCACACAATGGGTTGTTGTTCGCAATCAAAAAAAACAAGGTTTCAACTTGTGATTGATTGGATTCGACGTGATCGCGAAGCTCGCCACGACCATTCTTGACCTTGCTACACAAACTTTTTCCCTTAGTTCTACGCAGCAAACCGATTGACAAATAAACCTGTCATATTTTGTACCATTTTTTTTTGATTTTTTTTTGAATCAGTAATTCAAACAAGACCAATACCAATTGATGCGCAAATTTTAGATTGGAACGTTCCGCGAGCGATGGGTCAAATTGTGTCATTAGCTTCTAATACCATAATGAGATTTTATGTAATTGTCGCGTAATCGTGCGTATCAATTGAAGAAAAACGATAAAAATTAAAAATGAATAATGTTGTGTAAAACCGACTTTTTTGTCATTTTCTGATGATTCATTACTATTCATTTTTTCAATAATATGATATTATAAATAAAGTAAAGTAAAGTAAAGTAAAGCGTTTTACCCTTGGCTTTGCCAATTCCACCGCGGATGCGCTCGCAGTTGAAACCAATGGTGGGAACAGTATTGAGGTATTGGTCAAACTTGAGTCGATAAAGAGCTGTTGTTTTGCCAGCACTGTCTAGACCAAGCATGGCCACATGAAGCGGTGCCCCGGAAGGAAGCGCTTCGAGGAGACCACCGCCGGTCGTACTGCTCCTGCCCATCCCTGCACCCATTCCGATTTCAACTCACCTAATCAACACATTAATTTCGAGTCTAAAATATATTGTAATAAGAACCAGAACGCAGCCTATCAATTGATAAATCTTGTACTATTAGAATCTAAATTTGCTAAATTCACAACATTTTTAAAAAAGACTCTAAATTTAAACATTCTGTAATCAATCGAAGCAACATTAAAAACACATTTTTGTAAGCAATAAAGGCATCATACCTTATTGTTAATTTTTAATTCTTCATTCACTTAGTTTCGCTGACAATTTGTTTAAAAAGAATACTCCCAAAATAAGAAATACTCACGAGTGTCTGTTTAGACAACCATTTTCAGCCGTTCCATTATAAAAACGAGTTTCACATTTATTTCCATCTCAGCTGGTAAATCCAACGTCAGAAATTTGCTTTTCTCTTTCGTTGAAAATTTCACTACCTTAACTGAAACAAAAAAGGATAACAAACCATTTTAATTAAACAATTTAGCAAAGTGGAAATATTTCTTCTACTTTGATATGTTTACGAGACCAACGTGAAATCATCTGTTCATGTTTACTATCTATTAATATAAGAAATGTGCGCATGACAGGAAGGATGCAAAAAAGTTGTTATAAATATAAGATGATAGTAATTTATTTTGTACCGATATACTATTATATTCGTTCGCAAAGTATGTTATAGCGGAGAATTTAGTGCGACTACGTGAGACAGACGAGAGAGAAAGGTTCGTATACCTGCTCCACGGCAGGAGATTTCGACAGGACTCTGAGCCTAATATAAACCTGGCACTAATATAACATTCAATCCCCTCCTGCAAATCATGCAGCACCTGCCGTGGACCAAACGTTTTCTCGCTTCTTCATGAATTCTGATTTAGCTCCAAAATACAATGTGTTCTTCGTCTCAAATAAAAATATTATTTGACACATGCTGCTTTATTTACAATACAATAACAAGTCAAGGTCATAAGATCATTAAACAACAGATCTTTAATTGGATCTTTCATTATTTGGAAAATCGTTTGAAATCAAATATTTGTTGCTTAGATAATAATTCCTTGACCTTGACAAAAAACTGCCCCATCGACTGACTTGACGACACGCCTTTTACAATTGATAAACAACCATTCAATTATTGCATTATAAATAATAATAATTAAACTTTAAATCGTCCCATAAAATTTCGTGCCGTTAACTTTTACGACGCCCATTCTATTGTAAACAAACCGCAAACTATTTTCCATCTAAGGTACAAAAACCTGATTGAGCGTAACGAAAACTGATGTGATTTACGCATTTGGTCATTAGTGAATAGTGACGTTTAGCCCAGTAAAAATGAAAATTTGATCTATAACATTATTTCCATTCTTTTGGATGAAAAATTTTGATAAATAAAAAAAGAGGAGTTTGGATGGAAACGGGATGTAAACCTGAGTGTTCACACAAAAGGGATAGATCGAATGACAAAGGGCTCGATTTTGAAAGGCCGCAGTTTTTCTCCCACAATGCGTGCAGGTTGATCCCAATATTCACATCGTTTTCGAAGAATATAACAGCGGCAACAACAATCACCGTAGGCTTTTTTCATAGTTTTAAATCCCGCCATATAGCGTCATCTTTAAATTTATTGAGAATGAAAATAATTTTCCTTCTATACAAACATCCGAGAAATGAATCAATACCTATTATTCCCAGTTACAAACATCAATCAGTTTTTGGTTATATTAGTTTGGATTTTTCCAATCTAAAGATTAGCAAATAATATTCTCTAAAAGTTTGATCACTGTCAAATTTTTTGTTTATTTCTTGACGTTGCAACAGCTAGTTAGGATAAAAATTTCTACAAACATCAATGTTTCGATTTTAACAGTTTGAAGATTGGGAAATAAAGTTTTCTGAAAATTTGATCATTGACAGATTTTTTTGTTTATTTTTTGACGTTGCAAAAGCTAGTTAGGACAAACTCTTCGATTTATCTTAAGTTGTAAGTATCCATATATGAAATCAATCGACAGTACAGTCCTCAGTAAAAAAAACATGTTCCCATCAACGGGTTACTGTTATATAGGCAATAAAGTTTCACTAAATTGCAAAAGTGTCTCTCATTGACTGCAGAATGTACCTGAATAGAAAAAGGATTCGACGCAAATTCGACGCGATTTCACTGCTGATGGAGATCGATTGACTGACAATGTAGCGAGAAAAGCCGTGTCTTTGGGCATATCTCGTTACTATATATATATATATATATATATTTATACCTATATAAGTGCAAAAGGTACTGCCGTGGTCTTTGATTTATTATACATTTATAAACGAATAAATTTTCTGGCATGTAGTTTCACAAATGTTATATTGAATTTAAAATTTTCGTTTTCCACAACCAATAACAATTGTAAGATAAAAAAAAACTTTACAGTTCAATTCTCAGACATTCTTATTGGCAGTTTTGAATACTTGTTATTTTACATTCGAAAAACCTAACTTTGATAAAGCAACTTGATTGAATTTTCTCTGTTAAAAGGTTGTTATTGTTGTGCAATTTTGAAAAAACAGAAAAGAAAAGATATTTTTATGGTATTTAGAACCGATAAACAACATATCTTACAAACATCTTATTATCATGTGAATATATTTGGTTACAATGCAAGGTGTGAGCGATGCACGAGCCACGTACATAATATAACTGTATGTGCGCTAAAGAGCAACAAAGAGGTCCAACTTGGGAGCACGTGTTCATCACCGCGACCGACTAACACGCGACGATTCAACCGCATCATCCACCAGGGCATTCAGATCACCAACCAACAACATAACATGCAGTTTTAAATCAAGTTTGCAAGTCGATTTGTTGTATCTTTTATAAAATTTCATCTTCCAAAACAAGATTGAACTATGACAATGTTTTTTATCAATTTCTCGTTTTTGAGAGTGCAATAAAAACATATTGAAAGAGCTGTAAGTGAGAATTGTTTATTTAAAACTAAAAGTAGGCAAATCAAATTTAACCTCGAATTTAACAGACAGCGACGAAGATGAGCCATCAGAGAAATCTGGCACGCTTTGATGGGTCAAAGTACTCTCGTTTCCAATAATCATTTTTCGTGTTCAAAATGCGCGTGCGCGCATCTTCAAAATGTTTTCTTTTTATACCGGCAATCATGCTGTCCGATTAAGAGAAAGAGAGAGAGGGACCGGCACAAAATTAAAGGGACTGAATTTTCATTCCCACATTTTTATCGCGGGAATGAGGTCTCATCTCTCCATGCTCGATCACTTGTTATTCTCATGCACCATAGTAGATTCATATATAAGTGTGAGTTTCACTTGAAAGATGAAACTCTCTTATTTTTAATTATGCCCCAATACAGCCCTGCATGCTAAACAAATGAAACGCGTTTTTAAAGGCTCAATGCTAGCATTCCTGCATTATATTAGCATTTATCTTTTCTGATAACATAATTTGCGGGTGAAAAGTGCGGAAACGAAGAAAAGGTTAAACGACGCAGAGTCTGATGGTCGCATTCGCTCGAATTTCAGTGTTTCAAATCCCGTGCGCTTAACCTGGTTCGCACGTGGGCTGCACGATATATATGTGTATCCACTTGTACGCGCAATTGTATAACAATTTATGTATCTTAATTGCACGCGTTCTTGATTCATTCTCAGCCACGTTGCGCATCCTATATATTGTCATTTTTTTTCTTGTTTCCGCGGTCCAAACAACTTCAATTTTATGAAATTGGTATCACTCTTTTATGTATAGATTTATGTATGAATATGAAAATTTTGAAGAAAACATCTTTTGGCGTTTATATACAGTTTTTCAAAAACGGTTTGTTTATCATTTTTTGGGCTTAGATGTAGATAAAAAAACTTGTTTTCATGCATAAATAAATTGAACCAATCACACATTTTATTACCAAAAATAAACAAAACATTATTACAAAATCTTTTTCATCCCAGGGGCAGCGGCAAAATGAGGAACTAACCAAACACTCGTGATTGGTCAGTTCCACGCATTCGACCGCTGCCCTATTGGATGAAAAGTATCGAACATATAAAACACGAAGTGATAAAATTTTAACTGTACTAGGTGCAATGAAGCGCGCCCGTTGGGCGCGCTGCCTTTGCAACATGTTAAAAGAAATGAAATTTAAATAAGTACATATGATTTTTATTTTTTTAATGAATATTTTCATCTGAACTCAACAGTACAGTTCAGGCACTTGAAATTTCCATATTTAAAAAATATTTTCAATTTATTACATTAGGTCTATTTTAATGCACCTGTTCCTTCTACTATAAATATCAAAAGCAATCTAATTGCACAAAAAATGATTTTCATTTTTGTTTAAGTGACGCGCCGAGCTAAACCGTTAAACGCCCGGCCAGCTCTTTTATCACATACATTAAATGATCCAATGAGTCAATGGTTAAACTCTTCAATGATCGAAAAAGTTCAATAATTTATAGTCAGATGATCTTCTGATCAAATGATCTGATGATCCAACAATCCACTATTCCAAAAATTTAAAATAATCCAATGATCACTGATCAAAAAAACTCTTTTCAATTGTTTTAGGTTTTATAGTACTGTAACAGTTTTATTTAAATAATTTTTTTTCACTAATATATACGTTTACATTAGTACTTCAATGTAACTCATGTAACAAAAACTAATTTTATTGCGAATATTCATGTGTGAAAAATAATTACTAAATATATGCATAATTATTGATTAAATAAATTATTTGATCATTGGATCATTAAATTACTTGATTATTGGTAATTTATTTCCAATCTTTCTGTATCATCAAAATACATGCATGTACAAAATCTGATTTAACTATTCCTACTTACATATTCTCATCAGAAATAAAATCTATAATAACTGAATAATCCAATCATGCTAGATTCAATGTAATCTAATAATTTGATATAACTGAATATGTAATTCAATATTACAAAAACTCAATAAAGTAATTATTAAATATTTGAATGATGAAGTGTTCGAATGATCTAATGATCAAATAATTCAATGATCGAATAATTCCATGATCTTATAGTTCAACAATTCAATGATGCTATAATTTGAACATCTAAGGACATGATGATCAAATAATAACCTATAACGATCAAGTGATTAAATGGGGCCGTCCATAAATTACGAAACGCAATCTTTCATGATTTTCGATACGCCCCTTCTCTTTTCGATGGACCATTTTGTAACGACATGTAACGTTATTGCAGACCCCCTACCCCCCTATAGAGCGTTACGTAATTTATGGATGGCTCTAAAGGATCAAGTTATCTCTTATGAACTTAATGATCCAATCCTATGATCAAATAATCCATTCATTTTATTTGAGCCTCATTTAAATGTAGTTCAATCATTGTTGCAAAAGTTCTGTATACCTCCTTCAAACCTCTTATGAAAATTTTTTGTTGTTTTCATGTTGTTACTTCATTCATCAACAAATTTATTAAATTATCCAACTCCTAAAAAATAACTGTTACTGCAGTCCATAAATCATCACTGCTTTAAAAAAAATAATAAAAATAAAAATTCATTTGTTTATAAACATTTATGTGTAAACATTAATTAGTTTATAAACATTTGAATTCAAACATTCATTTGTTTATTACCATTTGTGTGTAGACATTCATTCGTTTATAAACAGTTGTGTTTAAACATTCATTTGTTTATTGACATTTGTTTATAAAAATTCATTCGTTTATAACTTTTTGTTTATAAACATTCGTTCATAACCATTCGTCCATAAACTTTAATTTGTTAATTAACATTTGTTTAAAAACATTAATTTGTTGATTAACATTTGTTTATAAACATCAATTTGTTAATTAACATTTGTTCATAAAAATTTGTTTATGAACATTCATTTGTTTCATTATTCATTATAGTCAAGTCTTATGCAATAAAAGAACCAATATTGTTAATTTCGAAATAATTTTTCGAAAATCATTCATTTGTATTTTATTGTTAATGAACATGCATTTGCTTGAGCCTATTTGTTCATTATTATTTACAATGCATGCAATGTTTTATAATTAATCTAAAAAAAATTTTATGAATTCATTTATTTATATTATTTTATTTATTTATATTTTATTGTTAATTATCATAAATAAGCTTCAGCCTATTTGTTCGTCAGTATAAATAATGCATGCAAAGTTTTATTATCAATCATCGGGTTCATCGAGTTCAGAAAATAAAAATATTCGAATATAATAAACGATGTGCGATGTGTAAACAGCTAACTTCAGACCGGTGATTTTTTTTAAGAATGGAAAAATCATTTTTCAATGTTTAGCAAAACTGGGTTTATGAAAGTATACCATACTTTTCCATAAGAATTTGTAATATAAAGGACGAACATAAATTAAAGAATGATAGCAGAATCATTACATTATTAATTAATATTTAAGTGTGATACTAATATAAGCGTGGAGCCGTTAAATAAGTAGCATGTGTTTGTGAAAATTTACAGCGTTGGCTAACAATTTTGAGCTGAAACCAAAGTGAGAAAAGGGGACAAGAGACTCGGTAAAATTAGATCGAAACGCGTTCTCATCTGCATGCAACGTCTGTTCAACTATAACAAAATTATTCACCATCTCGTTCCGATTCGTGTAACTTTCAATTAACACTAGAAGGACGGACGGTGTTTTCAGAATTCCATTTCTTCAATACTTTTGTTAGATTTGATATACAATTTATTATATTCCTCTTGTGACTTTTATATTATTTTTTTATGTTCTTTAAAATCGAAAAAAAAATCACAAAAGGAATCAGGTTTATCACGAATCTAACAAAAGTATAGTGAAGAAATGAAATTCTGTCAACACAGACTTCGTGTCGTCCGTCCTTCGAAAATCAGTTGTGATTTCAATGTCGAAAAATACTACATGTTTCGCACGAACAAAAAAATAAGTAACATACTATAACAACAACATTTTTCAAGCAAAAATAAATAAGTAAATTTGTTTTTTAGCGTTTCCGGCGTAAGAAATTAAAAATATAAAAATGTTAATGATAAAATAACAAGATCTAACAATAAAATTGATATTCCAAAAAAGACACGTTCGATGTCGAATTTGTTTTCTCAGTTCTCACGTTTACACTTTTTATCACGCACGCAGGCCTTTTTAATCTTGTAAATTTAGCTTGACTGGCATATTGTTGTCCAGTACATCAACATGGAAGTCTATAAACAACGACATGTGTTTACCATTATCCGTCCATACATACAATACTATATCGACCAAGTTAGCGCGTTAGACTTTACACAGTCTACAAAAGGTTCATTTCAATCAATAAAATTAAGTCTATTGTATAAAAAATTTTACTATGTTAATTTTTTTTATCTGTTTCGAAATACAGCTTCAATCTAACAAAGTCATAAAAGTTGATTACAACACGGAAATGTTTTATTGTGCATGAATAACACCTCGTGAGTGTCGTGAACTTTAAATATACAGTTAATCTTGATCTGTGAGGCAAGTGTTAACAATATTAATGTGTTAATTCGAGAATAAGATGTGATCCTGGGAATGGGAGGGGGGGGAGGGGGTTGCTGCAGTTGGCAACATTCATGGACCATGAGTTTAGTGGTGTTATCGACTGGAATTTGAGCGCAGGCGCGCGGCTTATCTGGTTGCGTCTGCTCATGCTGGCTGCTTTTCCAGTAACATATGTTTAATTGTCTGTCTGAATAAATGGCACTGCTTACAGATTATACACAATACCAGCACCACTAGGTGTCACCAAGACGACCCCGCTTTGCAGCCCAAACAAACTACATTAAAAAAATTCATTCATCCATTTAAATTAAAAATTTGTTAGAGATAGATTATTATTTTGAATTTATATTATATTTTCATAGGAAATGTAAAATTTGTTTATGTTTGCCTAAAGAAAGAAGTATGAAAACAGTATGAAAAATCAAATAAATTTTCTCATTCTATTAAGATGTTTTTGAAAGGTGATCGACCAATAAATCAATACAGTTTGATGTTTACAACATTTTTTGAAAGATTTTTTTATTGTTAGAAAACAATTAATGACCGTTAAGAGAATTATAGAAACAAATAAACAAATTAAACAAAGGAAAAATTTTGAAAAAAAGAATTCGTTGTCAACAAATAAGAAATAATGAAAAAAATCATGGCGCAGAAAGAATCCTGCAAAGAATCAACATTCCATCATGCTGCATCTTTCATAAATCAGTCTCATATATATTAACGCGATGATGAAATGAGGAAATGAGCAATTGAAAATTAAGGTAACCATAAAAATTTCATTTTCCAACATTGAATGCGTTATAACATTCCCCATTCAATCATTTTCACCTTGAAAAATTAATTACTGAAATTTTTATCAAAAACCAAACACGAACCAATTTCTATTATCTCTCCAACCAAAACTCGAAGCAATAATAAGTATGACTTATTGATTCTGCCTTAATCTTATTCAAAAGACAAACTTTCTTATCAATTGTCACTCGTTTTGCAATTTGTACGAGTCTGTCAGACAGAAACAAAGCGATTGTTTTTTGTTCTGCTGGAGCGTCATTAGACACGAATTACGCTCAGAGACATAACATTTGATGGGAAACTTTTTTTAAGAGATTGTTGCCAGATCGTAAGCTGATAAAAGCAATATAGTATTAATGTATCGTTATCGTTATAGGTCAGTTGTTGATGCGCGTAGATTGTTGCGCACTGGATAACATACTGGTTTTTGCTATATGTAGGGCAAATAAAATGGATAAGCACAAACCAGACTGGCCGACTGATTGGGATATCAGGGTCCGCTTACGGTCAACCTGCACTTCTTTTCTATTAGCATATCTGCTACAATTCTTCTACACCTTTTTATTTTAGACATAAATGTTAATTTGTCGAGTTTTCATGTTTAAATACAATATGACTATTCAAATATGGTTTCAATGTTGAAGCAATCAACAAATTGTGCAGATGAAAGACAGAACCTTTTGAGGAAATGCCGCATTTTCAACTACGAACATTCATAGCTAATAAATCGTCCCGTCCATATAAGCCTTTAATTAATTTCTCCCTTACATAATAATGTTCGCCCATACATACGGACACTCCGAGCGCAGGCTTTTTTATGTAAATATGTAAACAATACCGCCACGGTGTTTCCTGATTAACGTGATAAAAGAATACTTGTTATGTCATTGCACATGAAATTATTTATCGTTTGGATTTCCTGCTGTTGTAATATCGCTGATTTATAAACGTCTACGTTGATTGAACAGTGTTTCGTGTCAGTGAATAATGTTAAAAACAGCATCTCCATTGTTTGACTTTCTATTTTACTCTTTTTTTTTTTTTTTTTTTTTTTTTTTTTTGTTGAAAGATATAAAAATGTGACTAACCATTTTGTAACAACTGTAATCCTGTAAAATTAGATTCACGGGGAAAAACCACCGCACTCTCACATAATAGCACAAACTCACTTTGAATTGGATTTTAGCACGAATTGCACTCAACTTGGAGGTGTTTTCAATGTAGGACACTAATGCACAACAAACGACATTTGCGAGGCTGAAGAGGGTTTTTGAATGTTGACAGGCGAAACGGCTATCGATGGGTGATCGCGCGGTTACGTCAAAGCAAAACAAAAGCTTTGCTCTAACGCACGGTACGCACTCATAAACGTCGGCGGTCTATAATACACTAAACTGGGAAACCGGCACGGCGCATTTCGAAGCCAAACTGGTCGCGTCTCCGCCGATAGGGAGCAGCACCAACCAGATTTTGCGAGACAGATGAGAGTTGCTCTTTTCTTCAATGTTTTTAATAAATATTTTTTAAAAGACTTTGCAGAATGAAAATAACAGCATTTTTATACATTTTGAAAATTTTGAATTCAAAGGATCAGAATTTTTTTCGTTTTTATTGAGTTTTAACATTATTCTGATAGCACTTTTGATAATTTGGTGAATCAATTCATTCAAGTCATTATTTTAATTTGTAATTTTAGAAAAATTTGTTATAGAAATAAATTATATTGCTATGAAGAAGAAGCAGAAAAAAGGATTTGTATTATCAATTTTGCAATAATTTTTCGCAAAAACATGAACAAGTTAGTATGCAATTTATTTTAGAAAATTGAATTCAGTAAAGAATTACAAAGCCGTATTATTTGTATGATTGAATATGAAAAACCATTATGTATATCATACAGATACAATTTCTTATACCTATAGATAAACCTTACTTTTAATTAACATTTTGTGCTGAGTGAAGACGCGACACAATCACTCTTCTAAACTGTTTGCCGCACTTTTGTAACTGTAATCGCTACGATTTACCTTTTCAGGCTTCGAGACAACTAGATGAGACTGATGCAGAGATAAAATTCTGGGTCAAATAAGATAACAATTCATTTCTTAGAAAGTACAATGAATAATAAAAATATGTAAAAAAATCATTCTTGTGCGAGCCAAATATCAGATGTACAATCTCCTCCAGGATACCTAAAACAAGAAATAGTTACAGATATGATTAACGTTAAGATATAAACCAAAAAATATCCTTCATTTGTGATAATTACCTGATTTCATGAGCAAGAAGAACTTCGTTTTTATCAGCTCCAAAGTCAACCAGGAAGTTGTCGTCCAATTTCATTCCTCCATTTTCAACATCAATATCAATTTTAACCATTGTTGATCCATGTCTGAAATTGAAACCATGAAATATTGGTTTGATATTCATGAAAGAATAGCGAGATAAAAATATTCTAATGAAAATCTGACTTGTAATGTTCTGGATAAAACTGCAAATCCCATGGTCTGAAAAGTGCCGTGGTAACGTAAAGTCTCTTGCCATCCAAGCTAAGTTGGAACATTTGCGGGGCGCCATACAGCTTTCGACCTTTAATAGTGACCGGATCAGGTCTCTTATCAAGTTCTGGATCGTTCAAAACTTGTACTTTAGAATCAGAAACGATGACGCCACCAAGAAATAGTTGGCCCGTGAGTTTGGGCCTGCTCCGGTCCGTGATGTCATATTGTCTGACGTCACCATGCAACCAATTTGTAAAGTAGAGATACTTGTCGTCCAGACTTATCAGAATGTTGGTAATCATCCCTGTAATAGTGCTCGTTATAATCTCGCTTTCAATCTCAGTCTATTTTAATATTCTAAGGAACTGATGTACCTGTTAAATCTTTTGACATCCAACCGTCGATTGTTTTGGCTGGAACGGAGATAACTTTTTCTGTCTTCCATGTGCCATCATCGCCCTTGAAAAAGTGAATGATCGTTGAAGAACAAGCGCAGCCGACGTATCCTTCGCTGGCTGTCGGTTCATGTAAAAATCTGATTTCCAACGGCGTTATCCCGTCGTCGCCCAAGTTAATTGATTGCAGCAGTTTTTTCTCCTTCCAAGAATAAAAGTTCAGACTCCGACCGTAAACAGCTAAAATCCGACGAGATAAATGATCCACGTAACGGTTAATATACATATTTTTCAGATAAAAGAAAATAAATAAAAATTACCTGGATCAAGGGGATCGCCTTTGTGGAAACCAGTTTTGAAAATTTTTGGAACCCCCCATTCGGACGAGACAAGAACATCGTGATAAGGCTGATACCAGAAATCGTAACCAAAAGTCGCCGTTTTGCCCTTAGTCCAGGTTCCTTTGACCTCTAGACTCTTGCTATCGATCAAAAGAAATTCACCTTTGGCTTCTCCCATGGGTGTGCCCATCGTCGAAATCATGATTTCCCCAGTCGGGGAACAGTGCGCTGTATGAGGCGTTGAAACTCCATGTTTATGCATTTCTTCAGGTTGCAAAATCTGTCATAAAACAATGTCTAGTTAAATTTCAATTTTTTAAGTTTATTCTTTGAATCTAAATTTTCCCATTTACCTTCTTGATTGCAGGTTTCCTTTCATCAGTTGTATCAACAAAATAAATTCGGTCGGACATTAAAGCTGGCAAAACGAGAGTGTCTCTTTTAGCCGGAACATCGTAACAACTGCTGCAAATATTCCATCCACAATGGTGTAATTCATCTCCGAGGTAAGGCATACGCAGTTTATGAATGATCTGAAATTGATGTATTTTGTGCAATTAAGTTCTTGTTAAGCGATTGATCTTTCGTAAGAAAATACGTGACAGAGCTTACCTGACTATATGTTGCACTTTTTGGGTCAACATCTACGGTACATAAAACGTCAGGTTTTTTAGGGTCTGTAGAAATACAAACTGAGTATAAAATTTTTTCGCGGGGACCATGTCGCATTGCTGTTAAGGGGTCCTTGTAGCCTGGACCACAGGATGTGCATTCTAGAAAAGTCAGAAAATTATCAATTATATTTTTTAAAATTTAACATTTCGAACTTAAAAGAAACAATGTTTTGGCTTGCTTTTGGCACTTTAATGAACAGCGTTTCTCGAGTTAAGTTTATTTGAACCGGATAAATAATAGATAATAGCTTAAACATAACGTATCAGCTAGTGTAAACATGATTATCTGAACAGCACTTGCAAAATCAAAGCGTTTGCACCGTATCAGTGAGTTTATTTGATAAAAAAAATTTTATATTCACTAAACAAAGAAACACTTGCTGAGGACGATCAGCATTATTTTATGTAACAGTACGTATTTTTGCAATATGCAGAATAATTAAACCTGTCTCACGAATAAATTAACTTCCCAAACACTGCATCCTTTACGAAAATGCACTTTAAATATTTTTTTAAATTACGGTTAAACTTTTTAGCACCGTTTAGGCTTATTTTATCATATCTGAATAAAATGATAGTAAATTAAATAAATTTCAAATTATCATTCTTTTTCGTCATTATTGTTAAAAATTTGTTGTTTGTAAATATACTCTCATAGCCAAATTTTATGTGAATAGTTCACAAAAAATGTTCAACTCCGCATTGTTTAAGAACATTTTACACTAATTTTGTCTACGAATTTTTAAATAAACTTGAAAATCAATTTGAAATACAAATTTGTTTTTCGAAACATGGATTTGATCAACAAATTTTCCTTGTTCATAAGTTTTCCATAAATTTTTCAAGACAATGCGGCGACGTGAAAATTTTTGATCATAACAATTTTGTGCGAATTTTGTATAAAGCTGGTTATAAGTGTAAATTTGAATGTTTTACCTTTTTTTTCGGCCATCTGTAGAGCCTCTATCAAGTTTTGGGTGTCGGATTGTGCAGAACTTTGTTCAGCGACCGTACTATTTGCCAACGTCGATTCAACTGAGTGCTTTTAAATAACGAGTTTCATGAAGACTACGTACTATTATTGATATGACGAACTGTAACCTTGGATGTTTAATTTCAACAGCAATTAGTTTTTAAACACGTGAAATTGATTTGAAGCAAGACTATTTATAAAATTTTGAAACCTCATCATTTATGTATTTCAAATAAACTATAGTTCCTCAATATTTTTTTAAAGATCAGACAGACGCTCTGAGTTAGTCGGAACTCAACGCTTAACTGGATTAAACTGAGTTCATTGAAACGTATGAAAAAATATTGAAAATTAGTAATAAATTTTTCATTTGATTTGAAACTGTCGTCCGATCGTTCCAGTAAGCTGATTATTCCATATCTATTATTTTCTTATTATTTCAACAACTTTCTCTGTTACTTTTTTGAAATAGTATCATGATTTTTTTAAGTTTTTAAATTATTTATAAGTAGTGATTAAATAACATTTAACAGATAATAGGAAAAGGGAAAAGAAAAAAAATCAGTCTATCCAACACTTAGGTGATGAAATCGTGTGTATTATATTGTGTTATGAGTTGTGAAGTATCACAAATGTATTGATGACATTTAAAAGATTTATAATAACATATAACACATAAAAATGTGTGTGCCAAATTCCCATTGTAAATTGTAAAACCGTGTAAATAACAAATTATTTGATATGAAATTGGTTGAAAAATTATAGTAATTTATTCTGTAGAATGAAATTATATTGAATTGTATAAGGGTCGACAGGCGTAATCATAATGACCACTCGGTTGCACAATCAACAACATACATTTATTAAACATGACAAGTATATGTACAGTTTCACTAAAACAAATTGTAAAAAGTCTGTTTTCTAATGCCGTAAATTCTTACAAACTTGAGATCAGTTGAAATTCGGCGATGAATCTCCATAATGATAAAAAATAACGTACATCAATATTTTCTTACTTCGAGTTCTTTATATTGTTCAATTGGGCTCCTATTTTTGTGTCATACTAATATTCTTGTTTTTAAATTGTGCTTTTAAAAATACTTTCTTTCATTATTTGTTTTCAATATTAACCACTATACAAGGTAGTCTTATCAATTTAAAATATATATATTCATTTTTTTTTGGCCCCACTTGTGAATGAATTTGAAATGATTTCAATTAATGTGCCAAAACTTAGTTTTTTCACCACTACATTGATTGTCTTTCAACTTCAAAGTGATATATTTTGAGCTGTCTACATTTTTTCACAATTGCATACAGAATTTTATCGTTCGAATTTTACTTTAAGTTTAAACATTTTTTTGAGTATACAATGTTGTATACGAAACCATCACAATTAGATTCATAGGACATGATTAACGACTGAATTATGAATGTGAATAATTTAACGTTAAATGACGTAACAAAAATGCGCTTGAATTTTTAATGCCTTTTCTTTTTATAACGTTATTCGTATAATAATTGAGCTTGCAACGCATCGAAATCGAGGATATGAAAACAAAAGCATGTATATATATATATATATATATATATATATATATATATATATATATATATATATATATATATATATATATATATATATATATGTGTTCGACCTGCGTACAACATTATCACTCAAAATTCTTAAAATTTCGCGACAAACTATACATTTCTTTTCAGAATAATACAAAGTTTAAAAATAACTGTAACAATACGGTATAAAAACATATGTATTTTCATGTCCGAAATATACTTATATTATATGAACCGTGCTATGTACACTTATTACATATATGATATGATAAATTTCGCTGATATTTATATGCCACTGAATAAATGTTAGATGGTTCTTACGATACATTCGAACAATAAATTTCAACCTTGGAAAAAATATTTCTCCTCAACTTGTATTACATGCATTTCCTCAAAATGTGGTGCTGCATTTCCTTTTTTTAACATCTTCGCGTCTACATACAATGTAAAACTATATTCAAAAGTGTTTATCACACACTCATGGCCATACAATGCATAGCAATTAAATTGCTTAACGAATCTTGATTGCTGATTAGTTTTTGATAAATGAATCTCACTTCGTATAGTGCTCGCTCATTTCGAGTTGACATATCAAAAGATTCCACTTGCTTTTTCAAAACGAAAAAAACATTCCAATTGAAATAACAAGTGTGTAGAAATACTTTCATTTTTATGGTTGAATTTTTCGATTTGACCAATTCAATTTTTTTATACTTATAAACGTTGCCATGAAAATATTCACGTTTGCTCAAATATTATTTTGTAACATACTATTGAGAGTATTGAGCAATTAAAAATTGTTCGACCAATTGAAGCGTCAATGTTTCGGTTCATTTTCGTGTGGTCGTTTGTCTCGTAATAAAGCACACATTATCAAATTTTCCTTGTGCAATTGGTTCAACTGTTTAAGCCTGGTACGAGCATTTTGCGTCTTTGCAATGATATCATCGAATCCTAAGTTCAATTTGTCCAATCCACTGCTGACATTAGCAATCATCTCAAAAAACGTCACGTTCCGTCGCATGTCCATGTTTATTTTCTTCTTCGTTACCATAGCCACTAATAAAATAGCTGTTGTGATTGCAATGACCAGAACAACTTTTTGAATTAAAGACATCTTTGAAAGACCATTTCTTGCTACTCAAAATATAGCATTGCTGCAAAACAATTTATTCATGGTTATGAATAAAGAAATATATAGAAAAAAAAAAGATAATTTTTTGTCTTCATTGCACTTACTTGTTTCAAATAATTGGTATTCGTCAATCGTTTTCTAGCAGAAAAGTGTCAAATTTGATGTCAGGTACTTAAAATTTCGTTTTGTATTTCTTTTTTTTTGTGTGACTTTCGGCGGTTATACGGCTTTCTTTCTTGCCCTCATTTCAATTTATTTTGACATTACAATTCAACTGTTTAAACGTTAGGTCGATGTTTTTCGAGCTTGTCCGAGACCCGTGATCGGTTTCTCGGTTTTTCGACTGTAACAGCACTCTTTTTTTGTCGCAGTCGCGTTCTTTTTTTGTCTATTATTAAAAGTGTAAAAAAAGCTGTTTTCACTGACACCATCTCGTGAACTATTTTTTCATCTCGCATGGCAGTGTTTTTTCCTGAACAACAATGCTACCATCCCCTCCAATGGTGCTTCTGAACACCACTAAATTTTTATTGCTGTTACTAAAAATAAATATCTGTAAATATATTGAAAATATCTGAAAAATAAATATCATTTAAACTTATTTAAAATAAGAAATTGTTTGTTTGCTTGTAAAGTATGTTAACATTGTTACATTTTACATTTTTTGTGTTTTATACGTTTTCATCATTTAATTTGAATGTCATGTTGATAAAAATTGCATTAGAATTAAACGTTCTATTCTTACCAAATCTTAAATTAAAAGTTGTGTCAGTTGGCCTCATGTTGGTCAAATATGTGTCAGCAAAAGTACTCTCCGAAGAAAACTCTTAAACACTTGAGAAATATGATGAAGTTGTACTTTTAATGTAAAAAGAAAAGTGGCGTTGTTTGCACATGGCGTACTTATCGGATATCTCGGTCTATCTTACGCGTCGCGTACTTGTTGATCATACGTTCTGACAGAAGCTGTGTCGATGGCTACCCCACGTGTAGGCGCGGCCCTCTCACCCCTAAACCACTACAAATAGAGCCCGATCTGGACCGAAACATCCCGAGATGACTGAGATTCGATTCAAATTGTAATGTTCGCATGCGCTACAAGATCAATAAGTTGCTCCTTCAACGCGGGCTACATTGCAAAATATAATTACATAAAAAGCATCAATTTAGACAACCTATTATGATTCTCATGCTTTTTACATTTAGCTGATAAATGCAAGACTTTTTCAAAACTATATATTCAAGTCTCTCTTTCATGTCTATCTTACCCGATACGCTATATTGCATCAACATAAATTAATCAAGTCATGATAACAGTTTGTCACTCTTTATTTTGGTGATAATGTTTATAAAAAATTATTTACAATAATTTACATTTGAGTTTTGATTGATTACTTGATTTGCGTAAAAGTAAAAGTGATAAGGCACTTATTGAAATATCGATAGGTAATAACATTTGTGTAAACATATCAAAAAGTGTCCTAACAACAATTTAAAATCTGTTGTTTATACATATCATACACACTTGATCGACTTTTTGCGTACAAAGTGATTTTTACATTGTCATACAATGCAAAAAGCGTACATATTTATCGTAATTCACAGAATTATATTATTTATTCTCTACTCTCGCATTTTCTTATCTCAACTAAACTATTAGTTCTCAAGTACAACATAATTCGTTAATAATAATAAATAATCATACCAGTAATGATACCACAAAAATATCTAATTAACTTAATATCACAGAGAATATCGTATGTTTTTTTTAGAAAAAAAAAACATGTACGCTTTTGCTTTTTGCGATCTTATCTAATTGAAAAACTAAAAATACATCCAACAAATAACGCAGTAACAATGTGAACAATCGTGAACTGCTTTCGAGTTGCATCTGAAATTAATCCAAATCTCATTCCAACGCTCCTTCTGAGGTGAGCCCTAAGTTGTGGGTTGTGAGAGCTGGCCGGACCGCATTGCACCAGTGGAGCAAACCAGATATTGTCGTCTCTGAGTCCTAAAGTCAAAGTGTACTGGCCACTCCAGTTGACTCCAATCTTTGCTCTGAGACCCAAAGTGGTAGGTGCTTCCAAAGTTTTAGGAATGCAAGTTCTCGGCCAGTTAGTCATTGGTCTAACACCATCAACCACGTCTCCGCCACACCGTAAAGCCACCGAAAGATCCCCAGGAATAAGCAAACTCTCAGCTACATGAAGATCGAGTTCAGTCGTTCCCAAGGGATGCGGTAAAACATTAGGTTCTTTGTTCTCGGCTTTTCTGCTGTTTCCTCTGAGCATTGCTGTAAAACTCTCGATCATTGAAGGCTGAGCGTCCTGCAAGAGGTACTTGTATGACTCTTCGTCGAGACTCCTCTTGCTTTTAATCCTTTCACTTTGTACATTTCTGAGGATAGTGGCGCCTAAGCTGGAAGACACCAGCTGATGCTGAAGCTTTTGTTCGGATTCATGAGCGAAGCTCTCTTGATAATCATAGTGGCGTCTTTGTCTGTTTCCAGCTCGCTGAACATAACTTCCTGCCCCGCTTATCGAGTAGAGAAACACGTTACACTGTGGGTCCGCAAAGTAATCCCAACGAGCTGCCCAAAGCTTGTCCCCTGCGTGAAACTGGATCTGTCTTCGTAGCCACAAGCCACCCTCGGTTGACTCGCAGTTGAAACTTAACCAAGAACCACCAATCAGAGCAGGCAATGGAGCACTTTCATGCAACAGAGGAGGACTGTTGATTGTACTGCGAACTATTGCTCCACATATCGGGCAACCGCTAATCTAAAACATAACAATAAAATGTTTGTTAGATTTTGATAATTTCATATTGCATAATATCCGATTGCATTGATTGTTAGTATATTAAAAAACAAGCTCTTACTGTGTCGCTTCGAAGGAGAGCAGTTGGTTGTAAGGAAGTAGACTTGTGGTTCCTGCGGCTCTGTTGGTTTGGAGGTACGCTTGCAAGCAAAAGTTCGACCCAAGGTCTGCTATTTGGTGAAGAAGAAAATATTTTGGAGACGTAGGGTTTCTTTTGCACCCTCAAGAGTTTGAGTTCGTCAAAGTCGATTGATGTCGGCTCAAGACAGTTGATTCCTCTTCTTGTCCTCGACTGATGCGAGTCAAGGGAATTGTATTTTGGACTCTCCCACAAGAGTTTCTCCCTTGAGGGCATTGCTCGGTCGTAGATCAGATGGGCTTCATAGGGCCTCCATTTGGGTTGATGGCTGCAAGACACGTTGACCCTGTGGCCCAGCTTGTATGCAATCTGTTATCAATCAAAATTTCATTCATTATTTGTTCAATTTTAGTGCTTTCTTATTTTGATTTTATCATTTGATATCATAATGATTTTACTTTATGCTTATTTTTATTATTTAATTACTTGTATAAATATTGGTGGTGGCTATTCGCATTCAGTTGGTCCGTCTGGGGGCGTCCGTCCGGACGGACCACGGACCATGTTTATTAACGTGCTAATTGATAAATAAACTTTATTAAACAATTTGAAAACAAACAATAAACAAATTCTAATACTTGTTATAACAACAAAAGTTCATCCTGACTTGAAGTTGTCATTGAAGACATCAAATGCGCGCGCATTCCGATCATGCACAATATCAGTTGCGTATAAATAACAAAGTAGGAAGTAATTGGTCTCGGGAATTTAGCGTTATTAGAATATGACCAGTTTCCTAATACTTTTCATTTCATTATAACTGATCACGAAAACGAATTAATTGTAATTATAGTTTTGATAAATTTCCCTAAGTTTTCGAAAAGCAAAATATTTCTTACGATTTTAAAAGTACTAAAATAACTTAAGAAAAGATTTCGACCTAATTTTGCAATGCCATCGTACACTCACATTTCACTTTAGTTATTTAATTGAACAATATTTAGCTAAAAATTAATTTTTCGAAACTTTTCGGGTAAAAGCGCCCGGAGGGCGCGCGGCTTCGTTTACTAGTTGAAATAAGAAACAACGATATTTTTCAGTCTTGATTTTTGCTTATATTCCAAGGGGTTGCTCACTATTGAAGTCTTTGAACTACTTGGCTTGTAGTACTTTTGAAATATACATTTGAAGTATTTTTGAAGTACTTGTTGTATGTTGTATTATTGTATTATTGAAGTATGTTGTAGTTCTTTTGAAGTCATACAATTTTTAAGATTTCAAAGACTATTGAATGTGGTACTTTATAATGTTTTGTAGTACATTTTCAAACTGTATCGATTTCATGAGAATTATTGCTGTTGAATTTTATTTTTTTAATAAACATTCAATTCAATTTATTCAATTCTTTTTGAAGTCTTATTGAAGTCACTTGCAATGTATTACAAGAACTTCAACAATATTGTAGTCTCAAAAAACTTTTTGAAGTATAAGTACTTCAACTACTACAAATTTTAATTGAAGTCCTACTACAAGAACTACAAAAGACTACAAGTACTACAAAAATTGAAGTCTTTTGTACACCGCCAATGAGAGCAAGTAACCCCTTGTTTAATTAACGACAAGTGAATAAACATTCGATTAAAGTCGATACATAAATAAGATGTTAAATAACATTAATTTTGAATACATTAATCTACTACTTAAATGTAACTTTGTTATTGTTAAACTTGTGAAGCTCTCCTACAACAAGTGCAAACGCTTTTTCAGTCAATAACAGTTTGTATTCGTGTTTAGCTGATGATACACAATCAACCGTCACCTGACCCAGGGCAGACAAAATGACTGGATCTTTTAGGAACGCTTTTGAAATAATATCATCTGTACCGAAATTGTTGGTATTTAGCCATATAAAAAATTGTTAACAAAATCAATTAAAGAACTATTTCGGAGAACAACATAATTTATATTGCCATTTATTGACTTGAACCTAAAGATTATTTAGAGACGACAGTTTCAAGACTTAAAAATATCGTTGTTTTTTATTTTGATTTGTGCTGTTAAAATGTTTTTAAAATTTTTTATAAATGACTCCTCATTATTATAACAAGTATTAGAATTTGTTTATTGTTTGGTTTTTAATTGTTTAACAAAGTTTATTTATTAATTAGCACGTTAATAAATGTGGTCCGTGCAGCGTGGTGCCCCCAGACCACCCCAGACGGACCAACTGAATGCGAACAGCCACTACCATAAATATTTGTTTGAAAATGATCGTACTTGTCTGTTAAGAGGTGTGATGTACACTTTGGCCAGATGGTACCTAGTTTCGGTAGCCCCAGGCACCAGGGGTGATGGTGACAATAGATCGATGATTCCCGTTGCGGTTACTGTGTGACTTGGCACCGTGCAAGACTCCTCCGCATAATGATAGCGAATCAATAAAAATGTCCCATTCTCGTAGAAGGTATACTTTCTGATCATAAATTCAAAGCCTGCTCGAGCTTCGCATCTGTAATTAAAAAAAAGAAAATCAAAAATTGTACTAGTCAAGTTCTAGTACATCACATACCAACTCAATATTTCATTTGAAATAAAAGTTTTTTGTCAATTTTGATTTTCAAGTATTTATTTCATTTAATTAATTGGATATTTATCATAAATCGAATTTTATAGTTTATTTCAAGTACTCATTATCAACATCAACGGAGTGTGAGTAAACAAGTTCATATATTATAATTGTCGTGATTGATAATGACAATCAAATGATTTCAAATCTTATCCAATTGAATTGACAGATTGAATGCCCTGTATTCGAGACGGGGACAAAAATGAGTATCCCAATGGAACGGTTTTCTGACAAAAATGTCTTCTCCCTTTTTCATTGTTTGTACTTTTCTTGAACTTGAGTGCGGTGGTCTCTACCTGAGACCAGCTGGAACGCCGCAATCACGACCATTCATCGTCGAACAAATAAACCCGCGACAAAGAAGAGATCCGATTTTCAAAGCTGTTAATGCGTCGATGGCGAGCAACAAAAATTGATGCTCGATCTCACGAGAGAAGTCGGAAATAATTATATTATCGACGTTCGAGGAAAACTTGAGTGTCACGTTCTTATTTCGTAAGCATAATGCTTTGTTTTCTCTCATTTCGTCTATGATTGAAATAGATTCTAAATGCTCGCTCTTGAGAGTGAGATAACGATATGAATTCTGGGAATGCCGCGCGTGATGTTTGAAAAATCGGCGTGAGTGGAAAAAATCGACTTTTGATAGATGAGCCTTTTTTCTGATAAGATCTTGAAGGATGCTGACTATATAGATACATTTTAGGACCCATACCGTAAAAAACAATAAAGTTGTAAATTCGTTAATGTACTCAGGTCCAGTCATAAATAATACAGTTGGTTTATATTTGTTTTCTTGTTTTATTTTCACTTACTCTTGGGACATCCAAGTTGCATGTAATCTCGTTGAAGTGTCATCGACTGCGGTCGCTCGATCTTCCTGTGACATTTCTTTCAGTGCGATTTCGCATTGATCACCTCCTCTTTCTGGTCCCCAAACCATTCCATTGTTAGGATGAACTACAACATTAATTAAACAATATTAATTCTTTTTAACAAAAATGTTGAATTTATCATTCGTATAAGAATTGTTGTAAATTTATTAAAATTAAAAAATCGATATGTCACGACATGAAAAATATTATGAACGATACTGCTGACTACTATTTGGTTACAGCAGTCCGAACAAAGATCTAAAGGGTTACTAGATAAATAATTTGACATATTCATTCGACCGCAGGAGTTGAACTGGACGAATTTCTCAAGCGCAACGCCACCCGCTGACTATAGAAATTTATGCTCCGACAGCTAAGGAGAGATTATATACCTGCGTGTATATTTTATATTTCTCTCGGTCCCCCTCAATCTATATTATAATACCTGCAGTCGAAATCAACCGAACACCAGGTGACGTCAGGTATATAGTTTCATCACTGATAAGTTTCCTTTTATTTATTTATTATTTTTTCAAATGCTCCACGCAACTGCAACATGTTATTCGTGGGTACCGTTCTTCTATTAAATATTCATTCATTTTTTCTCTCTCTCTCTCAAAAAAAAAAAATGAATGAATGAATAAATGTAGAACTAACACAATATCTGTTTACATTATTCAAAAGACTTTTTTGAAGTTTTTGTGTTACATTTTTATAATAAAGGAGTGAAAATAAAAAATATAAATCAATATTTCTGACACTTTTCAAAGATCTAATTACCCTCTGAAATTTATGACAACCATTAGCATGGCGTGGAAAAAATTTTTACGCGGAAGAATTTTTTAGTGTTCCAGTTAAGTTGCAATGATTCCTCGAGTTTACTTGTGAAATCGGTTGAGCCGCACTGGGGCTGGTTAATTTTTTACCATCTCGATTTCATCTTGATTCGTAACGCAACAGTAATCGCGCGGATCATTTTACACTCGTGGGAGTGTCACACCAGCATATGGCATTTTTATCGCGCATGTGCCAAGTTTCATGGAACCGTTGACAGACATCGGCTCCTCAAGTTGTTTTCAACAATCTCACAACTTCCGCCCGACTTTTTCCCCTTGCATGACAAACGACCAACATTCGAATGGAATCTCAGTCTTTATTGCGCTTTTATTATTCATCGAAAAGTCATAAGATACACTTTTATCTAACATCAATAGTTCAAAGCCTGATGAGCGTGAAAAAAACGACCTACAGCGAAGAAAACAAAAAATCCTATTTTCTTATAAGATGACGAGGTGGAAATAAGTCTCAAATGCTGACGATGCCTTTTTTCACCCACAATCAACAATTCCCAGCAATGATTTCACTGATATTTTTAGTTGAAAAATGGTAAAAAATAAGATAAAATAATTTTGACAAGAAATTGAAAAGAAATTTGCTAAGGAGGAAATTGAAGGAATGCAGAGTGCATTCGCATTCTGGAGGATGATTGTGTTCATTGCTATATTGTTTCGATTGGTATTCCCGACGAATCGAAACACGATAACAAGTCGTCAATGATCCGTGAAACTATGCGCGTCGAAATTAAATCCTGGAATCTTGGAAGACACATCAATCTCACGAATTTTAAGGAGCTGCGTACACGGCGCCGCACGTTCTAACCATTGCGATTGCGATCGCGTGAGATTTTACACTTTGTTTCATCTAAATCCAATTGATTATTTTCTTCATTTTTGATTTTTTTACATTCAAATTCATTATTTAATTATTCATTATTTCAATTTGGAAATATGACAAGACAAATGATTGGTCGACAGATTCTTTGTCATCAAGGGGAGTATAGTTCAATGGGAATATATGGTTGAAGTGTATTAAACGATTAATTGTTGTTTTTTTTGTGTTTTTTAGTGACGCAATGCAGAAAGTTTCGCGGGTTTCTTCGTCAATCTAAATCTCAATGACAGGGTCGTTCACATTGATCATCACGCAAAAGATGTAATCAAAAATAGCAGTAGAGGTGTACAATGAGGAGTAAACAAATTGTTCAAATTGTTGAACCAGTGTTAAATTTCAAACTTTCCTTTTTGCTTCTTTGTTTTGTTTCTTATTTTGGCAACAGATCAAAATCTAAAACTAAATGTTTAAAAAAAAAAATAACAAAAACTTCTAAAATCTAATGAAAGAAAAAACTTTTTTTTCTTGAGTTATAAATGTATTTTTTTCTTATTTAAAAAACAACACATTGTTTACTTACTTGAGAGACAAATTGCCACTATAGTAAAGATGATCATGTTGCAAATTTTCAAGTTTCAAAGGTAACACCAGTTGTAGAAAATATTGTCACATAAAACCCACACTGGACACTTTCATTTCATCCACGTCGAATGGGAAAACCACTTGGAACAAGCTTGATCCGTAACACGATGAGAGCCAACGACTGACTGAAAGCGTCTCTTCTAGCTCTCAGTCTTATATATAGCGTCAAAGAATTCTTCAGTTCCCCTATTTTCCAATAGGGCCCATCGCCTAGAAGTCCCGCTCTTTCAACATTTTATTTTGTCTCGTTTTCGATACTTGAGATTTTCAATTACTCTATCACATGAAAAATTGAAAATATTTCAATGAGAAATCAAATTTGTTCTCACATTCTCATTTTCAAGAGTCAAATTACAGCCCGGTGAAAAAACACAAGAAACCTTTTTGAAACTGGAGGAATCTCTAAAAATATAATCGTCTACAATCTGCTTGCAGGAGCGTTAACAAATTGGAATTCGTTTGAATACAAACCATATTCTTCTACTCTGGGAAAATGTGACATTAAAAAATCTATTTTCTAAAAGGTACTCGTGTTTGTTATTTTAAGTTTTGCCATTTGTTTGACAGTAACTATTCAGATCAAAAAGTTTTGTCTAAAAAATATAATAATATATTTTCATTGATTTGAGAAGTTGGGTCCGGCCGCATGGGAGATTCAATATATTGAACACGGCGCGATGATGTTTTAAGGAAGGCAACCCCATTTTTCACAATTCAAATGGAATTCTCGTTTGTCCAATTTCTATTCCACTTCCTGCTGTGAAGCAAACTGTCGCAGAGAACTAAACACCAGAGCTATTACTCATCTCGTATGCAAATTTTTGACAGCGACACGTTAACGAAATTGTTCAGATCTTAATTTAACATTACACCTGCGTTATTTATTCATTCAACAGAGTTCGTTACGAACGATCCAAATTAATACTTGAACAAATGATATATTGTACAAATAATGCAAGCTTGAATTCAATTCTAACCACAGCGTGCTACTCATATTTCTTTTTTAATTACTTTTTTTTGTTTCACCTGTACAGCTGATGTGAAGAAAATTCCCTGCCACGAGCGTATCTAACAACGAAAAGAAAATAAGAAACAATCATGATGATTAATTACCAAAAAGTGATCGGCAAATTTTGAACTGGTAAAAATAATCACTCTATTAAAGTTATTGTTCAAATGTGTAAATTATTATTTAAAAAATAGTCTTTATCCTTTTAGTTTTGTAATCTATCAGTTTCTTTTAGTAGTTTTCGTCTTTTATGATTCAAAAGTGAAATTTGTGTTTTTATGAAAAATATGAAAATAAATTTTTAATAATTATTTACAAAAAACCAATTATTGGTCAATCCAAATTATCATGTACTCATTTGAACCAAGGTATGAAAAGTTACAAAATCAGTTTTCTTACGTGTGGAAAATCAGTTTCTGTATGCGTTTACAAATCGTCAGTCATGTTTACAAAAGCGACAGATACGTGACACCAGCGATATATCAATGAAGAAAGAATCGTTCAGTATGATGGATGGCATCATTATCTGTCGCTGTGTGAACTTCCGAAACGAATGTTTTTCTAAAATTCAAGTTAAAGAGAAATGTTTAAACACCTTTAATGGTTCTGAAACAGTTTATACATCAATAAAAATTTTAAGATTTCAAAATCTAGAGTATTTTTATCGTTGAAGTATTGTATTTTGATGATGTTTGCAAAAACAGTAACAATAAATTTAACTTATGACAAATAGATTTTTTAAAAGCATCAGACACACCATACAAATCTATACTTAAAATCGAATCTCCAAATCTCTTTCTTTTGTAAAAGGAGGAAATCCGATTCGGATTTTTTCTACTTTGTAATGAGGGTTTTCAGACATAGAACAATTATTTACTTAACAGATTATACTTATTATACTTAATATGTATTTAATCTTGTGTGAAAATTCACGCTTTACTAAGAATTGTTTAATCTAGTTTACAAAAAATATATTCGAATATTTGATATCAATTTGATATGTATCAAGAAATCACTCTAGTTTTGAATAAGTCATTCCAATTTTCGGTTCCTTAGAAAACGAGTTTAGATCATAAAATGATTGCTTCTTAATATAATATTAAAAAATGTAAAAAACTTTGAATGTCAATTTTGTATAGCAGGAATTTTTGTATAACCGTTTGACTTCGACATCATCTAAATCTACGAAAAAGCTAGAAAAAATGCGTCGCTCAGAAAATCGAGCTGCATCCACAGAGTCAATCTTTTGTTCGGAATTTGAGTTTGAAAAGAATTTCCATCTGACCGATGACTTCTCTGGATTGAGAAATTTCATCCGGGTGGTCGGGAAAGGGCCCCATGCACAAAGATCCGAACATCTGCACTCCCGCACAATTTAACGGTCCCTTGGCGAAAATCGATTTGATTCTTCGGCTACGCCTCTCTTTAATAGGATTTCGAGTGCATTGTTATGACTCCCTGAGTTACATCTCATTCTCCATAGATTATTCTTATTCTTATTATTATTATTATTATTATTATTATTATTATGAGCGTTCCCCGCGTGCGACAATCACGCTTTGACGTCTTTCTTAATGCCAGTACGAAAAATCCACAACTTTATTTCTGACACTTTTCTTTTCAATCGGTCCCCTAATGGAAGCGTCAAGGAAGCGTCGTTCTTCTTCAAACTCAATTTTCGCTTCAAAATATTATATCTAAAAAATGTTTAGAAATACAAACATGTGTTTCAGATCCATCAGATCGTACAAAAATACAAAATTAAACTGTTGTCTTCTGGCACTAAGATATTTCTTCCAAAATTTGAATTTTTACACTCTAAATTTTACATATCACAAACACAATGATGAGTTTCAAAAAAAAAAAAAAAAAGAAAAAAGAGAATATTGAAAAGAAAGTGTAGTTGCATTGCAGCTTCCTTGGATAAGAGAATACTCTTTACTTACTATTTTGGACTGATGAGTATTTATAATATATATATTACCTTACAAGTGGGAAAACTCATACGAGTAAAGGAATTCGCCGTTCTTCCACGTGTAAGGTAAGATATTTTTCGTCCTACGCGCGCGCGAAGACGCCTTCGCGGCAACATTATCGCGTCCGCGAAGAAAGTCTTCGCGTTCCTAGGCCGCGAAGAGTTTCCACGAAGACTCTTCGCGCGCGACTTGAGACAAAAAATATTATAAGCAACAAGTACGACAAAGAACAGCTATTCGCGCGGCAGACCGGGAACTCAGCGCCTCGGTCGGGCTGAGTCCCGGCGTTCCACGCGAAGCTGTTATTTTCGTACATGTTGATGCTTAATATACTATTTATTACCGTGGGAGAACGCTTTCGTTCTTCCACACTGTAAAGGAAAAAATTGAGATTGATTCAATAAATTAAATTCATTAAAAAAAAAAAGATTTTTTTCTAACCGGTAAAACCGCTGTTTGGGCACAAAAGCAATTGATTTCATCATTTTTTTCACAGAGAAACAAAAATTCAAAACAAAAACCAATAAGTTTAACGAACGTTTTGATTTGATTAAAACAGGTGATTAATTTGAACATCCAGAATTTTCCTACTCCAAATTGTCTTGTTATTTCGTACAAAGAAGAAATCTGATGATATATCGTGGACAATATTTAAAAAACAATGTAATTGAAAAACAAAATAGTAATAAAGATTATTCGAAAAACAATGTTGAATAACTTGTGATTTAAGTATTGGAAAATAAACTGTTTCTACGTTAATGCAATTAACATCATCAACAGATTTAATCCGGATAAATGGTCATCATGATGGTCTGAATTTGGTCTGAATTTGATCGTATTGATCATTTATTTCAATTCTATTTTTCTTACATGAATAATAGAACACCTTTTTACATTATTTTCATATTGCGTGTTACTTTTCGCATTAATATGATTTTTCAACTGTTTAATTTCTTTTTAATTTGACAGGCTTATATACTCAGTGTGTAATCGAATTAAACTATGCAGGCCTATGCATTACCGGTGACAATATATGAATATGACAACAAAAAATTTTTTTGTTATTGTTTTTGTTGTTGAGTAACAAAAACCGATTTTCATCAAAATTACACGAAATTATCTGGTTTACTTAATGTAAGGCAATGTAAGGGCTTGAAATTTGTAGGAATTGTAGGTTTTTGTTTGAACTACACATAATCATAAACTTTTTCTACTTGTAATAATTTTTTAAAACTTTTTTTAGATATAAACATGATCATTTATGGTTCAAAGTTTCATTGTTCATGAAAATATTAAATCAATTAATACAAGTTAATACTAACTAAATATTGTTCATAACGAAGAGAAAAATAATTCTGCTGTTCCTCGCCTAGCCTACCTTGTCAACAGATTTACTAATAACAATGAAAGTTCATTATACCTTTTTTCTGCGAATATGAAGAGTAAAATACTGATATATGAATAATTTTCGTGTCACCTTTCAGCTTATAATTAATAAGACTGTGATACTTAGACCGTTATATCACCTATAGAATTTATATCTTTTTTAGGCATTTCTGCCTGTAGTATTCACTTTGAAATAAATAAAATATATTTTTTGAGAATATCAAAAAATATTGAAAAACATTTTTTGTTAGCTTTATTTGTTTTGTAGCTAAAAAGGCAAAATTTCGCCGACTAGTTTTTTCTTGGAGCGACTTTCCACCAAAATTCTGAGGGGTCCTTTGGTAATTTCTTTGCGTCTGCTGATGGTTTCTCCTTCGACTTTCGTGTGTTGAAAATAAAGCGCGAATGTTGGAACTGTTACGAGCGCCCTCTAGGCGATAACAAGTTTCGCGACGTTAACACTTTAACCAACTTTAACCTCGCTTTCAGTGTTTTGACCAATTTTTGCAAAACATCTGATCAAGAGGACAGTTATCGTCCGCCGTTGTTGTATTATTATTTTTTTTTCAAAGGCTATCTTTTTGAAAGATTATATTGTTCACTAGTAGTTATGAACAGTAAAGAGCGAGAAAAATATATCGAAGATTATAATTTTGTCTATTGCGAAGAGGCGACAAAATATGAAAAAGTCACAAAGATCGGCCAAGGAACGTTCGGGTAAATCTTTAAGATTTTGTTTCATGATGCTTCAAATTTTTTTGTGATAAGCAACGTTTATATTTGTGTTGTACTAATTTCAGAGAGGTTTTCAAAGCTAAGGATAAAAGTGATCCGAAAAAATTCGTAGCACTCAAAAAGGTTTTGATGGACAATGAGAAGGAAGGCGTAAGTGTTTTTTATTTAAATTCTTTTACAGCTCATAGCTTGGATTGTTCCTCTCTTTTTAAACTGAAAATATCATGATTATTCTGTGAATACAGACTTTTTCAAACCATTATCAGAGTATTGCCCATCATGAAAAAATATTTTCACAAAGTTCCCAGCAGCTCAAGATACCACAGCTGTTATGATTATTTTCCGTTATCATGTTTGTGAAATAAAAAATTTTTGGATTTCTAATTTTGGGGGAAAATTTGTTGCAGTTTCCAATTACAGCATTGAGAGAGATCAAAATATTACAAAAATTAAAACACGAAAATGTTGTCAGACTCATCGAAATTTGCAGGACAAAGGGTAACTTATTTTGCTCGAAATATTATTTATTAAACAGTTTCTTAACAACGCAAAATAAATTAATCGCATTTAACTTTTTTAGCAACTGCAATGAACCGACACAGATCAACATTTTATCTGGTTTTTGAATTCTGTGAACACGATCTAGCCGGACTCTTGTCAAACGCAAACGTCAAGTTTAGTTTAGGAGAAATCAAAAAAGTTATGCAACAGCTATTGAACGGACTGTATTATATTCATAAGAACAAGGTCATTTCAATTCTTTCTTGTATTAAAATGTTGTTGAAACGTTAAACTGAATTTCGTTTATTCTTCTTTTAGATTTTACACAGAGATATGAAAGCAGCGAATGTTTTGATAACAAAAACTGGTATTCTGAAACTTGCTGATTTTGGGTTGGCTAGAGCGTTTAGTTTGTGCAAACCTGGTCAGGTGAATAGATTTACCAACCGAGTGGTTACACTTTGGTATCGTCCTCCAGAGTTACTTTTAGGCGAACGAAATTATGGTCCTCCAATTGACCTTTGGGGAGCAGGATGTATCATGGCAGAAATGTGGACGAGGTGAATACATCAAATTTCACTCCTAATTACTTGAGTAAAAAATTCAATAAATCAAAATCATTATTTACCATATTTTTCAGATCACCGATCATGCAGGGAAACACAGAACAGCAGCAGTTGACATTCATTTGTCAATTATGTGGTTCTATTACACCAGAAGTCTGGCCTGGGGTGGAAAATTTAGAATTATATAATAAATTACAACTTGTCAAAGGTCAAAAACGAAAAGTAAGAAAAAATTATCAATTGAATTAAACATTTTTATTTATATTATAATAATAAATAATAAACTTATAAAAACGATAATATTTGTTTAGGTGAAAGAGAGACTAAAACATTACGTTAAAGATCCATATGCGTGTGACCTGTTGGACAAACTCTTGATTTTGGATCCAGTAAAACGTTACGACACAGATGCAGCATTGAACCACGACTTTTTCTGGACCGATCCGATGCCTTGTGATTTAACGAATATGCTGTCCAAACACACTCAGAGTATGTTTGAATTTCTCGCACCTCCTCGAAGACCAGGTCACATGCGCCATACCCACCGAGCTCTGCTACCACCAACTTCTATGCAAGCTGGAACAGTTACAGATAGCGGTTTCCAGGACCGCGTTTTTTAGCGACTGTGACTCCGCGAATCAGTAAACGATGTCTTTCTGTTCGATTAATATGTCTATATTGTTTACCCTAATGATAATATTTTACGAAAAATGTGCAAATTATTTTTACAGTCATTTTTGTTCCAAAAATCAGGCTTATTGGTAGACCAAATGAAATTTTAGAAATGTCAAGTGACTTGATCATTAGGGTAACCAATTGTAAATATTAATCAAAAGACTTGTTACGGACGTATGCACTACAAATGTAAATAAAAAAAAATATTAGTTTAAATTTACATTAAGATTTTTCATGTTGTTGTTACATCAAGTTTGTTTTTGTTTGTTTTAGTTCTTTGCAAATGTTGTCGTATTGCTTAGTATCTCAGAGTGTTGAATTGAGTCTAATTTGTATAACAACCATGTTATTCGAGTGCGAAATTATAATTATTATGCTTGTCTTCAAAATTGGTACCTCAATAATCCTAAAATAGATAACAAATGTTATTTACGGTTTTTTAATTCATTGTAAGTGAAGATGTAAAAATGAATCGTGATTTTAAATGTATCATTAATATAATGATGTTGCTTAAATGTCAGCAAATTGAAAACTGTATACTATACTTTGTGTCTTTCGTTATGTTTTATGATCATTTGTATCAAAATAATTATGAAATAAATTTATAGATACTTTATTATAATAAGTAAGTTGTCATATTTTTTTGCATGTCACAAAAATAATTTTGCAACAATGGTATAACAAGAAAGTTACACTCCGAAAAAGAAATATCACAATTTGCAATTTTTTAAATAAACCATTGTATTTATTCAATACTTAATTTATGAAATTATAAGTATTGCCGGCATAGCTGAGAACTGAAGTATCAGCTGAAACACAGATTTCTAAATATACAACAAATAACAATCAAATGAAATAATCAAAACAAAAATTGTGTATAAAGGCGAGAGTGAAAGAAACATTGAATAAACATTTTATCAATATGGTTTATTTACATTTTCCATCGAATTTGACAGAAGAAGAGCTTATGCTTCAAGCTAAATACAACAAACTCAAAAGAAAGGTAAGTCGGTAACTATAAAATGACATTTTCAATATTGTAGGTTATGTTTACATATATTTACTAATATATGCTTTAAATTTACCAATATAAAATTCAAGATATCGTGAAATAACTCTATTCAATAATGTCTAATTTCGATTTTTGTGGAATAAAAATATTTTTACTTGTGATTGTTGTTATGTACTGTTTTTTGTTGATTTCAGAAAAAAGCTCTGCAAGATTTGAAAGCTCCAAAACCCGAACCAGAGCGAGTACCACAAGCTCCAAAAAGGCCAACGGAGGCTCGAGATGCTCGAGAAGTAGCAAAAAAACTGATCAAATCTGGCGTGATTCATGCACCAAAGACTCCAAAACGCAACGAAGAACAGACGTTTAAAAAATCTCGTGGTCTTGAAAGAAAACTAAACAGCACAGAGAAAACTGTTAGTTCTTATCAACCATTTTCATCGGCGCAGGGCGATGAAGAAGATACCAGTAACAAACCACCGGCAACCGCCAGAGTCAAAGATTTGTATGACAGTTTTGTCAGTGCTCAGAATCCAGGCGATCGTACTTCGAAAGACAAACCACCAACCAAGTCTGAAGTAAAGCCAAAAAGTGGCAATACAATTTTTGTTTCTGGATTTAAAATATCGGAGGATTTTTTGAAAAAACATTTTACCACTTATGGCAATATACTGAACATTACGATGGAGGTTGAAAAAAAGTAAAATCACTTTTATGTATCACTTTGTACATTTGATTCTATTTTTATTATTTATTGTATTTTGTACAAAATTCATTGAGTGTAAATTGAAACATTTGTTTGTGTTCAGGAGAGGCTTTGTAACATTTGAAAAATCCGAGTCTGCGGAGCGAGCGATCAGTGAGATGGATGGGAGCATGGTCTCCTCGAATCAGTTAAAAGTCTCTCTTGCCAGAAGACAGCCTGTTATAGATCCAATAAACGATGCTACTTCGAGTTCCATGTGGTCGTCAATCGCTGCAAGCTACAGCCAGAAAACTTCGCACAAGGATGCTAGGGATCTTAAAGTCTATGACGAAGAACTTTTCCAGTGATGTATTAAAGTAATGATTAAGAAAAGGACTTGTGAAATACTAGGTAAAAATAATTTTTTAACGTATACAATAGTATTGTTAACTTTGTACATAATACGATTCAATATACTTTGACTTGTAAAAAGTTATTTTATGTTAGTTGAATTTTGGATTATTGTCGTGTTTTGCGAGTTCCAACCGGTCGGCCAGGATCAAAATCGTATAAGTCACTGGAAACAAAAATTAAATTAACGTAATGCGAATAAAATTAATTTCCCTTTTTGTAATTGGTTCTTGATATTGGCTACTACGTTTCATTGTCTAAACTATACTTTCTATAAATTAATGCAAAACTATTGGGCAACAATTATATTTTTGTATCATAAACTGACTAACGTTAAAACTCACCAAATTGTCTACAAACGATTAATTTTGATAATAATAAATTAAACTCAAATCAATAGTGGATTACTTTCTGAAACAAAAATTCCAATTATTATTGACAAAACAAGGAAAAGACTTTTATTAATTTTAAAGTTAAATAACTATCAGATGAAACTATGTCCTATCTGAATGTACAGGATTATTTACGATAAAAAACTACATGCAAAATGGTTTTTTATTTTAGTTTTTGTAAAAAAATATGGACTGATATCCAAACAATTTAGTTCACCAAACAAATAAAAAGTACGTTACTCACTGCTCATAAATAAATAAATAAATAAATAAATTCAATGACATGAAACGTATCGGTTTATGACAATATTGTATTTATGGTTCATAAAAGGTGTACAAAGTCAAGAAAATGACATCGTATTGGTAATTTAGGTGATTGAGTATTACGAGTGGATCGACAAGTCTACTCTAATCAGTCTCATATGCTTCGAATGACTATGCGAATGTCATCTTCTATATTGACTGTTCTAAATTCGTTGTATGAAGTTGGGCTATTTACGTCTAAGCTAGTACCATTTCAAAACAAGATTATATATGTTCATTTATACATTTATCTATAATAAATAATTTTATAAATAACAAACATTTTAATATGAATTATGTCTTCTTGATTATATTTCAGTTTCATATTTTCAGTTTAATTTATGTTAAAATAATAAACGTATTTATGCTGGTTCCAATGTTATCAGTAGTTGAAGTTTGAGTGAAATGGTTGAAATGTTGATATGAGATGCAACTTGTTGATACTAAGTCCCTGAAAAGCAAAGACTCTTTGCACTGTTGTTGAAACGTTTATTAATTGAAACATGATGTGAACAGCAATTTGATGTCCGTGAACAACAATATAACAATGGTATAAATCTATAACGAAATAGAAGAGCATCAATAGAATGCGGTTCGGGTGCACTACCCTTTGGGTGGGTTGAAAAAGTCCCAGTGATGATGGTGGGTGACAGTGTGGGGCATGCATATGTAGATGACAATAAGTGCGGCCACAACAAGGAGCAGTGCGCATAAGGCGAGCTCAACCTCGCGCACTTTCTCCTCAGGGGCGTCTGCGCTGACTTTGTGCTCGACTTGTTTGACAAGTTGGTGGAGTGCACGGGCCCCAGAGAGCCGCAAGACAGACAACAGCTGGCTGAAGCTGTCGGCAATGCCGGGCTCCTGACTGCTCGGACCGGCCGTAAACACGTCACGGGGCATGCTGCTACGGGATCGGGGTACCTCTCGCTTTTGCATCAGGTGCTCCTGCGACTTAGACCTCGTGTCCGAGATGTCGGTGCGCAGCGCGCCCACCGGCCCGGGCTCCGGTGTCACCGAGATCACCGGCGGTAGCGATTTAACCGGAGACGCGCTCTGTCGCTGTAGCCTCTTCTCCTTCTTCTTCGGCTCCGGTATTACCTGTAACACCCGACACTCTGCACTCTGATGACACTCATCTTCATCATTACCACCGCTCTCTGCCGTGAGCACGCGCGTTTGCTTACTCGCTGCTCCTGCGCTTGCCGCATCCTTTTCCTCTTTTTCTCCAGACAGCCTGTCGATCCTCTCGTCACTTGTCGCCGTGCACGCATCTTCCGTCCTGGTACAAACATTTATTTTGGTATACGGACGATTCGACCAAAGACAATTCAACCAAGACAGTTCAACCAAGACATTTTAACCAAAGACAATACAACCAAATGACAATTCGACCAATTACATTTTAACCAATTATAACATACACGTTGATATTAATGAGAGCAATATGTGTCACTTTATTATTTAATTAGCATCAAATCAATTCATAAATTAAAAATACATAATCGATTGACAGATTCTTGGGACATTATAAATAAAAATGTAAAAATGTCAAATTTTGAAATATGACGATACATCATGAAACTTAAGTATTAACCGAACGTCTAAGTGTGGAAATCAACATTTCGTAAATAACGGATGATTGCATGTTTGTTATACGCCTGCACAAGTAATTTGCACTTCTTCGCCCATGTTAATTCAAAACATAGGTAATTCAAAGATGCCGATTATGATTTAAATTTGACTCGATATTAAGTCAAAATACGAATTTCAATAGATGTCTTTATGAGTATTAATGATAACCAAACTATTAATACTGTTCACTAATAATATTAACGCTTACTATTAACAATTAAGCTTTATTGTTAACATGAATCATTGTTATAGTTAACAAAATAATACAAAAAATAACAAAACCGACGTTCATCCACACCCTCTTCCACCCCCTCCCCCATGATTGATTGCACGCGAAACCGAGGCCGATCGAAACAGAGGTCGATTCAAACCTTTTCCTCCCCCCCATGCTTGATTGCATGCGCAATGTCTTACTAAATGTAAACGCTCAAAATTTAATAAACATATAATTGCAAATTTTTTGGTTGAAATGTCTTTCGTTGAGAACCTACCCCACCATGATTGCACGCGAAACGAAGTTTTTTTGTTTAAAAATAATTCAATAACCATATTTGGATGAATTGTCATTTGGTTGAAATGTCTTTGGTCGAATTGTCTTCGGTTAGAATGTCTTGGTTGAATTGTCTTGGTTAAATTGTCTTTGGTCGAATCATCCAACATTCATTTATTTTACAATTTTCTTTCAAAAAGATTTCTAGTACTTAAGTATTACAAATCAAGGTTTCAAAACCAGCTAAGTCACATTCTATAAAGTTTCAGTAGATCAAGAAAAATCGCTAACTATACTGGAAAAAAGTTTGCTTAATTATTTTTTTTTAATTATCCATTGTCACTATCCATTCTCAAAAAAACATGGGAGGATCCCAAACAAGCACTGTAAATAAAATAAACATTATTAAAAACGACAAATTCGAACGAGCAATTTAAATTTAAACATTGTTAATTTCAAACATTTTGCGTGAAAAATACGGACAGCAGCTACGACGATCACGGTAAAAACAAACAACAAAAAGATGATCAGGTCAAAAAGTAGCGCTGTAAAATTACAAACAATCAAAAACAACAAATCATGACAAGCAGTGAAAAATCAAAATTTTGTAAATTCAAACATTGTGTGAAAAACAGACATAAAATATGATAATCACTGAAAAGATAAACCGTGATAAAAAAATAGAAGTAATTTTATTTAATTATCAAAATGAAAAAATATAAATCACTACTTTGTAATAATACACACTGTGATAATAAACGAAGATGGCGGCTGATGACAACATAAATGAGCAAAAATAAAAACTTTTTCCCAATATCAGTACAGCGATTTTTATCATTTTAAGTTGGCAATAGCCGCCATCATTGTTTATTATTACAGTGCGTATTATTACACGTAAAGATTTATATTTTTTTATTTTTATAATTAAATGAAATTACTTCTATTTTTTATTATATTGTTTATCTTTTCATTGATCATCATATTTACAAAATTTTGATTTTACACTGCTTGTCATGATTTGTTGTTTTTGATTGTTTTTAATTTTACAGCGCTACTTTTTGACCTGATCATCTTTTTGTTGTTTGTTTTTACCGTGATCGTCGTAGCTGCTGTCCGTTTTTCACGCTATGTTTGAAATTAAAAATGTTTAAATTTAAATTGCTCGTTCGAATTTGTCGTTTTTGATAATGTTTATTTTTACAGTGCTTGTTTGGGATCCTCCCTTGAAATTGTTCAAAGAACAAAAAATTAAATGTCACAGAGTTAATTGAAGGTGGCGCACGACGGGCGCGCTTCATTGCCAAAGTATAAAGTATGAATTTATTTTATGAAAATTTTAAAACTAAGAAATATTGCAAAAAATATAATTTTTAAATCGGTCGAGACGGAGCGTATGAAAAAGTTTTTATTTACGGTTTTATTTTTGCTGGACTTAGCCGGTTTGAAACTTTACCTCTTCGAACGAGAAATACCTTTGTCGAGATGGCGCCCTTTCCTGATTCTGAATATTCTCAGATACGGTTTCCAGATGACTACGAATCGCCAAGAGCTCTCTCAAAAGTGAAGGATGCAGGCTTTTCTCCTCCTCCTCATCGTCGGACTTTCTGCTCATCTCTGAGGCGGACATGACAATTGCATCAATCTCCGAAGCTGCTATTTTGTAAGCTTCTAATTGAGCTACACTTAACCGGTCAACTCTGAGGTTTGCAACCTCCAAACTGCTTATTTTCAAAGGTTCGTTAGAACGCAGAGCTCTTTCCAACGGGCACTCTACATGCACAGGTCTTTCTCGTACAGTCGTCTTGGACTCAACAGCTGATGCACTCGCCGGTCTTTCTTCTGATGGTAGCGGTGGGATTGGTGGTGTAGGCGCTGATATACGTTCCGTAGAGATGAAGATCTGCGAACCAGATCTGGAAGGGGTCATGATCAACTTCGCCTGAGTTATTTCTTCGATGACCATGTCATCTGGAAGCGGGTCGGTTTGGGTCGAAGCGTACACTTCGTCCAGTTCTGCTGAACGTCCCCTGCGACCTCTGGGTGGTCGCGGAGGTGCTGGCAGAGGTCTTCCTTGGATTTTACTCAGCTGATTCATCTCATGGTCCGAATGAATGACGATTTCCATACTTAAAGATGTCTGAAAACAAATTTCAATCAGTTAAAACAAATATCATTTTTTGGGAAAAAGTTCTAAGTATCCAAAAACTAACATCTGTTATCGGTGTTCTAGGTCTGGCAGGTCCAACTGTACTATAAGTTTTAAATGGCTTCTTAGCAGGTCGCGGACAAGTGGCAAATTTCCTTCTTCTCCTTGTCCTGGGAGGCACACCAGGAGGTTTGTCCTTTTTTTCAATCACAGCATAGCCTGGTAGGGCGTTACTAGACTCGTCATCCTGAGGCATTTCCTCCTCAAGACTCACCTCCGGCCACGATTCCGCTCCATGCGATGTTCTATCATCATCCCTAGCTTGAGAAGTTCCTCTGGACCTTGACCTTCTTTTAGGCACTATTGGAATTGGTTCGATGTAATCCTCCTCGTCCATCATGGGTATGTCTTCTTCAAACCCTTTTTGGATCGCAGGCTCAGACGACGAGGCTTGTAAATTGACAATCCTAGGCCAATTCGAATCGATGGCAGGTGACGTAAATCTCTTCTCTGGAGCATTTAATGTTTTCGGTCGCCTCTTTCTCGCAGGCACAATCGGAGGCAGGTCCGTCACGTGATTATCGAACCCTTGACTTTGCAATGAAGTTTTTGACCGTCTCCTCACCGGTTTTATCACTACAATATCATCCAGCGGCTCGGGCTGAGGTGATTTATCCCTCGATCCAGTTGAATCCGCTCGGTACACCACTCGGTGCTTAGGTCCCACACTTTGGAATGACTCCTGACTTCTTCTCAACGATCGCTCACGTTTTGGTCGCGATGGTGTTTCCGAATTTTCCTTAGAGCTTCGCATAGACTTGCTTCGTTTAACTCTCTCTGGAGCTATAGGCGCTTCGTTCTCAACAGCGGCTCGTAACGCGTCTCGAATTTCATTGGCTAGGTACCTTCCCATGTCTACGTCCTCTACACTGATTCCTTTTTCTCTTAAGAAAAACTCATCCGAGTCAATCTCCTCTATCACTCCATGTCTTCGTCTCTCACTCGAACTTCCACTCGACTGAATTTCTCTATCAGATCTTACTGATCCGTCTTCTTCAGATTGTGCCAGCGAGGAACCTCTGGGTCCAAACTGTCTCGAGTCTAGCGGAGGAAAGTTAAGTTCGTAAGATTCCTGTTCAGCTCTTTCTGAGTCTTCCTCGTAAACGGTCTGGTCTCCATACAGTCTTGGATCGATCTCATCTTGGATGGCTCTCAATTTGAGTTCCTGACGCACCAGCTTCATTTCGAGCTCGTCTTCACTCATTTTATACTCGTCGTCAACCTTTCTCTTCATTTCGTCCAAGTCATCATCCTCGGCCTTTCGATTAGCCTCCCAAGTGAGTCTTTCGCTTTCCTGTATAGCTCGCTGAATCTCAAAAGCAAGTCTAGGCTCTTCAATCGAAGGATGACGCCACGGTCTGTGCCTCTCAGCAGCACTTGGTGGATCGTCTTCGAGAGGTTTGGTTTCTTCAAATCTGTGAGCCCATCTCGCACTTAACGATCTTTTAACCTTAGGTAATGTCGACACTTGACCCGCCGAAGCCGCCTGCGAACCAGAATCTTTTGATGATGGGTTGCTGTCTTTACCTCGAAATAACTTAGGCATCGTCGAGAAGTCGAAGATGTGTTTGCGAGATCCGTAAGAAGATTCTGTTGACCTCTGACGCTGTTGCTCCTTTAGAGTAGGAGCCTTTTGGAAAGTGGGAAAGTGAATGTTAGGTTTTTTGATGTGGAACTTGGAACGGTCTGGTAAATGAAATTTAGATGTATCAGGTAATGACATTCGCAAGCGTTCAAGTTTGCTGACTTTTTTGGTTTCCCTTGGTTTCTCAATCGTTTTGACGGGCGACGATTTTTTTGTTGGTGATTTATTTATAGTTTTTGTGGTTTTTGTGATTTTTGTGGTTTTTGTGCTTTTTTGACGGTTGGGCAGGACAAATGACGGACGATGAATTCCTTTTAGCCGTTTTCGTAACTTTCCAGCTTGGTTGCGTAGTTTTTGTAAACTTTTTGGAACTCGTTCTTGATGATGTGATTCTGGTTCTGGTTGCTAGAAAATTAACACAAATCATTATATATCATTTTATAAGTCAAATGCAAAGTGATTTATTTCTGTGTTGGTTATAAATAAAGCTTTTTGCTTTCAAGTTCTTCGAAGATAATAAAACAGAATGTCGACTACTGTGATTGGATCAATAGACTTCTTTTTCCTCTATTCATGATTGACACTGGAATTCAAATGTCACTATAGGTATCTTGTATATCTAACAAAACAGTGGTTGTGTAATAAAAAGTTTTTTTTCTAAACTCAACTGCAAATACTTAACATTGTTCTGGCAGTTTATTACTTACCACGGCAGTTCAAAGAATTGAACGTTTTATTTCACCGCTTCAAATTCTGATTGAGGTTTCTTTCTTTTCAAAGTAAATCTAAATCATGTCGTGCTTTTAAATCGAGAGAAATAAACAGTCCGAAATAAATAGGAAATAGTTATAAAACACTAAAATTGAATTATCACAATTATCCAAACGATATTGGAAGTCAACAGACTGTCCAACTTGGGCTAATTATATCGCGACTATTTTGCTTTGGTTTTCCAACAGTTCAATTGCATTCATTACGAACTCTGTTGGTAAGCGCAGGTAACATCGTTTTGCAAATTTTAACTACAAAATAATTAGTTTATGTCTTGTTGGTTTACATTCAATTATCCTTATCTTATCGAAAAACTTTTTTCTGAACAAAGACTTTAATCTCAATACACAGTCTGATACACAGTTTGCAATTATTTGTTCATCTATAAAAAAGTCTTTTTAAGAACCAGCTTTCAAAACAAACGAATCATTTTGTCAAAACTGAGTCATTAACGAAACAAGACGTGTGGGACGACACGACGTAGCACATTTTTTTGGTCTTAAAATATATATTTCAGAATTCGCATTTGCTGTTAGTATAAATAAAATAGTGAAAGATAGAATGTCCAAAAATTCTTAATTCCAAACTTAAAACTGTTACAAATGTTTAAGCAATGTGACAAAGGAATTTTCAAAGTGAATGCTGAGAAAATCTTGTGATTTTTTACACCAATTTTCAGAAAGAGATAAGAAAGTTTTGCAATTCCAATTCGTTATCAAGGGAAGGAAGGAATCAAGTTCAAGTTCTTTGTTACTTTATTTTGTAGTTATTTTTGTATTAAAATTTGTCATTAAAACTAATTTGTTATGATTCTTAGCTGTAACACTACTATTTGATAACTGCATTTGGGACAAATAAATCGGAAGAAAAAATCTTGAATTACCTGATTATTAGATTGTTGATCATGTTGAACAAAAGTTTGTTCGATTTTGATTTGATACTGGTGCAAAGTCGGTTCCTCCTCAGGAGTGTCGCCGTCGTGTCTGAGTTCCTTGCCCTCCATGATACTGTCTTCAAGGGTGCCATCAAGTGGAAGAATAAGATCTCCGTCAAGGGTGATGGCCCCATGGAATCGTTGAGGATCGTCGATGCTGTCGTCGCTGTCCGCGACGGGCATCACGTCCGTGTCGCTGATCCTGATGACCGGCGCAAGGATCCGTTTGATCGCCGGCGCGATCGGCTCGTACTCGTGCTCGCTAACCCGGGACGTCATTTTTTATATTTTAATTTTGTTTTATCGTCAATCTTCAATTGATGCAATTCATTATCAGCAATAAGGTACGTCGCGACGCCGATCGATACGGCTCACGTGGGCCGCCAAATCAGCGGCACCGCGGTCCGCTTGCGTGTGCATCGCGCGAACAGATGCGCTCCGAGCAAGCCAGCCGCTCAGAGTCTATCTATAGACGTCACCACGCACCTTAAATAGCCGCGCCGACTCAACATCACGTAATCGCGCGAGCGCTCATCACTCATAAAACCACGCTTCCTTCCTTTGGTCAATTGTAATTCAGTAGTCTGATTCCAGTTCAGTCAGACGTTCATCAATGTTTACAACATTGTGATCTTTCATCTCGAAGCATTGATTTTCTTGTTTTCTTCTCGTTTCATTTCACAACTTTAAACCATTTTAAACAACTTGTATAATTTTCATGCTTATTAATTCATTTGAAACAATTTCAATCGTTGTAATCAAATGTGAATTCTAATGTAACTTTCCATTTAATTTCAATTCGAAATTAAATTAAAATCTTTCTCGGAAATTTTCAAAGTTGTGCAATTGAATTTCGTTTATTATGGCAAATGATGTTAGTAACTCGACCACATTGAAATGTGGTGCATATGTGTGCGTGTCGCTCGGTTGGTTGATTTAAAAATATAACGAAATAAGGGCAACGTTATAAATGTTAGCCCAGGTCCAGGTCTGCGTTATCATTTTAAAATATGAATGCCAACTTTAATGAGAAGTAGAGCATAGGCAATAGTAGATTACTTAACGTGGGGAAAACGAGTTTTAAGTTGGCAGCCCCGCGGGCTTAAAACTGGTTTTCTACTAGTTGAGTACGCTATTTTTCCTTACGAAAGAAAAAAAGTAGTTGGCAGTCCGCAGGGATGCCAACGGGTTTTCGTATTGAGTGAGGAAAATAATTATTTCACGGATGCAAGAAAATAAAAAAAAAATTACACTTAAGTGAGTTATGGAAAGTTTACTTACCTGCATTTAACGGGTTTTTTAGTCAACGGCGGCGTTTGAACCATGCTCCTGGACGGTAGCTGGTTGATTAGAGCTTGGCGTTCCGGTAGTAACGAGTCGGAGTGATAAAACTGGCAGGCGCAGCGTACCTCGCGACCGAGGCTGGACGTGGAGGATGCTCGCGATGCGCGACCCCGATGCTCGTTTTCCATCCCCACTCTCTAGCAATCAGCACCAGACTTAATTTCAACACCTCCATTCCTTTTATTGCTCTTCATTTTCAAGCAGATAGATAGACAATCTCAAGAATTCATTTCTATTCTTCAACTAAAGTTCATTCACCTCTTGGCATTCTTCATTTGAACTACCAATGGTAAATAAATAGAACATTGAAAGTCGTCAGCAATTTTGTTCCACCTTTCTTTGTTAATTTGACAAATTTACATCACTTTTCATATGGCACAATTTTACAAGTACGTTTGTTGTTTGAAATCGACAAAAGAGGGGCTTTGAACTTTCTTCGCATAACCCAGTTTTGTTTTGATGACAAAAATAGTTGAGCAAGGCGAATTGATGTTCAAGTGAAATATTACAGTCGTTAATGTCTCGCGGGTTGCAAACAAAATTCATCACTTTGCAATTTTGAAAAAAGGCACATTATGAAATTATTAGTTGAATGAAGGGAGTTGTCAATTAAAAGTCCAATGAATCATGCAATTATTGGTGTGGAAATAATACTTCAAATTGTATCTTTTGAGAATGAGTTGGGTTCACAGAGAAAGAATCGTAGCGTTAGACGCAACGGGTTGTAGCATTTGTTCTATCTACCACTTTAGCGTCTGTTACATCATTTTGTAGCGATTTTTCTATCCGGTACGTAGTGTCTGACTCTACGAACCGATAGAAAAATCGGTCTACGAACCTGACGGAATAAACACTACGCACCCGACGGCAACTCTGTTGCATCTAACTATACGATTTTTTTCTCTGTGTTGAAATGAATCCTAACATTTAATCATAGTCAATAAATTTAACTTGAGTGGATGAATCATTAATGTGCATGTTCATTGACCATGCCGTCGAGCAAGAACAAAAGTATGTAGTCAAGTCAGCATTTAGTCAGACTTACGAAAAACTTTTTTTTTTATTTTCTCACCATGTAAACTTGAATGGGGGGAAAAAATAACACAATCTTAATATCAAAATTTATGTTTTATGGTCGTGAGTATTTTATTTTTACTTCATAATAAAACATCTAAAGTCATTTCGATCTTTCTTAATTTCATGTTTGCAAATTCATAACTATAAGATCTAGATATAGATACCGGAAATGACGAAAATGATATGTTTGCAATAGCATTCGAGGCCTAAAGTTAGTATTTTTGCATAAAAAAAAATTTTCCCCAGGTTTGACAGATCAAATGTGACAATCGAAACAAAGCGATGCCAAGCAAACATAATGCATCATTATTGCAACATAATGAAAAACAGTTTCAGTGACAAACATATTGATAGAGGATTGTCAAATCAAATTCGATTCATGAGTATTGAACCAATTTTTTTATGCTGTGGTTATATACAATTATATATGAAGTCTTGCCATATTAAATGAAAATTAATTGAAACATAGAAATCTAAAAAGTTGCGGAAACAAGATGAGCCAAGGTTGGCTTTTTGTTGAAAAAATGTTTAATTGAAGATGCTGATGAGATCGTGATTGTTTCCCGGGCAGTTTATAAATAAGCGAACGGTCGACTGTCGCAGACCTTGTGACGGTCAACTGCGATCGCATCGAAACCCATCATTTGTTCTGAAATGATCGCATTCAACCCGCCATGTCAGATTTATAAATAACCACCCTTCGAACAGACATAACATCTTCTTATTTTGCACGAGCCTACCCGCTCCTGTCGAACGACCTTTAAATTTATGACACTGCTCCTTGATAATCACTTTTAACTTTGCTTTCCACTGCTCATCAAATCTCAGTGAATAATTCAAATTACTATTATTGATGAAATTGATTTGACAGAATTCGTGTTATATACTGTCACACTGCACTTAAATTGACCACTTTTTTTCTTTCTCCATCTTAGACGAGGCCCACGATGCGCGCTGCGCCTGCCAGACGCAGCAACGATTTGCAGAGATCTGTGTCTTGGCCGTATATTCGCGGAGAGAAACGCACAGGGTCGAACATCGTTGATTATTTATAGCCTCCGCTCGATCTAGAGCGCGCTTTTCGCGATTTTTTCCGGCCGCGATGGGTGGATCACTATTTCGGAAGTGCTTTTCCTAAGACCTTGAGCACGTAACGGGAACTACACACACACACACACACACACACACACACACACACACACACACACACACACACACTCTCTCTCTCTCTCTCTCTCTCTCTATCACACTCACTCACTCACTCACTCACTTTTGATTTTGAGAAAATTATATTTTAAATCTGATATCTTTTGGGCTAAAACTATTACGAGTGATTCGTTATTTTCTTTATAATTTGTAAGCTACTACGGTACAACTTTAACTGTGATATACTATTACACAAAATTCTGTTGTTATTATATGATATGTTATGTTGAGAGCATTGCTGAAACTTATGTAATTGTACTTCTTATAAGTTTATTGCTTTATGGGCCTCAGGCCTAGAGCTTACAATAAATCGATCTATATATCTATCTATTACGTTTTGCTCCACATGTCTTGTGCTCTTATACACTTTTGCAGGTCACATATCAATTTTTATAGCATTCATTTGTATCAGCTATAAATCCAGAATTAACACTCGCTGATTGATTCAAACAAATGTTGTTAAGCCTTTTTTATTTCTGTTTCTTCTATATTTTGTTCTTCTAAATCTTTTAAAAAAGGCAGTGGCTAATCGCATTCAGTTGATGGTCCGTCTGGGGGCGTCCGTCCAGACGGACCACGCTGCACGGACCATATTTATTTCCCTCACTTGTGGGAGAGCAGTCGATTCTCCCACTCGTAAGAGAAAATATCGTACCTTACAATAGGGAGAACTGCCAATTCTCCCATCACTCGGGTGAGTTCGGCAGCACGAAGTGCCAAACTCCCTCAAGTAAGGTAATATATATAACTTGTTATAATAATGAGAAGTCATTTAGAAAAAATTTCAAACATTTGAACAGCACAATTCAAAATAAAAAACAACGATGTTTTTCAGTCTTGACTTTTGCTTTTATTAACTACAAGTGACCAAACATTCGATTAAAGTTAATGCATATGTAAGATGTTTATTAACAGTAATTTTGAATAAAGCAATTTACTTTTGCTTCAATTAAACTGTCGTCTCTAAATAATCTTTAGGTTCAAGTCAATAAATGGCAATATAAATTATGTTGTTCTCCGAAATAGTTCTTTAATTGATTTTGTTAACAATTTTTATATGGCTAAATACCAACAATTTCGGTACAGATGATATTATTTCAAAAGCGTTTCTAAAAGATCCAGTCATTTTGTCTGCCCTGGGTCGGGTGACGGTTGATTGCGTATCATCAGCTAAACACGAATACAGACTGTTGTTGACTGAAAAAGCGTTTGCACTTGTTGTAGGAGAACTTGACAAGTTTAACAATAACAAAGTTAAATTTAAGCGAAAGTAGATTGATGTATTCAAAATTCATGTTATGTAACATCTTATTTATGCATCGACTTTAATCAAATGTTTATTCACTTGTAGTTAATAAAACAAGGAATTAAAGCAAAAATCAAGGCTGAAAAATATCGTTGTTTTTTATTTCAACTAGTAAACGTCAAAGGCGCGCCCTCCGGGCGCTTTTACCCGAACAGTTTCAAAAAATTAATTTTTAGATAAATATTGTTCAATTAAATAACTAAAGTAAAATGTGAGTGTACGATGGCATTGCAAAATTAGGTCGAACTCTTTTTCGACCCCAGACGGACCAACTGAATGCGAATAGCCACTACCAGGAAAAAATGCGAAACATGGCGGACCATTTTGATTTTTTCGATTTATATAGATTAAAGTAAACGTTATTTTTGAATTTGTTGAAATACTCAATAAATTTTTCATCATTAACCAAAGTGTATTCAAATTTAAATGCAAATCAACAAATTAGTCTGAAACAATAAACACGTCGTAGACTTATGTTGGTCGATCAAGAAGTGATTACGCAATGCACTTTTTAACGTTCATTATTTTGTGTTAATTACGAGTCGCTCTATAAGAACCCGCTGCATAGAAATAGAATGCTTATAAGGATTTGTAAAATTTATTCAATTTTTTTCTTTTATTTACAAAATTTATTTTTATAATTACGAATATCTTGAAAACATAATTTACGAAATACGCTTTTTCATTAAGTAACATAATTCAACTAAGAAATAAAGATAAAATTAATCACAATCAAACGGTAATAAAAATTCGATGATTTAACGAAGACGGGCTCGGGCAGTATTTAAATACATGTCTTTCAAATACAAACTTGAAAGACAAAATGCATGGTGTTTAAATGATTGTTTTCAATCGGTTTTTAAACGTATTTTCACTACAGCGCTGATATATTGTGTTTTTATAGTTGATATATTTTTGTCGTGCAAATTATATTGTCAAGTGAATTCGCATGTACTTAAATACTCATTTTTGAGTATTTTGCCCAGCCCTGAACGAAAGGTCTCACATCATCAATGTATAGCGTGTTTTGCATAAATGTGTGAAAAGAAAAATGACAAAAGTACACAAAATGTTTGATTATTTGTGTAATTTTGTCAGACTTTTTTTACAAGTTCTGACATTTCTTTGTACAATTGCATGGTTCGTGGTATATTTAATGTGATATCAAAAGTACTTTACGATCCCATTGCTAATTTTTTTAAACGCAAACGAAACGAGACTTTGTGTTATCCAATGTTAAATGTCTTGTAGTTTTGAATCATTGTTATGACTAAAAAATCTGATTTATCGAGTTTCTAACGCTCTCACTTTTTCCTTTTTATTGTGTGCACTCGGGCCTCAAGATTAATTGAGACCAATCGAACTATCGAGGTTTCTGTATGATCACGAAATATTTCATCTGACTAAAAAACACAAATTAACGGAATATTATTATTACATATAAAAAGTCAACGCAAGCTTGGAAAAGATTGATCGATGATTAAGGAGGTTGCCTTTATATTATCAGTCAGCAAAAGGTATGCCAGCACGCCTAACAATTGTTTTATAATAGAAAATTTGTCTAAGCGACAGTTTCGCAAAATTGGATTTTATTTTGAAACTGTTTTTTCCCAGAACACTACTTTTAACGCAGAGACATTAGTTTAAGACGTTCGTTTTCTACTGTTCAATCTGAACAGTATCGATGGAATTAGAGTAAGAAATTTGCGATAATATCATTAGGGTCAATTAAGACCGTTTAGATTTACAAAAATGAAATTTGCAGTTCAACCTCCTTAAAGTTACAGACTGTACAGATATGCAAGTAAATGTTTCGTAAAATAACAATATTCTAACTAAAACGTCATCATATCGAGTTTGCTATGTCAAATTATCAAGTCGCCAGTGTGGTTTTTTCAGTCGTAGAAGTAGGAAACCAAAGTCAAAAACGATTCGACGATCTCTTGTTGAAGACGTGTTGTACTCGATTTGTCAACGCGACTAACAAAGTCAGACGAACGCAGTCATCTACTCCCAGTAAATAAAAATCAATCGACTCTGATAAAAGTTGTGTTGAAACATCGTACTTGTACAATATAATATATCATATCATGATAATGATAAATTCACTGTAATATAAGTAACATACTCTTAAATCTTTATGTTAACCCTTTTAGAACCAACGTATCACTTTCTCTTCTCGCTGTCTAAAAATACGAATTTTTTTATTTCATTATTTTTTTTCTTCATATTTCATATTTCATATTTTTCTTCATAATTTTATTTATATTATTTCATGATTTATAATTTTATAATTTTTAATCTCAACGCAGTTGGTTAATGAGTTCGAAGAATATCTGAAAACAGTTTTGTTGTTGTTCTAGCTTGGAAACGATGGCTAAAATATTTGTATCGTATTGGAAATACGGTTCTGAAAGGGTACAATACAGTGGCAGTCACTGAGATTGTACAAAAGGTATAGATTACATGATAAGTAAGTGATATGAGAGATTAAAGTGGACTGATTTAAATTAACTGGGCTTATCAGTATAGTTTCGGCGTGATGCAGTATGAGTCAAGTATCGAAAGGGACGCGTACAACTGATGAGGGGCAGGATGAAGCTCAACAATCGAATGGTGCAGGATGTGAAAAATTGTTTGGCTCGAAATAATGTATAGAATTTGAGAAATAGTCGCGCATATGACAACGAATAGCACTGCACCGTTGAATGGTTAATGAGGTCTGAGAGTGGCATTCTTACTATCGTAATAATCGTAATTATAGTCGTGGTTGTACGAGTCAATGGGGGAAGTCGTGGATAGTGCGGGGTAGGAAAGATACCGGGGTCAGGCGAGCTCGTTACTGTCGAGAAAGTGGTCACGCACGTCAAGACATGCGGACAGATCCGCCACACAATGCGACAGAGTCGGATGGTCAAGCACTTCTGATTCGGGCAGCGGCGGGTGACACCGCGGAAGGTACTGGCGCCCGCGAAACGACCGGTGCATCCGCAACACCACGTCGCAAAATACGTATCGCACCAGCAACAATCGCAGAAAGTCGTCGCCAAAGAACTGCAGCACGCTGCTATCTGCAATCAATCAAAACATTGTCGCGTTACATGTCACGATTGTTTCACTTAATTTGACTGGAATTTGAATAGAATTATGGTAAATCGACGAACCGCATCTAGATCGCAAAACAAGCCGGCTGGCCTCGGCGAGGAATCGGTCAATGTAATTTTGGCAGCGCTCCCAGTGGTGCACGGCGAGGCTGCTGACGTTGCAAATAAGGCAAAATGCGGCAAGTGGTGCATGAAGAAAGAGAGTAAATAGGCTGCCGCCGTGGCGAATGTCCCGCAGGCTCGGCGGCGTGTCCTGCGGCGACATCAGCACCATCAGCGGCTGGCCAAAGTATCGCGGTATCTGCTGGAACACGAAACTGTTGTCCGAGTCCACAACCACGAAGAGAGGCTTGCGCGTGTACGGGTACAGGTCCCCCGGATAAAGGCAGTGCGGTTCCTTCCCCCCAGTCGTCCTCTTGCCGTGCTCCGGCTCGCGTTTACTGCTCGTCAACACTCCTCCCAAGTCATAACCCACTGTCAACAGACAAATCATACAGGCATAAACTGCTATCACACTTCCGACAACCCCGAAATCTTCTAGGGTTCAAATCCCTCAAACCTATCACGAAAAACTCAAACTTGCTTTTTCGCATCATTCATTTCTGTACACGAAACTTTGACAAATTCATAGCAAGCGCACGAAACATCTCTTTACGGGGTTATCAAAATCTCAATAACATTAGACAATCATTCCAAACTTGAAATGTACCTGAAACAGCAACAGTAATCCTACGATAACAATTATTCTTCATTCGATGGATTGATTTTTAAATCATATTTTAATGGTATCAGTTGAAATTTCATTGTTACTCTTACTAATGTAATTCTACATTAACAAAAAATTGACTATTTTCAACTCTTTGTAATTCACCTGTTCACCTATTTCAACTGATATTTTTTTCGGTGTATTTTTTATAAGCAACAATTTTGCTGTTATTGCAGAAAAACAAAAAAATCATTGCACAATTTTCTTAATTTGAACATGTAAATAACAAATCCACAAAAAAGTCATCACAAAGTCGTCTCCTTTGAGGTGCTGCAAGTAATGGCTTAATAACGGTCTTTTAATCCTTCGTTTCAATAATAACGATTCACACAATTATTCATAAAAAGTATCATATCGGTTAAACGACTGAAATCAGTTCGTTCTGGCCTTAATTATAATATCATGACAATAAAAACCTGGTCTTAATGGATAACTATTGAATTAACAATGAAAAGAACGTTAGGGTCACTAATGACTCCACTTTGACCGTTGAGGGTTATTTTATTGCTATTATATATTTTTTTCTCTAGTAGATTATGAAAAATTAATGAAATACCATTGATTTTGTCACATCCAACGTGAATTCAAACGATTGGTTGCTAAAAACAGCATGACATTTCAATTGTTTATAATTTATTCATGAACTAAAATTAATTAGCTCAGTTTTTGGCACAACATTTTGTTTTAGGACAAAAATGTATAATCTTTCTATTAAAATACCAATCAAAAATGCCATTTTGAGTTTTCAGTGAATCATTTCAGGAATTTCAACCCTCTATCGAACTATTCTATTAATATTCAACAATAAGCTTACTTTCTTCGGGTCTTTTCACCGTCGAGAAGCATCCGTCGGCGGATAAGTAAAGCAACAGAGCACCGTTGGCGGGTAGTTCTTTAAATCCACTGGCAAGGAAAACTTGGACTTGACTGTAGGTAGGTTTATAGAGCAAATACTTGTGCGGATTGTCTCGCCTGTGTGTGCCGTTCTCCGAGGGGTAGGGCCCAGGCCTGAAGGGCAACCGACCCGCCGGAGAGGCGTCGTGCAGGTGGTTCGGGTCGTCCCTCGGCTCGCGCTCCAGCGTCTGCAGCATCCGGAACATGTCCATCGACAGCTCACTGAACTTTACCTGATCAGCGCAGTTGCCCACGATCAGGATCTCTTGAAGAGAGAGGCACATCGGTGGCGAACGTTCGACCGGCGGAGACGTCAGGGCACCCAGCCTGTGCGTCACTATTACCGGATTTGACTCCGAATGCAGAATACCTACGGCCGACTCTGCCTTAACAAATGCTTTTATCTCCTCCAGCACCATACTCCATTCCACCTGAAACATATTCGTTAATTTATCCACCTTTCAAAACAAAAGAACCCAAACATCCGTTCGCTTCAAAGGTTTGTTTATAATTCTTACAATACTTTTAATTGAACCTTTTTGTATGAGACTATTTAGAATAGCTAAAATACTTCTAATAACTTAAAAAACATTTCTGAAATTATAAATGAATTTAAAAATTACAACTGTATTTCAGTATTTGAATGTACCTACTGCTAGGTACTCTCATACTACTGCGTTTAAAAATTTCGCAACCTCTTATTTGGTCTGATGATTTACCTGATCTTCAGGATCATAAGTATTTGTGTAATCTGCTATTTGAGCATCGAGTTCCTGGACTAGTTCTTTCACAAGTTTCATCTTGTTGAGAAGAAGACAGACGACGATGAAACGAGCATAGTACCTCAGCTTCTTCACCATTAGATCACTGCGGTCTTCCTTCGCCGCACGACTGTAGTACGCGCGAACTCGTATCGCCGCGTAGAAAGAAAATGCCTCGTGTAAATAGCTGATCTCGCTTGTTCGCAGGTAGTAGTGGTAGTAAAGCTGTCCAATCTTACTCGCTATCTCTCCTATTTGCCAGCGTTTCAGTCCATACTTTGTGTCCAGTATTGCTCTGAAATTTCAAAATAATGTCAACATTTGTTTCCGTTTTTTTTCTTCTTTTCTTCAATATTCCAAATATAATTGGTATTCAATCAATTAAGGCACTTTCAAAAGATAAGTTACATGATGATCGACTATTGTTGCAGTATATCACGAGTAAATGGATCAGTGACACCTTATGAATCCATCGCCCAACACCTATAATCTATTAATATACTTGGGTTATCAATTTCGTAAGACTATATACCGCGAACAAAAATGAATCGATAGTTTGAGAAAAAAGCGCTAAAAATTGCCGGTCAAAGAGGTCGTGTTCCGATTTTTTTTTTTTTTTTTTTTTTTTTTTCATACAAATTCATGGCAAATCATGTAAGTGTAACAACATTTATCCGCCATGTATGTAGCAATATCTGTACGTACTTTTTCAAAATTGAAAACGTTATTGATTTTTATTGCATTTTGGTAGTTTTTATAGTCAACTCTGATTAAATTAAACTAAAGAAAGATGTTATTGTTTTTTACTTTTTTATTTTTTAATCTCTACATTTTTCCGGTTGACAACCTCAAACGAGTGTTATAAATATAATAAAAAGAGCAAAATGTTAATGGTTGATCATGCAAATTGAGAATTAATTTAATTGATTGGTCAAAAGAGGGTTGCCGATCATTTTTACGAAAGATAAGTAATTTGTTATTGAAACCGGTCTGAAATAACAATATGATAGTTATATTTTTGTCGACTCAATAAATTGTTATGATGCAATGTATAGGGAGAAAGCTTAATGATGGGGGTGCTTCCGACAAGAGACATGTTCAATTAGTGAGTAGTATACGGTGAAAACGATCCGACATCCTCCACCTACAACTTCGTCTCATCAATACTATAGTTTAATATTTTTTAGGCCATCAACATGACACAATGACACAAACATCGCAAGCAACACAACAATTTAAATAAAACTCTAACCAGACTGTCTTCTAGGTTGGTATTTTTTTATTTTTTTTGAGAATAATGAAAAGCAAGGTTTTGCAATTGTTTGTGTTTAGGAGACTAAGAAAGTCAAAGGGGAGAGGCAGGCAGTGAATGATTGGTTAGGTTAGGTTGACAGAAGGTAGAGTTTGAAATTAAGACACGTGGCGCGAAGTAGTGAGTCTCGGAGAGGATGTCTAGGAGTCTTGGTTCTGACCTGTGCTGTTGCTGGAACTTCCAGAGTTTGGTGTAGATGTCGAAGGTACGGCCAAAGTAAGCCTGCCACTGTTTGTGGCCGTACTGGGGCAGATCCCTAAGCCCGTTGAACAGCTGCTTGCTCTTCTCAAGCAGGTGGATGAACTCGGCGACGACTTTGCGCTCGTGGTCCTCCATGCTGGCCATCATGACCATCTTGTTCGCGAGGATCTCTCGTCGTCGGGGTCCGGCGGCCACCCCTCACATGAGTCGCGCACGGCCGCGCGATGGCGCCCGCGGATATCTGTCTTTTTCGCCTAGTCCGTCCTTGTCCCCCTTTCACCACCGCGTCACTCAATCAATAACGCCACTCTCTTATCCCTAGCAATTATAGGGCTGCGACGTCAAACACCAGCGACGCCTAGTTCGAGCCATCACACACCGCCGTCGGCAACCGATCGATTTCGCTTGGCCTGCTGCTGGCACACACCCTCGCTTCATACGGGGTGCGAACTTGCGTCGCTGCTTCAACGCTGCTCGCTAGATGGAATCAGCTTTAGCATCATCCCTTTTGCACCTTTTTGCTTTCTTTGTAACATCATATTATAAAGATTGGTCCAGTTCGGAATCAAAGCTTTTTGCAATCATACGCCAAAAATGCTTCTTCTTCAAAAACCACCCTAACTTCGGCTAGTTTCACAGTCATTATAGGCTCCTTATAATAAACAAAATTTCTCATTTAAAACCGATTTTAAATCTTAATAAGTGGACTCGAGGGATTTCAGGCGCTCGCTCACAAGCTCTTCGACCACTTGATTGTAAAATACTTTTATTTGAAATACTTTTTATTGAGAGACTCAAGTTTTTCTTCAAGTCTTGCAAATTTTGATACTTTGTATAATTTGTAATGTAGTACTTTGGAATAACTCTCGTTATACATTGAAGTACTTTTCAATATATTGTTAAATTTAAAGGTGTGCAGTTCAAGATTACATAGTTGTTTAAAGTACTAAGTATGACAAGGTTTCAAGTAGTAGTTTTACGTTAAAGTATGAAATATACATATTGCTCGTTCAAACTTGTTTGTTACAATTCATGTTGTACTTGTCTTATTTCAATATTGATACAAGATGTAATCGTTTAGAAATTAGCTCATATTAGCTCATGACGACATACCACTGAACAACTGGATTTAATTTTTGAGAATTCGACTTACGGTGTCAGTCCGTTGTCTTATCTGTTGCTCCAAAAGTACATTTATCTACTTATAATTCTAAATTGAATAAAATTCAAATGTATGCAGCTACATATATATAAAGTTACTGAATTTTATCAGAAGTTACTTGATAAAAAGCAAAGTTTACTTCAATTCAACCTGTATTATCCAGCAAACAATTTGCAAAATTACGAACTGCGATCATACATTCTTATGGTTCTAGTAACTTTCTAGTGTAATTATATGTAATTATATTATATAATTATATTAATTTTGAATCAAGAATGATTAGGATTCGTTTTAAATATTTTTGGATATTTTTTTTAATTTGAGCAAAAAGATTGATTGCCTTAACTATACTATAATCGGACTCCTGCCAATAATAATAATAATAATAATAATAATAATAATAATAATAATAATAATAATAATAATAATAATAATAATAATAATAATATAAAGATATCCAAAGACAAATACTTTTTTCAAACAATTTAAAATGTCCAAAGACACATTTTAAAAAATTGTGAACGCTTACCATTATGCGAAAGGCGAGATAAATGTTGACAAATACTCATCGCCGACTATAAGATAAAGATAATTCATATTTTAAAACAAACTCTTTTACCTTTTGTTTAAAATTGCAAGTTGCTTTTTATTACTAAACAAAATAAGAGAGTACAGCATTTGAGGCATGAATGAATGAGTAACGTTGTAGAAATGCACAATCAGATAAACTTTTCCCGTTCACAAGTCAAAGACTTGAAAAACATGTAATTCAATATTACATGAACCATAAATTATCCTATCTGTTGGTTTGCGCCGACTGCAAGCCGCCCCTGATGCGATCAACTCTTGGTATGTTTCTGTACGCTAATATTGATTCGTATATGGGGTGCTGAGATTCGGGCGTATAGATAAAGAAGGGGATAGTGTAGATTTAACACACCAGTTTAGCAGCACAAGTGCGACAGACAATGTGGATTTAACGAAAACTCAGCCCAGCTCTTTTAACGCGTTCATATTCAGTTCAGCTACTCACTGGTCTTCACTTAATTTACTCTTTGCTTAAGTGATTCATGATTCGCCGGAAGTTTATTGTATCAAGAGTTTAATCACTCAATTAGACTAACTTAAATGCGACTATTACCAACACTTTCTTTTTCTTTCCCATTTTTATTATCTCAGATTTCATATCAACTAAATTTTCGAATACATCATATTTTTTACATAATTATATTTTTATGTATAAAAAGACAGGTAATGTAAATCATCTGAAAATTTAGTAACTTGTTGTTTTAGAACAGTGTAATTTTGATTGTTTTAGTCAATAACGATAGCAAATGTTGCTGATGACTGTTTTGATATTGTGAGGAGGAGTATCGCGAGTCGGAAATTCGGCAAAATGGCGCGCGCACTGTCGATGGAGGCAGGCAGTCTGCGGAATCTAGTTTCGCTAACTCGACATCGGACGAAGATTAATTAACTAGATAACGATTGGTGGTAGAGCGGCAGGGTTCACAGTTTACGCAGAGTATACAGATTTGTAGCAGCGTGCGCGACGTGTATTGGCTGTCGCGCCTCATCTACAAGTCAATCAGGTTCGCGTGCTCAGCGATCGTGAGCCAGCTGTTCGCGTTAGCTCTACATCAACCGACTTTATTAACCAAAATGCGCTCCAATAAATCCAACCGTATCACGGTATATCCCTTCGAATGTCTTTTTATTGCGATATCACTTTTTTTTGCCTTCCTCATGTCAAACAACTTTTAAAGTCACACAAACGAATAATCAACGTCTGCATTATTTCCTTACTAGAATAATCTTTAGTTTTTGGTCCATGTACGTTTAAAAATGTGTTTGACGATGTTTGTTAGTATGTGGATTATTAACGTATCACGTATAAATTTAAGAGTATATTCGTCAACTTCGAGAACAATGACTCAATCATTAAATTATTCGAGCGTGATTTACGCTCCGTAATGACACGTGCGGCGCCCAAAACAGTACGGCACCTTGCGATGAGGTATGCATCGTGTATAATTTCGGAGAGGGCTGCATATATGAATGCCTAAGGCAACTGGCACACTCGTTACGATTGCAAGATCAAGCTGCGATATCACTTTATCGCCCATCGGTATCGCCACTTCATTTTGCCGGTAGACCTTTAGCTAACACACGTGTTACACATTTGTATGTATGTGATTTTCGTCCTATCGTCTTTATCATTGGAAAAAAAACTATACTTGTTAGTTGCAGCTCCCATAGATTTTGTGCTGCATGCGACAACGGGGGCTTGATGATCCGAGATTGGTCAATTGTTTCAACAGTTGATGGCAAAAAAGTGATGGATCGTTAAAGAAGCGAAAACTTTTTGACTCGCAAGACGAATCGTACGGAAAGAAATAAAGGTAATGAGTGCTCGTCACGAACGCGCCAGCGATACGAGCTCAACAGGTTAGCAATACGTTACACAAATTTATTTACATGTCTTTGGAGTATTCAAAAAAGTGTCGGCGTGTCGCCGCGGATATTGGAGCTCTCCGGGCGGCTTGCAAGATTTATCGCGGCGTTATTACGTTCGTTTCCTCGTCCGTGCGCGAATCACAGCCAAAGGTTACAATTTTTTTTTTTTTTTTGCAACTCAATTTCGATATTTTCTTTGTCATTCAATTGTTCCTCTTTCCGCACGCCGCATTTAATCATCTGAATGATTAAAAGTGAGGCGTATTTTTGAACGTGTGTATATATACACGCAGCCGCACCCTGCTATTAATATCAGTTAACGAGGCGATATGATCGAGCATCTATACACGTACCATTCAACCCCCATTGATCGCGCGAACTTTGCCTGAGTCACCGTGAAACAAAGTCCAACAACGATCGTTGAACGTTTTCACACGACGCTTAGACCCTAGTGCGAGCTTGCTTTCAATGTTGCGAGGCAAAAACAAAAGCGGAAATGCACTTTTATTTCGGTCTCGCGATCTACTTTATTGGCTACTTGAGGATCTTTTCATATCGTGACTTCATCGATAAATGTATTTCAACATATTATCAATGTTTGACCAAACTTTTGAAGCCGTCAAATGATGATTCTTTTTATCTTTTGAATAAAAAATGTTGCCACATGGAATATTTATAGTCGTATAGGAAAATTATTTAGCTGATATGATCGGTTAGAGTTTTCGGAGATGGAAGCAAAAAAAAGTGGTCTGAAGCAAGTGAAGCAAATACTAATAAATTAACATATATGGTAAAAGAAACTGTTATGCGAAGCGAGGAGAACTAGAAGAAGATAAAAGGCGCGTATATGGCGGCAATAAATTCGGCGCAGGTCTATAAATTCATGCGGGATGCGCGCATTTATGCAGGAACGCGCGCGCGCGCGCGCTCGCGCGGCTATCAGGTTGGCGCGCAGAGATGAAGCGGATGATCCCGCCTCTAAGGATGCACTGCGGGGGTGGCGGCCGCGGTGTGGCCGGGTCCGCCGGAAGTCGCAGACCTCCTTCGGCGCAGACTCCGATACAGCCAATCGCCGGTGCGCCGCTGATAACGACGCGACCAAATGCACAGCACAACCGAATCTGCCGGTCCACGAGTTGACGATCCTTTATCCTGTCAACCTCGCACGTCGCTTCTTCATCCGATCGCTCTCTACCGATTAATTGTCAGTCAGTGAAACAATCGGTCACCTCGCGATTCTGTGCGCGCTTATTCTCAGATCATACGACGTACGACAACGAAACAACCCCGCATTGACGGTGAGTACCCTTATCCTAAACACCACCCTTAAGTAACCACTTTTTTCAATTCTCTAATTTAATTCTCTCACAAATCGCACTGGACACTTTCAAATTTTCAAATTTACCAATTTCATTCTATATTGTATCATATGTATTAAAGTCTTCTACATTGTGCCAGTTTTTGCTGTCTTTGAACAACTTTGCAGGTCTTCAGCTTTTTTGAATTCATTTTTAAATGTAAAATTATTGCAGAATTACCGGCAAAACTTGAGAAAAATAGTCATGATACAGAAAAATTTTAAAGATTCGTACGATTTCTCGAATGAAATAACAAATTTGTGCAATTTTGTTTAATCGCCGAACTATGATAATTTTTCGATAAGTTCTTATAAATGAAAAATTGAGAAATTTCAATACATTTACAAATCATCTTCGTAAAAACAAATTTTATTTATTCGTCTGAAAAAAAAAACGTTGAAAAATAATTGCAGGAAGTGACATAATTCTATTAATAAAACCTATACGTTTTATATTTCCATTCAAACTTTTGACTGGTGTACCATTTTCAAAATGAAATGTCTTACAGTTAAATAAAAAATGCATGTTTAAAAATGAAAGACAATTTTCGATTCACGAAAATGTAAGAGAGTAAGTAAAAAAGGGGCAAAGGTCAAAGTCAAAGGGCCAGGACAGAGCGCTTGTACTTTTCTCATGCATAAAAAATATATTGCTCTGAGAGTTAAGCACCGTTACCAGCGACCACGTGCACACGCACATAAAAGCTCTAGCCAGACAATGCGTGCACATGCGTCTTTCTCTATATGCGCCAGACAGTATTCGTGACGCGCGCCTTTTTCTGCGTCACTGATACGACCCAGGGTTGTTTGCACCACCATATATCTGTCCTCACTAAATTTTCGCCCAAACGCACAAAAAACATATCTTTTTGTTCCAGTCTTCTCAGCCAACGATAAACTCATAATAGCCATAACTCGACTTTAAAACAATTTCAAATTCAATCAAAAAGAAATAAACTTGTCGTTTTACGTTTTATTCAATCCTTTTACTTATAACATAACTCTGATCAAATTGTTATTGTTCACTTCGTTTATACGAAGAAAATGTTTTATTTTATTTTTGTGTGTCTTGGTTTTTTGTGATTTGTTGTAAATTTTGATTGGAATGCAAAAAAAAACGAAAAGAAATAGAAGGAAAAAAACAAAAAGAGGTTTAAGATTACATAAGGATCTTAGGTCCATTTCTCGAGGATCAAAATGCTTGACTTGGGATAGACAATACGTAATAACTATAGGTAGGTATAAGAAGCAGCGCATGATAAGATGAGAGGCAACTTTCAATGTGCTGGCGATTGTGTGTGTGTACGTTGGATTGGAAGTATGAATATGTGCGCAATTGTACGCCTATCGTCGCAATGAAATGGTATGTGTAAGATACATACGCCAGCTTAGACGAGGTAAGAGGGGTTTCCGGCGAGCGTTAACAGAGTAACAGAGTGATGTAATGAGGCCCGGAAGCAGGCAATTTGCCTGCCGTCCGCGGTGGCCGCAGTTGCACGAGACAACGTGTAACCCGCAGTGCCTTCTTATCGGGTCCAGTACTATTTACTCATACCAGGTAGACAAACCCCAAATTTTTCATTACATTCTCATTCTTACTAATTCCAGTTTTGCTACCCAACCTTCTCACCATCTCAGCGTTCACAAAATCAGTCAAACCAATCATTGTCAGTGCTATTTGTCCAACAAATTTTTTGGCTTCTCTCTGATTTGAACGAATTCTTTTCCTCCTCACGAAATAACACAGTTTTGCAAACAAAGTGAATTGTAATTGTGTGAATTTGCGAATCGTTAGTGAATCGTGCAAAACAGTGATTTGTCGTATTTTGTTGAAAGTGCTAATGATGATTTCGGATTGGATTTTTAGTTGAGTTTTTAAAGCGAGGTCAGTCGCGTACAATTGCGGGAGTTTATGTTTGATTAGTTGCAAATAGGTGGATCAGAATCAACTATTGTTCGTTGAAGAAGCATAATGTTGATTATCTAAACTGGCAATTACAATCATCGTTAAAACGCATTAGAGCCCTGGTTAATTACCCCTTGACTGTTCGCCTGTATCATTATGATTTTCTTTCTTTTATTAAAAACATAACATTTTTGCAATTATGAAAATTGTTTGTTTCTTCATTAAATGAATAGAATAAAATTTGGGAATGAAACAAAATGAAAAATACTGAAACATATTGCATTTGTCATACAATGTCCGAGATTTTAAGCTGAATAAAGATTCAATCAGAGGGATTCACAATAAGAAATACCAAACTGACTAATATACGAGTAATAGCTGTGTTATCAGGTCATGCAATCATCTTGTAACAAAGCATTGTGTTTCTTTGATACAAGGAATTACGATTTCTTGAAAAGAAATATTTAATTAATTTCGAATACGATTTCAACTGTAAATTAAGTATCACTTTTGTCAGTGATTAAATAAATGAGGTGCCCAATCATTTAAAGCAAATTAAGATTAATCAATCATCAAACGAGTTATACAATCTTAGGTAATTAATTTATTCATTAATTAGGGAATTAATTTTTATATTCGTGAATTGGAGAAAAAAAAGTTTTTATATTTTGGTCGGGCTCAGTTGCTATTTCTAATCAGATGCTTCAATAATATAAATCGGCCGTTTATATAGTTTGAGTAAAACATGCACCGAAAACAGTTCAGAGTTCTGTTACGCCAATCTTTAGTGATTTTTTGACGCTAAGTTGACATTCTCTCTATCTCAAGTTGGGGTTTGCAGAATTCCAAATTGGGGTTCTGAGGGCCCCAACGATGGAAATACATATAACACAACCTCAAATGCCATAGCAAATAATTGAAGATATTATCTGAAGAATTTGTGATTATTTATATAATGATGATAATATTTATTATGATACTGATCAGAACCCCAACTTGGAATTCTGCAAACCCCAACTTGAGATAGAGAGAATGTCAACTTAGCGTCGAAAAATCACTAAAGATTGGCGTAACAGAACTCTGAACTGTTTTCTGTGTGGTTTGAAAATGAATTTCTAAATTTTTTGTCAAATTCGCGTAAGCATTATTTTGTGCGAAAATTGTTTTCAGAGGATTGAATGAAAGTTGACAAAGTATGATGATGAGGATCTTATGTTTAGGGGCAGTTTGGTGATGTACGACAGCACTAGCTGTTCGTACGCAGGTGCGCTTGACTTGAAAGGCCCGACGGTGAATGCGTCAGCGGGTGGTGGTGTCGCTACGAGCGCGGTCAAACAAGAAAACTGGCCCTACCGAGGCCTTGCCTGTGGCAGCACCTTTCAGCAACTCAAACAAAGTGTCGAAAAGGCTAAACAAGCTCTCGCAGATCGCGGAGGATATCTCGCCGGTGCTTTTTCACCTCCACCAAGACCAAACCCTTCCGCTATTTCTCCCAGCGCTCCTATCACTGGTGAGTCAACTTTTTTTCATAAAAAAAAACATTCAGATTTCCACCTTCAACCAACGTTCATATGACATTATTTATATTTTGTTTGATAAACAATTCCTTGTCTTTTCGGTAATCATCATTTCAAACAATATATTGGTCATTTACAATTTTGCTACAAATTTTCAGTAAAAATTGATTCTATTCAACTCTTTTCAGCTTGATTTAAGAGTCAAAACGTAAAAATAATAATAATAGTTGCAAATGTATCCCTTGAGATACATCAAGATGATACACATAGGGAGCGGAGGTTATTATGAGCACGCCGGGTATTATGCCCCCCCCCCCTATAATTACTCAAAAGCAATTGAATTTTCAGTTTTTTTGATGATCCGAATCGATTCTCCAAGTAAAAAAAAACCCCAATAGCATACTTTATTTACATATGAATTGTTTTGTGAGGAAATAAATCAAATAAGTTACTTTGACGTAGTCGCGTTCTAACGTTTTTCCCATAAAACAATGTTAATTCACGTACGGCTATTGTGGGCCACTAGCAATTTTTGCTATAAAATTCTCTATACCCTATAACCTCACTCTATAACCTATAACCTCAAAAGGTGAATGTAACAATGATTATTTGAACAAATTTAGATTTATACGTTGATATATATCAACTTATTATAACTAGAAAATATTTTCTTATTTCATCGAACAAGTTGATCATATATATTTGATTGTTTATGATAATCAAAATTCTTTTTGAAGAGTGTCTTTGTTTTAAATTAATATTTATTAGTGGCCCCCAATACCCGACGCGTTCGGTTTTGTGTGCATTTCGCATTAATTTTCAAATGAGATTTTTTAATAAAAAAATTGTAGTTTTCGGGCAAATTTACAAGTAAATTTGAAGAATAATGTTTGAATAAACACTTCCACTGTTAAATTTGTTTGTATTTTAAATATTGATGAAATTATTTAAGTCTAAACTTAGGTGGCCCATAATACCCTCAGTTCCCCTACACTTTAATTGTTCTGATTTTTCAAAAACTTGTGTTAAATGTACAATATTTCGATCAATTTTTAAGATACATAGTGATAATAAAATACTGCATGTCTTTTGTGAAAAATAAAAAAAAATTTCCATCCCGAATGCAATCATTTAATTATTTTTTCATAACACGTGCATCAAAAACGGCCAACTTCTCCCTGATTCGTCGGGAGAGAAACACTGTTTTATTCCCAAGACGCGGTTCATTCCCTGTTACCATGGTAACAACCATAATAACAGGGAATAAACCGCACCTTGGGAATAAAACAGTGTTTCCGTCCCGACAAATCGGAGAGGTTAGCCGTCTTTGATGAACTTGTTATGAAAAGATATATATGCCACATGGGAGATACAAGCGTTTAAACCTCGGGAGAAGTGACCAACACTCGACTACACCTCGGGCTGCCTTCGGCAGCCCTCGGTGAAGTCTCGTGCGGTCACTTCACCCGCGGAATAAACGCTTGTTTCTCTCCCTTGTAGCGTAACATACTATTTTGCTTCTTCTACCATCCTGATGTATCCTAAGATACATCAGGTTATTTTCGAAAATTCATAAGACTTGTTTGGGAATAAGTGCGATGACAAAATTCATATACGTTTTGAAGTAGACATACTTAAATCAAAGAATATTAAGTTATTTTATTTTATTTTTTTTATTTTTAGCCATGTTTCAAAATTAGGGATTTCTGCCTATGTGTTCTTATTTCTGTGTTGCAAGAAAACAATGCAATACAATTCGATCAGACCACCCTTTACATTACAAAAAAAATATGCTTTTATGCTGTTGCTTGTAATAAAAGCATATTTTTTAAGTGAACGTATCAGACAAGATGCATTAGGATAAAAGAGTTAAGTTAAAGTATTTTCATAATAGACTAGTGAAAAAGTTCTCAACAAAGTTGCTTGATAAAAACCCATAAAAACTGAAATCAGAAGTAGACATAATATAATTAGAAAAAATTTTGAAATCAGAAAAAGTGCTCATTATTTGACTTGATCAAAAACTATAACTTAAATTAAAAATACCAATACCAAATAAACTAAAAAAATAAAAAAATATTTAAGGCGATATGAAAAGTTTGCTTCAAAATTTGAGGTTAGAAAAATCGGTTCGGGGTTGTGAGCAAATTCAACAACATTTTTTAAAACGAAAAACATATCAGGACAAAGACAATTTTCTAAAGAATGTTCTGATATAATTTTTGTTATGAAAAATATTGTTGTATTTGCTCACGACCTCGAGCCGATTTTGTAAACAAACCAGCCCTTTTCATATCGCCTTAATTGCTTTCGATGCACCTTAAGGGGACCACCATAAGGGGATCATTTAAGAAGCGTGCCTCCAGCCGTGCGCTCGGTCACTTTCATGTCGCATTCGAAAGATGACTCGAAACTTTGAACACGTTTATCTCAGAATCCCTTTTTTTCGCTACGACCGTGATTCAGATCGAACGGTTCAAGATTGTTGTCCCAAATTCCGTGAACTTACTCGTCACGTATGTCATTTCGGTATAGACCGAGGATTTTTTTTTGTCGGTCTAGACCAAAAAAACCACGAGTATATATCATGCACCATCTTTTATAATTTGAGAAAATTTTTTTTCTTTGATTTCAAATCGCGTGTGTAACCAGGATTACGGTCGTAAGCAAGACGTGTTCGCCAAAAACGGCGATCTTTGACGGCTTAAAAGAGGGGGGGGGCTAAAAATACGTTTTATTATTTAAAAATTTGTAATAAAGTTTTCAAAGGATGAATATATACTACAAAAACAAGTTTACTTCAATTGCGTTCTTAGTTACTGAGAAAAAAAATCATGAAAATTTGTAATTTTTTCGGCCTGTGGAGGGAAATATGTCCCCTTAACCTTTTCTCCTAGTGAGTACAAATAATTATTGTAGGACTCGCAGAAATAAAGTTATAAATTGCAGAGTTAGTTTGTAATTTGCTCATTGTAGTTATCCATCATGAAAAGGTACAAATCATGAAAATGAGTACAAATAAAAAGTTAAAAAAGAAAATGTTTTTGAATAGTTTTTCGTCCGCCATCAAAATCGCCCAGTTTCTATAATTAATTAATAAAATTTTGAGTTTGAAGTTGTTGAGAAGCTTGGCGCTTCACAATCATTTTGTAAACTTACTTTCGAAGTTACTTGTCTGAAAAACCAACAAAGGTTCGAATACGGAAATTGATAAATCATAAAATAATGATTATTTTAATGTAAAAACATTTCAAGCATCTTGAGCTTCCGATATTTTGCAAGAAAATTCTTCAAATGAGATAATCGTTTTCAAGCTGAAGGATTACACCAGGGGATAATAATAGTGATAATCTTTACTGGAGTTCACTTCGATGAAATCTATTGGAGATACAATCTTATTCATATTTTTACCCGTAGGACATGAATAATTGTTGAACTACTACAATAATTTATTCCATGACGACAAATTACGCGACACTCTTTCCCGTTACTCGTCATCTCGTTTCATCGATTTTAAGATGTGCCCGTTCGGGCCATCCAATATTTTTCACCAGCGAAAAAGGAATATGACAACTTTATATATGCGAGTTTTTGAATCGCTTCGTTTCCTTCAGCCATTAAATATAATTTGATTCTGCTTCGTTTTACGTGAAACTGAAAAATTGCACACCAAAATATTGCAAATACAATTCATCGACATTTATTTCTGGGATAAGACACTGACTTTGGTCCAAGTTCTGAAATATAGTGATAGAATTATTGTGAGATGCATCTTTGGTACTATATGGATAATTTTTGTTCAAGTTATAGATGGGAATAAGTTTTGGATGGTGTGTGATCAGTGGAGCGCAAAAAGAGCGAGGTTTCGCGTGAATTGTTGATTTTGACGGATTCGGGTGTCGCGGTTATTGCAAGATGGTGGGTCGATGATGGCGGCGAGAACGCGAGATAGACGAGGGAGGGCCCCGAAGAGTTAGCTGAGCGCGTCGCCATGACGACCGACCGCCCCGCGCGTATTGCCTCCCCCGAAGATCCGGCAACCCCCGCGCGCCCTCACCAAAGCTCAGGCTTTCGCGCTATCTCGCCAGGATGTTGAGCTACTTAGCTTCCAAGCCGTTTTACTCCAAACCGTTCTCAGCACTTTATACATTACACAATAATGTATACATTATTTTTCCCCCTTTTCACAAAAATAATCGTACACATATAAACAGACCAATACGTCAATTTTCTTCTTTGATTCAATTTAAATTCCGCTTTCGCAGTAGAATTCATATTTTGAACTATTAGACTATTTTTCTGTAGGTTTTATTTTCAATTTTTTCAACTTGTATGTTTTTTTCATATCTGAGTATACCTTTTGTTTTGAAGGTTCGTATATTGCTAATCTTTCGTATTGAAATCTTAAGATTTTCGAAATCGAAAAGATATGAACAAACTGGAATAAAGATGAAAATTTGAAAATCGAAATTTCGTTTCTATGTATATGGAGTCTGAATCCGCATTGTGCCTGAACATGTACCATGATTGTATGAAATTATCATATTAAACAAGATATGATATACATTTGAAGTGGTGCTTGCATAATTTATTTCCAAAGACGATAACGAAGAGCGAGCTGAAACTCCAAAACTTTGCTTATTAGTATATAGTTTCTTGTTTTCGGCTTCAATTTACTATATAGTTTCTCTCAATTATTATTATTCAAAGTAGATATCCATTGCGTACATAAATTGTTACAAATAATTAAACGCAATTTAACGACCTTTTTTGAAAAGTGTCTTTAGGTGATGCACTTTGCGAGTTGTATCTGGCAAGTTAATTCATTTACAATATCAAAGAGATCCATCTTAATTGACAAGCCAGTGAAATTGAAACAAGCAATTGACATTTATAATTATAATCCAGTTTGATCATTGACAATGTGGATATAGAAAAATGATGGTTCTGTACACTTACAAACGCTAACGACGAGGGATTAAAATATGTAAGTAGAAGGATTTTGTTAAGTTATATGAATGATAATAATTACATAGGATGATGCGCGTCAACAGATAAATGATGATATCTGTACGGTGCATAAAGCACATCGTTCAGCCCCCTCGTTCAGAGCATGAGAAGGGAGCGGCGCGTTGATAATTGCCGGTATCGGTTAACCCGGGGGGTTATGCGATTCAGCCTCGTTCGTCACCCTCAGATCTCGCGCTCACTTTCTCCGATGCTTCTGCCACCCTCGTCGCTGTCGTCTGGCTAACTTACGCGCGCCCCTTCGTTTCCGCAACCAGCTATACATTCCTCCCTCTTCCAACTAACTCAACGCTATCAACTTGCGAACAAAAGTTCACCCCTAGCATCTTTCAATTTATACACTTTTTCTTCTTTTTCTTCTACAAAATCTAGTTATTTTTTTAGAAGATTAGAAGTTTTTTTAGCTTTCTTTTTTTTGGTTTTCATGAAAATCGTATGATCGGTTGAGAATTGTAGGGTAAGCAGCGAGCCGTGTCGACAGGATCGCGCTAGCGGTGATTGAGAGCCTGGTTGGTCGGGTGCGCGCAGTCATCCTCTCGCTTTAAGTTCTCGGGCCGTGACTAATCATGATAGTTCCGCTCGGGAACGGCGGTGCCACGCGACTACTCTTCGGTTCCGTTTCCGGCGCGTGCACCTAGTCGCACTGTTCCCACCGTTTGCAATTATTCCGAGACTGCTACGCATTTTATCTCTCCTCTAATCATCGCTCTCAAACAACGTCCTTCATCTAAGCCTACGCTCTCCTTTTTACTGTTCAAACCGCATTATTTCATTTGCATCTTTTCGCAGTCACCATTCAAATTTTCTACCCTACTCTCACACAATTTCGATGTCAACAAATCGATTTGCAATTAACTATTTTGCAACAATGCCGTCATGTAGAGACCAATTCTTACATTTTCAAATTTTCGCACATTTATTTTCAAATGTTTATGTTATTTATGTTTACTTATAGTAGAAGGCAGCATCTATTCTGGAATTTTTTTGAACTCCCAGTTTCAAATTTAAATGCACTTTAAATTTATATAATAAAGTTAGATTTTTTGAATTATAAGAAATGTTCGAGCATAAATCAAATACCTACTTTAAATTTCCTTAATGTATTAAATGAACATAACATAAACTGCATATGTAACAACAAATATTATCAGCAGGTGACGCTTAATTCTTTTACCCCTTCAACGACCTCTGATTTAATCTTCCCTACTCAATTTTTATGAAAGTAAAAACTATAAACTTCTTGATACAATCGTTAATTGAATTTTCCCAAATCTACTGACATGATCAGAGGGTTGAATTATAAATAGTGAGTAGAGCTTTTATGTACATTTATTTTGTAGTATATTTGTTAACCAAAGTTATGAAATTGCATCCAAACAAAGTATTATGAAATTTTAATTTATTCGAATTAATATATTCTTTGTATGATAAAAAAACGGCACAAGATGAAAGTGACATCAAATAAAGACACACGGTACACTTATCCGTGATGAATCGTATACGTTTTGGTGTAGTTCCAGAAGCGGAACAAATCAATCTTCGATGCTCCGGTTCTAATGACCATTTAACCGTAACATAAACCAATCTGTAGTAAATCTTTGTCCTGTCGTTGTACATTAGAGCTGAATACGCAGGAACTCGAGTCAATAGATATATTATTACGGCTGCTAAACAAACTGGATTTTCACAAAGTTATTCCGATTGTTGCTTTTTTATGTTGCTAACAATCTTACCTTTAAGTCACTTTACAAGAAATCCAAAAACATACAATTATTTTTCTAAAATCGATTATAATCAATTTTTAAGTAAAAATCAGATGCAATTAAAATTTCACAAATAAAATTTTATTGACGATCATTGATAACTTTTTGAGATTTTTGTAAAAACGAATCAACAATCTTGTCTTGAATTAAATTTGTACCAAACGTAGATAACTCTTGAATTTAACATGAATCGGTCAAGAAGTCTAGCATCCCTCGAATCAATATTTCACCAGCCTATGAAGCTTGCGAAATTGTCCGTGACTTTCCCCGTCAACATTCTAGATGGCACTATAAGCATTCTTCTAATCTAATCAAATTTTGCAAAAACCAGTGAAAGCAATCTTAAATTCTCTCATGCATGATTCGCAATAAAAACAGTCGATTTATAAACGATTTGCGAAAGTGATTTGCGACAATTTGATGGTAGATGACGTTGCAAAGCTCGACTTGGATGGCATCGCAGGGGTGCTGATCATTAGCCAGTTAATCATGCGTTATCGTGTGTGCTTAATGTTGCGTCTATAAAGAAACGATCCACGGGGGAGTGATTGCACCCTCCAGAGTCCCCTTATGCTTTTCTTGGCCGCTGTCAATATTGTCGGCGAGCACCGCCACGTGAGCAACAGATTACTCCTTATTCTTCTTCTTCTTATTTGCCAGACTTTTCGACGTCTTTATCACTTGTACAATAATTCTTCCTTTACTTGGATTTATCACCGTTTTCGAAAACAACAAACATAAATCTTTGATCCTTTAAAATGTTACAAAAAAATTGTTCAGAAATCGTATCAAATCCTATTGGCAGAATCGAATCCAACAAATATATAACAAAAAAAAGAAAACGCAGTAGTTTAGGAACAAGTTTCCTACTTAAAAATTAAAAACTCAGGTTAAGTTCTTTTTTTTTCAATTTAACATATTACTAGTGAATTCGTCTTATTTTTTAATGATATTGGATCAAATATGCAGTGGTCCTTTCATTGGATATGCCAATAATCAGATCCACAGTTTAAGAATAATAATGGGTTGTCTTCAGGGTGTGGGTACAACTCACCCTACACACAATCAAATCGTGTTGAAACAATAAAAGGGTAAAAAAGATTGGTCAAAGTAATAGAAAAAAAGCAAAATCACTCACATGTACAAATCAAATGAAGGTTTCAAACAAAATCAATAGAGCGAACACCTGCATTTTTTGCTAGAACATACATCTTGACTCAGATGTTTATTTCTCAAAGCACACGTGAGATTATCTTTTTGTTGGCATATAGTTTATAAATATGACTTATTGAAGTTCATACATTCTTTCCGTATTTATAATCACTTATTATTTTTATCACCACTGCGATGTCTCAATAACTTTCCGTTTGTGTTCATAAACATAGCACATTACCATTTGGTAATTTTGTAACGATATCGAAAATATCAGCCAATAAACTCGTTTTCTTTCTAGAACGATTACGCAACATTGAATGTTCTGTTCGTTCTGTAGTACGCACTGTTGTTTTACATATATGTAAATGTCTCAGACTGTCAATAATACACCGTCGGATATAATTAGATTAGTTTAGTTATAATGCATAGCTTTTGCACTGTCAAAAACAATCACGTTTCTTCAATATTTCAATTTTGATTCGAACAATTGTGTATTAGAATAAATAATGGTACAATGTTAATTGTCTTGTATTTTTGATTTTGGTTCGGTAATAAATATATGGGTTTGGAAAACGAGGATTTTTGTGTGTGCACGAGGATAAAATAGATGGCAAATGGCATCAGAGAGTGAGTGAATGGCTGCTGGCATACCAAGGGCGAGGAAGAAGACCGGTGTTTGTGGCGTCCGCTACCGACAAAAAGGCGAGAGAATTTCCTGAAATCCTTTCTGAGGGGCTGATTGCCATCATTATCGTGGAGTGGGTAGAAAAGCGCGACTACGCGAAGAAGGAGACGCGCAGAGAGAGGACAATCAGTGGCATTCAGTCGCAAAGCTAGATGGAAAGGACCGACGTGCTGCTGCCCTCTTCTTTTCCTCCTAGCGCCATCTCCCGCGCAACACTCCCTTGCCAGAAATCGATTGCACACACCTCATGCACAAACCCTCTCACGCCGACGAATATCCTACAACTTTTCTTAGCTTCTCCTGCACTTTTTTACATATTCTAGAGGGATTCGTGTTTGCGCTTTGCATTAGGGAAATCCAAACCATGTTTGATCACGATTAACAACTCGGCTTCACTATTCACTTTCGAATATGAGTCTAAACAACATTTTAGCGACCACAGCGTTTAGTGTTCTTTATGAAAATATTCAAAGTTCACTTTCAAAGTGCACGGCAAAGTTGAACATTTATTTATACTTTTTTGCGTAACAGAAACAAGCGATTTGCTTTCTTTTCTTTCTCTCTACTAAAAAACACGAAACAAAATAATTTTTCAAAAAATCGAATCAATGATGGTTAATGTTTTAATGGTTCCTTCAACCGTTTTACAATTGTCGTTGTTTTTTGATTTGAAACAGATTTGTTTCAAATTTGAACTGAAATCCATTAATTTTTCAATTCCTCTTGATAGAGGATACTTGGGAAAAAAGAAAATTCAACGATAGAAAATGGAAAACAATTGAATAAGAATAATTTCTTGTTATAGACCAAAATAAAGCAAAAGTAAGTTGAAATGGTATGAAAAGCATTTTGAATGAGAAAGAGAGAAAGCTGTGGAATGGAAGTGGGTAGTTATAGAAATGGTCGGAGATAATTAAATGCGCGCGGTTAATTAGGAGACGCAACTGGAAGGAAAAGATACATAGAGGTCTTTTGTGATTGCGGACGGAAAAGCGTGGTCAGCTCGGTCGCGTGGCAAAGACACGAGAAGGTGGTGCCGATGGTGGAAGTAACAAACGGAGATGGAGCTAGCTGGATGACTGGCGGCGGAAGCGTCGTCATGGCGACACATCGATCAGTCGCCACACCACGCGATTTTCCACGACTAACCGGCTTCGCACACAATCACACCTATATTTCATACAAACCTATATAGTTGCTATGAATTCGGACTGGAGAGTATAAATAAATACGTACATTGAATACACAGCTGGATCAGGCACACAGATCTCGATAAGTCTTCGCGGTACATGTGTGCTGCGCAGTCCGAAAATACGCAAGCGATTTGCTACCTCCTGAATTCACACATTTGCGACAGCTCGTCGATGATCTATTATCAAACTATATCTGTCCACATTTCACAATTTCATTCACCAATTTATTATTCTTTCCACGCTATATGTAAAACATTTTTATTCGTACATCCCAGTCGATTTCTAAATCAGTCAGATTTGTCCAAGGATTCTGATGTTAGAATTTGGCGCTGTATTATAGTCTGCAATAAAAGTAAAGAGTCGTTGTTTTAAGAAACTTTAAGTGTTTCTTATCGTGATCCAAATTGACCGTATACGATCTTTACAACATAAAAGATCTACTTTTCTACAAGCTTGCGTGACAGCGTGTTGAATCAGACAGATTTTTCGTACGTGTATTGCTCTTTGAAAAGACGTAACAACTCAGATTAATGAGTTTTGCTTAAATTGGAAATTGTTATATCTTTTTTTTTTCATGCAAATTTTGAAGAATTAAAATTGTTATAAAATGATGATATTACCAATCCGTGATTTTAAGTAGTTTAAAATTAAATATGGTCCGACAGTGGAATTGGAGGTGACTTTAATTGTTGAAATTCACAGTTGATTTAGAAGCAAAAATGTATCTATACATTTTAGTTTTTATATTTTATAATAGGACTTGTACTTAGTTTTATGGTTTCAAAGTTTTGAAGAGTCACGTTTCTAAGCATGCAATAAAAAGGACAAAAGAAATGCTAGTAAAAAGAGGAAATGTTTTCCAAAAATACATATGTTGGTTTTTGACCGGTTTGCGCTTCCTCTTGGCCCGGGTGACTTGAGTCAGAACTCACTCTTGTTTGAGTGAGTGTCTGAGATAGTCACTGGAAATGACCGTACTTGATCGCTCGTTTATATTCAAATAATAGTACAGTGGTGATAGCACTACTACTAAACTATTTTTATTTAATATTGTATTACAATATTTGCACTTCCGCAGGTCTAGAAGTCAACACACATTTAATAAGTTTCATATTAATTCATTGACGAAATATCTGCAGTCTAAATCGAAGCACTAAACGACGAAGTCATTAGTTGCATTGATATAGCACTTCTATTGCATGTGAATTATACAGCTTTCGAGATAGACTCAAAACTAGTTCTAAATCCTCTGAATGAGGGGCCTGACAATTTTTAATTTCACCAAATATGCGCAATGGATTCTCTAATTGCTTTTGTGAAGTATCAGCGCAAAAACAAAGTTTGTCTTTATTTGTTTTTTTTTTTTTTTAAATAAGTGAGTTAATTTTTATCCCGAGTGGAACCACAATACAAAACTGAGATATATCTATCTCCAAAAAATAATAACCCCTAAGGTAGTTGTATCGGTCACCGAGACTTTTGACTTTTCAATTAATATATTTGACTAGCTGATCGGCCGTGCTTCGCACGGCCATCACTTTCGCCACACTGTTTACTATTGCTGCATAAAGAAATTTTGTTAGAAGTTAGGTTACATGAAATGATAATTGCCGTAAATTTGATGCGCATGCAAAGCGCGAGGGAGAACCTACGTAAACGTGGTAAAACCTCATCAATTTATTGACCTAGCTATACATAAAAGTACAACGACAACCAAATAATCATCACTCTAAGGCGTTCTGATACACGACGTTAGAGGTTTTCCGATTAGGAGCGTGTATATATGTAGATTGCGAGGATCAAGAACACGCGAACAGGCCACATAGAATTGTCCATGTGGGAATAGGACCTTTCCAGGGAAAAATTTTTGTCCAGAGGTCGTTGGAATCACTAAAGTTTTTCAAACAATTTTATTTTTTTTTATTTATTTAATTTACGGGGAATACTCTTGGAAAAAATATACAGAATAAGTATAGTAACTACAAGAAATTAAATATAAATGATGAGAGTTGACAAGAGATTGAGATCAGTATAAATATATGTATAAAAATAAGAAGCTCTATAAAGTTAATAAATATATGTGAGATAGACAATATGACATAACGTAACATATCACAGACCAGCATCTTTCAGGTAGACTGCTAATTTTCGCTTAAACATAGTTTCAGAATCACAAAAAAAGTCCGCAGATCGGGACAGGCTATTTGCAAGGTTTAAAGATCTGACAAAAGTATCATTACGTCCTACGTCCGTGCGCTTTCTAGCAATAGCAAAAGGTAAAGTCTGGTTGGTCTAATAGGTACTCTAAGACCTATCAGCGAACGTAGTTCGCTACAGTCGATCATTTCATTCACAACTTTATAAATGAACATAAGATCAAACATAGCGCGACGACTAGCAAGTGACGGGATATGTAACAGTGACATCACTGAGGTGTAATCGTGATCAGTAAAGTGCATGGGTGTACCCATGACAAATGTTAAAAATCGCAAAAAACGATGTTGAACAGATTCGAGTTTATCAGATGGCGTTAAACTGAATGGAGACCAGACTACACTGCGATATTCGAGATGAGAGCGCACCATAGAGTTAAACGAAGTTATAAAAGAATTTACGTCTCTAAAAATTTTGCAATTACGTCTCAAAAAACTCCACATTCTATACGCTTATTTCATTGAGATATGATCAATATGAGAATTGAATGACAATTTAGAATCAAAAGTGACACCGAGGTCATCAACGCTGTTTACCGTCGACAATAAATCAGTACCCAGCATATAATCGAATCTGATAGGCTCTCGTTTTTTAGTGAAGCTAATTTTCAGACACTTATCGTTGTTTAAAAATAACCGATTTTTTTCGCACCATGTTCTAATATTGTTCAGATCGAGTTGTAACAAAAAAGCATCATCGCTGCACGTAATCTCTCTAAATAACTTAGCATCATCCGCATATAAAAGAACAGACGAATGATTAACATATTGTGGTAAGTCGTTGATCAGAACAGTAAATAATAATGGACCTAAATGAGACCCTTGAGGGACTCCAGACGAAGTGACAAAATCATCTGAGTTACAACCATACACGTTAGTATACTGTGTCCTATCTGTCAAGTAACTCTCAAACCAGTCTAATAGCGGTGGCGAGATGCCTACGGTTTCAAGTTTGACAAGTAGTACACAGTGGTTCACACGGTCGAAAGCTTTCGCAAAGTCCGTGTGAATCACATCGAGTTGCGAGTTTCTTTCAAGAACGTCTACAGCGGCGACTTTAAGACTAACAAGATTTGTAACAGTAGATCGAGAAGGAATAAATCCACGTTGTTCAGGAAATATCGTCGGCGACAAAAACTGTTGAAGTTCAGACGTTACAATCATTTCGTATGCTTTTGGTAGAGAATCGAGAATAGCAATAGGACGATAGTTGCCCACAAACGATTTGTCGCCTTTCTTGTACACAATTTTGAGCCAAAAAAAATGAGTCATGAAAAGTGAGTACGTAGTGAGAAGGCTCGTACTAATGTGGTACGTGATACAAATGTCCCAGGTAGAAATTTACCACCGGCACACTGTTGTGCCACTATTGGCAACCGTTAGCCAATGTAGACATCAACGGTAGACATCAACGGTTCGAGGAACGTCGGGATGTGAGGCTAATTTCACGAGTGCCAACGGTTAGCGATAACCGTAGTCGTTCACGGTTGTCTGACCGTTGGTGACGATGGTCGGCCAACCGACGATGCTGATAAATGTTAAGTGGTGAGAATCGAACGCGCTCCTCTGATCTCATCCGCGTAGGTATTTAGCCACTTGAGCTATTCATACACTTGAGATTAGAAAACTTCGATGTTATACTTGTCCGTAACCCTGACGGTTGGTTATAACCGTTGGGCGACCGTTGTTGCACTGTTGTCTAAAACTGTGATAAAAAATTCCAAACAAAACAATTCTGCACTTTAGACATACGTGGAACATTCAATTTTTATGTGATTCTTATAGTGAATTAGTTTTAAAATTTTTGTTCCGAATTTTTGAGAAAATGCCGTCATAAGTTCGACCGCTGTCAACGGTGAGACGATGGTCACCCAACGGTTGCAAAATAGATAATCTTGATTTTCATTCCGTTCCCTGACGCTACGATCGTCGTCAACGGTCATATGACGGTTGTTTCACGGTTGTTTGTAGTCGTCAGTGCTCACGATCGTAAACAACTCTGTGCCACCGATGGCCCAATGGTTGTCTAACGGTCAACTCTTGACCGTTGTAGGCCATGGTGTGCCAACGGTGGCCCAACGGTGGCCCATCGGTTGTCTAACGGTCATAAAAAAATTGAATAAAATTGTTCAAACGTTTGTGGTCTAATGAAAGGGAAATAATGAAGTAGTTAAAAACAGGTACAATGTTCATTTAATGTCTGTCGTAATATTAGAGATCACAACGGGTGAAGTTAGAGAATAAATGGGATATTTTAAAATCGGCCACAAGAAAGAACACATGAAACTGTTAATGATACAAACCTTGTTGTAAGTACTTGGCGACTAGAAAGAAGCTTTTTTTCTGTTTTTGAACAATTGATTATTTTCAGAGCGAGAACCTGATGAGTGACACTGATAATATTTTGTAATGATGTTTTATTTCATTGAATTCTCGAACGAACAGTAAGGGGTCACGTGTTATAGAAATCGACTAGAATGTTTTATTGAAGCGCTTTTAGATGTCGGTTATGTTCGAACTCATTTGCCAAGGATCGACGGAGGGCACTCCTGTAGCAAAAGTCCGGCACAGTGCGAATTAGAGTAGCATCGCCAGTCCTATCATTAACTCGTCATAATCATTGCCGGAAAATGAGCGCCTGTTTTTGCAGCTAACGCATACTGGCGTCACCGTCATTCATGTTTGTATTTTAGCCTGAAAAGGAGCGGGACAAGGACAGATGCCGATCGACCAAGGTGAGAATTCAAATCTCACCTCCGGTTCTCTAGCCGGGGTCGCGGAGTAGGGGCGCGATCATAAATTCAGAAACGTGCGAGTTTTCTGCCTCTTTGACCCCTGGACTCTGGAAGTTTATAATTGTTCGCGAATCGTACCACGGAGAGACCAATGAAATGGAATAGTAGAGTTAAGGTCAGGTCTTTTAATGTTCGGTAGAGTTTCAGAGTTTCTTACTGTTTTCACTGTTATTTTAAATTAATGATTTCCATCGCAATTTTTACTTTTTTGAATGAGTCACTCGATTTTGATATTTTTGTATTAATAATAATTGGCTCAATAAATTTAGTCGCTCCTGGAGCTATTTGAGTTATCATTTTTAAGTGTCTGGGCTTGTCTGATTTAACCCATGACGAAAGCGACAGAGAGTCTCATTATTTTAGTCGGTTGCAGTTCTATTTGATGATTTCTGGCAGAAATTTAATGTCACAGAGTAGTTGATGTAAAATAAAATTTAATTTTATGAAGGAGTATGAAAGCAATTGATTAGTTAAATGAGTAATTTTTTGGGCTCCATAAAGCTGACAGACCCAAAATTGCAGAACCAAAAAAAAATTGTAGCATAATTTACTGCTATTTAATTGCTAATTAATTACTGTAAAAAAAATTTTTTTGCTCTTTTTTTTAAACAATTACAATGGTTCAGCTAGCTTGACCTCAAGCTGGCTGGACCACTAAAATATAAGGAAAAGAACCGAATAAAAATAGATGTATTATTTATTGCTTATTAATTGCTAATTAATTATCGTCTTTAATAATTAATTGTCCAATTTTTTAACAATTTCACAATGGTTTTATTCTTTCCTACGTCGGACCGTTCTGAACCGAGGTACAATCTCATCCAAAAGGTTCGGCGGGCAGGTATGAAAAAAGATTGAAACAGGTATAAGAGAGCCAATTCTGAGGGCCAATGGTAAACTCCGCCAAATTACAAAAGTTATGTTATTATTAAAAATGCAGGTAAAAAGGGAAAAAGGGAAAATTATTAGTGGTAAAATGTAAAATCTAGTGTTTGCAGTTTTTAAAAATATAACAAAAAAATCACTGAACTCGGTCCGTATATGGAACTCGGTAAAAGTTTTAAAAAAAATAACAAAAAAAATCACAGAACTCGGTCTGCGTGGAACTCGTTTTTTGCATAGAACTCGTTTAAAGTTTTTAAAAATATAACATAAAAATCACTGAACTCGAAAAGAGTAAGAATTATATGAGAAAAAAATACTCGTGAAAATAGTTACTTGTGCTCTCTTATACCTGTTTCAATCTTTTTTCATACCTGCGCGCCGAACCTTTTGGATGAGATTGTACCTCGGTTCAGAACGGTCCGACGTAGGAAAGAATAAAACCATTGTGAAATTGTTATAAAATTGGACAATTAATTATTAAAGACGATAATTAATTAGCAATTAATAAGCAATAAATAATAGATCTATTTTTATTCGGTTCTTTTCCTTATATTTTAGTGGTCCAGCCAGCTTGAGGTCAAGCTAGCTGAACCATTGTAATTGTTTAAAAAAAGAGCAAAAAAATTTTTTTTACAGTAATTAATGAGCAATTAAATAGCAGTAAATTATGCTACAATTTTTTTTTGGTTCTGCAATTTTGGGTCTGTCAGCTTTATGAAGTTAATTTTTTGGAAAGAATAATTATTATTGGATTATGGAGTAAAGTGGTTCAAAAAGTGCGCATCAGTATAACAAGACGATGGAAATAATGACTTATTGATTAACCGTTTGACTGCGCAAGTCGAGTTAACTATGGCTAATCTCTGATTTGTTATGGCAGCCCCTTCTCTGTTGGCTCTGGTTCTTCTGACACGTAGTTTTCAGGCTGGCACCCTCCGAGCGTTAACACGGAATTAATATCTCGCGAGTTAGCAGCCCTCAACCCACTGAGCCGAATTGCCCCCCTTGGATGGCGCCGCGCCCCTGTCTGTGTGCGCGACCCCTTCAGCGGAAATGAGCGCGCGGATGCCTCCACTCTCGCGCTCTCTTTCACACTCTTGCGGCGTGCACATTCGCTCTCTTCGTCTTATCACAGCAGCTCGGTCCAAACACAACTCAACTCATCGCCACCCTCTTCATCGCCACACTCGATGACGCGGCGGCCGCCGCCGTACCGATAATTATTTCTTAAAGCGAATTCAACGCCACTTCCGTTTGAAGTGTAGACGAAGCGCGTGGCGAACCTTTATTGAAAACCCATTTTCCAGCGCAATATTTGCAATTTCATCAATCCGCCAAATCCAATTTTTACACTTGCTTTTTTTACGTCCTATCACACGCCGCCCTGTCCAATCAAATTATCTATCTTTTTCGTCTATTCACATACTTGAAACCTAACTCGTTCAGATATTTGTCCACGAACAAGTTTTAAAATACTTACATGTTTGCACTCGTGCAATTGACAGCGACACAAAACTTTGCCTAATACTGCTTTTGATTGACTGACAAAAACCAGGTCGAGCTCTTTTTTCTGTGGCTTTTCTGTATCAAAACTCTTTCTTCAAAATTGTTAAGAATATATCGACGAAGGTGCAGAGTCGGGGGATCTTTAGAATTCAGGCCTCGACAACGAAGTGGATTTGTGGAAGAGGCGGAACATTCGTCGTAGAGTAGCATGAGGGAGTCGAAGCCCATTAATTACGTTACGGAAGAACGCAGTCGTTGACTCAAACAAAGGCCCACGAGAACATCCCCGACATTCATAAAGTACATCGCACAGTTCATATACCGAGGCTAATTATTGCGCATTTACATACACTCTGCAGCTCCTTCTTCTTTCACATCTCGCAATCTATCTCAGTCGTAAAACATGCCTTTGTCTAGCGTGAATATAGCTTAATCACAGTTTGGTGAAAAAAATGTAATACAACTTTTTATATATCTTGTATAAAAGAATTAGTTTTGTGATAAAATTTTTTTCATCTTTTTTCAATATTTTAATTACCATCAACGTCTAACAAATACGCTTAACCTTTAGAAACCTGACACTTTTTAGTACCATACCAAATTTTAAAAACTTTTAGCAATTTTTTAAGATTCTAATGTAAACATTAGTTTGTTCATAAAAAACTTCAACTTTAAGGGACTTAGTTCACCACTCAGAATTTCCAGGAAGCTACCAACTAGAAATGGGTGCAAAAGTAAATAATTTACTCCTGATTATGTACCCTTTCCATTCAATGTCTAATAGAAATGAGTATTGAAGGATTTGAAAAATAATGTGATTCAGGTGCAAATTACATAAAAATGCCAAATCAAGCAGGAAGTTTATTTATTTCATTTTTTGCGATGTTTATCAAAACAAGAAAATCTTTTTTAATCAGTGGGTACGGTTCAGTGGGTACGGTTAATTGAGATAATTTAATTTTTAGAAAAACCTCCAAAAAACCTGATGGTGATTCTAGTGTTAGCATATTGTAATTTGGAGTTCTGTAATCAATTTCAACGGTTGAATGTGATATGTAGAAGGGGTTGGTTTTGGAGTAAAAGACGAACACGAGTTTGATGAAGTGAACGTTATCACTAAGCATTGGCTATCGAGTAACCCCGCGAATATACGATACTGGATGTATAGCATATTGTACAAATTGAATGCGCGGAATTATCTGCGAGGGGTGGCGATACGTATCATCGCGCACTTAAGCGACCCCCAAACGTAACAAAGTGGCATGGTTCTTATCGTGTTATGGACTGGGGCTCCCTCGCGAACTATGCGTCTCCAACACAATAGCCGCAGCATAGCGCACAATAATGCTCACCCTCGCGACGAGGCGATATACCGTATCTCAAGATAATGCACTGCCACGCATCGTACCGTCGTTCCTAATTGATCTAATCGGTCTATCGTCGTCCGCCGCGGGGACCTGCTTGCTATACTCAACAACTTGATCACTTTTTTTTCATACCCACTTTAACATTTTTCTCATATAACATACGAATTTCATTTCAACTTTTTGTCAGCTATCAACAATGAATTCTTTTGTTCAATTCTTTTTTCTGATCAACTTCATCATTACAAAACAATACAAAATAAAATTCATTGCACGGTTTTGGAAATTCATCAAATTTTATTAACGATATATATTAAGATGATGAGAAACACGTAGTTTTGAGGACGCGATTTTATATTTGAAACACGTGTGATGCTTGTCACTGCCGAATAATCAACTCCCTTGACGCAATAAAAATAATCCAGTCGTAACTCATATTTATAGTTGTTTACATGGACCACTCAGTTTCGGCGATTGGATGATTATCTGACGACGCACAGATTTCTGTACATTTAACATGAAAAGGCCAGTTAGTCATGATGAATTCAAGGGATGCTTGTTTCGGCAGGATTTACGAGTCTAGACGGAACGGTCCCTCAGAAACAATATGCTTATATCCATGAGGTGCACGCGGACACTTGAGTGCGATCGCGCGTTAAATGCACCGTCGGGCGTACGCGGTCGCGTGTCGCTCGCGTGCCCTTCTATCGAGGGTTCCTCTTCCACAACACAAAACGCATATGTTTCAGTTATAACATTTTGCTGACGCAAACCATTTCCTCACATAGTATTATAGTATACCTTTCAACCCATCAGCGTGTGAACTTCTTCGGTTTTCCCCAAATCCGAATGTCACATTTTTCATCAACGAATATATAAAAGCTCCTATCACTGAATTATATTATTATTATATTCACATTTTATTTTTACTCAGTAGTCGATACAATTTTTGATTGAAAATTGTTTTTTGTTTTTGTTTTGTTATTGTTTTGTTTTGTTTTTTTTTTGCATTCAAATTCATTTTCTCAAGTTTTTCTCAAAAATTCAAATCAATTAATTTGTTTAAACAATTAATTATATCATAATCCAAACTGCTTTGTAAAAACTAATAAAACAATTAAATTGAAATATAGTAGAAAACTAGTGACTATCTATCAAACAGATTTTGTTTGTCGTTTGCGAAAAATTTTGATTGTTCGATAAATTATCATACATGGAGGGTGGTGTTTGTCTGTGTTCCTTCCGAGCCCGGAAGAAATCGAAACTTGGTATACCGCATGAACTGAATAACACCTGTCGTGAGATTAGATCAGACGAAAATCAGATTACAGCTTTTGTTGCATATGAAATTTGAATTTAACTTTCGAATGCAAATTTTACAATTCAAATTTTCTAAGGAATATTAGTAATGCTTTGTTATTGCACAGGCACGAAAATCAATAAGATCAGATTATTATTTGTCACTAATGGCGAATGAAAAATGGAAATGGCTATTTTGGTTGAAAGTAGAAAAAAAAAGAAATGAAAAGGCGACCGTGAGATTGGATAAAGGTGTGAATGGAAAACTGACTGGTTATCCTAATATGCGAGAGAAGAAGCGGAGTGCTTTTGTCAGTGGTATTCTTTGCACCGAGGTCCGGAAGAAATCGAAACTCGTTACCGGGGCAAACTCGCGGATGGGACAACACCTGTCGTTAGGCAAGGATAGATAGTGGGTGGTGTTGCGGTGGCACGCACGCGCCGCGAAGCCCCGCCCCTCACCCTCTAGCGCTTACGTGAGGGGCGGTCGCTCGATCTACAGCGCGCTTCAAATCACAGCTCTCTTCCAGTATCACGTAGATGATCGCACCCTCACGACACACGCCGCGACAACTTATTGCATCTACAAACGTCCGACGCTCGATTTTTAGTTCATACGCAGTGGTTTTCAAATGAGGTGATGAGTCGCGCGGATCTTCGCGGGGGTACAGTGCTTTAAGGCTTATCGCCACGCGATGCTGGACCTTAAGGGCAGCGGCACTACCGCCGCAGAATTACCTCGTACAACGGCTTTCACCAATTTATCCATGTTGTTTGCCGGTACGTCTTTATATTATTCTAATCAACCCTCTGCAAATTCACATGTATACCTAAATATTGACATAGACTTAAAGTATCGTTAAATAACTTAAATAATTCTTGTTTGACCCCTCTATTTATGTTCCGCTAAACTTAGTCCTTGTCTGACATATTTACTTTTTTGTAGAATAACAAAAATATTGTATTTGCAAGTATTCGCAAAAAAAAGTTTAGTGTAATTTTTCATTTTAATTTTTCAAAATTACAAAAACTGTTATCAAAATGTAATACCTTCAATATGCTTCAAAACGCGGTTTAGAGGTTGTTATTCATTTACATAAGGATTGATTTTCGATAACAAAAATATTGCAAAGTAATTTGAAAAGAAAATTTGAGGATAAAAATTACTAGTTGAAAATATAAATTAGAGTCCGACCTAATTTTTACCCTTTATGATGTAAAAGATGTGTTTAATGAATTTATTAATCTAATATATTAGGGCACGTTCTATATCTGATTTTTTTCATTGATTTTCGACTTGTTATTTGATATACTTTCTCAATTTGAAACGTACTATATATCTTTGCTATCAGATATATTATATTGCTGTTTTACTTTTTTTCACATTTCTGGTACTCAAGAGTTCAACCTTGAACTTTCATGAATCATTATCGTGAATATGAAACTAATAGTGAATTAAAAAATGATTTCAAAATTGTTCTTTAATGAGCAATGCACTGAATATGCAAATTTTTATTCTGCTTACCGTATAACAAGTAAAGAACAAGTAAAATTTATTTTTGTTTTCAATTTTCATTCAAAGAATAAAGAACACGTGTTATGTACAAGATTAAGATTTCCGGTGACGAAACGGTAGGAGGTATTCATCTAATAAAAGATTCGAAATAATTGTTTCTATAGAATCATTAAGTTGCGCATTTTATTCTCCGTAAGCCATAAAATATAAAATAGGTTTTTCGGAATTTTTCTATGCAACTATAGTACATATATAACGTCTGACCAAATGACTTATTTCGTGTTTTGTTTTCAAATGAAAGAAATTTCCTTGATTTAGCTTCCTGTTTTTAAAAAAAATAATAAAGTCACACGTGTGTGCAACTGTACACCTTAAAACTAAGAAACAAATTCAAACGAAAAAAAAACAAAGACTTTTCTCAACCGCGAAATTAGTTGAAAAAATAAGATAAGGTAATAAACGAGCTATATTGTAGTGATCAATTAAATGCAGTGCATGTAGTTGATTTTCTAAATAAATAAATTTCTAAATACTATATGAAATTCATCACATAACGTCCTTAAACAGCTGGCTAACAGAAACTATATGATTATAAAGAAAAAAGTTTGATAACAATTTTTAGAAATTACGAGAATTATAGTTGACTTGTTTGACTTCGTTGGAATTGAATTTAAAAAGTCAGCACTAAAAATGTTTCGCTCTGAATAAAAAAATATTATTTGTTATAGTTATTACTTTTTATAGCTTTATATGTAATTTTATCTAAATTAGCAAAAGATGTCAATAGGAAGTAAAGACGTGTTGACTAACATAAGCAACGTTGAATGTCATCGACTGTTATTGAGCCGCACGAAATTTGAGGATTCATTAATGGAGCGATCAAATGAGGGTGCAAAAGACGAGTTGGTGACAGCGGCGCGTATGCACTGTTTGCACTTTGGCACGATGTCGTACGGCACACAGAACGTCGAAGTTGTTCGTTGCCGTACCAATAACGTCAGTGCCAAATGAAAATCTATCTGTTCGCAAACATGCCCCGCAGTTGCACACAAACTCACATTCAAGCTCTCTGCACAGAAGCCACCGCCAAGAAAAATACCTAACTTTTTCATTGTGTTGCCCTCGCAATTTGCAGACATACATTTTATCTCCAACAAATTGGAATAATTTTTGTTCTCTCGTACTATGTTTTATTTTGTGAGATTTAAAAATGTTAACCGCGTTATGACTTTATTACGAAGGACAATTTATTTTGCAGATGCCGGCAGTTCGTACAAAGGCGGCTGGAGCCACGCAACGTCGCCCGCCCCAGCACAGGGTGAGTTGTTTTATTTCTTTCCATGAACTAATTACGCCACGATTGCACAGCGCTTCGTTCTCGCGTTTCCTCGTTAAGTTAATTACGTTGCCACTTTTTAATTATCAGACTTCCATAAAATATTTGTGCGATGCTTCGCACAATCATATCTCAATATATGACGTCAACAACTTGGCAAAAAAATTAGAATTCAATTAAGTCGACGTAGTCTGAAAGGCTCAAACGAGTTGATAAGAAATTTTATTAATAAAATGAGATAAGCTAATAATCCGAACGAAATAAAAAAAGTGTAGAAAAAAGTGTTTGATTAAGTTAGAATGTGTGGGTGAGCGAAGGCCCGGGGCAAAGAAATATAGCGTTTTGCGTTGGCGTGAAATACATACGGATAGGAGGAAAAGCGCAACGTGGTTGTCGCAAGGCAGGAGCGAAAAACATTGTGACGTGTTGGAGCATAGGACAAGTGCCCCAGGGGTGCAGCGAAAAGCACGCAAAGAGACGGTCGACAGCGTCGTAAAACAATAATCCGAGCTGTGTCTGGCCGCGGGCGGTTTGTTACAAGTGCGGCGCTGTCTTTGACAAGCGGCGCATCATCACCTATACGTATACCCGAATAGAGCCAACCCGTGGGCTAAGCTAACCCAAAGCGTCCAGTCAACCGATTAACAAACTTTCACTCGGCTTTTGATTCTCGAATATACATTTTCCAAGCTTTGCGGTCCACTCACTTTACAAAGCTTCGCGCCCTCTGTTTGTTAATAGTGAGAATCGCGCCACGCTTATCTAACCGCACTTTTCATTTTCCTTCACTTTTATCTTTTCACTCAGCAACATTTTATTTTCGTGTACTCAACTTTTACAAAATCATCCGAAATTTCATCATCATTTTTCACATTTTCTGGATACTAGAAGACCAGACGAGACAATAATATCTTTGTTTCCGAATTCCGTGGACTATTTATTATTTTGCAACTATTTTGGAATAGAAATACATACGTTTCAAAACAATTATTTCCAACATTTTTGAAAACTTACAGAAATGTCTTATGTTTTAACTCAGAGGCCAGAGTAGAGACATTATTGCACCAAAAAAAATTGCTTCAATATTTTTTATGTCACTTTGTGACCTTTGATATTTCATTAGGCACAGAGTCCAGCCAAAGAGCTTTTTTCTTTTTTTACTAATTGATTATTTTCAGAGCGCGAACCTAATGAGTGACACTGATAATATTTTGTAATGATGTTTTATTTCATTGAATTCTCGAACGAACAGTAAGGGGTCACGTATTATAGAGATCGACTAGAATGTTTTATTGAAGCGCTTTCAGATGTCGTTTATGTTCGAACTCATTTGCCAAGGATCGACGGAGGGCACTCCTGTAGCAAAAGTCCGGCACAGTGCGAATTAGAGTAGCATCGCCAGTCCTATCATTAACTCGTCATAATCATTGCCGGAAAATGAGCGCCTGTTTTTGCAGCTAACGCATACTGGCGTCACCGTCATTCATGTTTGTATTTTAGCCCCTGAAAAGGAGCGGGACAAGGACAGATGCCGATCGGCCAAGGTGAGAATTCAAATCTCACCTCCGGTTCTCTAGCCGGGGTCGCGGAGTAGGGGCGCGATCATAAATTCAGAAACGTGCGAGTTTTCTGCCTCTTTGACCCCTTGACTCTGGAAGTTTATAATTGTTCGCGAATCGTACCACGGAGAGGCCAATGAAATGGAATAGTAGAGTTAAGGTCAGGTCTTTTAATGTTCGGTAGAGTTTCAGAGTTTCTTACTGTTTTCACTGTTATTTTAAATTAATGATTTCCATCGCAATTTTTACTTTTTTGAATGAGTCACTCGATTTTGATATTTTTGTATTAATAATAGTTGGTTCAATAAATTTAGTCGCTCCTGGAGCTATTTGAGTTATCATTTTTAAGTGTCTGGGCTTGTCGGATTTAACCCATGACGAAAGCGACAGAGAGTCTCATTATTTTAGTCGGTTGTAGTTCTATTTGATGATTTCTGGCAGAAGTTTTAGCCTGGCGCTCAACATTTTAATGTATTTTATTCGATTGAGAAATTCAGTGTCACAAAACTTGACATAAAATATAAACATTCGACTAGAGTAAAAGGGAGGATCCCAAACAAGCACTGTAAAAATAAACAATATCAAAAACGACAAATTCGAACGAGCAATTTAAATTTAAACATTGTTAAAATTTCAAACATAGCGTGAAAAACGGACAGCAGCTATGACGATCACGGTAAAAACAAACAACAAAAAGATAATCAGGTCAAAAAGTAGCGCTGTAAAATTAAAAACAATCAAAAACAACAAATCATGACTAGCAGTGAAAAATCAAAATTTCGTAAATTCAAACATAGTGTGAAAAACAGACATAAAATATGATAATCACTGAAAAGATAAACCGTGATAAAAAAATAGAAGTAATTTTATTTAATTATCAAAATGAAAAAATATAAATCACTACTTTGTAATGATACACACTGTGATAATAAACGAAGATGGCGGCTGATGACAACATAAATGAGCAAAAATAAAAACTTTTTCCCAATATCAGTACAGCAATTTTTATCATTTGAAGTTGGCAATAGCCGCCATCATTGTTTATTATTACAGTGCGTATTATTACACGTAAAGATTTGTATTTTTTCATTTTTATAATTAAATAAAATAACTTCTATTTTTTATTATATTGTTTATCTTTTCAGTGATTATCATATTTTATGTCTGTTTTTCACGCTATGGTTGAATTTACAAAATTTTGATTCTACACTGCTTGTCATAATTTGTTGTTTTTGATTGTTTTTAATTTTACAGCGCTACTTTTTGACCTGATCATCTTTTTGTTGTTCGTTGTTACCGTGATCGTCATAGCTGCTGTCCGTTTTTCACGCTATGTTTGAATGTAAATTGTGAATTTAAATGCATAAATGTTTATGAATAAATGCACGTCGGTGCGCAATAAATAGATAGAATAATGAATAAATAAAAGAGTGTTAACAAATAGATGTGCATATCATCCATTTCAAAAACAATCACCGGTCGCTCTGAAGTTGCAGTTTCGCACGAAAGAATCGCAAATAATTTATTTAATAATTAACAAAATAAATAAATATATCAATATTAATATTTATTTTAAACTATTCAAATATCAAATTTCGGGACAGCGCGCCCGTATAGGGGGCGCTTCATCTCCCTAGTGAAAAAAAAATATTTTGATATAACTATTTTCACATCTGTCAAATTTATAGGGTTATCTCATTTGGAAAAACTTGCATTATTGTTTGCATGTGCATGACTTAACAAAAAAAAAGATTAAACAGACATGTTATGCCTTTTTTACATAATAACAATGAAAAATACATTATATAACAAAGTCAAAAGACGTGTTGCTATAAAGTAACTCTGAGAGCCAAGATAAGGAGGATGAAAGCTACCCAATTTTTGTAAAATCAGACAAATTAATTTGTCAATTATAGTTCTCGAACCGGCGTTCAAAAAATGAAGCTAAATTGTTGCAATATGTAATTGTTTGTTACAGTTACAGTTACATATACAGTTTGAATTTTCCAATTTGAGCAAATGAACAATGAATCTGATACAAATTGAATCTTTTATTTCTTTTTGTGCAAATGATGAACTAATAAAGTCAAGATAATTACTGATGTACGTGCAAAACGTTTTGAAACGGAACTGTGAGTGTTGTAATAATTGAAATCGCGACTTAATATCATATGATTGAGCGTAGGCAAAAGCCTGGGAATGTAAAATTGAAGGAGACATCAGAGCGAGGATGTTGGATAACTTTTTTTGTCTGGTGTGCGAAACGATTAAACTTCCTTCCTAGAAAATTATCATGTGAAAGGGCATTAAAAGCATTCGATCATTGTACCCCCCGCGAAAAAGTAATGGCAAGTCAATAAACGAGATCGGAATCAGTGAAACGCAATGCGTCTTTTCATGCCCACCGTGGGCAATGACGCGTGCATCCAGTGTCAATGGATTGTTTATCTCTAGCCTTTTGAATGGGTCGTTTTTGTGCTTTTGGTGCGCACTCGCGCAGGAGGGGTACAATTTTTCCGTGAGAGGTCACTCGAATGTGATAGTCACGCTAGAGGCACGCGCCGCTCAGCGCCGCTCTCGAGCACATAATTATCATGGCCGAACGGGGTGCGGGCCGGCACAGCGGGGAACACTACCGAGGTCAGCAAGTCACGCGAACCGGCCACGTTTCCCGTCCCATTATTTTTATTGCCCCGCTTCTACCGTCTCGCAACGCCAATTTCCGAGCTTCCGACAAGTACCCAAAAAAACGCGCGAAACGTGAGAATTAAATATGTCCTTTTTTCCCTTATACAACACTTCTTTAGCTTTAACATATCACACATCAATTTTATTTTACAATTAACAAAAGCAATTAATTGCTGTCTGTACACTGATGAGAAAATAAAATTGAAATGCATACAATCTGATTTCGAGAGTGCAGATTAGAACTTAGACTATATTTTTTCATACATTAATTGTAATCTTTTACAATGTCTTTCATCTCGAGGTACGCCTCAAACTACGAGCAATTCTGTGGGCAACTTATCACAAGCTATGAAAGCGATTAAAATTAACCTTACAAAACTTTTCTATTGGCGAGATACTAAAAAGAAAGTTTGCTTTTACAAGTTCTCTGCTTTACTTTGCATTTTGACTTTGCATGTGAATCGTTGAAAAAGAAGGGACACCTTATTTATTTAGTTTGAATGAAATCATAATATAAGCATGTTTTGATGTGATATCTCTATAATAAACCTAATTATAATTTTTTAATCCAATTCTGTCATGCAAAACCTTTTTATTATGACCATTTTTAGATTTGTTTCGGAATTTTTTAAAACATAGTAGAGGCGAGAGCCCTATCTTCGGACACTTTTTGTTTTTGATTGTTTAAGCAATATCAGACATATTTTTTGTAATTTTAACAAATGACATCAGTAGATGAGCACTTTAACTTATTGTATACTCCATATTAAGAAAAAATATAGTTTCTTGTTGAAGTTATTAGCCGATGTTGTAAAACGTGCACTTTGTCCGAACAGAAGGCAACGTTACCTTTCTTCGGACAGAGGGGTCCTTCCTTCAGACATTACTCCGAATCACGCTTTAAATTGAGAGTTTTGAGATAAAATAATCTTTATTAGCAAAAGAGAACACTAAACTTATAGAATTGAACATCTTATGTACATTTCGTACAGCAAAATAATTGTAAATAATTCAAATATGTCAGACATTCTTTTTTGAGGTTAGATGACGGTACGTTTACACATGAACTTTTGCATTTTAATAAAACAAAAAGTATTTTTATCTCGTTCATGATGCTGTTTTGAAGTACAAATCGGATCTCAAATAATTTATGTAACTATAAAAATTCATGCTCTGTTAAAAGTTATTTGCAAAAAAACGATGGTGTCTGAAGAAAGGGGCTTATCAATTTTTCTTAAGAAAAAATCATAACTTTGAAAAAACAAACTGGGGGCAAGTATTGATGCTATCAATACTTTGAGTAACTCTCAACACTATTTAAAAAAAATTAAAACCTCCATAAACAACATATTTACAGTGCATACGGGCTTGGTTGTACATACGTCAAAATTTACTTTTGACTGTCAAAAACAAACTTTTCTCGTGAACTAGTATTAGACTTATTGAATTGATTTAGAATTTTGCAGAAGTGTTGCTGATGAGATTTGTGTCGAGTATGATTTTTTCAGATTTTTTCACTGCATAGTTTTTCTTTAATTGATGGCTTTGTCTGAAGATAGGACCGTTCGAAGATAGGGCGCTCTCCCCTAACTATAAGATAAAACTAAAATTATTGTTATCAAATACAATTTTTCCCATAATCTTCAAAAATTTTCAAAATTTGTGTCCCTTTTTATAGTTGTGAACTCCTTATAATCATTAAATTAAATCTCTAAAAACTGTGATTTCAATCTTATATTTTGAATTAACATTAAATTCAATATTTTGACAAAAGTCCGTTTTCAAAAAGCTTCTTGCAAAATAATTACTTTTCTTTGACAAGAAAAAAAATTAAGATTTTAAACTCAAATTTGTGTAAAAGTGGATAAACAACAAAAATCTTGTTAATTTTGGTGTCTATAAATATTAAAAAAAAAAGACACAATGATTCATTTAAAGAAAAAAAGTGGAAGCAATAATCGTATAGGGAATGCACATTAGCTTCCTTGCGAGTCGACTCGACAAGTGGAAACACAATCTCGACCCACCCTTGAAAGAACTTGCAGATGAATGCGAAGTGATATCGGGGAGTAGACTGAGCGGTGTCCGACCATGCGTGAACGTGTCACGCATAGGCACGTGACCGTGTATGTACTGTCGAAGACATAATACAGCACCGCGCTCGTCCCGCGTCTCCCCTGCCAATATGTTCGACCCCGATGTTCGTACACTGTTGCGATTCCAATTTTGTTCACTCTGCCGCTTGATGTACCGAAAAAGCGCAAGTACAATTTGCTTCCTACATTTTCCCGTCGTTATTCAACTATTCATTTATCTATCAAATCTCATGTATTTCTTCAGATCGGAAATTATCTTTTAAAATCCTATTTCAAAACAAGCTTAGCTTGAAATAAAACAATAATTTCAAATTCAAACTTATTGTACAAAACGTGAAGAAAAAAGTAAAAAAAAACAAATTGCTACGAGTCGAATAGACATTTAGCATAGATTGGACAATTAGTGCGGTGCTGAATCTGCAGTTATGAGAGATAAATGAACTCCGCTGGGAATTTCTTTTCTATACGAACATATTATAGTTCCCCTAAGACGCAGTGGTTAAATTGTATTGCGCGTAACAGTACGTGAAAAAGCTCTGCGAGTCTCTGTCGATAATCACATTGATTATATTTATATTCCAACGTCTAGATTACAATATATTTTTTAAGTTGTGAAAAAATGATTTTGAATTCAAAATTGTTTGATTAGTGAAATAAATATTGAAACTGATGGATATAAAAAACATGACAAGTATAAAGTGTATGTGTAAGTAAAAGCAAATTCTGGTTAAAGATTCTGGTCGAAACGATCCCACGGGGTGAAGAGTCAAGTGAGGTCACGCTATCCGATTTGGCGGTGAATTTGGTCGCGTGCCTTGTTGATTCGTTATTGCTAGCACGCGGCGCGATGTGATTTGCGCCAGGTGCACTTTGTGCATTCGGCGGATATGACTCAAAACTTTATGCGAGCGCAAGCATTTTTAAAGTTAAACGTCATCGATCGGAGCTTGCGATAGCGCGATTGTTTATTTGCGCATTTTGTCTAATGTGTGCATACACCTGATGGCCGAAAAAGTAACGAGATATATGCAAAACCTATAGGTTTTGTATATATATATATATATATATATATATATATATATATATATATATATCAGATTACAGAAAGTGAATTTCAAACTTGAAAGATTTCACGACTGATAAGATTCTTAATGATTTGACAGTGGCAGTGTAAAAATCCAGATGTGATGTTTAAGTAGCAGTTGGTGTCCGTTGTCGTAAACAATTGGATTACAAATGGCTGATTTTGGCAGCGGCCGCAATCAGCTCGTAGCCGACGGCCTCGAGGGGACGCGTTGCCATTGTCGCCGGTGTATCCGCGCATTCACAAGCAATTACTTGGGGCGGGGTAATCCCGTTACGCGCGCTCGAGCCTCCTCGAGGGAGGATCAAAGGGCCCGCTATTACGCGCTGCTCAACTCTTCAGACTCCAAAGAAACCAAAAGAACAGAGAGCCCGTCAAAAAGAAAGAATTATAATTAAGCCGCATGCACCAATGCCTCCGTTTTGTAATCTTGAGTGCACGAGTATCTAACTTGCATCATACACATAGTCCACGCAGTCACAGTCCAGACAAGTCTGACTTAATATCGTGTTCCTCAGTTATAGTGGATGACGGACTGCTGCTTTCTACATCGCCTAGAAAGAAACTAGAAAGAACCCAACTGTAAAAGCAGGAATATAAGTTACTAAAAATAGTTGATGTTTAGAATTGTCTTAATATGTATATATATATATATTGAACAACTTACTATCTTCCAATTATTGCATTCCAAATATTTTTGATGAGTTATAAAAACAAACGTACACACTATACTAGATGAAGATGGAAAAGATCTGGACCTAACGTGGTTATCTTTAGCGGGGTTGGAATCCCTCATTATCTTCGACAAGGTTAAATTTGGCTGGCTCTTTTGGTCATCGCAGAAGGAAAAAAGTTAACAAGGGTAGAGCTTCTGAGACTAGTCGATGTGACCCACGTACACATGTTAGAAAAAGTTACACCTACTGGAAATACTGAGGGATCGAGTCGATAAGGTGGAAGAGACAGAACGATTGCAGGGAGAAACGCGCGTATACAGAGCTACTCTACTACTGTTTACCTACACGGAAATCCTCTCTAACGGATTCTATCGCTCGAGTAACCTCGTGCCTTTTTCATCTTTGCCTTTCATGGTTCAACCCAAAAATCACTGCCCTTTATTGTTTATGCTCAGTCGATGAATATTTGACAGAAAGAATTCCGCATCTTTTCTTTTCCATTTGTGCACATTTTTCGCACAATCCTTAGAATATCGCCGAAATGCAAATTCAAGAATCAAGTCATACCAAATTTAAGACATAATATTTTTCTATGTTAATATTAATAATTGTTCTCAATTCTGGTGTTATAGATTAACTAGTTACAGTTTTATATATTTTGAATTTCAGGTTATGGTAGCAGCTTATCAAAATCAGCCCTGGACACACACTCTCACCTCAGGCAGCCTGGTACGTAGTAGGTAGATATTTTTGAGACGTTGAAGCACCAAATCTTGACTGATGCTCTTTAGCTTTTGCGTCTCACGTACACCTTAAGCAATCATGTAGTTATATCATGTATTAAACGCATTTGACTATCGCAAGTGACCCTTTGACTAATCATTACGTGACCCCTTTGCTTGGCCAAAGCCCGACTCTGCCACGCCCGAGAATGCCGCTTTCAACTGATCGATTCTGTCCAATGTGTTTTACTTCACTTATTAAATTCATAACCAGATTTATGCTCCGATAGAGTTCGTGAAAGCTTGTTTTCGATTTATTCACACCAACAGCAGGGTTCTTGCACTAATTCGAATTGTATCCAAACTTTAAGTTTTTACAAATTTGATGTGCTCAATACTTGTTCATTATATATAACACAGCAGTTATTTATGTTTATTTTGGAAAATAAACATAAAAATCAGATTGCATTTTAGCAGATTCTTGAGATTGCAATTGTGATTTCGCAACACCCACTTTTTCCAATTTTCCAATTATTTGTTTTCATTCTTGTATATACAAGAAACTTGATGACAATAATAATTGTTAAGAATGATTCGTTTCGTTTTTTGAGATAGGCTTAGCGGGTAACTTGGGATTAAATCGTTTCGTCGACGTTTTCATACGAGCAGATAAATGGGCTTACCGCGCCCCTCGTCATTATTAACTCGTAAGTGAATTACAGTATGATCGAGAGGAGATGGTTACGTTTCATCCGACCTTTTGAGGTCCAGCAATTCGCATCCCTCGACCCCACACCGAGACTCTTTCTGACGTCAATCAAGGTGGCACATCGTCAAGCCAAATCGACCATTAACAAAATCATTTTTCTTTCGCTTTTTTTACAATTATTTCGCCAATTTGCAACGCAAAAGCGTGTTCTCCCTTCTTGTTTAGCTACAGCGTACTTACAAGTAAAATATAATCGCAGGTATCTTTTGGATTAATTTTGAAAGTGGCAAAAAACTGAAAGAAGGGAAGAAAGAAAGAAAAAGAAAAAATGAGTGGATTGTTCAGGAGCATGGTTTTGAAAAGGACCGACGAGAAGACGCGCATTCGTCACGGCACTTCGCGATGTTCCGTGCCGGTCTGCTTCACTTCGCGTCGTACTCTCAATTCAAATTATTATGATCCAAACGAACTCTATTCTATTGTAGGGTTGCGATTATATCCTTTGTGCGCCTGTAGGGCTCTCCATGGTCGACGGTGATGACGCATTGTAAAGCTTTTAAGGGCGATAGGGTGCGCGCGGCAAAAACGAAAACGAGCGCGTAATAAATAGATATACTCACTTGCTTGACTATATGTTGCCGCATTTCGCGCAATTTTGTCTCTTGTCCTTTTTTCATCCAACTCATCACAGTTAATCTTCTCATTGACCACGTAATTTTGCTCGCCTTAATAAGTTTTCATATATCGATTCAATTTGGTCTTATATTGTTTGAACTTGTTTGATTGCAGATCCTTATCAAATGTTTGGAGCAACGAGTAGTCGACTCGCAAGTTCTGGTTCAGGACAGATCCAACTGTGGCAATTTCTGCTGGAATTGTTGTCGGATTCGAGCAACGCCGCGTGCATCACATGGGAGGGAACGAACGGCGAGTTCAAGCTGACCGATCCGGACGAAGTCGCGAGAAGATGGGGCGAAAGAAAATCAAAGCCAAACATGAATTATGATAAGTTGTCGAGAGCATTAAGGTGAGTTTGAGTGATGGAAGAAACGAAATTTGATTGTAGACGTGTAACGAGTTTCTGGTCCGAGAGTTTGGAGCGCCAAACTGCAATCAAGTTGCCTATTATTTTTCGATTGAGATCAGTGATTAGATTAACACGCCAGGCGCGCCAAAACTTGCTAGCAACTTGTTTTCCGGCTCTGTATTAATGGTGCTGCGCCTGTTGCAGGTATTACTACGACAAGAACATCATGACCAAGGTCCATGGAAAAAGGTACGCGTACAAATTTGACTTTCAGGGTCTTGCCGCTGCGACCCAACCTGCCACGGCTGACCCCGCGGCTTACAAGTACCAAAGCGAGCTCTTCATGTCGGGTTATAGTCACGCCAAGCTCAATCTCATGCCGCCCCCTGCGGCTTCTGTCTCTGTATCAGTACCCGGTGGTCTCTTTCAGGTAATAACACTTTTTCACATTATTTTAATTCGAATCTTCAAAGTGTAATCCATCACATTTTCACTCATCTGACATTCGTTTATATCATAACAATTGCAAAATCGGTATTCAACATTCCTTCGCTTTATGCTCCAATTATTCTTTATTAATTCTTTTATTTTCACTGAGAGAAAATTCCTCCCAATAAATAAACAAATTTCGCTTGATTTGTCCTTTTTATGCGATTCACAACTTAATCACATTTCGCTTTTTTTTTAATCAATATAACGCTGATAACGTTATAATTGAAACTAATTAAAAATTGCAGTAAATTAAATTCTGCTTTCTCAGGGGTACTTGATTTGCAAAATGACAAAACCTATTTTGTTTGTATGATTCTATAGTCAGCATCGAGTTACTGGTCTACAAGTCCTGGTGCAAACTTGTACGCGGGTCACCATACGGCGTCGGGCCATGTACCGCCGCATCTTGGCACTTATCCACACTACGCATGACCCACTGCCGAGCACTGGGGTGCTTTGGGAGCCCCGCGTTAACGAAATATTAACAGATAACTGGACCCCGTTGCGTCCCAAATTGCAATCGTGCCATATCGTGCCACATGATTCGCGACTTTTTCTTACCTTCCTATTTTCCGACTTCAGCTTATCGGTCACAATACAAGCCAAATTTTTCTACCGGATATTCAGTTACAGTTGATATTTTATTGTCACACATGTATTTGACAAGTTGAATAATTATCTGGTAATTCAACACGACAAGGAACAAGCGCGAATACGGCACCTTTTTGCGATACGAGTAAATAAAAATCAACCCTGTATATAAACAATTCATTGAAGAATGAGTCTAGTGGTTTTGAATGTTTCGTATGGCTGAGTATACAATGTTTCGAAAACGAAAATCAATCGTCGCTTTGGATTCAGACTTTGTTTTGTACAAAAATTTATCTCCAAGATTTGTTTAACAACAATAATTGTGAGTTTCCATTTTAACATTTTGACCGTGGTAAATGAATGATAATTCAGGCAACAAGTTTTAACTTTGATAATCAAATGTACATTCTGAAAAATCACAATACAAAGAAACGGTTGCAAGTTATTGTGCTAATATTTTTAACTTTAGAAAAATATATCATGTTTCAATGATCATTATACATTTGAAATTACAGTTCAATTTTAGAAAACAAAAGATACATATCATTTTGTACTCCCAAAACTGCACTACAACTGACAATAAATTCAATTTTGAAATTCAAACACCGTATTTGTAAATCGAGCAGTTCTTAATCAACATAATTCCTCATTGAAGCGGCGAGGTATTTTCGAGTTGTTCTGTGCAAAACAAACCAAAATTTATCTACTAAAAATATAACTGTAATGACGATCCTGAAATCGCCCTAATTTAGAGGCATAACTTTTTTTCAGTATTTTTTCATTCTTCTAAAAACTAACTCTAATAAGATCAAAGTGATCGCATATGGTGGAAACAACGCAAGTCTTACATATACCTAATTTTGGCTTATTTGTTATTAATCGAACGTTGAGACAAAGAATTTGCGTCAGTCAAGTTGTAAATATGAGTTTAAGACGTACTGCGCAAAGCGGAATGCAATTGGTTGTGCTTGTATATTCTTTTGTGATCATCATACGTGATGTAGTGAATTTTAATTATATAATTGCCTTTAGATGCAGTTTCTCATATTATTATATGTTCATCAAAAGAAATGAAAAGGGGGTAGATTTGATTTGTTTTTATTTAACAAAGCAAGGTTTATAAAGTCAACACGACGCGACTCATTTCATTTCTTTTGTATAGCCAATGGTCATTTGCGTTCCTTATTTTGTCATGTTGTATAAAATTTCCATTCGATGACTTGTTATGCAATGAAAATTGAGACAAATTAAGCGTACACCTCTGTCGTCGGTAAATTTTAAGTCATTATATTATTGTACCATAACACAATTACATACAAATATAAATATAAAATTAGATAATGATTATTATCGGCTAGTATTTTCTTAACTTTGTATTATCAGTTTGTCTGGTTGTTCCTTTTTTTGATTAAACAGTTTTCGAATTCGGAAGAGTTCTTATGCAAACGGGTGTATCCTAATGTTATGATTTAAACACTCTCCGATATAGAGTGCGTCTGGAACCGAAATTTATTTCAAACTGATAACACAAAGTTGTGATCACCGATGTAGATAGGGTGTTTTCATGTGTAGATTATAGCTACGTAGAAGATCTAGTCTTTAGTCTGCGAATGCGTGAGATGATCCACCTTCCTTTACTATGTCTGTGCGTTAAACCAAAGAAATTTTCTGACATGAGAAAATACTTTCATTTCGTATATATAGGATTCGTTTGATTTTAGATCTGACAATTGTATATAATACACGTTTACTTTATCGTGCCGTTGCTTTTCTTTGATTCAAAAGAAAAGCTTGGTAAACCAAAATAAATAGTGTGTTTGCAATGAAAGAAAGAAGTGAGATCGTGGATGAGGATTATTTCGTATGATAAAAGTTCGGAGAAGACGGAGCGCTGTTGTTGTTCTTGTTGTCGTGCGCTTGTATTAAAGTCGCCATGTTCTGATTAAATGTGCCGACGGGGTTGTATCAGTCGTCGGCGAAATCAATGCGAGTTGCCTTCGCGCATTTCATTTTCATCTACAAACTTGCGAAAAACAAATAATGATAACAAATCAAACACTCGCCCCTTTTTACATTCGCCTTATTCAAATTTCAAGCAAATATCAACGATCCTCTTTTCTTTAGCTTCAATTTAAATGAATGCCACTTTTTTTTTTATTTTCTCATATCTCCGTTGATAAGAAAGTTTCTGTTCAAAGCCAAGGGTTGTACTATTAATTTCCTCAAATCTGTTATTGATTCTACATCTCTGTAATGAAATGAAAAGTTTACGTTATACAACAAGATATTAAATGTTGATGTTGAATAGAGGAAAGAAAGTGTAGAATTGTATTTTGAATGTAGAATATAGTGATGTAATTTTGTTTGAGAGTAGCTTTTTTTGCATTATCTGCAAAAGCCCTCGAGTTTTGTTGTATGAAAGGCTAAAATTGAAATTAGTTTTGAGTGAGAGAAAATGCGCTGAATTCAAACGTTAATAGGGATGAAAGAGGAGAGGCAATGCAAGTGTGCAAACACGTACAAACATCAGGTAAGAGAAGAGAGCGTCGCATGTAACTGCGACACTCACACATCGGCTGTGCGACTCGCGTCGGTTGGCGAATTGGTTTGGGTTGCCATGGAGAACGCTAAAGGGATTTCTGCAACGAAGGCGGGACAGCCAACGGGAAACCTCCATCCGGGAAATTCGTGGCGACGCAGAACCCCCAAGCTTTGACTATACGCACGCTTTGGCTAATCGATGCCACTATACCAATTGCGATTCGTCTTCACTCTTACAATAACCTCGCTCCTTGTCCCTCTCCCGGCTAAAACTCCCTCCCTTCTCTTTGTACCACCCTCATCCTCTTATACCATCTTCTCCTTGCTTCCTTTTTATACTATTTGCAATCCTCCCTCATCGCAAAATTTCACCTCAAAATACCAGTCTTGACATTACGCTTTGCTTTCCACATTTTCCTCTACTACTCCTTTTTTGTTTTCTGCAATATATAAAGTGTTTAAGCTCCAACCACTTTCTTCGCCAATCTCAAATAATTCGCTAATTCACTTGCCTTCAATAAATTGCTTAATGTATAGTATACCAAATTCCTATACCTTTTAACGTCCTATAAAAACTAATCTAACACTCAAACTTTTAAACAATATTATTATTCAGTCAATTTTCTTAATTTTTCTAAGCGTGTCGAAATCTTGAAACGATAGCTTTTGCTGTTATTTGTCTAAAATTTCGAGTCATGGGCTCAACTTCTAATAGCACACTCCGGCATTTGCCTTTCCGATTTGCCTTTCAAAGTCGCCGGCAGCGAGAATTCAACGACGCTATTTCACGAGTAGAAATCGTTTGTCCGAGAATTATGTCTAATATTTATAATACAAATGGGTTGTAATGCGTGTTTTTGCTGTTATTTGATTTTTACACATTTACAAATCAGTAAAAAAATTAATTGCTTGAATCCATCTATAAGAGAGTGACTTTTTCATGATTTCATTTATCGATAACATGCGAAATATTGTTGAAAATAATATTGATGAGATTGATATTGACAATTTGAAAATATTAAAAGTAAATAGTAATAAATGTTTGAAAGAAATGTTACAACATAAAACACAATGGTTATAAAAGTTTATTTTCAAACATCCGTCGCGCATCATATTCAGAAATAATGAAGAGCTGTTATAATGATTTAAATGTTCATATAAAAGTCATGGATAACCTGGAAGGGGGAAGGGGAAGCGTCAGTCCCTCTTCTAATACAATTCAACTACAATTTACAAACATATATATCATTTCAAATAAAAGACAAAAAGAGTTCTCCAAAATTATTTCATTTGTTTTACTGGCTGACTATAAGTTTTGAAAATTATTAGTTTTTTTTAATCCCAACAGAGATGACAATGCAAAATAAAATAAATTAATCTAAATTAAGTTAATCAAACACACGTCATAGCAAAATAGTTAATCAAGAAATTTCATGAAATGATCAAAATCTGATTGGTAAAATTCCAAAATCACACCTGACCCGCACGAAACGCGGGCTTTAACTCTAGTGGTGTAAAAAGCGTGATTACATTAATACTAAAGCGTGAACATTCAATTCGTAAAAGTTCAAAGCACATTACATGCAATTATTGTTATACGGAAAAATAACGTAACTCTTTTTTCAAAAGTATAAGAAAAACGCCATTTGATTCTGATTTTTTTTTATTTTACCTGGAGTTCCCTCTAAATATAGAATTACCCGATGCTGCTCGAAATCCACTTTTTTTTATTTTATACTGATATACATCAAAATATATCAGAGTATATTTTTGCAATTCATATACGGAATAAACGCTGATTCGTGGGAAAGATTGATGGCACGACTAAAATTTCTTGGTTCTGATTTAATATGAAGTTGCAATCGTGATTGTTTTTCTTAAAAAATATCTCTTGCACATATACAAATACTAAACTTTATGTTTATAAAGCTAAATAATTGAATTATATCAATAAATACAACAAATATACAAAATCGAAAAAAATAGTAGCAATTTTAAAAACACGCTGAAAACTAATATCGCTGACTGGATCAGAAGCGCTAGAGGTGGTTGACAATAATATAATGGAACATGTGGAAGCATAGCTATAGAAAACGTCATAGGTAATTGCCCTGGGATTGGGATTGGGATTTGCAAGTCCTTGTGTACGATTTCTTGCAAAGGTTTGGAATTAGCATTATTTAAACATTATTTTTAGTGTTTACATCAATATTTTTTTACGTCCTCTATGTAATTTTGTGTGTTTCAAAAAATAATTTTAAGTTTATAACAATACTAACAATTTTTTCAAAAAAATTATAAGAAATTATATATCTTTCTTTTATGAACACATTTTTGTGAACATTTTGACCAAATGATTCCGAAACCTGTGAACATTTTCATCGTGAAGAACTTTCATCTAAAGCGATTTGTAATGACAGATTTTTTAATTATCATCATCTCAAAATGCAAACATTTACGGTTAATTTCTTTTTTATAGATTAATTTTACATGAATCCTTCGTAGAAATATCATAATTAGATTACTACAATATTGATGCGTTATAATGATCGCAGTTTTTTGTTATGAACAATTGAACCTGTGTCGCCAAGTACTTACAACACAGTTTGTGTGATTAACAGTTTCATGTGTTCTTTCTTGAGGCCGATTTCAAAATATCTCATTTATTCTCTGACTTCACCCGTTGTGATCTCTAATATTACGACAGACATTAAATGAACATTGTACCTGTTTTTAACTATTTCATTATTTCCCTTTCATTGGACCACAAACGTTTGAACAATTTTATTCAATATTTTTATGAGCGTAACATTTGTATCACGTACCACATTAGTATGAGCCTTCTTACTACGCACTCACTTTTCATGACTCAGTTTTTTTTGGCTCAAAATTTTGTGTAAAAAAATTTAGTGATCCCAACGACCTCTGGACAAAAATTTTTCCCCGGAAATAAGGTCCTATTCCGTCATTACCACATTTAATATTATTTCACAATTATATTGAAATAAAACAGCATAATGAATAAACATGAAAATTTTTTTATACACATCATGCATTGGAACAATCCCGGGTACTTTAAAAAAAAAACAAAAATAAGTTAAAGAAAAATAGAGCTAGACCGTTTTAATATTGGTGTGTTAATATTGGTTAATATTGTCCATAAATTGTTTTACAAAAACAAATGTTCTCCATTATTTGATGTCAGTAAAACAGAAACTCATGCATGACAACAAAATGAAGCTTCAAAAGAGATTGACTGCCGATAAGGTAAAAATTTACTTCATTGATTACAAAAATTACCAATAAGAATTGTTATTTTCTTAAAACGTTCATATTTAGGATAGTTAAGCGCTGCATACATTGAAAATAAAATGATGAACCGCCGAAATTTTAGTTGAACAAAAAAAAGATATTATCGATTTTATATTTATCGTTTGATTAAGCAGACTTTACTTTTCTTATTTCGCTTCATCAAACTTTGCTAAAACATATAAAATGTTAATTCTATTTAAAACAAAACCAGTTAATCAAAATTAAATATAAATCCACAAAAATGTTTTGAACGCAAACATGATGAAGAAAACGGAAACAATGACATGATATTTTACAACGAGATAATGTAACGAAACAAAAGTTTTTCGATAATATTTTATTTAACAAAAGAAAAAACAATGACATATGATTTTTGCGTATTTTTGTTTAACGAGATAGTATATATCATGAGACAGGAATTTGTCAAATATAATTGTGCGCAAGCGCATGAGTGAAATGATCTCAGTCTGCAACCCAACTTTGATTAACACATCAGCACCATCAGCACACATCAGTGTTTGGTTTTATTGCACCTCGAACGAATGATCCCAGGTGTAAACTGTTAGTACAATGACATCGCTGACGGACACTGTCACCCTCAACAATGGGCTCAAAATGCCAATCATTGGCTTGGGAACTTACATCGTAAATTGAATTTATATATATATATATATATATTTCTTTTGATTCAAAAAATTTTATTGACTACCATCTAAAGTTATTTTAAAATAGCTATATATTTATACATGTTATTAATATTACATCTTGCTACCAATTAGTTATACAATTTTGCAAGACGGTTATTGTGTTATTTAGTAAGAGATGTGTATTAAAATAGAAATTGATTATTCTGATATAATAAGGAAACACAAATTTTCAGGCCAAAGGCGGCGATTGTCTAGAAGCTGTTAAAACAGCAATAGATATTGGATATCGTCATATTGATACTGCATCTTTTTACCAAAATGAAGAGGAAGTTGGCAGAGGGGTATTAGCAAAAATTAAAGAAAAAGTAATTACAAGAGAGGACATTTTTGTTACAACAAAGGTTAGAAAATTATCTTATAACATTTTTATAATTATAAAAAATTGTTCACATTATTTCACTTGTTATTGTTGTTTTTCACCAGGTATGGAACACATGTCATAAGAAGAAAGCAGTTGTCAACTCCTGCAAGGAATCCTTGTGCAGGTTAAACCTTGGTTACATTGATCTTCTACTTATTCACTGGCCTTTTGCTTTCAAAGTATAATCAGTTTCGTTAAATTTTCATACCCGTATACTCAAAGAATGAAAAAATAACTAAATAATGAAAAATGTAGGAAGGTGCAGAAGGGATTCCTTTAGATGAAAATGGGCAAATTATTACAGACGATACCGATTATTTGGAAACTTGGCAAGGAATGGAAGAGTGTGTTGAGTTGGGGCTCGTCAAAAGTATCGGTGTCAGCAATTTTAATTCGTATCAGATTAATCGACTACTTGGAGCTGCAAAAATCAAGCCTGTCAATAATCAGGTAATGTTGATCACATCAAATGAATCTCGATAACTTTGTTTTTATATGACATTTGATTTATTTCTTACATTTTATATCAGCAAACAGAAAACAATAGTCATTCAATCACAATATATATATATATTTCAAATCGTCAATATATAGAATTATTGAAAGAAATCAAAGTCTCAGAGTTTTATTCAAGCTAACAAAAATGAATTTTGTTTAATCATCTACTATGGATAAAAAATAATTTTTGCTGTAAAGCAATGAGATGGATTATGTTGCTTTAAAACCGAAAAGAAATTGTTTTTTTAACAATTAAATGTTATCATTTTGTTTATAAAATTTTGATCATTTCAGGTCGAATGCAGTATTAACATAAATCAAACAAGGTTAATTGAATTTTGTAAACAAAAAGATATCACTGTAACTGCTTACTGTCCACTGGGAGCACCTGGAAGAAGAACGGCTGTTACAACACCAGCCCCTGAGAACATATTTTTGAACCCCAAAGTGTTGGAAATTGCTAAAAAATATAAGAAAACGGCAGGACAAATAGCTATTCGATTTGTGGTAAGTATACTCAATTGTTTAGAATTTATAATTTAAAATTAGATGAATCCCATTATATAGGATTCAAGTATTTTTTGGCAATAAATGATTCATAATTTACAGATCGATCAAGGTGCAATACCAATACCAAAATCTGTAAATGAGAGTCGACTTAAGGAAAACATTAATGTTTTTGATTTTAAATTAACTGATGAGGAGATGCAAACTTTGAGAGGTTGTGAAACAGGATTTAGAGTTGCTGCGTTTGATCAGTATGAACAAAATTTCATTAACAAAATAATTAATTGATCTGCAGACAGTATTAATATGTATGTTTTTTTTTCAGAATGAAGGACCATAGATTTTTCCCATTCAATATACCGTTTTAAAGTTGCCTTCTTGTTTTAAAGAAGGAAACGAAAAGTAATAAAAATCAAAGCATATTTTATAGTCGAAATGGTTGAATATATGTAATAACTGTAATTACTAGAGATTTATATGAAAGTACATTACATCTTTACTAATAAAAATATATTTGCGTTGTTGGCATGAAAATACGTTGTTATTTAAAAAGTTAATAAATGAAGTTGCAACTTCAAATCAAAAAACAATACCATATGTATATGAATCTGCCAATATAATAATTGTATAATCAAAGATGACGTGTTTGATAAAGACGTTAACTAATAGCACGCGGTACTTTTCCGTTTAGCGCTTGTTTTAGCGTTAGATTATTCACTCATACTGAGCACTACAAAGTCGTCAATGCAATATAACATGTTAAATGAATTAATTTGAAATGATCTTAAAATATGTACTGAGAAAATTCATTAATTTGATTTTTATTCATAGTCTCAATTTCATTTTATATGAATTTTTGCAATCTTAACATTTTCAATCAATGTACAATGCAAATGCAATGAATAAACAAACGGCAAAGTTTTATCTAATCGCTTAGATTACATGAACCACTGCAGTGTTCATTCATACACCGACTACACACTCACACAACACAAATGCAAACTTGTATACAAATTTGCCAGTGAGCTTCAACGCCGCAAGTCAGTTTGATTCCGACCACAGTAGCCGGCTTCGTATTACATCTTGCCGAAAGACCAGAAAAAATCTCCAAGGTTAAATACCGCCTCCAAAATGGCTCTTAAAGTACCAAACTTGGAACTAAACAATGGAAATACGATGCCCCAATTCGGACTTGGAACTTGGAAAGTAAGTAGATTGCATTATAACCTCTTCAGACATTTTAAACGTAAATTGATTTTTGCATAGAAACAAAGAATAGAGGCGCAATATCAATTTGAAACTAGTTTCTAAAAAAATCTAAATATACATTTCAACAAGGAAGCGGGATGTAAAAATCATCTATGCAAAAATAATGTTTGCAAAATTTTTTTTCATTTGAAACAATGTTGTTATATTTTGTTTAATTTAATTGTTACACATTAATAGTTTAACTGCATGATTTTTTTTAATTTATAGTTTATAACAATTTGTGTATCAAAATTTGCAGTCCAAGCCAGGTGAAGTAACTCAAGCAGTTAAAGACGCAATAGATCTTGGATATCGTTTAATTGATGGAGCATTGGTTTATCAGAACGAGAAAGAAGTTGGCGAAGCAATAAAATTGAAAATTGCTGAAGGGGTTGTAAAAAGAGAAGATCTCTTCGTTACAAGTAAATTGTGGAACACTAATCACCGACCAGAGCTAGTTGAGGTCGGCTTGAAGCAGACTTTGAGTGACCTTGGTCTTGAATATCTGGATCTATATCTAATCCATTGGCCGATTGGATATAAAGAGGGAAGTGCACTTTTCCCCACTGATGATAAAGGCAATGTCATCACCTCCGATGTTGATTATGTGGACACTTGGAAAGCCATGGAAGAAGTTCACAATAAAGGACTAGCCAAAAATATTGGCATCAGCAATTTTAATTCTGAACAAATCGACAGATTACTCAAAAATTGCACAATTAAACCAGTCACGAACCAGGTGTAGAACGGGTTTCTAAAAGTTGGAATTGTTTGCATGTTCAAATAATTTTTTCTAATTAATTTGTAGAATGTAAATCAATGGTACAAAGTTTTCATGATTATTATTTTTGCAGATTGAATGTCATCCATATCTGACTCAGAGAAAACTATCAGACTACTGCAAAGAGAGAGGAATTGTTATCACAGCTTACAGTCCCTTAGGTTCTCCTGACAGACCATGGGCTAAGCCTGAAGATCCAAAACTGCTGGATGATGCAAAATTACAACAACTTGCAAACAAATATAACAAAACTCCCGCGCAGATTGTCATTCGTTACCAGGCGAGTTATCAGAGACAGTTTCAGCAATATTTATTTAAGGATCTGGTTTTAATTGTAAAATGTTGTTCGTAGATTGACCGTGGACACGTTGTTATTCCAAAATCAGTGACTAAATCTCGAATTGCTGAAAACGCTCAGATTTTCGATTTTAAACTTTCTGCTGAAGACATTGCTTATATCGATACCTTTGATTGTAACGGAAGAATCTGTCCGATGTCAGGGTAAGATATTTGTTTCTAAGTTTATACAAATTTTGATTTTTTTTTCTCGAAATATTTGTGCTGATTTTTTATTTGTTGTCATTTCTCATTCCAGATGCACGAGTCACAAATACTATCCCTTCAATATATCGTTTTAAAATGAACATTTGCAAAAGATACGTTATAATCTTTCAAGTGCAATATAGAATCAATAAAAATCAAATTTATCCAAATAATTACCTTCTTCATATGTACAGCCGTTTATATTACTTTGTATCAATTTCTTCAATTTCTGCATTAATTGGTTCCTCGTAGCGAATATCATTACTTTTCTCTAAAATTTATCTTATAATTTTATATGTTTCTTAATATGCAATTATTCTTCTTGTTATGCCGTTTTTTTGATTGAAAATAAACTGAAAAAATCAATGTTCCTTTGTAATGTTTCAACTATATTTATGACGATACCTTTTCAAAAAACTGCGCTACTTATGTGAATAATATCTATCTCTTATATGAATTTGAGGTATTTTCCATCGTGATATTTCTATAAAAATTATTTACTTTAATAACAAACTAATTATTAATACAATAATAATTTTAATAATGAATCTTTCATTTTAAAACTCACTTTTATGTAAATAATAGCTCTCAATGTACAAATTATGAAATTCCAAACTTTAGTTTGGACGGGAGGATCCCAAACAAGCATATTGTAAAAATAAACAATATCAAAAACAACAAATCATGACAAGCAGTGTAAAATCAAAATTTTGTAAATTTAAACATAGCGTGAATAACAGACATAAAATATGATGATCAATGAAAAGACAAACAATAATAAAAAAAAGTAATTTTATTTAACTATAAAAATAAAAAAATATAAATCACTATACTTGTAATAATACGCAGAGTAATAATAAACAATGATGGCGGCTATTGCCAACTTAAAATGATAAAAAACGCTGTACTGATATTGGGAAAAAGTTTTTATTTTTAATCATCCAAGTTGTCATCAGCCGCCATCTTTGTTTATTATTACAGTGCGTATTATTACAAGTATAGTGATTTATATTTTTTTTATTTTTATAATTAAATAAAATTAATTTTTTTTTATTATTGTTTATCTTCTCAATGATTATCATATTTTATGTCTGTTTTTCACGCTATGTTTGAATTTACAAAATTTTGATTTTACACTGCTTGTCATGATTTGTCGTTTTTGATATTGTTTATTTTTACAGTGCTTGTTTGGGATCCTCCCGTTTGGACCTAAACTCAGAAAGTAATCTTATAACTCTGTTCGAGTAATTTTTCTGTACATTTGAAATGAATTAATTTCTTGTTCTTTGTTGAATACTTTCATTCAATTTGGTAACCGTAACATCAAATCTTTACCATAAAAGTTTTATATTTTTATCGCACCAAAATTACTTATATTAGCTATTAAATTCATGAATAGCTTAGATTAAAATTGAAAATGATTCAATGAATTTAATCCACAAAAATTATCTGCACCGTCATTATGTAGTATTCTCACAATGAATCATTTGACGGATCTCATATACTAGTGTTTAGGTATTTTTTTAATTTTTAATTTCGGATTTTTTTCTTTTTTTGCACGTCGAAAGATTGAAAAAATTAACAACTTTGAGAACTGTGCCTCTTTAACTAATCAACTTTAAATGACGAAAAACACTATTTCTAAACATCTTGAAAAAAAATTTATTTTCCATTATAATAACAAATTGTTTGGTTCATGTCTTTTTTCAAGATGTTGATTTTTTTAGATGATTTTTTAGTTCTTATATAAGTCTCTTTTCAAGAGCGAAAAATCTTAAACATTATATAGACAATCAAATTTAAAATAATTATAATAGACATTTCTGTATTTTTCTGATAATTATCAGAAAAATACAGAAACATCTCAGAAAAAGGATTCGTTAATGTTATTGATATTTCATTATTGTTATGATTTAATGTAATTATTATAGTGCAACTGAATATATGTTTGAATTTACAAAATTTTGATTTTAGACTGCTTGTCATGATTTGTTGTTTTTGATTGTTTTTAATTTTACAGCGCTACTTTTTGACCTGATCATCTTTTTGTTGTTTGTTTTTACCGTGATCGTCATAGCTGCTGTCCGTTTTTCACGCTATGTTCGAAATTAACAATGTTTAAATTTAAATTGCTCGTTCGAATTTGTCGTTTTTGATAATGTTTATTTTTACAGTGCTTGTTTGGGATCCTCCCACAAATGGTAATAAACAAATGAATGTTTGAACTCAAATGTTTATAAACTAATGAATGTTCACACATAAATGTTTATAAACAAATGAATTTTTATAAACAAACTTAGGTGAACGAATGCATAATTCAAAAAAAGTACGTAAACAAATTCACAATTATAAACAAATGTACATAAATAAATACATTTTTTCATTAAAAATTTCATATAAATAATGGAATTATGATTGATATCAATAGACATTAAGTTTTATCAAGAATTAAATAATATATCATGTAATCACAAAAAATTCGTTCATAAAAAAAAGAGAATAACACAGTTTTATAGTTTTTCTATTATTTTTTTTCTAGCATCGAATAAAATAATCGTCCATTACTAGAAAAAAATTCATGCAGTGATGCAGTGATGCAGTGATGATTTATGGACTGCAGTAACAATTATTTTCTAGGAGTTAAATGATAATTAAATAAATTTGTTGATGAATGAAGTAACAAAATGAAAACAACAAAAATTTTTCAGAAGAGGTTTGAAGGAGGTATACAGAACTTTTGCAACAATGATTAAACTAAATTTAAATGAGGCTCAAATAAAATGAATCGATTATTTGATCATAGGATCATTGGATCATTAAGTTCATAAGAGATAACTTGATCCTTTGGGGCCATCCATAAATTACGTAACGCTCTGAAGGGGGGTAGGGGGTCTGCAATAACGTTACATGTCGTTACAAAATGGTCCATCGAAGAGAGGAGGGGCGTATCGAAAATCATGAAAGATTGCGTTACGTAATTTATGGACGGCCCTATTTAATCACTTGATCGTTATAGGTTATTATTTGATCATCATGTCCTTAGATGTTCAAATTATAGCATCATTGAATTGTTAAATTATAAGATCATGGAATTATTTGATCATTGAATTATTTGATCATTAGATCATTCGAACACTACATCATTCAAATATTTAATAATTACTTTATTGAGTTTTTGTATCATTGAATTACATATTCAATTATCAAATCATTAGATTACATTGAATCTAGTATGATTGGATTATTCAGTTATTATAGATTTTATTTCTGATGATAATATGTAAGTAGGAATAGTTAAATCACATTTTGTACATGTATTTTGATGATACAGAAAGATTGGAAATAAATTACCAATAATCAAGTAATTTAATGATCCAATGATCAAATAATTTATTTAATTAATAATTATGCATATATTTAATAATTATCTTTCACACATTAATATTCACAATAAAATTAGTTTTCGTTACATGAGTTACATTGAAGTACTAATGTAAACGTATATCAGTAAAAACAAATTATTTAAATAAAACTGTTACAGTACTATAAAACCTAAAACAATTTGAAAAGAGTTTTTTGATCAGTGGTCATTGAATTATTTTAAATTCTTGGAATAGTGGGTTGTTGGATCAACAGATCATTTGATCAGAAGATCATCTGACTATAAATTATTGAATTTTTTCGATCATTGAAGAGTTTAATCATTGACACATTGGATCATTTAATGTATGTGATAAAAGAGCTGGCCGGGCGTTTAACGGTTTAGCTCGGCGCGTCACTTAAACAAAAATGAAAATCATTTTTTGTGCAATTAGATTGCTTCTGCTATTTATAGTAGAAGGAACGGGTGCATTAAAATAGACCTTATGTAATAAATTGAAAATATTTTTTAAATATGGAAATTTCAAGTGCCTGAACTGTACTGTTGAGTTCAGATGAAAATATTTATTAAAAAAATAAAAATCATATGTACTTATTTAAATTTCATCGCACCTAGTATTTTTGTACTCTTGATTATTTTTAATTTTCAGTATAACGAAATAATTTTCATTGTTATGTTTTCCTTTTTCCATTTTTTTCCTCACACATTTTTTACATATTTATTTTGTCATTTTATATTGAGTATTCATCATTCGTATTGCATTTTTTTATTTTATTTCATTTTATGTCACTGATAATTTCGCGTTAGCATGTAATGGTGCTCAATCTGGCTACATGAACCTGTTGATTAGCTGCCATATCAAGAAGATTAAGTAGTACAAGTTAAACATTCTGTATACCTGTTCTGTATTCACTCGATGTCCATATGTATGTAAAAATTTTAATGACAATATTTTAACTAAAACTTGTAAGTTTCAAGAACAAAAATGTAATTTCCAATAGAAATCAATTGATTTCACAGGATTTTCGATCACAAGAGTTGTCAAATGAGGGTTATTTTAGCAGTGACGCTTTTTTGCATCAAGCTATCGTCAGCAGAAAAAGGTGATAAATTTTAATTTCAAAACCATTTTGTTCCCTGACAAAAAAATTTGTATTTTTTCAATTATGAAAATGATAAGTCATAAACGTCATAACAGAACTACGATTCCTTACTCCTTCACGCAACAATGATTTTTTTTTTTTTTTTTTTTCACTTGGATTTATATTTATGATTCACTTTAAAGAACGCAGCTTAATTTTATCCGAACTGTTAGGAAATATGAATCAGTCAATTGATCCTTGCAGGGACTTTTATTCTTTCGTTTGTGGAAACTACGTTGTAAATAATAAATCAAAAGAAGAGAAAGATGCGAAGTCGAATAGACTATATTATTCTATGGATTACATTAAAGAAACGTTGACTGACGTATTTGAATACTACAAGCATATCAATTTTGATCTGTCAAACGCACAAAGTATCTACAACAATTGCAAACGACTATGTAAGCATTATAATTTTTATTTGTCTTCTTGTTTTATTAATTTGTAATACGTTCGTTTGATTTCAGCTAAAATTTCAATGAATAAGACAAAACTGTTCCATGAAATTATTGACGAGATGAAAATTGAACGGTTGTCAAAAGGCGTAAGAAACGAGACTTATTCACGAGATAAGTCCATTGACTTGGTTGAAACTGTTCAGAAACTTGTTAGAACGGGTTTCAATAATCCATTGCAACTTGGACTTTACGTCACTCCAAGATCGGTTTTTTGACAAACATAACATTCTCGAGGTACAAAATCATTCGAAAAATTTTTAACCAACTTAAATTTGAAATGAAATAAAGTACAAGAAATAAAGAATACGTATGTTATCACTTCTCAGTAAAAATACAATAAAATTCTCGACTAAAGATGACGATAAGTTCAGCACTGTTAAAGCAAAAAAATATTTTGACTCTTTGAATGGTTCTTTTCCTGTAGAAAAATTCATCAAGGCTTTGTTACCTGAAAGAAACACTTTTTCAACCGATAACGAGATACGTGTAGATAAAAATTATCTTACCGAATGGATTCAATTTTTGAACACTAGATCCAAGAAAAATGTATTGAAATTTTTGATTCAAAACGTAGAAGAAGAGTTTGAGTCACTTTTACCATCTCATAATAAGCCCAATAGTAATTTGGATTGTTCTCTACGAGTTTTCATGAAAGATGACAATTTCAAACTTGCTTTTTCCAGACATATTGTTTCTGAATGGTTTTCAGAATACGTTGACGATTTGGTATCAAATATTCAAGCTCGATACCAGAAGATAATGTTTCTTGTTCGTATTTCAATTATTTTCAGTTTTTTATTTCTCTAATCCAACTATAATGTTCTAATTATATTAGTCTGTATTTTTTCAGTACCCTCGATCAATTCAAGATTCATATTACTAATGGAATGAGAAAATTCGATTGTTGAAGTTATTTTTTACAAGTTATAAAATGAAATACCCTATTTTGGACTGGAATCGCGTCGATCATAAAAAGTATGTCAAAAATATGCTCAAGTTATCAAAGTTCCAAATGGATTCCAAGTTTTTACAACTCAACTCATCAGCCGATGTGCGAGAATGGGGCAATTTATTCTCATTTCCAATAATTGGAAATAAGTTAATTATTAACGATTCAAGTTTTTCTGATCCAGAATTCAGTTTTTGTAAGTTGTTTGTAGATTTAAATTAAAAAGGAAGAAAGAAAGTGAAACGAATTAATTTTCATGTCTGTCTATTTAGATTTTGCTCCCTTATATGCATCAACTTTTGTAGACGAAATAATTTATAATCTTGATTACGGTTCCTTGAGCTTACCTGTCAGATATGACTTGATAGATGGTGTTTCTCCACTACTTATTCGTAATTCGGATGCTTTCAGGTAAGTCAAACAAATTTTTGTCAATAAAAAATAATCATTGGAATGATAACTTTTGATATTTTTCAACAGTGTTTTTGGTAATCAGCAATGTATGAAGAGTGCCTTCACAAACCAGACAAACAAGGTGAGTTAAAAAAGTATATTAAAAAATAAAACGTTATTATAATGGAAAATTGTTTGTCCAAACGTTAATATTTTCTAACTTTGTATTACAGGATACTGAAAATTACATAGCGGATTCTTACTTAAAAGATTTTGCTTTTTTGGTAGGACTAAAATTATCGTACAAAAATTACGTTGACCGCGTGAGAGATTTTACAAATAATGATTCGCTTTTAGAGACAAAATACACTGCCAGACAATTGTATTGGGTAAACAGCGCTAATTATCTTTGCTCCAAACATAATAGAAAAGGAAAAGATGATACAAAACCCCGACAACCCCGACAAAAAACGATTTTCAATGATCTATGCTAAGATGCCAGAATTTGCAAACGATTTTAACTGTACGGTTGGATCAACAATAAATCCTAAAAAGAAATGTAATGTTTTCATGAATATAGATCTGCTTAATTAGAAATAATTGTATTTATAAACTTGGTCAAATAAAACGATTTTCTAAAAGACACGTTTTTTCACTATTCTCGTATTCAAATTTATCTAGAACATTTTAGAAATTGAATTCAAAATTGATTATAAATTGTTCAAAGGCTCGAAAGTGGTGTTATTAATGTTTGATCGGTAAATACAGTTAAAAGGTGCTGAAGAAACCATACGAAGCTGCTCGTTTGATGGTACAAAAAACATATAAGAAGACGTAGATTATGCGAACATACCAAGATTTACTGAGAATATACATATTATCATTATCTCAGTCTGATTGAATTAGAGATGAATTGTAAAAAAGTAAAGAAACGCGTAGTATATAAAAACTAGTAAACTTTTCGAGACTGAATCAGTCGAATAAAACAAATGAAATTAATTGTAATACTTTGATTCAACTGAGACATTTTGTTGATAGATTGGACTGATTGATCGATTGACTGAAAACGCTCAGCGTTTTTTTTAAGAAACTATTTGTTGAACATATTGCTTGCACCAATACATCAATTGATCATAACGAAAGACTTTGTTCTATGTCATCGTATTACATTATCTAACATGTTTTCTTTTTCAAGACAAAAATTCTATTTCACGTATGTATTCTTTTAGTATAAATTCAATAAATGCATTTTTTTAGTATAAAGAATTTTTTAATTCGCAGGATTTTCCTCGAATTTCTCTTCTGGTGGTATTTCTTCTGGCGGTGTTTCTTCTGGTGGTGTTTCTTTTGGTGGTATTTGTTCTTGACTTATGATGATGTCAACAGTTGGTTGTTGTGCGTTTTCTGGTGGTGAAGTATCTTTTTGCAAAATATTGTCATTTGTTGATGTTTCTTGATTATCAACCTCAGTTTGTGTTTCTTTTACTTTATCTGGCTCATTCGGTTGAATTTCGACGTCACCTAGATCACATTTGCAGCACATACAAGGTGCACCAGCTTTTGATCCTGCTCCATTTGTTTGATGGAACTTAGGCGAATTCGTCTTGTATGAACGATCTGAGAAATTGAATCAAATATTATATGGGGACTCTCTTTTCAAATTAGTCAAAATGCAATCAAATAATCGAATCTTCATTTGTTTGATTTTCTAGAATGTAAATTACTTTGATAAGGTTTTGCAGCTGATGCTCGGCAAGCTTGATGACGGAAACGATTGTGGTTTATATCATCGTCTGGAAAAAGTTTTTTCGCAGCAGCCATACACTCGCAGGTCGAGTGAGTACCCTAAATTTAAAAACCAAATTTAAGAATATTAATTTTCTTCGTTTTTAATGATTTGTCAACCTACAGAGGCGTTATTCCTGTTTTGACTTTTCTGACAGGCACATATTGCTTTATTGCCAGCAAGATTGTCGACTTGAAAGTTATTCGTCAGAAGCTGTGCCATCTGATCTCTCAAAATGATCTCCCTGGTTTCCAACTCCCTCATTTGCTTTTTCATATTAATTTCATTCTCTGCCAGTTTGCGTAGTTTTTTCAAACACTCAAGTTCTTCCGAATTGACTGAATGCAAACTCACAGAGTCATCTTTGTTAATCTTTTTTTCTAGCCGGCTTATCTTTTGGAGCAAGTCATTGTTTGTGCAACACAAATTATTTATTTCAGCATTCATTTCTTCCAGCTCGAACTCAGCGTTGATTATTTTTTCCTACAACACCATTCACGAACAAGTTTATCTTCCGATTACGTACATCTTGAATATGTTGATATTCGTGTGAAGTAATCATGATGATAATAAGAGAAACAAATTAAAGTTACATGATAACTTTTCACTTGGTCCGAGATTTTCTTCGTGCTTTTGCAGATGCTTCGAGCAAGTTTATCGGACGGATCAGGATAAGGTGAACAGGCATTTATCACATCCAAAATGTTGCAAACAGAAACGTCATCATTAGAGTTCAACAACTGAAAAGCTAAAAGTGCTGGCATCGATTTTTCCATCGCTTTGATTTTCGTTGCGAGAAAACGATATTGAAAATCCAAGTTGCAACATTGTTCCTCCATCTGAGAGACTTTTTTGCAAAAACCACTCTTTGACCCATTCTCTTCTGAACTGAAAAAAAAGGAATAATTATCATACATATTTTTAAAAATTATTCAAAATGAAATGATAATTGAAACGACAAAAGGAATATTTCGCGAAACATTGATGAAAATGGTAATATGAATAAAAGAGATTTGTTTACATTTTACACGTTAAAAAATAAACGTTAATGTATAAAGATAACATTCAGTATTTATTGAAGCAAGGTTATCTTAAGGAAAAATTAAGAACAAATGACTGGAAGCTCTTGAATAAAATTTAATTCTTTTTTTCAAAAAGCATAATTTTAGTATATTAATATTTTTATTCTTATTACACAGAACTTACATCTTAACATTGTAAAATTGAAATTTAAAATCTCGAAATATGAAACAATAGGAAATTTCTGTGATTCAAACACCCACGTTTCCTGAGGTAAAGTTTGGAAATTTGAAATTTCAAAAATCTATTAATGTACGAATTTATTAGATCTAATTATCCTTTAAAGAGCAATAAAAATGTTGAGATTTTATTATAAAAAAAACTCAAACTATGGTTGAGTTTGCATAACTTTTTTGCATGAAAGTTGTTGACTTCGACTACAATGTGAAATTAGATTTACGCAAATTCAATGTAAACATTGCTACCAAAGATGTCGGAAGTTTGAACTAAACTGCTTTCAAAAAGAACAAAGTATATGTTTTAAAATGATTAATTAATCGTATTGTATAAAAATAATATAATCTCAAAATCATATAGAGCGCGGAAGTCTAGTATCTAGTATAAGGAAATGACAAATATTAAATCTTACATTAATCAATCGGTTTAGATCAAAGGTTACGCACATTGTTGACATGATGCATTTGACTCGTTTGAACTTGAATTAAAAATCTTGATTATTTGTAGCTGATAATGCGTTTCCGTCTTCCGATCGCAAGCTTTTGCGTTCACTGAATAAATACAGAAGATTTTCCTCATTTATAAATGCGTAAATTTAAAAAAGTAAATTTCAAAACGGCCATCAGAGCTCAAAACCGTTACCATGGCAATGAGACATTTTCAAATTTGACGATTTAACATTTGACAATTACAATTACACGATTTTGATATTGCAGGTTGTTGTCTTTTGCAATGACGAATCGTGATGAATTGATATTTCTACAATCTGGATTTTGAAACAACTGTAAGAACCACAAAGGCCCTCGTTTGTCAAAATTGCACGCAGCCCAAGTAATTAAAAAATCTCCTCTGAGTGAAGCAAAAAAAACAATATAAATATCTGTATCTTTCAGTCAATTATCTCCTTTGAAAATTCGACAAGAGCACAAGAAGCTCGCGTACTATGGAAGGGCGATCGTATGTTTTGAAAATTCTCGCTTACGAGTCAGTCATGGCAGATCTCATTCTGGATTTTCAAAAACTTTAGTCGTTGGATATAAAAGGAACCCCATCTTCGAAATTGAACATTCTGATTCCCCGAGTGCAAGACTGTCTGCAGGTGAAACCTAAAAAATAGCTCATGTAAAAAATTTCTGCAACGTTAAGTTTTTTTTAAAGTTAAGTTATTATTTTAACAATTTTTCATTTCATCGAAGAAGCATAATGAATAATGATATAATGAATAAACTGAGATTGACTTACAATTGAATTCAGTTGGATCTAGATTAATATTTGTCTGGCCTCAAAAAGAAACATTGGGTCAAAAAATCACCAACATTTTACAACCAGCACTGCACACTGTGCTTAGCATCCTCATGTGTGCTGGCGCAATGCACCTCTGGCCCGGCATGTTTTTACCTACGGAACTGCCTCAAACGGGTATCAAGATCGCTCCTCCACTTCGATGCAACATCATTGAACCAAGATGGAACGACACAAGCGACCACTTATCTTGATGCCTCTTTTTATTCCAAAACCAACTTTTTGTACTACAAAATAAAACTACTAATGTATCTTAATGATAAATTTTAAATAGAACAAATAAAATTATATTATATCGAGGAAATCCAGTCTCCAACGTTAGTACAGCCAACCTTAAAAAGAACATTTCTAAAAATATTTTTTTTTCAAACAAAAGATCTATTATGTGTTTTATGATGAACTGCGTCAAACCGGGTCGTTTTATGTTTTGTGAGCAAGTCAATGAGATGCGAGACTTAGAATAGAGAATAACAATATAGGTATGAATGAACTCATATCTTCTTTTCATTGATAACCTTACTAAAAAAAAAGTTTTTCTCAAGATTTTAAAGAGGTAAGATTTCTCCAATGATACCAAGTCTGAAAAAGCATTATTTTTCTTACATATTTACACTTGTTTTACATCCTGCCGAAATCATTGTAAAATATTACAAAAATAAATAGAAAAAATCAAGATTAATAAATGACGAGTAAGTATCAAGCTCGAACTTTTTTCATTTATATAGCGTTCCAATGAACTTTACTCTGACCCGTCAGCGACATCATCATTCTTTAATCTTTGAAGAGTTGTGAAACACAATCAAAATTGCAAACTTTGATTTTTGAATCACTCTTCATTATGACATTCTTATTTGTCAAATTAGACAAATTACTGGATGTTTTTGCCTTGTCACTCAGGCTCTTACACATTGTTATCAATCGATTGGCGTACTGCATGTTCCAAATTACATATCTTATATTTTACTCCACATTTCAATAGTCATTGCAACTCAATTGCAATTCATCCCGCAATTATTTCTAAATTTTAAATTATTTCTAAATTGTTAGAAACCAGTCATAGTTTAGATTACTTAAAAATCAATATTTAGAAAAAATTATGTATCTGGTTCCAATATCAATCAATGGCAGCGTTGACGAATAAATAGAGGTAACTGGTAACTGGTTCATCGACTCGTTATTCAACTTTTCATCTTGGTCGCTGCCACCATCTGGCTTGATACTACATTGAAATTGCAATTATTCAGGAATCCCAGTGGCGTGTCGACGCAGCAAATTTTAATCTATAAGATCATCTAAAATAAGTGAGACATGTATCGCAATATTCAGTCAGAATTGCAACTGAAACAAAAAGAACTACGCAGTTTTGTTTATGCATCAGTCGTTAATGGAAAGACGTTAAGTTTTGATGTCTTACAAAAATTTTTTTCTCCCATCATATTGATTTAAATTTTTGATCGTGGTACCATCCACAAAACATTACAATGAATTTGAAAATAAAAAATTCTTTTTGTATTAATCAATTTAAATTGATTTGAAAAATGTAAAGCTTAAAGTGCGAGTGTTCAATTCTGATACACAACTATCCCCACCTGAAATGCATCTCTTGGCGAACTAAATGTTTCATTAGTATGACTGCACACTTGTACGTTAGTCGTGAACAATAGTGGATCTGACTTTGATCACAGATGGATCTCACCTCGTTACTTTTCTCGATCATCATCTCGGCAGTGACATTTAAAATCATTCTCTTCTCCCTTAAAGTATGGCAATACAGAAAAATTATTAACAAAATTCCCGGGCCGAAGTGTCCACCCTTTTTAGGAATTACATTGGAAGTGGCAAAAAAACCTGTCGAAGGTACTTTCTCCATTTTTTTAAATTTTCAAGAAAAATTTTTTTGACTTTTGATTTATTTCTTTTTTATTTTCTTTAGATCGCTTGGAGTACCTCAAAAATTTAACGTACCAATTTAAAGATGGAATAGTTAGGGTTTGGGTTGGACCGAATGCCACTGTATTCATCCGAAAACCAAGACAAATGGAGGCATGTAACTTTTGTAAACATTTGCAACTGAACACTGAAAAGATTCACAAATTTAATTAGACTCAATTCAATACAATGACTAGTATTTGTAAACAAAATTTTTGTCATTTCAAGGTCATTCTTCCTAACACTGTTCAAATCACCAAGTCCTTGGTTTACAATTACATTAAAACATGGTTGGGTGAAGGACTCGTAACATCGACAGGTATGCGAAACCCTATTGTTTCCGCGCCAATTAAAAAAAATGTTACATCAAAAATGTAACGTCAAAAATTGTTACTCAAAAGCACTAATTACATTTTCTCTTTATATAGGATCCAAGTGGCATCATGACAGAAAAATGATAACACCTTCTTTCCATTTTGGAGTATTGGAACAATTTTCAGAAGTAATGTTCGAAAAGACACAAGTTTTGAACGACATCATTGCTGAATGGGTGGTAAAAAATCCAAAAAAACCAATCGATATTTTTGATTACACAGTGAGGTGTACCTTGGATGTAATATGTGGTAATAAGTGACTCATTATTTTTTATCTACTATTTGAAAAAAAATTAAAGCGCAAACTTTCTCAATTTTACAAAATCGAAGTTTTTAAAATCAAAAGAGTACTGACTTGAGTGTTTAGAAAATAATTACACGTTATCTAACTTTGCACAGTGTTACATGACTAATAATAATAAACACATTCTGTGAACTCGAGAAAAAAAATAATTGTCAACTGCAATGCAGACTTTGTCCCTACTTAGTGATCTCAGAAATAAAACATTAATATCTTTACAGAAACTGCAATGGGACTGACACTTGACTGCCAACGGGACAAGAACAGTGCTTATGGACAAGCTGTTCATACGTAATTATTCTAATATTTTTTTTTCATTTCATTATAAATGAGAAAAATAACAAGTTAGTTATTTGAACTAATGTGAATTGCAATTTTTTTTGAAACAGATTTTCCGTTCTTACAATAAAACGAATTGTACGACCCTGGTTAAAATCAGATTTCATCTATTACAAGACGAAAGATGGAAAAGAATACACGAAGGCTGTTGAAACGATGCACGAGTTTTCAACCAAAGTAAAGATAAATATTTCTACTGATGTATCCTTTGCACTAAACCAAATAATTTTAATTTCATTATTAATTCCATAGGTAATAAAGATAAAGCAAGAGGAGCGAAAGGCAAATAAGATGCTTCAGTCTACAGATTATAGTGACGAGACAGGTTTATATCAAATTGAAACTTTTGCTTTTGTTTACATTTTGAATTATAACATTCAGTACAGCTTAATATGGATTTTGTAGGTTCAAAGAAAAGGAAAGCATTTTTAGATCTACTATTAGACACCGTTGAAAGTGAAAACAAATCGATGAGCAATGAAGAGCTGAGAGAACACGTTGACACTTTTATGTTTGCTGTGAGTTCAAAATAATAACAACTTGTTAATAAAAAAATTGAATTTAAAGTAATGAGAATATTTTGTAGGGCCATGACACAACTGCCACTGCTATCAGTTGGGCCATCTTTTTGTTGGGTCATCATCCGGAAATTCAAGAAAAAGTACACAAGGAATTAGACGAAGTGCTAGGAAACTCGTCAGAACGTCCTAGTCAGAAAGATTTGGCAAATTTAAAATATCTCGAACTTGTGATGAAAGAAACATTGAGACTATATCCAAGTGCTCCACAAGTTTCTAGACATGTCACCGAAGACATAGAAATAGGTTTGTAAAAGAAAAACGTTACAAAATTTAATTTATAAAGAATGACGAAAAAAAATAATAAAAATTATTTGTTTAGATGGTTACAAAATTCCAAAGGGAACGACACTAGTCATAGGAATATTCTTGCTCCACCGAGATCCTGAAGTCTGGCCAAATCCGGATAAATTCGATCCGGACAGATTTCTGCCAGAAAATATGAAAGGTCGACATCCATACGCTTATGTTCCTTTCAGTGCGGGACCGCGAAATTGCATTGGACAAAAATTCGCTATGATGGAATTCAAAATTATTTTAGCAAGTATTTTAAGAAAGTGGAGAATTAAAAGTGCTCGCTCGATACAGGACACGAAGATGGTCAGTGCGTTCATTCTGCGTCCACACGAAGGAATTCCTGTTTATTTTACGCCCAAGTGATTTTATACGCATCTGTACTTTTTTAAAATTTAATACAAATATTTTTTTCACGGAATGATGTCTGTTTTGCTTTTTGATTTTAGTTATTCGAGTGATGTTTTATTCAGGTTTAATAATCAATATTCAAGATGCAATTGTATATGTTTTTACAAATTTTATTTAATAATACAGAATAACCAGCCGTTAAAGTTATCGTTTACCTCCCACACGCGGTGCAGCCTTTTGTTGGATTTTCGTGGCTTTTTGTTTCGGAGCGGCTTTGGGCTTGGCTGGTGCGGCGGCCTTCTTCGTGGCCTTGGCAGCCTTTTTCTGTTCTTTCGCAGCCCTAAATATGAACAAAATATTAGTATCTATTTTGAAAAAGATCATATCAAATGATATATTTTTAGTAAAAATGTTAGGACCCGCAAAGCCAAGCAATGTAATAGCAAATTTGCATACAATCCTGGGTGAAGCAGCCCTTCTTTTAATCTAAGACATTCTGAAATCGAACTTTATAAGCCAAAAATCCGAGGAACAGATGTCTGCATAAACTTTGAAAAGATTAAACTCAGAAAAAATAAATAAAACGTACTTAATAGCCTGTTCTCTTTGGGCTTTCCTGATTTCTGGCTTGACATTTCTCTTGGCAAGGATGTCAGTGAGCGAAGCGCCGACAATAGCACGTTGGTATTTCTGCGTACGCCTGGTACGTTTTTTTGATTGTTCTTCTTCCTGACCCTTCTTGTGCTTTCGCCTGCAATTGTATATTTTGTTTATATTTTTTATTTTAATGTTACAAACTTTTGTTGTTATTTGTTATTTTTTTTTGAGAGAGAATTCATGTAAACAAAACAAAATTAATGATAAATTACCTGTACAAAACAGTCCACGTCACGTTTCTTGGGTTTCTCTTCATCAAATGTGCGCGTTCGCACTTGGAATTCAAGAAAGTGAACACCTAAAATTATAACAATAAACGTAAACAAAGTTGATTAACGTAATGTGAATTTAACCGTTATCAAAAACGTCAAGAATTTGATATGCACTTTTTTAATGGAATTTGCATTGATATAAAAAAAGATACATAAAACAAAGTATTACCTTGCCGTCAGCTTTGACCATGGTTTTGCCATGGCCAGGGTACATTCGGTACCCGCTGTAAGCGCACAATCCAATCCTACAAAAATAAAATGTCACATCAAAATCTAATCACATAAACATTGTTTAGTTGGTTTGATGTTTAACACAAAAATCAATCCTCGGCATTGTCACGTTTTCCAGCACTACGAGAACCAAACTAACCAAACAAATCATCGATTTGTATGTCACATTATTTGCACCAATTTTAACAAATTTGACATTAAATTTTGGTATCGATAACTAGTGCAACACCGTCAAATTGATTTTCACTCATCGTTTTTGCAATTTTCACAAAGATTGTTGCAATATTTATAGATTTCTTTGGCTCTAAACTTACTTCATTTTGATTCGATTATTGTTGAAAACGAAAAGACTCGACGTCGTAGACCGATCTCACGCTTCGTAATTGGTAGTTTGTGAACTGGCCTTGCTATAATTGTAAATTCAGCTTGAGAAGAGGATAGAGGGTGCAGCGATCGCCTGAGTTGTAGGAGCAGAGATGCAGAGATAGAAGTATACACAAAAAACAATAACTTTGACAGTTATAAACAAACTTATCATTCTCATTGATTATTACAAACAATAAACAGTTGTTAATGTTCTAAAACTTAAATATTTCATCATAAATTAAAAAATTGTCTATAGATTCGAATACACAAGAAAGGAACCCTATAAAAAATCTGCAAAATGTCGTCGGTAAGTTTTTGTTATACAATTTTTTATGCAACATAACCTAAGAATAATTTGTAAACATTCAATATTTGTTAACATTTGCTTTCATTTATTTATATTTAGAGACCAGACGATCACAGGCGAAAATGGGACCGTGAGGAGTTTGAAAAAATTGCCTTGGAAAGGTTGCAGCAAGAAATAGCTGAAGATGAGCTAGGCATTCCAAAACAACCTGCGGTCAAACGAGAATTATTAAAGCAACGCGACTACAAGGTTGATTTGGAATCGAAATTAGGAAAAAGTGTGGTTGTCAACAAAAATACCCCATCCTCCCAAAGCGGAGGGTATTATTGCAATGTCTGTGACTGTGTTGTCAAAGATTCTATTAACTTTCTCGATCACATCAATGGCACCAAACGTAAGTGCAATTCATTTTAAAAATTATTGCTATGTCATTTTAATATAATTTTCAGAACAGCAGTTTTTATTATTGATTGTTATTATTTAAGATCAAAGGAATTTGGGTATGTCCATGAAAGTTGAACGATCAACACTGGATCAAGTAAAAGCAAGATTTGCATTCCACAAAAAGAAGCATGAAGAAAAGAAGAAAGACTATGATTTGGCGGATAGAATGAAAGAGCTGGAAGAAGAAGTAAGAATATTATTTTTTCACTTAAGCAAATGTTACTTTCTTTGTAATTATTTTAATGAAGTACAAATTTGTATTTTAATACGAATATATTTTTAATGTAGGAAGAAAAACGTAAACTGTACCGAAAAGAGAAAAGGAAGGACAAGAAAAGAAAAATCGATGACATTGAGGAAGAAGAGACAAAAGGCGATGACGAACTATCTGCAGTGATGGGATTTTCAGGATTTGGTTCAAAGAAAAAGTAAACGTTAATTTACTTTGTGATTTCTTTTATTGTAAATATTATTACGATATCACTACTTATCATATAGTTCAGAGCAAATGCAACAATCATTGATGAAGTGCACTAGTGATTTAACAACAATAAATAGTAAAGAAGAAGGAACTCGTAATATTTCTCTTACAAATACTGACCTGAGATATTTCGATAAATATTTTTGTTAATTTTCGAACACTTTGATGAAATACTAAAATGTTACTAATAGTTATGACGTAAATGAATTACTGAAACTTACATTAAAATGTGGTTTTGTTCAAATTCTTACTACAAGTGTTGTAAAAAATGCATCAAAATACTGTCATTTTTGAAAATACTTGTTAACATTGGTACGTGATATTTCGGTGAATGTTGAATTGTCTTGGTTTTGACAGAGCCATAAGTGTAAACTCTTTGAAGAACCGCTCGTGCTAATGTTCGTTCGAGCTCATAATATTTATCCTCTAGTGTAAACCACATTGCTATAGCAAATCTATGACCATGCAATATGCCACGTACAGCATGAAGATTTGTTTGGTCTGATGTGAAAGCGACCATCCGCCCACAGCGAGGCTTAACAGAAGCCTCGATTGCTTTCAGCGAATCGTCATGAGTGAATATAAATTCACCACCCACGAAGTTATCGTTCAAGTACAAAATTGCAGAGTAATCGCGCCAAGTGTAAGCAGGGCTTTGGCGAGCACAACTTTTATTGTTTATGATGCAGTTGTCTGCATGGATCGCAAGGCTTGGATCATCACGAATTTTTAGCGCATCTACAAAATCCAATTTCACCAGCAGTCAACTTTAAATGGAATAATTTTGAAAGATTAAAGAAGTACAATTACTTTATAGGTCGTTTTTATACCTTTTGATAAAGAGGAGCGTTTTGTAAGATGAGTGAACGTGAAATATAATTGATCGCTGATGTTGAAGTATTTTTTAACGTGATTTTGAACAGTTTCTGTGACGTCTAATAATAACTCAATAGGGCGCGGGTCAATGATTCCGAAGTAAGTAAGCTGTCAGACAATTTTAGAGTTGAACCATAAAAGCAAAAACAAATGTTTAACCTATTAGAATTATATTAGAATTATAGCAGTAAAGTTGTCTATTTTGGTACCATAGCCAGTCGCCCAAAGCTCGCCCCTTCAAATTGCTCAAATCGAGAATTTGGACTTTTTCTATTAATGTAACCGTTTCCCTCAATGACTGCACCCTGTAAATTAGAGGAAAAACATGAAACATTGTTTAATTTTATACATTTTTTTAAACAATACAGCTATACGTTGGCCATTTTTATGATTGAATCACATTCAGCTTGACTGAGCAATCCTTCCGCTAAATATCTCGATTTTCCTCCAAGATCATGTTCTGATGCTGTAATTTTGATTTGCTTTTGATTTCTCTCTGGTTTTGCAGCCATATTTATTTGATCGAAATCAGGCTCTTTTCGAATTTTCATCTCTGGTGAGACAGGCATTATCTGAAATCACATCGAAAATCAATAAGAAATTTATTTAAAAAACATTATTTTTACATTTTCCGCGTTCAATTAATGTTATTAAAAGTACAATTGTACTTGTTTGCAGTTCTGCAAACACAGATGTACTTCTAGTTGCATATAACAAGGAGCTTTTTGCAACAAATTCTGTATGGTTCATTACAACAAATCAATATTAAATTATTTTTTTTTGTTCTCATTAATTGTATAATCATGTGTATTATCAATTGCATGAGTTTGATAATAATAAAAGCTTTTTGAATTTCATGTATAAGGAGTTATAAGATCATAACCCTTACGACTTTTTGCAAAACAACTCATCATAAATCAATCATTAAAAGTGCATAGCAACGTTATACGTTAATAAGTGTATGTGTACGTTATATTCTCCAATTGGACTAGGAACAATACAAAAATAGCGTTCAATTAAAAATATTCTAAATTTAGAAAGAAAAGTATTAAGTCTGAATTTTTTCACACTTAGGAACCATTTTTGCCAATCAAAATATTTCCTATTAATGCATTCGGTATTTACCTTTTTGAGCGAATGAAAGCTCTTCGAAGTACCTGGGAAATCATCATCACTTGTCGACCTAACTTGGGATTTTTTATTCATAAAATCAAGTAATTTAATAAAAGATGCTGCTTCCTGAAAAAAAATACTTTATTAGAAAATTGAAATATACTGCACATGCAAAATGTGTCAACTACATCACATCATCTCTTTTTGTTTTTCGCCAGAGTATCCGAAGAAAAAGATAGTGCATGCATGTAACTTACTTTTTCTGAGCACGCTTCTGTTAACAATCCGATCGTTACTAAAAACAATTATTTTTGTTAATCATATTTAATTGTGAAAAATTGTAATGAGTGTAATTGAATGTAATCAAATAAGTGATTCATTCTGTTAAACAATGAAGGAATTTTTTTAGTTCGAGTTTTGAATTCCATAGAAAATGCCACAAAAACTAGTAGCTCAAATTTAATAACACACGCTTGTCAATGTGATTTTTTAAAGACCCCCTTTGAAAAAAATATAAGAATAAATACATGAGGCATTGCTAGAGAGAGCAGATATTCTAATCTTCATGTCTTTTCATACAATTTTTTATTTAAAAGACTTGAAATGAGGTTTTCTTATATAAACAAGAAACGAGATCTCTTTGCTCTCAAAATGTTTTTATGACAATGAACCATATGATTTGATATCTGATATATCAGATATATGCATTTACAAACATTTTCGCATCAATTGATCCGTTTCAAAAATGTCATTTTTTTTATTTAACATCATCGGAGTCTATAAATCATTACAATATGCATTAAAAACAGGCTTGTGAATGTAATTAGTTTTTTTTATCTTTAACTAATTAAGTCAAATATGTATAAAATAACGATTTTTAAAAATGCTGCATTCCTTGCAAAAAAAGCACACAAACTGTTCGCTTCGTCTGTTATCCAGAAATTTAAACTTCTCTGGATGTCAACTGCAACCGATTATTAATTCTATACTTAGTGGTCTAACGTATTCTAATGAGAATACGTTACGAGATCACTTTTTTCATCAAATTGTCATACATTGAACATTCAACAAACTTGCTCACTCATTACATGTATCGTTTTGATCGTAGATGAAAAATAGTCACGAAAAAGTTGACAAATCAAAAAAAAGGGGGGGGGATTCAAAAACTTATTTAATGCAAGTAGTATTTGCCTGATACAGAGAGTAGTTGTAATCTTATGACCGTGCCGTTAGTGTGTACTAATAGTGAGTTGCAAAGTGTCACTCAAAATGTTTCAAATTATAATCTACGTTATTTTGATTCTATACATTTTCAATTTTTACTTAAATTATCGTCGGATGGGACGATTTTTGGGTATAATACCGGGTCCTCCCGGCATTCCCATTATAGGGAACATGATTGAACTGTTTAGTCTAACCAAATGTGGGTGAAAATCTTGAAATTAATTTAATTGTTTATAGAATCTTCATTAATTTAGTACATTTACAGCCAACATATGGGAATATTTATCAGCAGGGATAGAACTCTATTATCCTGTATGCAAACTTTCAGGGCTAAACTTAGGAGGTGTTATTATCAGTGAGCCAGAAGACATTGAAGTAAGTGCATACTGAGTTGTAGAAAAAAAATTCTGAAACAATTAAATTATGATTACCGAGTTATCATCATTTATTTCTAAAATACAGATTTTATTAAATAGTCCGAAGTTCATTGAAAAAAGCTTTATATACATGTATCTCAGAAGTTGGCTTCGTGATGGACTTTTGACAAGCACGGGTGAATTTTACTGATCTCAATTTATTTTGCATATCTGTTACAAATTTCATAATGAATAATTGGAACAGTTTTTAATTTACAATTTAGAGCTTTTTTACTATTATTCATTATGGTATGATTAACAACCTCGACTTTATTAGGTAAAAAGTGGGTTCATAGACGGAAAATGCTGACTCCAGCATTTCACTTCAACATATTGCAAAAATACGTTGATATTATGAGCGAACATGGTCAAAAAATGGTAATCGATATCAAAATACACAACAAAGCTGTGGTGCTCAAGTTAACTCCATTCTTAGCAAAGTACACTCTTAGTGTTATTTGTGGTAAATTATGAAAATATTACGAAATACTCATTTAGAGAAACATCAGAAAAAAAAGTTATAGTCTCTTTCAATTATAAAGCAAATTGTAAAATAATTTTGTCATATGGATAGAAACTGCTATGGGTACCCCATTGAAAGATAACGATGGAGGACAATCAGCAAAATATTTGAAAGCTATTTATGACATCGGTGAAATAGTTGTTGAAAGGTAACAAAATGAGAAATAGATTACTGGACAAACAAATCATCTGCAAAATTTACGTCAACAGATTTTTTACCATATGGAACCCATTTGTTATTATTGATAAAGTATTCAATAATTTCACCCGATTGGGTATGAAACATAAACAAGTTCTTAAAACTTTGCACGGTTTCTCGGCAAAAATTATAAATGAACGAAAAGAATATCACCAAAAAACTAACGGCAAATACTTGAAAGACTTCGAATTATCATTAGACAAACAAAAACTCGACGACAAATTGGAATTTGATCATATAAAAAGTAAGATTATTCACTTTTTCAATGCCTGCAACATTTAAATTTTCATACAAATTGCTGTTCTTTTTTAACTTTTGTATTTTTTAGCCAAAAAAAGACGAATGGCAATGCTTGATATTTTAATATCAGCACAGAGAAGAAACGAAATTGATGACCTTGGAATTAGAGAGGAAGTTGATACATTTGTTTTTAAAGTGAGAATCAAAAAATGCAATGCATTATGTTTGAGAATTTGCAATTAGAATTATATTTCTTTCATTTAATTACTGCGAGTAGGGTCACGATACTTCTGCAGCAGCTTTGACATATTCAATCCAATTGCTCGCACAACATGCCGAAATTCAGGTTTGTGTTTTGATATTAAACTCTATATCATATGAAACAAGTTCTGAAGTTAATATTCTGCTGAATATTTAGGCAAAGGCAAGACACGAAGTAAATTCGATATGGAATTCATGTGACGGCAAATTTGGCATGTCAGAATTGACTAAAATGTCTTATCTCGAGAGATGCATCAAAGAAACACTTAGGCTTTTTCCAAGTGTGGTGTTTTTATCGCGTCAACTGAATGATGATTTGTTACTAAGTACACGAAGACCGTTCTAATATATAGAGTCTACAATAGTTCTATAATAGTCTTTACTACAATACATTTGTTTCCCCAGAAAACTACTTGGTCCCTGCAGGATCAACAGTAGCATGTGTTGTTTATGATTTGCATCGTAATCCTCGACATTGGAAAGATCCTTTGAAATTTGATCCAGATAGATTTCTACCAGAAAATTCTGTTAATCGTCATGCCTACGCCTACATACCTTTTAGTGCTGGACCAAGAAACTGTATAGGTAGCACTATAAAATATTCATTATTCAAAATGCTGTCAAAATTAATAACCATGTTTTCGTTTTCAGGACAAAAGTTTGCTCTTATGGAGTTGAAAATGATGTGCGCATATCTTCTTCGCAATTTTTACATAGAATCCATTGAGCGTTATGAGGATTTTGAGCGCTCACCAGATTTGATATTAAGACCACAAAAAGATATCCACGTTAAGTTTATACCCATAGAATCCAAATTTTAAGATATACGAAATTGTTACTCACCTTTATAATAAGCTAATTTTAAGTGGTGATAGTGATTGGTTAATTTTTCACTATGATGTTTTCCATTTATTGCATTGTACCACCGACGTCGAAAGCGCTTGCACTGAATAGAATATTGATGGTCTGAAAATATTGATGGATTATATTTGAATTAACATTTGAAATGTTTAAAGCCAATATGATAATACATACCTAACCATCGTCTAAACCTATCTGGGAAATTCAAATGTTTTTTGGTAGTGCTTTTATGAAAAATCATATACGCTGCAGTATATTTGAAATCTAGGAATATATTGTTTGATGCATGATGATTCATAAAATAATGTTCTGAACATTTTAAACTCATTTTGCTTTTCAAATGCAAAATCAAATCCATACAAATTTCATTTGTATTACCCCGGTATTTTTGGGACTGGAACAAAAAAGACAAGTTCTTTATTCAATATGGATCTACAAAATCAACAGAGGATAGTTTTTTAGTGTATGCTTAGTGTTATGTATTCAGTAAAGAGGAAATAAAAGCATTATTCTAATTAATGAAAAAAGTCGAGATTAAGATTTTGTGTAAGCCTAGAAAATATTGGATGCATTTTAGAACCGCATATTCACACAATTAATTAATAGGTCAATGCCGAACTTCGCTACCAGTGAAAAAAATTAAATGCTGTGATATTTTCCAATTAGAAAAAAGTGATTATTTTATCTGTTTGGGTTTTGTTTTACATGTAAAGGAAATTTCATATTCCTTATTTTCTTATCGATGACAATTTATTATCAACTTGCTTTATTATACATTGATATTGTCGCTGGAAAGTACTGGAGAAAAGTCATAAAATGTTAATAATTCAGTCAAGTAATTTTTTTTTTCTGATACAAATATAGTAGTTGGGACTGATGAGTGCGTGTTACAAGTGAGTTGCTGAGTGTCACTTAAAATGTTTTAAATTTTGATTTACATCATATTAAGTCTTTTGTTATTTACCGACGAATGGAACGACTATTGAGCGTGATACCGGGTCCTCCAGGTGTTCCCCTCTTGGGAAATATGATACAACTGTTTAGTCTAACTAAATGTAAGTAGACGTGCTAAACAATATACTCTATAATGCAATTATTTATAATTGAGTATACAATTGTAGTCAACTTATAGGAATACGGATCTATTCAATCGCAACTCTATAATCCTGTGTGCAAACTAGCAGGACTAAATGTAGGGGCATTAATATCAGTGAACCCGAAGATATTGAGGTACGATTACAAATTTCAGCACATGAAAAAAAAATAATAAATAAAAATAAAAAAAAAATTGCTCTGCTAAACTAATCAAAGAATTTTATTTGTTATTTTAGATTTTATTATAAATAGCCCAAAACACATTGACAAAAGTTTTTTTGACATCTATCTCAAAAGTTGGCTTCGTAATGGACTTTTGACTAGCACAGGTAAAATTGAACCAATTATTTTTAATGATATTTTATTCCTTTTATAATAGACAAATTTGTTGAATCGCACTTGCTGTATATCGAAAATATATAATACTTTATTATCCTTCCACGATAGGCGCAAAGTGGAGTCTTAGACGTAAAATGTTGACGCCAGCTTTTCATTTTAATATATTGCAAAAATACGTTGATATCATGAGGAAACATAGGTATTTAAGAAATGGTAACGGATATGAAGAGTCACAATAAACCCGTCCTAGTCAAGTTGACCCCTTTCTTCATCACAAAGTACACTTTTAGTATCATTTGCGGTAAATCGAGAATTATCTAATAAGAGTCGATAATTCATTGTGGTACAAATTTTAACTCGGATCTTCGTTTCTGATGGTTGCACAGAAACTCCTATGGGAACACCATTGCATGACAAGCATAAAGAGAAAGCAGAAAAATATCGATCTGCAATTTATGAAATCGGTCCAATAGTAGTGGATATGTATGGAAAAAGATGAATTAATTGCTAAAAAGTTTGACAAAGTGAGAAAATTGTCTGAATACGATATTAACAGATTTTTTTCAATATGGAATCCATTAGTTATCATTAATAAGATATTAAACAGTTTCAACCGATTGGGTTCGAGGCATAAGCAAGTTTTGAAAACTTTGCACGTTTTTTCTACAGAAATAATAAATGAGCGAAAAGAGTATCATCAAAAAACCAACGACGAGTATTTGAAAGACCTAAAATCACCAACAAGGGGAGAAAAACTTAACAATGAGACGAAAACTGATGGTTACATGAATGGTAGGAATCTCATTCCTTGGAATTACTGGAATTACTATAAAATCATTCGTTTAAACTTCAATTATTGCACTTTTTTATTGGAATTTCGTTTTTGCCATTTTCATACAAATTGCTGTTCTTTTTCAACTTTGGTATTTTATAGCTTAAAAAAGACGAATGGACAATGCTTGAAATTTTGTTATTAGCACATAGAAGAGACGAAATCGACGTTCTTGGAATCAGGTAAGAAGTTGATACATTTGTATTTGAAGGATAAGAAAGATGATATAATTTCGTGAAATATTTTATAAATTGAATGTGGCTTTTCATGATAAAACTAGGGTCACGATACTACAGTATAGCAGCTTTTACATTTTCAATCCAATGTCTATACTAGCGCAGCATTTTGAAATTTAGGTTTGAGTCTCAACATAGGTGGAAGTATAAGAGTAAGTATGGACAAAATGTTATTTCCCGTTTCAGGCTAAAGCCAGAGAAGGAGTAAATGCGATTTTGGACTCATGTGATGGCAGAATTGGCATAGCAAAGTTGAATAAAATGTGTTACCTTGAAAGATGCATTTAAGAAACACTAAGACTTTACCCGAGTGTAGTGTTTATATCGCGTCAACTAAATGATGATATGAAACTGATTATATCAAGACCCAACCATTCGTTCAAATATACAGATCATGAGATTTGTGTTTCTCAGTTATAATATATTACTCAACTTGTGGGAGAAGCAGGGGGCATGCCACGAGTGAGGTAGCACGAGCGAAGCGAGTCCGCTCACGAGTGAGATGCCCTCTGCTTCCCCCACCAGTTGAGTAAAATAAAACTTTGTTCTACTAGTAGAAAGCATGATAAATTTTATTTGTTTTCCAAAAAACTACTTGATCCCTGCTGGAACATCAGTTGCGTGTCTTATATTCGATTCGATTCGATTTGCATAGATATTTTCGACATTATAGATGGATCATTTGAAATTTGATCCAGATAAATTTCTACCAGAAAATTCTGTTAATCGTCATGCCTACGCCTACATACCTTTTAGTACTGGACCAAGAAACTGTATAGGTAGGACTATCAAATATTCATTTTTCAAAATGCTGTCAAAATTAATTGACATAATTTTGTTTTCAGGACAAAAGTTTGCTCTAATAGAATTGAAAATGATGTGTATATCTTCTTCGCATAATTTTCATATGGTAGCCATTGAACGATACAAAGACTTCCAGCGTTCGCCAGATTTGATTTTGGGACCGCAAAATTATATTCACAATTCATGCCTATTGAACCAAAATCTTGACAATTTGTTCATTAACTTTTGAGAACGTTCACATAATATGTCACGCGGTTTGGGGGGAAGGGGCGCACTGGTATGCAAATTTGTGGTTTTGATGACTTGGATTGAACTTCGCCTATTGTTTCAAAAGTTCGAAGGAGAAAATCTTTCCATAAAAGATTTACAATCATGTACATTTTAGGTTCAAAAAGAGATTATGAAAGGGACAATAAAACAAAATATAGTTTCCAACCTTTATAACATGCATGGAAGATAATTTTTTCCTATATGGAACGTGTTACTTAGACAAATTTGAGTATTTTATGGGCTATATATTTTGTGGATAACCAATCACCATCGGTTTTAACTCTTACTCTAGCTGTTAATTTTTTCAGAGTGTAATGCAGTCTGGATTGCCACGTTGGGCGGTTCCCTGCCGATTGGGCGGGAAAAGGTCTTCTGCTCGCGGGTAAAAACTTCTTTTGCGGTTTTCCGCCCGTACGGCGGTTTTCGTAAAATAAATCTGTTGGGCGGTTTGGGCGGGAACACAATCACAATTACTTAAAAAATTTTTTTGATAAATTTTGTTATGTCACAAAGGGGGGTAGGGGTCACGATGTTGTGATGTGACACTGTGTGACAAGGAGGGTGGGTGTGATGTATAATCTGAACGTTCCCTTTGTGGAATTCTAAGTAATGCTAATAACCATAATGGTTAATTGTATCAATTGCTTTTTACTTGCACCTATAGTGATACTTTTTTATAACAACACTTTAAAAACTAAATATTATGCGAGAAGCTCGAGGAAGGATTAGGGCGCGAATTAGTATATGAGTATTTTTATTCAAAATACATTTTACAATAATTGTATTTCTTAAAATTCTTTTTAAATAATTAAAAAATAAGTAGGTATGTTACAAAGTCACATTGCAGATAAATGGCAATGGCACATAAGTAAATCATCATACACTGATGATCAGTCACATACATAAAACTCTCATTTTTACCCTTTAATTTACCTCATTTTCTGATTCAACATCATTGTCTGAATTTACTTCCGAGTCACTTTTACTGTCAGACTTTATTTGGAATTCATCGTTGATAAAACGAAGCATCATCAGTTCTGACATTTGTCGTTTAATATAGCGAGTTGCTTCCTAAAAAATGAATTTGTCAATTTTCATTTGAAATAAGAGACCACTTAAATTATATTCGGTATGATTTCGGGTCATTTTACTTGTCTTGGTACGAAATATCCTTTTTTGAACTTTGGCAGGGCAGCATAATATTGTTTATTACTTAGCATGGTTTGATCTGCAGGATTAAATAGCAAGTAACTTTCTGCTGCCGAGCACGCTTCTGCCAACAATCCAACTGTGAATAGACAATGATTTAATAAATAGTTAGAACGATTCCAAAATACTATTTCAAATATAATTTTTGTTAATTATAGAAACTTAAACAAAATTTATCTTCGTGATATTATCTTCTTGATATTTTACTTCATGATCAATAAAAAGTTGTTCATTATTTTATTCGATTTATTTTTCTTTTGATTTCCTGTAGACACTGTAAAAAATTAACCTTGAAAAAAGTTATATTTACATGTATTTCATACCTACAATTTTATTAACAGAACGAAGCACGTTTGAAAAAAAAAAACTTAAATACTAATTAAATACTTGAATTTGCGATGGACTCATGACTAACTAAGTATCACAAATATATTTTCTATAAATGCTATTTAAGATCTGCAAAAATCTAAATAATTCTGGGTTACCTAGAAAAATTTTTTTAATTTCTTCACTTCTGAAGATATCGCCAAAAACAGGCTCTACGGTTAAAAAGTTTTTTGAGATAACTGCTCATCGCCTTCAAGATTTACAGTAATTTATGTGTCATTTTATTCATTCTAGTATAATTTTTAGGTAATACACGGAGCAAATTTTTAGGTAAAGTTTGCACTAAAGGAACAAGAAATATAATGCATATGTAAGATTCACGAAAAATTTTACGAGGAAACCATCAAGAAATACAAAAATGTTGGCCGTTCGCCAAATATGATTCTAAAACCACACAAAGATAATCACGCAATAAATATTCGCACATTCATCTAAGATAAAAATCGATAGAATTATTATTGTCACTCACCTTGGTAGTATGCAAATTGCAAGTAATGATAGTGGTTGGCTAATATGTCATTTTGATATCGTCCATCAATTGTATTCAGCCATCGTGTACAATTTTGTTTGCATTGAAGAGAATATGTATAGTGATCTGGCAACGTAAGAATTAGTTTTTGACGTTATTTTTAAAAAGTTCAAACTTATTTGCAGTGTTTTAATAAAAATGAACATAAAATTACTGGCTAATCCAACAACCAATTCCGAGTGCCATCCTTGGTCAAATGGTCCTTCGCAATAGAATCTACACTCGTCGTCGTTATCGAAATACAAATCTAAAGACTGTTCGAATTCATGAATAGCATTTTTAAAATTTTCTTTTTTATATTCCACAATAGCATTTTTATACAAAATTGTATACGCAGCAGCTTCCAAATCTTTCAATTTGCGTTTTGAGACATCGGAACTGGTAAGGTAATGGTCTAGATATTTCATACTCATCTTGTCATCTGGATGCCATATCAGATACGTAAAAATAGCATTTGCAGCATCCTGATATCTATTCAACTGAAACCAAAAAGCAATTTGTGACTTTAGCGTTGATTAAATCATACAAAAATTGTTTCAAAATATTCTTATTTTAAATCACGTTGGTTTTTGACGATGTTTCGTAATACCAATGCGTTTTTAGCATTATAAAAGGCAACACAAAAGTCGCTTACAGATATAGCGCGTCATAAATTTATAAAGTTAATGCGAATTGTGATGCAGACTTGCATTGCCCCATGGCATAACAAAATTATTTTTGACTACAATAATGAAACTCAAACGAAAGCACTCAAAAGACATAAGGAAGTTTGAAATACTGAAGAATGGAGGGACACTTATTCCTATTTAAAAACATTTTTGTTCAAATTCCTTACTCAATCATTTCATAAAACAGGAACAGTTGACTGTTACAAACATTACTATTAGATTCGTTAATTCGTTTATTACCTGATAATAACAAATGTGGGCATAAGAATAATCATGCAAATCAGAAAAAAGATGTTGCAATTTCGGTGATAATACAGTTAAGCTCCCTTTTCCGTTTTGAGTCTCATAAACATCCTGACATTTAATTAGACAAAGTGTTTCCTTGATTTTTTTCTCATAAAAAATCATCTCGCCAACGAAATGCGTGAACATGGACATGGCATCATCTGCTTCATGTCTGCATTTTTTTCGACAATTTATCGTTCCTTTTCTGTATGCTCGATACCTGAAATAAAACAGTCATCTTCTGTAAATTATAAAATCTTGAAAAATTAATCATGAAAACAATTTTCAAAATTGTTCATTTTCTTTTTACAACACCTTGTGTTGTCGCCATTTTAACATCGATTTCAAAAGTTGTAATTTCAATAACTGCTCATCATATAAACAGTATCTCAGCGCACATTTTTTAAATCCTGATAAATTTGTGTTAATGCGAAATTAAATATCGCACAATCGAACCCATATTGCATTGTTCTGTATTAAACATTTTAAAACAGATGATTCGTACAAGTGTTATGATATATTTTTATGACAAATTGGTTTATAATTTTTCTAACAAATAAATCATCAAAAACTTGCCTCTTTCGTGTTCTTTCAAATAACTGAACACACGATGCAAAATCTTCATCGAGGTAAGCAAAATGTGTTCCTTCTTGCAACTCTTCAATGCTCCATGAATCGGTTTCAGCAATTTTCTCACTTATTTTGGGATCATCTGTCGCTTCATTTTTGTTTATATTTAACGTACTGTTAGTGACCCCCGCATTGGCTTGACACTTGTTAACAACAATTATAAACGATACAAATCCAAAAAACATCCAACGATCGAGAAACATTGCTCTTAAAAAATGTTTCACAAAATTAAGAAAATATTAAATTGACACGATTTTGCACAATCGTCAACGTACAGTGTCATACACAACATATCTCATGAGATTCAACATTGAGATGAAGCTGGATGAAGCAGCACATTATCTTGAACTGTCTTGAACTTTTAAAGTCAATGGGCTGGAAGGTGGCGCCCTCTTTTCGTACAAGTTCGTTCGTTTTCGTAGCGGTTCGGCTGTAGAGTAGATCACCCTCTTTTGTGTGTGTGTCACAGTCAGTCAACCACAGTGTGGTCACAGTGTGTCTGTGAGATCTCGTCAATCTGCATTCTGCATTTCTCCAGCATTCTCGTGCTGAGCGCAAACACGGTTGGTTTTTCGAGTCAACAAAATAAGCGATCACTGTCTGCTGTTTGAGGAAGTGTATTTTGATTCACCGATTTGGTCAGTTGCACGCAACTGACAAGTCCACATTGATAGCACGATGTCCAAGCGGAGAATAGACGTTGTCGATCCCTACGTCAAGCGAAAAGCAGGGTAAGCCGCGCAATCGTACATTTTGTTTGTTTTTAAACCATGTGGAACTGCATCGTTTTTGTCTACGTTGTTCTTTCAATTTTACTTGAAAAAACAACAATCGATAGTTAATTTCGGACAACTAGACGCAAAATTTTTATTTAACCTTCAAATTTCATGGACGCTTCCTGGTATTAAAAACATGTGCGATTGTTGAAATTTTGTTTACAATGTAAACAAATCATGAAACGACTTGATTTTTGCAAATAAACTAACAAAATTTTGTAAACTTGTTTAAGGGTGTTTTTAAATGTTATTGTTTGGTTTTAAGAATGGTCATTTTTATTGTAAGAAAAAAAAACAAAAAACGAAGAATTGAATGTTGATATGGTCTAATTTTGTTGCAGAGATGGCGCTGCGACGGTGAGCAGCGCGGCAACGGCGACCGCGGCTCTGGTGAAAAATCAGATTCAGCTGAACCCGTATAATGGATTGCCGTACACACCACGTTACAATGAGCTATATAAAAAGCGTGTGAACCTGCCCGTGTTCGAGTACAGGGCTGATTTCATGAGACTGCTCGCGGGTCACCAATGTATAGTTCTCGTTGGTGAAACTGGTTCAGGAAAAACCACTCAGATACCACAATGGTGTGTCGAGTATTCAAGGTCCATGGGATCAAAGGGAGTTGCTTGTACTCAGGTTAAAATTAACTCTTAACGTTTTTTGGTATTTGTATTTGCAAAACGAACATATTAGTTTTATTTGTTCGTTTTTTTTTTTTGTTTACAGCCAAGAAGAGTAGCTGCAATGTCCGTGGCACAAAGAGTATCTGAAGAGATGGATGTAACTTTGGGTAAAGTCGTTAAAATCATTTATTCGTCACTAAAAGCTGGCTTACGTCATAATAAAATCATCACTGAAATCAATAACAGGATATATTTTTTTTGTACAAAAATAACTGAAATACTGATCTTTTTATAAATTGAATTATAACTTTTGTTCAGATCAACATTTTGATTTCGTTTGAAATTACGAATTGTTCAATATCTAAAGAAACCGATTTGTCCACTTGATAGTTGTAATGTTAAAAGCTCCTTGAAACATATAAACAACATAAAGTGATGTAACTTTTTTCTGATACACAGGTCACGAAGTCGGTTACAGCATCCGTTTCGAGGATTGCAGTTCTTCGAAAACCGTCTTGAAATACATGACTGACGGTATGCTTCTCCGAGAAGGCATGTCAGATCCGATGTTGGATGCCTATCAAGTTATTCTGCTCGACGAAGCTCACGAAAGGGTAATCAAGTTTTCGATCTTAAATTAACCATGCATGTTCTACGAATTTGTCAAACTTTATTTTGAGTGCAATTTTTAACTTTATAGACGCTTGCCACGGATCTGCTGATGGGAGTACTCAAAGAAGTGATTAAACAGCGGACGGATCTCAAGCTTGTAATCATGAGTGCGACGCTGGACGCAGGAAAGTTCCAACAATATTTTGACAACGCTCCTCTGATGAACGTGCCTGGGCGAACCCATTCTGTGGAGATTTTCTACACTCCCGAGCCTGAGAAGGATTACCTCGAAGCCGCGATTAGAACTGTGATTCAAATCCATGTTTGCGAAGAGATCGAGGGAGATCTGCTTTTATTTTTGACCGGACAAGAAGAGATCGAAGAGGCGTGCAAAAGGATCAAACGTGAAATGGACAACTTGGGACCGGAAGTAGGAGAACTCAAATGCATTCCACTGTATTCGACACTGCCGCCGAATCTGCAGCAGAGAATTTTCGAACCGGCGCCACCGACCAAATCAAACAAAGCTATCGGTAGGAAAGTTGTTGTCTCGACCAACATTGCTGAAACTTCGCTGACCATTGACGGTGTTGTTTTTGTCATCGATCCTGGATTTGCAAAACAAAAAGTACTCGCAAATTCATTGTTTGAAAAAAATTGTTTCAAATTGTATTCCTTCATAAAAATTTGGTTTTCAGGTATACAATCCAAGAATTCGAGTAGAATCTTTACTGGTTTCACCTATCAGCAAAGCTTCAGCTCAGCAGCGAGCAGGTCGTGCCGGTCGAACAAGACCCGGCAAGTGTTTCAGACTGTACACAGAAAAGGCTTTTAAAAATGAGATGCAGGACAACACGTATCCAGAAATTTTGCGATCAAATCTCGGCAGTGTTGTGTTACAATTGAAGAAACTCGGAATTGACGATCTTGTGCATTTTGACTTTATGGACCCGCCTGCTCCCGAGACGCTTATGCGAGCACTCGAGTTGCTTAACTACTTGGCAGCTCTGGACGACGATGGAAACTTGACTGATTTGGGCGCAGTTATGGCTGAATTCCCGCTTGACCCGCAACTCGCTAAAATGTTGATTGCATCTTGCAATCACAACTGTAGTAATGAAATTTTAAGCATTACAGCGATGTTGTCAGGTATAATATTTATAGCCAGTACATTTATATTCTCTTTTATAAATGCTTGATGAGGTTACTTAAAATAATGCAATTTTATCTTGAATGTAAAAGTAGTTTTGCAAAATCCTGTCAAATTGATGGATACATTTTTTAATTGAGTGCAAAACTGCTTTTACAACTTATAATAGGAATTCAACAGTGCGTTAGATCTTTTTAATATTGACGATTGACATGTGATTAGTCCCACAGTGCTTTGTCCGACCGAATGAAGTGAAGAAAGCAGCAGACGAGGCTAAAATGCGCTTTGCCCATATCGATGGCGATCATTTGACATTGTTGAATGTGTATCACGCCTTCAAACAAAGTAAGTCGTCTTATAACTGCTATCAATTTTCACGATTGATCAAACAATAACATGATAACTTGGTATGTCCTCAGACATGGAAGATCCTCAATGGTGCTACGACAATTTTGTCAACTTTAGGTCGTTAAAGAGCGGTGACAACGTGCGACAGCAGTTGAGCAGAATCATGGACAGATTTTCGCTAAAAAGAACTTCAACCGAATTCACATCTAAGGATTACTATATTAATATCAGAAAAGCGTTGGTCAACGGATTTTTTATGCAGGTAATTATAATTTTTATAAGGTTTTTGTTTTAAATATAAAAAATGGAATAATATGGATTTGTGTTTTATCAATTCAATGCAATTCTGATTTATTAGGTTGCCCATCTGGAAAGAACAGGACATTATCTGACAATAAAAGACAATCAAGTAGTCCAATTGCATCCAAGCAGTTGTTTAGATCACAAGCCTGAGTGGGTGATTTACAACGAATTCGTACTCACCACCAAAAACTACATTAGAACAGTGACAGATATCAAACGTAAGTGTACATAACAAGTCAAAATTAAAATCATTTAATTAAAAAAAAAAGTAGAATTAATAGCGACAGTTTATCTGTGTTCTTTTTAGCTGAGTGGCTATTGTTGATTGCACCACAGTATTACGACCTACAAAACTTCCCCGAGTGCGAAGCAAAACGGCAGTTGGAAGTTCTAAGCACTCGATTAGAATCAAAACAATATCAAGAAGGGTTTTAATCGTTTTAATCAAGACAATAGTGTATTGTCTTTAATCTCTTTTGCATCGACGTTAAACGTAAAGACAAATCACTTTGATCATAGTTTCACGAAGAAAGGTTCATCTTGTTCCATTGCCTGTCTGTCATCTAGTGTAGATAAATAAACTGATTTTTTTATATTGCGTAACACTTGGACAATTTGTGTTCTTTATGATTAATCACGAATAAACAAAAACATACGCCTTGAATTTCGTGTATGGACGTCATTCAATCTTGTCTATAACCAAAACAGGTTCTCATGAATGTTCCATTTTATTTGCAAGAACGTCTATCATTGAAACAATATCAATTCAATTTCAAACAACTGTCTGCACAAGTAAACAATATCTGCAACATAACCGAAAGTGGTAACATGCCTTCTTTTATTCATTATAGTAATATAATCATAGTCGTTCAAACACGTTTACTTTGTGGACAAAAATTATCGATTGTAAATACATAATAAATGAAATTGAAATAAATATAATTTCATAAGTGATATTTGTGTCTCTTAATTCAATCTTATCACACTTCACCATTCAATCATTTGTCTTATAATCTGTAAAAAATTCATTAGAACGTCGGAGAATTCAAAATGAAGAGTTTTTCTTCTTCCTTTTTAATCCATTTTAATAGTTTGCTAATCGCAGTGATTGCACTTGTCCTCGTTACCAATGGTTCAAACGCAACGTACAATTCAAATCCAGAAGTTGCCTGTGAAAAATGTTCATAAATTTTAATAATTATTAATTGTATAAAAGTTAAAAATTAAAAACTTTATGTACCCAAGCAAGCATGGTTTCCTTATCAAACTGCTGGAATATTATTTTCAACGGTCTGCTAGGAGAATGCAACTTATTATGTAGACTTTGGTAAGATCCAAGTAATCTAAAACAATCGTCAATTTCAATGAATTATTTTTACATCACTAGTTTATTCCGACCGAACTAATTTTAACCTTTCAATTTCTTCGTCGGTTGCATAAGGTGGTTGAAATCCCGGGCTCCAGAATTGAGCAGTACTTTTGCATTTGTAAAGAACGTGTCTCATTTCAGGCAAACCTATGTCGGCAGTCATAACAAACGGTTTATTCATGGATTCATTGATTGCTTCAAGACAATTTGTTCTCCTCAACTTCTCAACTATTTTCTGTAACAAGTCATAATTCAATTGTAATTTTATAATCAACTTTTAGTAATTTTGTTCTTTCGGAAAACAAATTCTCACTTGTTTAGCTTCTAGTAAAGTATAAAACACATTTCTATCAACGGTGAGCAACAACAAACAAGCCTGGCAATCCTCTGCTAAATAAGATACATGCGCATGCATGTATCCACTGGAATCGAATCTTGGAAGGCAAATCGGCGTCCATCTCTCGCCCGTTTTAAACGATTCAGAACTGTCAACAAGATTTTGAATCAGGTGAAGGTCCGCGGGATGGATCACGAACTTTTTCATCCGAACCAATGTGATTAGTTGATTGTTGGCCAACAGTATTGCAAATACGAGATTCTAAGAACAAAAGAAGTAGACAGGTAGAAAAGAAAGAAACTAAACATTCTTTTTCAATTAAGAATTTGAAAATGTACTTTGATCTTTCCACAAATCTGAACAATTGTTTGGGTAATAGCATCCCTCATGGAGGGCAACAAAGGTAAACATTTAACAGCGCCTAAAAAAAACGCTGGCTCTCTATCCATGAAGTTTAATAAATGATCTATCAGTCTTTCGCTACCAGTGAGCAATCGTCTCAAATCAAAATTCCTTCTTTGCTCATAAACCCTCATCAACTGAGATTGAGTTAACACCGATAAAATTTGGTTATATACATACCTGAAAGGCACAAAATGTCGTAATTAAAAACATCTGATAAATTTCAGTTCAATATGAAATAAGAGAGCAAATATTTACGTTAACTGCATGACAAGTTGCGAGACACTTTCTGTTGTTTTTGAAACAGTGACTAAAATTAATGGACCTTTAACCATAAACACGAAATTCGTATCACCTGCGTGGATTGACCTAATCATGTCATTGTTTGCTTGAACAAAAGACACAAGAGCTTGCATCACGCCCATTACCGTTACTAACTTATCTTCCGAACTGTGTCGAGAGTAAATCGGTTTTCCAGCCTGGCTCAATACAAATATATGTTTCTTCTGAGCCAACCAAGTTTTACTTTTTAAAGGGTCTATGTCTATACTGTTCTGACTCAGTTCACGGGACAGGTCCTCCTGAAAAAAAAGTTTATAAATAATTTTGTTATTTATAGTTCTAAATAGTACTATAGGAGCAGTACTAAATTTCTGCATACCCATGCAAAAAGACTGAGTGGATGAATTTTTTATTCAAATAACAACTTCGCCCACCCAGTCCTTTTAGGTGGACAACGCATTTCGTTTATTAGGTGTTCTATTAAATTTGATTTTTTGGTTACATTATACAATTCTCTTTCAGATTCGCACTTCAAAAAACATGCCATTTAATTAATGTTCAAAATTAGACAGATTTAGCAACTCAGTCTTTTCAATGTTTGAATAACAAATGTAAATTTATACCACTTGGGAGATGTTTTCTTCAATGATTTGGTTCTGTTCCATCTGTTCAATTGGATTCGAAGTGGACGGCTCAGATGACTCTTTCTCTCGCATCTCTGATATTACACCTATTGTGTTTTCATTTTGTTTCTCGTCTATGTGTCCGCTCATCTCTTTTTCATACTCTTCAAAACTGTCTGTTGTGACAAGCATAGTTTCAGATGACGCACCAGGTTCAATTCCTAATCGAAATAAAATTATTTGTTCAGTCTTCATGTTGTTTATTTATCTTACCACCGGTCTAATAATAATAAGAGCTTAATAAGATGTTTCAAATGTTTATAAAAAACGAAGACATATAGGTTTAACATTACAGTACCTGGCTCAACGATATCGTCATCTACAACGAGTTGGCTTTCTTTATTCGCAGCCATGGTCTGTAATACGATATTTGAACGTACAAAAATATTGTTTCAGATGTAAACAATCGTTTTACATTTTTCCGTCAAACAAAAAGAAAAGAATTTGAAAGCTACAAAAACCAGACAACTTCTGTTCGACAACACTGTCACCCATAACCTCACTTGTTTACTTGTCTCTGAATGATTTGCGCGCGATTGGCGCGTTGTACTCATATGATTTCAAAATGTTGCAAATCGCGAAAAATGATTATTTTCAATCCGACAATATAAAACGGCAGCAAAATTGTTACGGTGTTTTGTCTACACGGTTGACAAGAGAACTAGAAAAAGCTGAACAGCTAAATGTAGTAGTGCCAACTGTGGTGATATCACGTAAAAAACTCGAAGAATATCTGTGCTGTGAAGAAAAAACACGTGAATGCGCGAAGAGCACTTCGATCGGGTGTTAACCTCAAATATCAGAGTTGGAGCTGGAGTTTTTGTAGACGATACACGAGAGAACACGTGAGCGCATAGTTGATCATCGTGACTGGAAGAAGCGATGTCTTGGTTATTAGGTTCACGTTATAACCAGCAGCCACAAAACTTTTCACAATTAGTCAATCCCCCGCCGGCTTCTGGAGGTGGTGACGATGACGGCAAAAACATACCTCGGGATGACACAAATCAAAAAAAATCCATGGAGTACAGGTTCGACTCGAGTGCTCTGGAACGGGCTGCCAAGGCTGCCAAGGACCTTGAAAAATCAGGTTAGATTTGTCCTGAATTCTTCATTTCAAATTGTACTTGTCCCATATTACTTGTGATTTCATGAATTAAAATTATTTTTCCGACACAAATCGAAAATGTAAAATCGTTAAAATTTGATTAATAATTCAAACAATATTGACATTTTTGCGATAAAAAAATTGCCGACAAATTGATTACAAAAATGATCGCAACATTTTTTGCTAATATTTTCGTAGAACCGTAATGTCAACGTTTTTTGCAAAAAAAAAATTTTTTTATAGCTCATGCGAAAGAATCGCTGGAACTTCTCCAGAAACAGGAACAGACTCGACAGATGGAACTTCAGGCGGAGATGAAAAAGTATGAAGCAGGGATTGAGCAGATGAAGAGCGAGAGGAACAAAGTGGATGCAGAGGAAAGACGACGACTGCTACAGGAGGAGACCAAACAACACCAACAGAGAGCTCAGTACCAGGATCAGCTGGCAAGGAAACGGTATGACGATCAGCTGGCTCAGCAACATCGAATGAACGAGGAGAATCTGCGAAGACAGGAAGAGTCAGTGGCGAAACAGGAGGCGATGAAAAAAGCAACAATAGAACACCAAATTGCGATGGAGAATAAAAATCACGAGAAAAGATTGGAGATGGAGATGAAAGCCAAGGCTAAGATGAAGAGGGAAAATTTTGACTTGACTATGGAGAAGATAAAACTACGGGCGACAGAAAATAGGCAGACGACTTTGGAATCTATTCGGTAGCAATTTTTATTGGCAAAATTATTGTATTACTATATATTATTACATTTTCAACATTTACAAAGAAAAATCTGCGCATGCCAATTTTGCACAACTTGTAATAACTTTTTTCATTTTTTATTTGCAAGTACAATTTGTCTTAAATAATAAGTTTTTCGACACATAAAAACAAGAAACTTGCAAGAAACGAATGGTTAATATCGTGTAAGTTGGGTTTGCTATGTACTTTTATACATTAAATTTTATAATTGCATCTTTCTCATTACAATTGTAATGAAATAAGCTCGATTTCAATGTGATTTTTAGTTCGCAACATACAGTCGGACAGAGTTAAAGTTTTATAAATTGCAAAAACTGAAACTGAAAATGTTTATCTTAAAAAGATTGTCGCTGCACAAGTTAAAGTTCAGTTGTTGATATCTTGTTCGTTTCAGGTTATACGGATTGGGTGCAGCCGCCTTTCTCGAGAGTCCACCAAAGATAGCAGCAGCAGTTGCAGGTCTCTCTCTACTAGCGGTTGGTGTATACGCAGCGAAGGGCGGAATGGGTGTGATGGCAAGGCAACTAGAAGCCCGTCTTGCAAAACCAACCCTAGTCCGAGAAACCTCCAGGATATCTTTGCTAGACGCAGTAAAACATCCGATTCTGAGTACGAAAAAGTTCATAGAACTGCAAAAGCTTGCAAAAAGCGAAGACGCTATGAAGGGTATCGTTTTGTCCTCCGAGATTGAGGCGGTAATGCGCGACGTGGCAATCGCCACGAAAAATACAAAACGTAACAAGGGTGTGTTCCCAAATCTTCTGATGTACGGTCCTCCAGGTACTGGCAAGACGATGTTCTCTCGAAAATTAGCTCAACATTCTGGTCTCGATTACGCAATTGTCAGCGGCGGAGATTTTGCACCGCTTGGAAAAGACGGTGTTACTGAAATTCATAAAATCTTTGACTGGGCGAGCACGTCTAGAAAAGGTTTGTTACTCTTCATCGACGAAGCTGAAGCATTTTTGCGCCACCGAAATCTTCCAGGAAGTAAACCTACCGAGAGCATCTCAATGGACCAAAGAATGATGTTGAGCGCATTTTTGGAAAAGACCGGCACCCCCAATAGGAAGTTCATGCTTGTCCTTGCCTCGAACGAGCCACAAGATTTTGACGCTGCTCTCATGGACAGGATAGACATGAACATCAACTTTGACTTGCCGGGCATTGATGAGAGAAAACGTATGATTTATGATTACTTCATCAAGTATGTCTTGGAGCCAGCAACGAAGGGAAACAAGAGGTTCAAGGTTGACAAGTTCTCTGTCGAGTACACAGAATTTTGTTCCAAAGTTGCTCAAATGACTGAAGGATTCTCTGGTAGGCAGCTGGAGAAACTTGTTCTCGCCTGGCAGAGAGCAATCTTCTCCTCTGATAATGGGCTCTTGACCGAAGATATGGCCCTGAAAGAATGCGAAAGAGCTATCAATGAACATCAGAAAAAGGTTCGTTTTTTACATTTTTGTGTCTCATTTTGAAAACAAAAACAAGTGCTGAAATATTTTTATTTGTTATTTTTCAGTTGGAGCTGAAAAAACAAGCTGCAAAACAGACCCTGGGGAGTTCTTCCGACTTCCATCCACAGGAGGTCGAAGCAGATTATGCAAGAAAAAACGCACGAACTTTGTGAACATATTTCTGACATTAGAGCCAAAAAAATACTGCCTGCATACCCACTGAAATTATTGCAATAGTTACTGAACAGTTACGATGACTTTTGTTTTATATATTGTTGATCAAAATGGAATCAGCCGAAGAGACAGCAAATCAGTATTTACAGTTATAAACATTAATGTATGAACGAAAGTTTGTAGTTACACGAAACAATTTGTTTCGTTTTATTGTTTACTTTGATTTGTGCTGATTCACATTTTTGTGTTTTAATCAAATGAGGTTGTATAATTGTATAAAATCTTACACCGACATAAACAAACAAAATTTTTTCGAACTCATCTGATCAAGTCTCAATTGTTTGACATGTAAATATTTTTTACTACATCATGAGTTTCAAATAATTTGTTATCAAACAAAACTATATATCAACATTTAGCGTTATTAAACCAGTCGAAATTCCGTTATGTCATCATGCAATACAAATGAAAACAATTTTAATTTTTTTAGTTTAAAAAAACACAATAGGAGCAACTATGTAGTGTAGATGTAATGTAAATACTTGAAAAGGAGTAAAAATTACTTGGTATAAATATGTTGTGTTATTGATGATAAACACGGAAACATTTTAACATCTTATTGAAAATGTTACGTACAATCGATGAAAGATTTAATAAACAAATTGAAACCAAAACCTTGTTTGAAAGTGTGTAATTTATTTTTTTCTTGTTTGTGAATATTCATTTCGGATTACGTTTTTTGTTTATATGCAAATTTTTAAATTCAGCCAAACCGGACGTTTGGTAAGTTCTCCAAACCCTTTGAACGCTATCTTTCTTCCACACAAGTAGCATAAAAAAGACGGGGCTAGGATTTAAAGGGACGTGATTCAAACTCAAATCACGGAACATTTCTTTTGTGCGCGAGAAATTGTAACCGTCATTTCAATCTGTTGGTTTCGTCCGTCGGACGCATTGTTTTGAAACTAACGTACCTACGGTGTTGATTATTATTCAGCAATAAAAATATCTTGAATCAAAAAAGGTCTTCTGATCATTCATTTTGGTTTTGATCCAGTGAATTTCAAATGTTCAGTGAGCATTCTGTTTCTAAAGTGTTATTGTTTAGAAAACGAAGGAAGAAGCTGGGGAGAACTGAAGTTTATCAGTAAATTTTTATCATCTTAACCAGTCTCCTTTGACAAGTGAGTATATATTCATTGCTGTTCGTTTATTTTTTAGTAAATTGAATTGTACAAGTTCAATTAAAAGAATAAATATAAATAAATAAATTAGTAAATAAATAAGAAAAAATTTTGGGAGGATCCCAAACAAGCACTGTAAAAATAAACAATATCAAAAATGGCAAATTCAAACGAGCAATTTGTGAAATTTAAACGAAGAATTTAAACATTGTGAATTTTAATCAATAGCGTGAAAAATGGACAGCAGCTATAGCGGTAAAAACAAACAACAACAAAATGATCAGGTTGAAAACTATCGCTGTAAAATTAAACAGAATCAAAAACAACAAATCATGACAAGCAGTGTATATAAAGTCAAAATTTTGTAAATTTAAACATAGCGTAAATAACAGACATAAAATTAGATAATCAATGAAAAGATAAACAATAATAAAAAATAGAAGTAATTTTATTTAATTATAAAAATAAAAAAATATAAATCACTACTTGTAGTAGTAGTTGGCGGCTATTGCCAACTCAAAATGATAAAAATTGCAGTACTGATATTGGGAAAAAGTTTTTATTTTTGCTCATTTAAGTTGTCATCAGCCGCCATCTTCGTTTATTATCACAGTGTGTATTATTACAAGTATAGTGATTTAATTCGGCCGGTTCCGAGACAACAATCGTTCAAGGTACCACAATGCGTTTTTGGCACACGATATGCTGTCACGCGATGAAACGGTCACAATGAAATTGTTCCACATTCAAATTGACCACCGGTAGAAACTACCACAGATGACATTACCACAGGGAATGAGAACCACAGCGTCCGTATTGCCAACCAAAAGATTTAAAAAAAAAGTATTGCAATGAAATTGAACGTGACCATAACATTGTTGTTCTTATCGTTACGTTCAATTGCAGTGCAATGTTTTTTTTTTAAATCTTTTGGTTGACAATACGGACGCTATGGTTCTCATTCCCTGTGGTAATGTCATCTGTGGTAGTTTCTACCGGTGGTCAATTTGAATGTGGAACAATTTCATTGTGACCGTTTCATCGCGTGACAGCATATCGTGTGCCAAAAACGCATTGTGGTACCTTGAACGATTGTTGTCTCGGAACCGGCCTTTAATTCAATACACATTAATATTCGCAATGAAATTAGTTTTTGTTACATGAGTTACATTGAAGTACTAATGTAAACGTATATCAGTAGAAACAAATTATTTAAATAAAACTGTTACAGTACTATAAAACCTAAAACAATTTGAAAAGAGTTTTTTGATCAGTGATCATTGGATTATTTTAAATTTTTGAAATAGTGGATTGTTGGATCATCAGATCATTTGGTCAGAAGATCATCTGACTATAAATTATTGAATTTTTTCGATCATTGAAGAGTTTAATCATTGACACATTGGATCATTTAATGTACGTGATAAAAGAGCTGGCCGGGCGTTTAACGGTTTAGCTCGGCGCGTCACTTAAACAAAAATGAAAATCATTTTTTATTTAATTACATAGATTGCTTTTGATATTTATAGTAGAAGGAACGGGCGCATTAAAATAGACATAATGTAATAAATTGAAAATATTTTTTAAATATGGAAATTTCAAGTGCCTGAACTGTACTGCTGAATTCAGATGAAAATATTTATTAAAAACATAAAAATCATACGTACTTTTTTAAATTTCATTGCACCTCGTTGCACCTAGTTTGTTAAAATCGTATTGACTCTTTGCAAATTTGTATTCTTGTAAATTAAAACAAATTTGTATATTGTTACGTCAATCCATTTTTCTAGACGAAATTCTAGAAATTTTGCAGAAATATTTTCTCAAGTAAATTTTTAACAGAAGAAGTATATTTTACTCCAACGGTGTGGGAAAATTTTAATCTTAACATTTTTTGCATTTTGCAGAAAATATGCTATTTTAAACTCTCCTCAAAAATGCTATTACAAATCTGGTCGCGAAACACTCAATACTAAGTTACATTTTCAATCAAAAAGCTGATGTTTTTATTCGATTTCTTATGTTGGTATTCTCGAAAGTTAAATAATTAAAAAAAAAAACAATAAAATGGAAATAGCAAACCAAAGAAATTTTTCACGAATGTTTGAGAACGTGATCCTTTTTTTTTCGATGACATTTCTTGTTTGTTTGATTACATTATGTAATCTTGTTATTACCCAATGTAAGAAAACAAAAAAGTCGATATAATCTCTTCGAAATAAACAAAACGAAAAAACATTTCTAAGTTTGCGATTCGATATCATTAATTTCTTGATTTAAAAAGAAATTAAGGCGGTATAAAAAGTTCGATTGAAATTTTTAGGTTACAAAAATCGGTTCGGGGTCGTGAGCTAATACAGTAGTTTTGTTTATAATGAAAAATGATCAGGACAATCTTTGGAAAATTGTCTTTGTCCTGATATATTTTTCGTTATAACCAAAATTATTGTTTTGGCGCACGACCTCGAGCCGTTTTTGTAAACAAACCAGCCATTTTTATATCGCCTTAACATCGTTTGCATTTCGGAAAGAGGAACGAAAGTGAAGTTGGCTGCTCTCGATTCGATTCGATACAGTAGCCAATTCACGAGGTCATGAACTTTTTTTCTGTGGGTATGGGGATGTGGGATATAAACACAAATTGCGCTCTAAAATGAGTATCGAAAAATACGTTGCTTCAGTCACAATGGGATTGAAAGAGGGTTAATTTATATACCAATTTGCGAATAAACATTAAAAACAGTATTTTTTTATCGCAAAGCAGATTTTTAAAAATTTGGAAATTGATAATAATACGGAGAATCCAACTTTATTCCCGCGCTAAATATATCAAAATACTGTTGTTTGCATAAATGCAGAAATTAATGGCATTTTTCCTTGGGCGGTTCTACTATATAGGTTCTGTGGTTCGGAACCGAATCCGGGCCCGGAACCGAACCGCATAGAACCAGGGGGGGGGGGGCAAGTAAATCTTTCCGGTTCTGTACACGGAGCGGCGCTGATGTGCGAGCATGTCCTTATTGGTTCAGAGCAAGAGTTAATAGAAATTAGATTCATGCACATTTCTCATAACTCTTGCTCTGAACCAATAATGACATCTCGCACATCAGCGCCGCTCCGTGTACAGAACCGGAAAGATTTACATGCCCCCCCCCCTGCATAGAACTGGAGATGGAATCAAAGCAGAATCAATGTAAAAAAATAGTAGACTTCAAATAGAATCTATTCAAAATTTTCAGAACCAAAACAGAACTGAAAGACGATATTTTTTTATGTATAAACAAAATTTTTTTATAAGTTCTATTTTGGTTCTGAAAATTTCAAATTGATTGTATTTTTTTGAAAACTTTGCCCAAGTTATCAATTTTTTAAAATTTTCATTTTTGCGAAATTCTCATTTTAAGCCATTTTTGGTGCATTTTTCAATTGTTTCTAATCACAAAAAAAATAAATGTTTGACACATGATTTTGTAGGAAAAAAGCTGATCTTTCACGTAGAATTAGAGTCGAAGTCAAATTTTTGGACCACTTGCAGGATAATCGTATCATTTTTGAATGACACTTTTCTATAAAAAAAACGCTAAAATTCAATGCATGCTCATGAGCAGATGGGCACTTGAAAAATTTGTTTGCATGCATGTTTTTTCTTCAGTGGGACCAGAAGTCACAAAAAATTACCGAAACTTGATTCGTTTATAACATAGAACATGTAAACAGTCGTTTCAAAATAAACAAAAAATCAGAAAATCCGCAAAAACGCAATTTTTCAAAAATTAATATCTCAAAAACAGCATCAACGAAGAGGCTGAAATTTTCAGGAAAGTTTGTTCATATATCACCAGGAAACTACCTATAAAATTTCATCTTGGGTATTTGAGACTATTATAAGGAAAAAATTAAATGGTTATGACCATTTTTTCACCGAAGCTCTTTTACAATGCATAGAACAAGTTGAATTATATTGTGCGTTACATATTTGTAACTGCTAATGTACTGAAAAAAAAACTATTTCTAAACAAATTCAATTCTTAATAATTAGTTGTAAGACATTTTTATATACCGAAACCGAAATGCCAGAGTTTCAGAGGATAACTAATTATTATGTATAGGAAACGAATTCGTATACCGCGCAAACGGTATACGGTTTTTTGGGTTTTATCGTATACCGCGCAAACGGTATACGGTTTTTTAGGTTTTACTTTCGGATTGTAAAGATATCTTAGGGTTTTTTGTTGCACTAGTATTTAAAATAAATGTTGTTTTCAATTATTTTGGCAGTTCAAGACATCAAACATTTAAAATATTCAAAACTTTATATGCATTGTAAAAGGGCTTCGGTGAAAAATGGTCATAACCATTTAATTTTTTCCTTATAATAGTCTCAAATACCCAAGATGAAATTTCATAGGTAGTTTCCTGGTGATATGAACAAACTTTCCTGAAAATTTCAGCCTCTCCGGTGATGCGGTTTTTGAGATATTAATTTTTGAAAAATCGCGTTTTTGGAGATTTTCTTATTTTTTAAATTCTTTTATTTAACTTGTACACCGTGTCGTCAAATCTTGCAATGCAAAATTTTTATACTTAAACTTTATCAATCTTAATGAAAATTATTTAAACACATGTTCAGTTCCGATGACAATACATGTTAGTCATGTTTTGGATATGAATCTACCCCTTTTGCCTTAGATTTTTATGAATTTAATACGAATAGCTAACTTCACGTTGTCAATATGTCAAAAATTTCAGTTTGTTTTCACTCATAAAAAAATAACAAATAACATAAACAAATAACAAAAATAGTTAATTAAACAATAAACGTCCGTAAATTACAATATCATTGCCACAATCATGTGACTTTTAAAGAAAATAATCGTGAAATGTTTTTTTCGCTCGCAATCCCCACAATTTCGATGTTTGTCAATTCCTTTAACTCTGTACTACATATTTACATTAAGGTCTGATTTGTTTTCTTATAAAGTTTTATTTGCGTGTTAGTTTATGCCACTGTAACTTCTTAATTATTAGTCTTGGAAGAAAAATAGAAAAAAAATTTATTTTTAAAAATTCATTTATTTAACTTACAAAAAACAAACTAAAAAATTAAAATAAACAAATTAATCGAACTTAAAATTACAGAATAAGGTAAGCACTAAGAAAAAAAATTTATATTTACAAGAAAATTTTAAATAAAAGAATGGCGCACTTCTAAATCAATATATCTAAGTCAGTCAACAAAAAATTACTCATTACATAGAAAATGAATTGACCAAAACAAAAACTGTGAAAATCATGTAGACATTGAAAAAAAGTAAACATTGTTTAGAATTTTGTTAAAATACTTGCATAATTTTGCAAATACACCGTAGAATTTTATTGCAAATGTGTCTCCTTAATTCTTTAAATCGGTGGGACACACTCGTGATTAGACAAAAGTAATATGCGATTCAACCTTGTGAAACTTCTTTTTACCCTATAACCCTCTGCAAAATACTCTATGATTCAAAAGATAAGGAATAAAGGAAAAAGTCCTAAACTGTAAACTATGCGCCATTCTTTTAGTTAAAATTTTCTTGTAAATATAAATTTTTTTTTCTTAGTGCTTACCTTATACTGTAATTTTAAGTTCGATTAATTTGTTTATTTTAATTTTTTAGTTTGTTTTTTGTAAGTTAAATAAAAGAATTTTTAAAAAAAAATTTTTTTTGATATTTTTAAAAAACGTGAACAAAGTTCTTTGCAAATGGAGTGTTCTATGTAAAACGAGTTGATGCGAACCCGCATCTTGCATCCCGCACATTTGGGTTCAAATCCGCATCCCGCATTTTTGGGTGCGAATGGCATTTGCCTGATGAATTTTGCAAATGAGGAGAAAATCGTTGAAAGAAATGCAACTGCCGTTGGCGGTCAAGCGGAGAAACTTTGATAGAACAAAATAAAAGACTATGAAAATAAAAAAGTTGACTTGCACAATAATTTGTTTTTTTTTTTTTTGTTTTTCAACTTACTTTATTTTTGATGTATCATCGAACACGCGCTGTGATGTAAGGAAACTGTTTTTAGAAATCGTAAACAATTTTTTAGGTCGACATTCAATGTCCCACTGATGATTGTAGACAAAAAATTTAAAAAATGTTGATTGAGAATATACTTGATATAGTTAAATTCAAACTCAAAGAAAATCGGGCAAATATTTTGCAACTAATTAACACTTTGAAAACCGACTAAATCTTTAATTAATTGCCATTTCTATCAGATTGTAAAACATTAGGACACACTCGATTTTTCCTTCTGGCCTTATTGAAAATTTGTTTTTTATTCCAAAATAAAATTACATAAAAGTTTGCAAAATCGCAATTTTATGTTCATACTTGTCATCAACGACCTCAAATCTCTTATATGCGAGTTTTCACTAAGAGTGATTTTCATATGAAAAGGGCTGGTTTGTTTACAAAATCGGCTCGAGGTCGTGAGCAAATACAACAATATTTTTCATAACAAAAATTATATCAGAACATTCTTTAGAAAATTGTCTTTGTCCTGATATGTTTTTCGTTTTAAAAAATGTTGTTGCATTTGCTCACAACCCTGAACCGATTTTTCTAACCTCAAATTTTGAAGCAAACTTTTCATATCGCCTTAAGAACTTCGTTATAACTTCTAGTGTTAATCAATTCTTTTATTGTAATTGAATTTTTCGTTGCCATTTGGGAAGTCTATTTTGCTATTGAACTAGGTAAAAAATTAAAAATCAAAAGTATTATTAGTAACTTCTGGTCTTATAACATTATGAAATGTTCAAATTCTTGCGAAAAATTGTGTGATTTCGGTTTCACGCTTATCAGTGATTTATTTTTGGATAAATTCAATATATTGTGATGGTTATTTCATCATGATAATTAAAACTAATTGAAATAGTATATAAATCATATAATAATTGATGTTTAATACTGTATTTCTGAAGGAGACGTCTAAGTAAAATGTTGTTAAAAATAGAAAATATTTTTATTGCTTACTTCAATAAGTTGATATTTCGTCTTTCACATAATGAAAACTTCTTTTTGGAAAAACTACATAAACAGTGTTACAAGTAAAGGTAATATTTTCTCTTCGTGTTAAAAAAATGGATTCAACGAAAGAAAATTATCAAAATCAGCCAATTTTATGGCTGAAATCACAATTTTGACATCAACAGCTAAATCTATCAGCTGAAGACTATCGTACTTCAACAAATATGCGAAGAAAATCTTTACTTTTGAAGTTACTTGATATACAGTCGTTGAAGTTAGACATCAGTCTTTTAATTAGCCGTCAAAATGTTCGATATTTGATAAAGTTTTCATCTATAGTTTTTGCCTAGTTTTTAAAAGTTATCTAATTTTTGAATTTTACCTTTAATAAAACAGTGTGCAGTAACTTTATACATTTTTTGTCGTTTGTGTTACAATTCATGACAAATTTTAGTTTCTATTCGGGTTTAATCACCTACCTACCTTCACATTAAGATGTTTCTATATTTTTAATACAATTTTAATCTTATCAAATAATTGAATAATTATTAAATTTAATCAAAATCATGCTGTAATCATTCGTTCATTCAAAACATCAAAATGTCTGTCTAGTCTAGATAAAATATCAGATTTATTACGAATTTCTACTTAAACACAAAAACGCACTTGATTTTGATTCAAAAACAAGCTCAGATACTATTGTTACCGTTGCGTTTTATTTCGTACTTTAATGTAAAAAATGTTTTGAAATTATACATGATTTTGCAGCCATAACATTGCGAAAAGCCAAATTTCTCGATTTATTAGAACTTGAAATTCGTTTTCATTACTATTTCAAACAAGTGCATAAAATAACTATTTAAATGCACTTTTCCTATTCAATAACGAAGCTTCCGATGTGAAAAACATCATTAGCCAGTTCTAGGAATTTGTCTTAAAACTCATAAATCAATCAATTTCACTCTTATTGTAGCCATGTTATTTACCTTTTAGACCGATGCGGACCGATGTTTTTTTGAATCTTTGGGAGCTAATGACCGTGTTAGAAGATTCGCAGAGCCCAAGCACAGAGCCTGTTTTCAAAAAAGTCATTAGGTAAACATGGATGCCATAGCACTGTTATTTGTATTGTCAAGGAGTTCAATGACATTCAAGAAAATTCTGGCTTTTCTATTTTCTGGTTTTTGGTCAGCGTAAATAAAAATTGTTTTTGAGGTGATATGAAAGTCCAGGTGTGTCGTTTGTTTACAAAATTGAATTGAGGTCAGAGAGACAAAACAATAGTTCCAATATGTATAGTTGCATGATCCCCTATCATTGACTAGTACTATAGTAAACAAATCAGCCTTTCAACTAATAATTTGACCCCTTTCAGTATGTATTTCTTTTTTATCTGGGACTTGAAATTAACTTTGTTTTTAAGAACAAAATCCTAAGCCTTGCCCAGATACTTTCCATACAAAAAAACATTGTTATTTAGAACGAAATCTTATAAATAATTTTTTGCTTATTTTTAAAAATGTATATTGGAATGGTTTTTAGATATTGCATGTACAAAATTCTGAGTCTACATACTTTGCGAAAATAACTTTTGAATGATGTAATTTTTTGTAAAACTTGCCAAGTTGTAAACAAGCTTTCCATTTGTGGCTTCAATTTTCAATGAAGTTGTTTACCAAACATTTTTTTGTATAATCCGGGGGCCTTTCGTATATTGTCAACAACATGTGTGACTAGCAAGAAAGTTTGTTTTTCGGCTCTATGATTTCGTTCACCCGGCAGGGGAAAAAATTTTGTTTACTATTTCTACAGACAATCTATTATTAACAAAGATGTTTTGGTATATTTTGAACGGAGAAAAGTCCATCCGAGGAAAATATTCAAATTAAGTACCGGGATTAAAGTTAATACTTATTGTACTTGAGTCATGTTCAAGTATTTGTTTTGACCCTTTTGACCCGAAAAAATTTTCGTTAACTTTTCAACCAAAAGCATACATTGTTTCAACATTGTTTACTCATTTATTTGTTTTGTCTTGACCATTCGATGTTTTCAGATCTGGATCATTCAAATATTATTTTTACGCCCACAATCAAAATTTCAAACTAAGACATTTTTTTCAGGGCATTTGAGACAAACAGGTAATAGCGATAAATACAAATGCGTTTTAAAAACAACATTTCCTGACCGAAATGGTAGGAGATTTCGGGTGATAGCCGATTGGTCTGATAGTGCAGGGACTATTGACCCCAAACTCAAAAGATGCGTCTACCTGGACAACAACATTTCCCTCAGAATTTTCAACCGACGAAAACAAAATAAGTCTCTCCCTACCTCGAACGCTCTTTTATTCGGCTGACGACCGAAAGTCGAAACAGGCCTAAAGCATATAATAGTATAGTCATACTTGAGAAGTGAGTGAGCGTGCTCGGAACCTGTCGAAAGTTTTTCTCTCTGATGTTCCGGCGTGTGTCACAACCGTTTTGTGCCTGAAGTTGTTTGTTGTTTACATTCAAAATTATCAACGGTTTCTTAGTGCAATTATTTGTTTACCACAAATGGATTTTATATTCAGAAGGAAATCCCGCCAAATTATTCAGGTGAATTGAATTATTTGTAGGTTTGACATTTTTTTGACATATGCCGGGTGATGGTTGTAAACAAACACTCAATGAACAAGCATCACTCATATTTATAAAAATAGACAACTTATAACCATGCAAAGTTAATGAAAATTACTAACCTATTATAGTTTGATACTTGAAAATATTTTGAAAACATGCTTGGTCTTATACCTGGGCCATATAAATCGAAATAAATACTTTTCAGATCTGTTTGAGATCTGTCAGTTTTATGATTGGTTAATTTGTCCGTAACTCCTTCTAAATGAAAGTTTATTCTCTTAGAAATTGAATTCCTGGCAGTATCAAAGTTCAACACCGAAACGCCAATAATTGAAATGTTACAAACTGTTTTCTTCTGTTTGTCAATTTGTACACTTTTTTTTTGGTACCTTTGGTAACCACAATTATATTAAATCACGCCACTCTAACGTGTCTTTTAATTGAAAATAACAATTTTCAACAATAACAGCTTTATCAAACTTTTAAAATCGTCATTAAATCTGGAGTACGAATAAAGTAATTAATAAATAGATGATTTCACATTTGAATAATCCGAATCTAATAGATTATTATTGTTCATGTAAGGAGCACGTGGTGTAGTTTGCGGGGGCTTGCAAATCATATAAATAATTGCCCACGAGGTATAAAAACGAACAGATGCTGCGCGATGGTCCGGGTTGAAATTAAAGTTGCAGGTTGCAAAGAACAAAGTCTCTCAAGATGCATGTTACATCTGTACGTCAATTCTCTTTTTTTTAAACGTTGAACCATCGTGAACTGCAATCCGTTCGGCGGCTGCACGCTCTGCCGAATACGCACCTGTTCTCGCGCGCACCTGCCGGGCCCTTAACCTGCGCGCTGTTATTCTTTTATTCGCGCACGCTCCCCGCATTAGATGCGCTCCTCCAACTCATCTGATAACGCCTATAGTACTCTTTTTTCATCTTTTTTAATCAACTCAATTCGGATCACCAACGGAAAAACATTCACCAGAAAATAAGCAAAAAACATTCAATAACTGTATGAATCATTGTTATTGTTGATCTCTTTCCAACTTTTTTGCTTGTTATGACGTATACTAATTTTTATCAGCATCTTTTAGCTCATCGAATACAAGTTTAAATCTTCAATTGTGTTTTTGTTGTTATTTGTCAGATTTAAATAACAAGTTAATCGCGACATTGAAGCCACGCGAAATGATGTCTAAAAATTTTTTGCTTATCGTAGACATCTTTTTATTGCCAAATAAATCGGCTGTTCAGGTCACCTAATCTGTTTATCTTATAAAATCTTAAGACTGCTTGTTATTTGTACATTATATCTCGAGTGTTTGAATTTTTTTTTATTGTCTACCGGTGTTTGTTTGGAAATTATGAACCGACTGACCTGATTTCTGATATGAAAAATAATACTAAACTTGGTCAAAAGTCATTTGACTGATTTGTTTACAACCTGTTCGAACAATCGGAAATGATTAAAAACAAAATTACCTACCGCAAATGTTTGTCATTTTGTCTTCAACTTTCTACGGACAGTTTGATAAAACGGTTGTTGATGATATGTTATTTTTAAACGAATGGTTATGCAGGCTGTGAACTTTTGTTTCCAGTCGCCAGACGTAATCCTGCTATTGTTGGATCCATTGGAACGCCAAAATTGTTACGTTTATGTCCTATATATATTAAAATTTATTTTCGCCCAACACGTGTCTGGCACGTGCTGATTTCTATGCGTGACAATTTGTTTGTTTGTTGTTTTTTTTTATGATAATGAGAAGACGGTGATCTTAAATACCGATAGATCGTAATCAAAATGAGTCGCTATCATTGATGTCACCTGTATCCTCTTTAGTACAATCATTTTGAGTCAAAATGATTCCACTTGGAAACGTTTTGAAAATCGTCATCACACATTGTCATTAAACTTGTTTACAAAGCAGATAGTTGATTTTATGCAAAACAACTATCAACTGACAACAAGTCCAGTGTACTCAATAAAAGTTGAAAGTAATTAAAATTAAAGTAAAAAGTAAAAATTTGCTGCAATGATAATGAATAATGATCATGGATAATGAAATGGTATATGGTATAATGGATAATGAAATGATTGTTTACAAAGTTGAGAAAAAAAGGAAAAGCGGTTGAACGCGCGGATAAGCAATCGGTGCGTGCAGCTGTGATGCCGGCCGGGTGGGGTTTTGAATCGATGAGCAGTGAGTGAAGGTGGGGACACACGCGCACCCTCGTCCGCGGGGTGATGATCTCTTCAGTTGTGAGTGCCGGCCCGACCACCTTTGACTAAAGCCGCTTTCCACTTTGCTAATCCAGGTAACTTTCCGTCCGGCTGTCAAAATTCCATCGTCAAAAACAAAACAATTCAACGACCTCGTAAACTGAAAAAAAAAAAAGAAACAATTCTTCTTTTTTATATATGTCTTCTGCATAACAAGATTTCACAATGATTGTAAAAGAAAGAAAGAACAGGTTTCATCTTTTATTATTCCTGCTGATTTATCATTGCGAATGATGACGTCATCAACTGATTAGCAATGGTCAATAAAGCCGACCGGAATTTTGCGAATGACGCGGTCAATCAATTTATTGATCGCAGGGTTGTTGACTTGCCGACGTGATTGGGGTTTTAAATGAAAAACCATGGCGCGATTTTTGCGAGGGTGTGTCGTAACCGACTTTGGCCTTGGCCCTTGTCAGCGATAGGGTGTGGTTCACAAAATTATCACACGCTACTCGACCCGCCAATCATTCCTTTTTGTTCGTCACACATACTTGCCTTTATATAAGTCCGCCACGACTGGAATACAAATCAAACAATTACTCAGCCAACAGTTTTTGGGCCATCTATGGAAACTTCTTTTGAATTTGCTAATGAAATTTCAGACAGTTTTTATGACCATTTTTGTTGAACAATCTTGCGTCGTTACTTTCAAATGAAATCAACGATCTGATTTAATTTTTAATTCTTTGACAGAATAATTGTTTAATTTAGAACTATGTGCAATTTTGAATAAATCACATCAGCATATTTGAATGACAAGAGTAAACACTTTTATTAGTTAATTTAAAAAGATATTATTTAATGATGCAAAGTATATAGAATACTTTGGTAAAAGGATGTTTTTTTTTTTCTGTTTACAGTCCGAGGTTTTAGAACAATTGACAATGTGCAACAACGAGAACGTGGAATTGTGCAGCTTCCTCGAGGCAAAAATACCGGTGAGCAACTGCGTGACTCCAAAAGTGAAAAAACGACCGCTAAGCATGTGGAAACTTTGGCGAAAATATTGGTGCACAGTCGTAAGGTCAGGACCGGCGATTGAAATCACACTTGATTCTGGCATTACACTTGGTGCGGATTACACCATGTCCAACGAGAAGCGCAGCTGTGTTACAATTCCAGTCAACGCGGTGGTCTGTCGAGTTGAGTCCAAGTCGAAGAAATTTGCCTTTGCAATTTTCCCCTTCAAGGAAAGGAAGCCACTGCTTTACCTTTGTGCCAACTCGGAGATCGAGACTCAAAAGTGGATGGCTGACCTTAGACAACTTCTCAGACCGAGAAAACAGCCTGTCTTGGAAGGCTCGCACTTTGTTTCGATCATCGATAATGCTCACTCCAGAGCTGCTGGAATGACTGGTGAATATACATATCTAAATAAACTTGATATAACATTTTTTCTACATATCAGTTTACATACCTTTTAGTACTGGAATATCTCCCCAATGTTTCGCACGAAACAATCTCGTTACTTGCATAAATCGGTGTTCCTCTTTGGTTAAAGATTTTTCACTCTCATCTTTTGACTCTAATCTAGTTCTGATAACGAATGCGACCAAAGATTAATTGCAAGTACGCAAGTGAAAAATAGAAAAACAATCTAAATGGGCTTGTTTACTTCGAGACGTTAATTTGAATCTAATTGGTATATATTATATTAGATAAAAAAAAGTTAAATTTTCTTTTTTCATCATTTTCGCAGGAATGTATGGTGACCTAGTGACAAGCAGCATGGGCGTTTTCATCAAAGACGTGCACTCGGGCAACATCATCACAGAACTGGACTGGTCGGAGATCCATGAATTTCACCTGGCCACGATTGGTAGGATAGACGATGTCAAGCAAATTTGCGTGATGAATACGACAAAGCGGTTTCGAGCGGGTATCGGACAGCTGCATTTTTTCTGCAAAGACGCACAAACACTTGTTCATGATTTGGTGCTCGAGGGTCGGGCACCACGTCGCAAACAATCAACGTGGAGTTCAGAACGACCCTTGAGTCTCAGCGAGGGCGACCTCAGGCAGGCGGTGCTCAAGGCAAGCAAGTCCCAGAACTGTGTTTTGACCAAGGACAAGTTAGTCAATCGGCTAATCGGGTCATCGGAAAAACTTAGCAAAAAGTCCTTTTCGGGCAGCCACAACCTCCTCGACAAAATTTCGTTGTTCAAATGTCGGGGCGTACTGCATCCCAGGGCGGTGGACAACGATTACCAACCGGAACCTGAGAGTACAACTGATGAGATCAAACAGAAACGTTCGCCTAGGAGGATATCTAATATCTCGGTGGCGTCTGGTATTTATGAAGAGATTGACGAGCGTACAATCGAATCCTTTGATTCAAACGATTCGGTACTGATGAACATGAATCTGTATGAGGATCCTGAGGACATTTTTTTGAGAAGTAAATTTAATATGCCTCCCCCACCTCTGCCACCCAGAGTTAGGTTTGGCTCTACCTCAACTAGATACGAAAGGTAAAGAAATAATTTTGCTGAAGAAAGGGAATCGAAATAGATTTTGTTTTGGACGTTTTTTAATGGTTTGGTTTGAATGTTTTACAGTACAAGTGATGACGGACTTGATTCTGAAGGGTGTACGAGGTCAGACACGCCAAACACCACGAGTGACGAGACGACACCTTCATTTGAGGAGAAGTCTAATATCGGCCGAGCAGTTGAAGACGAATCGGAATACGTGGCGATGTCGCCGCAATATGCTGATATGGATATGTTCCAGATGTCGGAACCACAAGGCAAACAGTTCCAGGAGCAAGAGCTCTACGTTGTTATGCGATAATTCATTCTCGTTTTAAAATGCCAACTTGGACTGCAATCCGATTAAAATCTTTTTGATACGCGATTTTGATGAAGACTTTTGATCGGTTTTGATAACAGTTTGTGCATTCAGATAACCTATACCTGTTAATATATAAGTATTATGTATTTTTTATTTTACTTATATATATCCTTAGGGGTATTTTAGTTTATTCTTTATCGAAATAAGGAATAACTCGATTAAATGATTTTTGGCGAACCGTTTTTACTTATTAAAATTATTTATTTGTGAGCTAAAATGAAAATTTCGAGTATTTTTTTTTAATTTTTTGATCGTTGATCTTTTGAGAAAATTTACTCAAATCAGTGTTGTCAATTGTCAAGTGACTGTGGAAACAATTCGTGTTAAAGAATATGCCAAAATGTAAATGTATACGCTCAAGCTTTGAACCGCAATCTCAACTAGTAACAAAAGAAGCTCATCATATCAATGAACGTTCAATTATTTATTGCTACTCATTAGCGACAATAATTTTATGTCGCATTTTTTTGCGCTCGTTATCTCACTTGTTATATTATAAAATAATGTCTCAGTGCGTACATATTTTACAAACTTTTTGGCTCAATTTTAAGACGTCTTCACATTAACATTCGAAGCTGATTCAAGAGTCAATTATTATATGTACAAATTTTCGGAAAATGCGCTTTATACAAATGTTGATTTGACAACAATCGAAATGATTTATACGTTCAAATTTATACGTACAAATTTTCTGAATAAACAAAAAACAGAATGGTGATAATGATCTATCGCTGCTTTGTGATGCTGTGCCTCGATATTCATTGTCTTTGAAGCTTCTTGTTCGGCAAATGAAATATCATAGTGATAAATTGTTGACATTATTAAGCATTCGCTCGCTGAACTAATTCGTTCTCCTTGGAATGAACTTGCACCTACATTGCTCTTCTTTGTGATCTCTAAGTTTATACGTGTCATGTGATTTTAAACAATCGTATTATCAAAATTACGGTTGCTTGCATTTCTTTTGGAATCGTTCCGAAATTGTGATATTTGAAGGAGGTTGATAAACAGTATTTAAATTGATCTTAAGTATAAACAAGCATGTATAGCTTTTTGCGTTATGACGCACGCTTAATTATTGCAATGAAATTTCTCTGTGTAATAATAAAGTAGGTTTAAATACAAAATCATTAAAATAATAGTGTTTAGTTTTTTACCCTTGAAATTATCCTGCAAACAATATAAAACAAATCTAATTTTAAATTTCTAACAAAATTAATTTTTGAAGTTTTATTTTGTAAAAAACTAATTAAAAACTTGTTCTTTTTCAAAATTGTTGGAAAATGAGCGGAACTCTAAAGAATTTCAAACCAACACTCAGAAACAGAATGCTAAGCAATAAAAGAAATCTAAGCGATATTCAATGAATATTATATTATTTTTAACTTTGTTCAGCTTTGCCTCTACAATTATTTCATCAGGAAGCAATCAAGAAATTTGTTGGAAATTTGCTTTCTTGACAAGAATTTCTTCTTCGCAATTAGAAAATACCAAAAATTGTCCAAAAGTTTTGATACTCCAGTACAAATCAATTTTCTTCAGACAAATGTTTTTTAGAGCTGAAGAGGAACATTTGTGAGAAACCAGAATAAAGGATTGTTTCGTTGTTTTGGGATTATTTTAACTATGTCAAAATTTCTTTCGGTGTAAAAATTTGAATGAAATTTACTACTAAAACGAAAATGTAATAAAATCCCTCTCCATCATACCTATATTATACGTAACGTTCTAATGTTATAAAAAATATGTGTTCTATTCAATTTTCATTATAATCCGGTATCAACATAAAATTTAACTTTAATTACGTTTTTTGCAAAATTGTTTTTCAGTAATTATAGAAAATAAAAATGTTTTAGATTTTAATATTTAAAATTGTGGTTTATTTATATTCATATTTAGTTGAGCAAGGATTCACTAGGCGGCAGCATCTATCGGATGATATACGTTCCTATGAAAAGCCCGGTCGTAACAGCGATCGAGTCTAAGAAGCAGTAAGAAGCGAGTGAGCGAGACTGAGCAGCACTGAGCAGAATGTAGCAGTATGGGTCTGGATAATCCGAGAACGAAAAGCGTATTCGCAGATCTGTCAACGATCGGGTTGATCTCGCCAAAGTGACGCGCTCGTGAGTCAAACAAACACGCGAGTGAGTCAAGTATATGCATAGTAGTTGCGACGACACCGACAAGTGACAGTGCGCCAGCAGTGCCGCGAGCGATCAATAAATTATCGAAAAAAGGGTCGCGTTACAAGAGTGAACCCTCCCCCCCCCCCATACTTGCAATTAGATTCGCGAAAATTGAAAACGCCGACGAGGACATAGGTATTGTCGCACACTTTTTGACATGTGTCACTTCTCGTTTCTGCCTTGCTCGCCAGCTTCTCCGACTCGTAAATAGATTTGCAAACAATGCGTTTGCCATGCTTTTTCCTTCTTCTGTCACTTTTGCCTCTCTTCTCTTCTTGTCTATTTTTACAATTTTATTTATAACAATTTTCACTTCCAAACCAACTCAATTTCATACAAATTTATTCACCTCAGTTTGTTGCAAATTTTATTTCATATCGATTTCTTATTTGTCTCGATGTTTTTTTTTGCTTTGCCTTCATGGCATAATGTGAATCAAAATATTTTCAATATAATAACAACCAGACGAATTCATTTTATCAACAATTTTTGACAGTTTATTCAAAAATAATACTCCAAATGTTGGTAAATATTTTGATTCACGTTTTGATGCCTCGATTAAAATGCAAGTCTGCTTCATTTGCACTTTCTATTTATTTCATGCGTTTTTTTATTTTTAAAAATTGATTTATTCGGTACGAATTTATATGAATATCAGTATGTAAATTTGACGTTGTCTTGACGTCGTCCTGTTCCCCAAGACTTAAATTTACGACAAGTTTTTCTTTTCTTTTTTTTGTACTTTTTTGCTGTCCCTTTAAACACATCAATAGAACAGTGCCGACCACTCGTAGCATACTAAGTGATTATGACTAATCAACCATGGGATTAATTTTGAGCACGGTTCAGAATGCTTCGTAATAATCGTTTGTTGAAAGAAAAAAAAACACGCTAGCCAAGCATTGTGAGATGAGTTAGGATAAACATTTGATTGGAGAGAAAAAGAGTAATTGTTCGTTGTTCTCAGGAAAGTGTTGGCCTAATCAATAGAAGCGCACCGCGAATAATACATTATTTATTAAATATCACGTTCGAGTGTGCTAAACAATAGTCCATTTCTTTAAATTACATACGAGTTTACTTTTCCTTTCTTTTCATCAATTAATAAATAATTAATTTAATTACATATAATAATTCGCACTCTTGTTTTTCAAATGTTTCGCTATTTTTTTGTCAGTCTGAAGGTTTAAGAAGATTGATAAACATGAATTATCCACAAATATTCTTGAGCTCTGATTGATGTCTTAAATGCACAACTAAATCTCATTAGTACAACATTAGTATTAATTTAACAGGCGATCAAAAGTTAATAACCAAAACTTCAATTTCAAATCCGATAACAATTTTTTGTTTAAATTTTTTGTTGAAGTTGTTTAAAGTGCTTTTAGTAAAATGGAAAGAAACTTTTTTGAAAACAAAATATAATAATATAATACCAAAATATAAATATGTTTGAGACATGTTTTGGATAAATGAAGTCGTTATTCGTGTTATTGTTTGTGAGAATGGAAACAGAACTGATATAGATATGAACGGATGAAAAGGGGTGCTGCGAAGAAAGCAATAATCAATTTATCAAAATAAAATAAACAGTTTGTGACGTGCAGAATTCCGTTATATTACCACTATCATCTATGGGTGGCTCTGCAATCTTATTGCCCCTATATAAAAAATGAGCAAGACGAGCAGTGTTTATAACGGGCTACCATTCTGTATGTGGTTTGTGTCTGTTTTTTTTCTTACGTTCAGTGGAATACAATTTTTTACCATTGACATAAATTTATACTGCAATTCAACTAACTGTTGTTTCGTCTCCGATTACTTTGCAACGTTTTTTTTTAATTTCTAAACCGCACGTTCAGTCGGTTTACAACTTTTTATTTGTCATTTCTATACACCCTTTCGATTGTAAACCAAAATGTCGATAATTTTAAGTTTTTCTTAAAAATCGCAAAGTTTTACTGCTGTCAATATTTTATATTGTATTTCTGAATAAAATCAAATTTCATTGTCAAGTTAAAATTGTATTCATCTATTTATTATTGCAAAATTATAATTGTATAATTTAACATCAAATTGTAAACTGTTACTTAATTATGGTGAGTTGTACCAAGAAACAAAGGCTTGGAATGATTGAATGTAAGGTGGCAAATTGGTTCAATTATGGAGTGTGACATTTGACAAGTGATTTTATTTCAGAGATGAACTAGAAAGGAAGAGTAAGTATGCCTCATGGCTGGAGGCATCGGCAGCATTAAACAAGGTGGAAAATTCGATAGACCCAGCGCTTGCCATTATCGTTACCACCTAAGAAACTGTGCCCTTCCAAAAGTACCGCAGAACGACACCTTCCAACGCCGCAACAAGCTTGAATTCGATCATACTTATTTGCAAAACATCAATACGTTACAGCAAGACATATTCAGGTAATCTAACAATTTTTCAAACAAAAATTCATTTACTATTTTTTTTAATTTGTTATTGTTTGATACAAAGTAATGTTACATAAATGAGATATCAAATAATGAAACCCTTGAGCGACACAAATCAATTGAATTTATATTCAATTTTAACGTTACATCATCATTATTGAGAAGATTAAAATAAACTTATGAGAGATTTGTAACTCTAACTCTAAATTAATACAAAAGAAGAGGAAATCATTGAATCAAACAGAATTCTGCCTCCATATTTTTTGAATTGTCACAACATCGATTGAAAAAAAAAAAATATTATTTTTTTAAAAAAACTTCCATTTTCAATTTGACAGAAAAAAACGTTCCTTTCAAAGTTGATAAAAAATGGTAACAAGAAGATAAAATCCTTGACACGACAAAATAATTTGTATCCTATCGTTGAATGTTTGATGAAATTGAGCTTAATGTTATTCGTTATAAGAAATAAGTCAAAGCAAGATTCAAGTCACGTCAATCGCACAGTGTTTCTGAAACGAAGAAGAAAATCTTCGGTTTGCGATAAAAGAGTCATCCGTTCGCATCGCATTAGGTTGAATCTCCATTGGAGCGAGCAATAAAAACAAAATTGTTTATTTCATTGTAGAATTTATACGGAGTCCATTCATTGCGATCTGAAAATAGTTAATGGTTGTAACGTAATAAAGGCGCACGGATGCATCGTACAGACGAGGTGTCCACTATTTTACCACGCGCTCGAGCCTCACTTTGCGTACAATAACCAAACTGCGACTTGCTTCGTCAATGTCGTCTCGATATTCCACCAAATTGAAAATTTTGTGAGGTGAATTCTTTCACTTTTAGGCTCTCACACGTTTGTTTCCTCCTCGTCTTCAACAAAACAAATTTCGCTTTCACATCCACACCAACAAACAAAATGGAACAATTTTTGATGTTTGATGTTTTTTATATTATATTCTGCATGCCAACATAAACAGACAGACGACCGGCGATAATACATTGTTGTGCATGCCACTTCGAACACTGCGCCGTTTATGAATAGATCTGTTTTTTCTGTACACATAAATTGAATGTAGTCTGACGTGAATAGCAAAACGTATCTGACAAAACAATCAATGCTAATCGTTACGATCATTTTACAGGCTTGTGTATAGCAATTTGGACTTGACAGAAGAGGAAGGAATTTTGCTCAAAATCATATCAAGCATTCCTCATCAATTATTATTTGGCGAGGCAACCAAGATTTATCCCGATGACCTCTCGTCTGACATTTATAGGTAAATCTTTAAATTTAACCTAAAATTGTCATTATTTGATTATTTCTTTATGCCAAGAACTAATTTTGTATGTATGATTTGTGTAGATCGAAAAGAAAGTGTCTCGCGGATAGTAGCTACGAAAGTTCGTTTGAGGAAAGTGTAAATCAAAATGTGGTGAACTCGAGGCTGTCGTTGTCGTTCGACATGGCAGATTCCGGACTTGAAACTGGTTCGGTAAGTCCGCAAGAGAGCAGTGTGTCGGAGAATTCTGGCGTCGACTATGAAGAACCGCAGGAGGATTCAAATAAGCTCAGCACAGCAAGAAGTTCGAGACAGTTGGAGCAAGACATCCAAGAGGGTGGCAAGGTCGAGTTGCAAAAGCTCAAAGGCCTCTTGGAGTCCACGTCGGATTACAATTCAAGCGACGTTTATGCCGATGTTACCTGCTCCTCATCTGAGACTGAGCAGCAGCATCTTGACTCGTCCAGTTCCTATGAAGACAATTTGCACAGGGCTCGGTAAGTTTGGTTTCAACTTCTTTTTTTACCATCATTTTTTATTCAATTCTCAAAATGTATCATCTCTAAAATGTTCGTTTCTTGATAGAGCAAATAAAGAACGCGAAGATGAGATTTCGCGTTACGAAAATCAGGTACTGAAAGATCCATTTGACGAATCAGACAGCAGTTCTGAGAGCGAACATGCAACGCCTTTTGTGCAAACGACCCAGTCATTTGAGTACGTCGGCCTGTCGCCAAAACCCGATGGGAATTCCACATCGGAAAGCTCGGCCAAACCGGCGAGCAGCTACTACTTCATTGATGCCTCTTCCCTCAACGACGACGACATTGTTGCAAATTCCTCAAGGCAAAATTTCGTCCCGATGAACAATGACTCGGTCCGCGAAAACGTCGTCGAGTTCCAACCAAATTTGAGACTGACTGAACACTTGGAACCGCCCGTCGAACCTCGCAAGGTCAAACGGGTCTTTGTTGACGAAAGGGTCGAAAAAGAAACACTAGTAGTCGAAATCAAAGAAACTGACAGCGGCGAAAATACTCAGCAGACATCACCTTGTCCTGAGAGTATGCAGCGAGTGATTGATAACAATGCTGCGTCAAATTCTGGTGCATTTTAATTTCTTATTATTATATTTTTTCAAAATATAATAACATTGTGCTAAAAAGTATGACTTTTGTTTCAGCTACACATCAACCAAGTGTCGAAAGGATACCGCCACTGGTTCGCGGTAACACATTTGAATTAGACCCATCAGATCAACAGAAACTTTCATTTCTACGACAAGAGCGCGAAAGGCGTCAGGGGACTTTGGTATTTCAAAACTCGATTCAACAGTACTCAGGTCACCGGCTGGACGGCAACGTTTTTGTGCCCATGGACAAGTATGACTTTGACGCAGTGGAAAAGGAAACGGAGCCGGAAAGGGTGTCACGATGTTTTGCACAAACAAGAAGCGCTAGTCACGAGAATGTAACGGATTTCGAGAAGGAGAGTGAAGAGTGCAGCATGAGTTTGCCAGTAACTTTGAATCATGACCCGATCAAACATCACAGACCAAAGTTTGATAAGCGCTGGGAGGCTGTACCCATCGTTTCTGGCGGGGCACGATCTGAGGATTTCGTTCAACCAAAGGTCATTATAATTAAACAGTTGTTGTTTTTAAACTTGATTGATTATGTATTAAATAAACATAAACATATGTTAAACCATGGTTTTTTAAATTTGCATTTCAGGAAACAATGAGCCCATTATCAAGAAGGAAAACTGAAACAACGCCTATAGTATCTGGGGGATCGGTAATGATAAACGATGAACCGAAACCTAAACCGAAAACGCGAATGTCGTCTTCAATGGCTGCCTGGGTGGTGGACATGAGCGACTGCAACAAACCGCGACCCGGCAATGGTACAATGTCACACAGCTACTCGAGCAGCGACTGCACCCGAAAATCGTCTTTCCAAAAGACCCCAAAATCTTCAGGATTTTTTGTCAGTTTCAACAGCAGCATAGAGTCGTCGAGTGAACAAACAAATCTGAATCACAAACGGGTGTCGGCAAAATTGAAAGAACAACCCGCGACCAAGAGTTGCGAATTTTACATCGACATGTCTGACAAGATGGAACGAAAGAAACCAAGGGACAAGACTGCAAATGACGATAAAAAGAATATGTTTTCGATGTTCATTGATTTGAGCGAGTCGCCAAAGTCAACGGACAAGTCGGCTAAGTCGGGAGAGAGTAGTGCAACCGAGGAAAACAGCGAGAGGGATGTCGCTCAGAGGAAATCATCTGGAGTGTTTATGTTCATCGAGTCGGATTCTCCGGTCGTTAGACGGAGAACGCTCTCTTCCTCGAGACCGCCTTTCAAAAGACATTCCTGGAATACTGATAAGATGAACAGTGCGTCCGCAACGACAACTAGCAACGGACCACCTTCCATTGGCAAAGAAATACTGTACCGCAAAGAGCACAAAAGAGCACAGAGTTTGTCTGTGGATCGCATAGAACTCCGAAAATTTCAGGTAATATTACACAGAATTATTTTTTCTTTCTTTTTGTTGTTGTTGGAGAAATAATATTTCGTGGCCCGTTTTGATGAGCTCGTAGTCAATACGTATTCTTTAATTAGCGACACTTTTTGTTTTATGTAGTTAAGTGAGCATTAATTACCTCTTCATAAAAACAGAAGTATTACAAAATGTGCTTGAGTTTTTTCCGATAAAACATGAACTAGATAACGTGTGCTCTTTTTCGAAATAGTTCTTAATTGTAGGTTCTTGTTTATGAGTTGCTAGAAACGTTTTAATTGCAATTAAGATTTTTTGATGAAATAGCACATTTCCTTTGATTTGTGTCTGAATGGTTGTCTTGTGTCACATCACTCGTTTCCATTATTTTAAAACATGTCATCACCAAGTTGTTGTCTGAAAAAAAATAACATTAAAACAGTACGATTGAGTGAAGATTTGAACTTGACCTTCCAGGTTTTTGTTACATAATGTTTCCCGAATAGAGGTATATACTTTCAAAAAATTTATTGAATTGATTCAGCCCGTTTTTGTATTTAAGGAAACAAATATGATATTGCGAGAAGGTCGGGTCATGTGGGAAATAGATATTTGAAGAGTTTACAATAATTTAGGTGTTGGTACTTTGTCATTTGTTATGTGTGTACTGATTTTTTCTATGACAGTTCAATTTAGGTTCGAACATTTTTTATTTCGTGAGCACTGTTGATAAAAATTAATGATGCTCAAAGTTATAATAATTTAGTATTCAAGGGCAGCAAATTGAATACTGTATGAAAAGGATACTAAAATAACAATAAGTTTACAAGAACTATTAAAAAGACTTTCATTTTACAATTCCACTTGGGTGACTGTTGTTATTTTTGTTCAGAACAATAAACAATGATTCCGCTTGACCGATCAAGCTTGGATTGTTTGTTTGTGACACAATTCAATCTATGAATCATCTCTTACAACATGATAACTTTCCCATCAACAATCAATTGTTTGTAATGATGAAAAAAGATGAGTACTTTTAAGCTGATTTGTAATAAGAAGTATGAGCTTTTTCTAAAATGATGAAATAACAATTTTCAGGCAAGACCAAGCAGTTCGAGTCACTCTCTAAGCGAGTCGATCCGGACGGAGGAAAAGTCACAATTAAAAGAGGGTGTTGCGATGGACACATCGACCGAGGACATGTTTGAATTTGAAAACCGCGACACGCCACCAAATTCGCACATCGAAGTGCTTAATGAGGAATTGCGAGTGAGCGCGAAACAGCGTAGAGACTACCGCGAATTAACAAGCCTAGCGCAGGTCGAATCGCAAGGCTCCGAAAGTTCCGTCAACTGGGACAAAAGTGCAACAAGCGCGAGTACAGAAGAGGGCGCGCAGCGCAAAAGCGAGACCTTTGATATCAGCAGTGGCAGCGATAACAATGATTTCGAGCTACCAGAGATGCAGCTAAACGGCGGCGAAAGTAAATCTGAACGTGGGGATAAACAGAATGGCGAGACAGTGAACGGGCGAATTTTGGAAACCCGAAAGTCATTGGACGAGAAGATCAAGGAGATCGAGTGCGTTTTGACGGAGCCAGAAATCAAAGAGGAAGAGAAGGAACCAAGCAGCTTTGTGAGATTATCCGACCTGGACAAAACGCCTAGTCAGACATGCAGCGTCCTCGAGGAGGAAAAGCCGAAAGCGCGCATGAGCAGCAGTATTCCGGAGACTTCCTGGATTGAGAGCAAATTGGCCGCTGGCAGGTCGAACGTTCCTGTAAGATGTGTCCCAAGGAAGCAGACCATGAGCACTTCTTTGCCAGCTAAAAAGTCACCGTTGGATGAGTTTGTCGCTGATGGCGAGTCAGAGAATATGGTTTCTGAGTCGGATCTTAGTAGTTTACAAAGCAGCATGGGTAGATCTGGCGCTGGTGTGTGATGTTTTTTGTTATTTAAAAATAATATAACTCCGATGTTATTTTACGAGGCAAATTTGTTTATTAACTTCAACTAAGTTTATATTTGCGTGACAAGTCAATTGATGAAGTTAGTCGTTATTACTTATATATTTGGGTTTATTCAAATTAGTCGTCTTGAAATAGAGACTTAGAATTTGTTATTCTTTTAGAAGGCAGTACAGAGGAAACCGAAACGTCTAGTTTCGCTGGGATGAAACCGTACAACAGACTGGGCGAGGATCTACTGAGAATGTTTTTAGAAGAGATTAATCCAGATGTCACGATTGATGTCGCCGGGCGAAGAATACGAGCGCACAAGTGCATTCTGAGCTCGCGCTGTCAGTACTTTGCAGCTATTTTGAGCGGAGGATGGATCGAGAGCGAAGGCAACGTTATATCCCTGCAAGGGTAATAAACAATAAACTTGCATTTATTTTTCATGTTTACATTCATGCTCATTTCGTAATTTAACATTCTGTTGCAGTTATTCCTACAACGCTGTCCACTTTGCTCTATGCCATATCTATAGCGGCGAAAGCAACATTCCAGAAACCATAAGTATCGTAGAATTGGCTACTTTAGCTGACATGCTGTGTCTTGAAGGTCTAAAAGAAGTAATTGGATATACTTTGAAAGTAAAATACTGTCATCTTTTCCATAAGGTATACTTATTAGACTTTTGATTATATGAATATTTTATTTATAGATTTCAAGAATATTGTCAAGACAATTTTTGAAACTTTGAACCGCAGAATAAAATAATTTTTGAATCTCTTATCAAATACGTCCCATACGAAGATTGGAGTTACCTCTTTAAATTGAAAAACACTGTGAAATTATAAGTTGAATGAATAAAAATTTGTCATAGCGAAACCACCATTCTCCTGTTCTGAATGTTGAGATCAAATGATTTTTTTGCCAAATTGTTTAGACTGAAAATATTAGTCAACTGCTCATGTTATAATAAAAAATTTTGAATTATCAGCGAGGAAAGGTAACATATTTTGAAAACGTGTAACTTGTTAATTATATTGATCAAACTAAATTCAATCGAATAAGATCAATTTTTTTATTTTAAGAAACTGAAAACCGTAAGAGTAGCCGAACCGTATCAATGGAAAAATGACAAACGAGACCGATTATTGTAATCGAAAAAAAAAGTCTGGTATAATGATTTGTTATATGATGATGAACAAATTGATTTTCTAGCCCTGTCAAATCTGTGCCGTTGGAGTTCTTGAATGCATGCCACTTGCTGCAGCGTACGGTCTGGATGAAGTTTACAGGAAATCTTTGCGATGGGTCACGCGGCATTTTGTACGAATTTGGCCATGCAAAGCTTTCGCGACTCTTCCTCGTGAGCTCATGGAAAAATGTTATCATCAACATATTGTTCATATGGTAAACCAACCAACACAAACCAAATTTAAACAATGTAATTTATATTTGAATTTTAATTAAAATTTGATTGAATTTTTAGTCGACTGAGAATGTTCTTCAAACAATGATGGACTGTGACAAACTAATCGCAACACTCCCGAATGTAAGATGGGCAGAGCCGATCTTCAGACTGGTGTCAAATCTTCTGGACGCGTCAATGAAATTCCTCTCAGAGAACATGTGCGGAGTGTTAGTTAGCGACAATTTCCAAAACCTCGGACGTGATCTCACATGGAACATAAGCCGTCTTGAGGACAACTTCCTGGCCGCATCTGAGAGGCTGCCTCCGGAACAAGCCTGTAAGACTTATTCAAAATTGCACAAAATGATTGCCTCGAGCCAGACAGAAGACGCACACCTGCGACCCAAATGGGGCTCGCTGTTTCTCGATTTTCTACGTAAAATACAGAATCGCGTGGAAAAGTGCCTAGTCCGAGACGCGACTCGTGCCGCCAGAACCAATGCCTGGTCAAAGATGGACTTGGATCTACGTAGGCATATTCAGGAACTCGCCTGTCTTGTTATTTTACCGAATGAGATTGTTAAACGACCTTCTCGACGAACTAATTTTCTTAAGGTTTTTCATTTTTCTCAGAAATTTTTCATCTAATTTATTGTTTCGATGGATGCAATTAGTTTTTTCTTTTACTTTTTAGGAACCACGAATACCTCCTTCTCCACCGCCACAAAAGAACACAACGGCCAATCGGAATTTAGATTTACGAAGAGTGAAGATGGCAATTTCGGAACATAATGATAGGACGCAAAAACAAAGCTTGATGAATGGAACGAACAACGTCCAACCGAAAAAAGTTCTCGTCAAGCCAAAAACCGATCCAATGGAAAGGAAAAATCTGAACTTTCATGATGATAAGAGCGGTTCTGATAGTAATACCTCGAGACCAAAATCTTGGCCGAATAAAGTCGAAGTGAGTTCAAAAGTTTAATTGAAGAATTACTGCAAGTTTCGTTAATGATTTAATTAAATTATTATTGCTTTTAGGTAAAGTCTAGGTATTTAGAACCTCGTCATAAATCAGTCCCAAAGAATGCCGCGGTGAAGCAGGCTCAAGAGAAAAGTGTTGTACAACAACAAAGGCGAAAGATTATGATCTCCTCATCAGATTCTTCGCGTACCTCAAGTCCAGCTATGAAACGAGCATCAGAGCGTAAATCGCTCGCGAAACCTAAAATATCGGCGCAGAAAACTACAAAGGCATTGTCTTCGGACAGTCTGGCAGAAAGCAATGCGAATAAAATTAACAATGCAAAGAAGGTATGAAATCGTTACTTATGCAAGTACTAAAATAACAACAAGAAATAAATAAACCTAATTTATTCGTTCTTTTTTTAGACACCAACAACAATGATAAGCAAAAGTCTGGGTATAACCAGGCCAGAATCTCCCTCACTGAAGGCCAAAGAAATTGACATCGGTCACTCGGCAGACTCTCTTGTTGAACCCAAAAGTCCGCGTAAGGCATCTTTGAAGAAGCAGCAGCAGGCCAATAAGATGGAAATTTCAATGTCAGAGGACAGTTTGGCAACTGAGTTGGCAGCGACTCCCAGATCGACAGTTTTTAGTAAAATATCTCCAACTCTGAATCGAGTAGCAAAGAAATCGCCTCCGGTGCAGCAGAAAAGTCCGCTGAGCGTGACGAAACGACCCCAGCGATCGCTTGAGTGTTCGACCGCAGCCAGCAGGAGCCGTGCCGCTGCTATCAGTAGCATTTATCATCCGACGCCGAGTTTGCGTAGAAGTCTCTTGGACGCTGCTAAGACGCCCGATGTGGGAACGATAAGACAGCAGCAGAGAACGATGCCCCGGCAAGCTGCAATTAAAAAAGATACGAAGCGAGAAGCAGTTTCGAATCACTCGAGCCAGGAGAGCCCAAGCAAACGGTTGCCTAAATCGAACGGTTCAGCGAGGATAATCGCACGCAACCAACAAAGTAAGGAAGAGAAACCGAAGCCGAAACAGAACGGCGAGCTGCCGCGACACTTGACTGTGGGCTCGCGATCCGGAACGTTCCTCAAGGACGAGCCGACGATCCTCAAAAAATCGGACCTCAAAGCCGCGCAGATCGACAGTTAAGAGGAATTACGAATATCAAAGTCCTTTGCGAACCAAACAGGGAACACTTTAAAGCTTTAATCCCACGCGAGCCATATCAATTTAAATATTAGGTCTTGCGAGAAGTGCAACTCATGTAGAATTGCTTTCCCCAAATAAATTTCGGGGGCAAAACTTTTTCATTCCGTTTTTTGATCTGACGTTGCCACGCGGATTGAATGCGACGTATAGAACTAAATTGCGAATGAACGATGAATTTGATGGCAACGTTTTGAATAATGCAACTGAGAGAATAATGTAGTGTGATCATTAGATTTATTTATCTGTATTTGAATATATGTTTTGCAATGTACATTTCTATGCAATATTTGTATCTAGTCATTTACAAGGTTAAGAGTATTTACTTTATGTAATGTTAAATAAATCAATCAATGTAATGTTACGATTGTGCTCTGGCATTGCCTGTAATCGCTAATTTATATAGTACCTGGTTTATTTGATCAAACGTCAAACTCGGTTTTTCAGTTTGCTCGTTTACTTTATACATCGCGACATCGTACCATTTTTGTAACTCTTTATTTTGTTATATGAAAATATATCGAAACGGTTATAATTCACGTAGGTATTTTATTTTAATTTGGTTAAGAAATCCATTCCATTCACTTACACAATATCACAATATACATTCTGCATTCAAAACTTATGAGATAAATACATTTATGAGAATTTTTTTAACATTTTGTTCATTTCTTGTACATGTCTGCTTTCCACGTCTGCTACTATTTTGAAGTATTGATTCGCTCTTTGCTCCACAAATGTTTGTCTTTTTTTTAACGCGTCAATCTTTTCCTCAGTTTCTTTTAACTTGAGCTTCGACGTTGTTAAGTCAGGTTTTCTCATTTCGAGTTCGCTTTTAAACTTAACAATCTCCTCGGTTCTTTGTTCCAGCAATATCTTCTGTTCAGTGAAATGCTGCATCACACCTTGCGTAGTGTCCATGATGGTTTTCTTGAACACAACAAAACCTTTGCAGTCCATGCTCAGCCTGCTCAGCTTCGAACACACACTCTCACTGTTCTTTTTTAATGAAGCATTTTCATGCGCTAGTTTTTGCAAATCAGACAGACAAACTTCTTTCATCTGATCCAAAGATGTGCACTTCTCAACAATGATTTTTTTAAGGTCCGCGAAATTTGATCGTGCCGAAACGGGGATCTCCAAACAATTCAGCACACTGTCCTTTTCACCCATCTGGTACAACAGCGACCGATAACTGTTTATGTTGTCCGTAAGATCTTTATTCAACTTCGTCAGTTTCATGTCCATCGTGTAATCCATCTTGTGCAGTTCATCCAACATTTTTTCCAGCTGTGCAACGTAATCATTCCCCTCAGCAATTGCCTTGAGTTTCAAATCTCGCTGCTCTACTGTCATCACTTGATTGGAAATGATGTCTTTGATTTGCTTAATCTCTTCCTCGCCATTCTCGGTTTGCTTCATCACCTCCTTCACTTCCTCGTGAATCTGCACATCCATGTGTTTCATTTCCTCTATTTGCTTGTTCGTCGACTCACGGAACGCATCTTCTTCAGCTTCTGAGTTTAGCATCAACTGGAGTGCACTTTTGAGTTTCTGCTCCTCTTCGTCAGCAACGTTCAAACGCTCAATCTTATTGTTAACGTCAGCCTTCCCGTCTTCCCATTGTTTTCTTATCCTTTCCATATTTTCATCCGTCACGCCCAGCGCAAACTCTTCGTTTTTGTAGTACTCACTTATTAATTTCTCTTCGGCTTCTTTCTCTTCGTTGTTCCAAGCTTTGTACGATGCAATTATCGATATCAGTTTCCTCCGAAATTTTTCATGGTCTCCTGCATCTTCTCCTAAAAAATACAATAAAATTAACTTGCTTGACTTTGTTTTCTTAAATCAGACAAGTTTTGAAGTGAATTAAAATTTACCATTAAATGGCAAGGATTCTAATTGAAAATTTTCAGTAGCCATTAATTTAGCATCAGCAAGAATAGTTAGCCAGCTGAGCCATCCAAGGACACTGGGAAACGAGTGCATAGCATTTGCAGTTTTTAGCCAAGACTTGTTCAAGATCGTCGGATATCGAAGCTTTTTTGCTATGATTGGTAAAAATTCGATGTAATTGTTAATTGTCAATGGCTCAGGAATTCCAAGTAGTTGCAACAGTATTTTGGTGGCGTCCACAAACGACTTCAAAGAAATTGGTTTGAGACTACCGTTATTGTTTAATACTTGTGGCTGATTGATCTTGTGGAAAAACTCCTCTATCACGTTCACCATTTCTGTCTGATACGGTTTTTCTTGTAGAGCTCTTGAATCTTTTAAAACGTTTTGAGCCACACTAATATTTTGTCGACTTTTGCCTGGGGTGAATGTCGATGGCCTTCCCTGTTGTTTTTGTGGAGTTTTTGACATAGACATTTTTGGAGCAATTGATTTCGATACTCCCAATGTACTCCGTTTATTACTTCGTCTTGAAGGTGACATGGACGAATTTCGTTCTCCAGGTTTTCCTAAAATTAAAATAATAAACGATAACTAATCAATATTTATTTATATTTGTCTATTATTTTGATATTTATTCATTGTGTTGTGTTGCAAAATTTTTAACAAAACAAACAAAATCAAATTAAGAAGGCATAATCAGAAGCAGTTGACACAAGATTGATAGTTCTTAATGAAAAAAATTTGCAAAGAAACATTTTTTGAATTTCATTTGGTACATGCCTGGAGGTTTGATTTGACTTCTCGCGTCACACGACGAACTTCTCATCCTTGGCTTGGGAATATGAGACTGTCGATGAAGTGGAGATTCTTTCGGCATTTTTATTTTTAAAAATATAAAAACACCGCACAAAGTAAAAAAGAACGATAATCAGAATGTGCAAAACCACTAAAACCGAACTTTAAAAGGCCTTCTAAAAATTTTCTGTCTGTAACGGCTAAAATGAAGCGGGAACATAGTAAACATAAAATTGTAAGAGAGGGGTGCATCTTGTGGTAGTGGCAGCCCTGTTTGAGACGGATGCGCGCGTGGCTTTCAAATTTCGGCGGAAATTTCAAATAATATATTCATATAGATAAATTAAAAATTTCTGAGATTTGAAATTTTCAACTTTAAAAATAATTGTTTCACTAACAAATAACTGTCAGAAATATATTTGATACTAATCATAATAAACGGTTTATGGATGAAATTTTTGAATAATATTATCGAAAAAAAACTTGATAGGGAGTGTATGTATTATTATCAAAATGTAATGTATAACTGATGATATATTATTATTGAATAATACAACAATAAAACCTTGTTAACATGTATATAGATATATGTATTTATACATAAATATGTATACATATATATTTTGTTTGTTTGTTTGTTTTTTTTTTTTTTTTCAAATATCACACCTAAGAGTTTGTTCCGCAGAAAATGATATGTATGTGACTTGCCCCGATGGCTCTTCGGGGCAAAGAGGTTTATTCCTTCTTCTAGAATCGCTCTTTTTCTCTCTCGCTTTCTTTCAAATAACAAATCACATAAAATACATGTTTATGTTGTACGGCTACATACGTGCGTATTTCTGGTATTTCTCTTTGAGTGCGTTATTATATACGTCGGCCGCGCTTTTTAGAACAATATTCATATTTATTATATACTTTCATCGTTTTGTTTGTTCAGATAAATATTTTAAACAACGGTCGTAGACTTATGAATTCCACAACAAATGCCCAAAAACGTTAACAACGCGGAGAATCGCTCCACAATTGCATGCAATCACACAAACAAAGCGCTTGATAAAATTGATAAAAAATAGACGAACAACTTGCCGCGACTGTGCGTGACTATAATTTTTATCATCACTCACATAGGATATTTACAAGATAAACTTTATTTCGCGTACAGCCGTGAGTCACTTTTGTGATAAGGACTTGTTTGCTTTCATTGTATACACATAATTGCAGAAATAATAATTTAAATTGTAGCTGAGAAGTCGGGCCGATGTGCATGTAAGCCTTTTGTTTGTCGTTTCGTAGCTACATTGCTTTGTCGCTAAAGTAACAGATTCATTCGTTTCCTGGAGGACTATAATCATCTACAACTTGTGAGCTCCCTCTTTTGTATTTAAGCCTGAGGCCTCAATTGGAACAGCGTGTCGACGATTCCCTCGTCGGCCAATGTAGATATGTCACCAACGTTTCGGTCTCCTGCAGCGATTTTACGCAAAACGCGTCTCATTATCTTTCCTGAACGTGTTTTCGGTAACCCTGGAGCGTGCTGGATCACGTCTGGTTGAGCGAATGGTCCAATCCTTTCTCGAACTATAATTAATAATGTACAATTCAAATTAAACTCCAACCGATTGAGATTATGACTGAACGAAATATGATTGTTTATATTCGACCTTTTTTCTTCAATTCATCCTGGAGCTTTTTGTCGAACGGCATCCCTTCGTTTGGAGTAACGAAGCAATACAAACATTGTCCTTTTACAGGATGATTTTTACTAACAACAGCAGCTTCGGCTACGGACACGTGTTCCGTCAAAACGCTCTCCACTTCTGCGGTTGACATCAAGTGGCCTGACACATTCAACATGTCATCTATTCTTCCAGTCACCCAAAGATAACCGTCGGCATCTCGTCTAGCACCTATAATCGACAAGAATTTCAACCGATTTAATAATAATTCTATGTCCAAATAGAAAACTAGTTCTCGATTTTTTCAATTTAATTCGTGTCATTCCAAATGCCAACTTCAGTTAATAGAAAAAACCAAAACAGAACTGTCAAGTCCGTCAATTTGTTACCAATTTAAAAATGTCAATTCGTAAAATAAAAGCACGTAAAATCTACGACACACAATCAAATCCGACTCTGGAAGTTGACCTAATCACAGACATAGGCTTGTTTCGGACATCCGTACCAAACGATTTGCGTCCAAACCCATCTGGATTACTACAACTTCGAGAAGATGCGGTGGATATCGTGAATAACATCATAGGACCTGAACTGATCAAAGCCAACCTTGACGTTAATCGTCAAAAAGATATCGACACATTTTTGGTCCAACTTGATGGAACGGATGACAAATCCAAGTTGGGATCGGTCGCGATGTTTGCGGTCTCTGCATCTTGCTGCAAAGCTGCTGCGACTCTTGCCAACACCCCCGTTTATAAATACATCGCAAATCTTGCAGGAAATAACGCGATATCCATTCCAGTTCCAGCCTTTTGCGTTATCAACGGAGGGTTGCTTGCTAACAACATGTTGGCTTTTCGAGATTTCCATGTTTTGCCCTATGGTTAGAATTTTGTATATAATTTTGAACTAAAACGATTGCAAACTAACGATGCGTAACATTTCTGATATTAGGAGCTACAGACTTTGAAGAAGCACTTGATATTGGGAACCAAGTTTACAAAGCAGTGGGAGAAAAAGTGGCTGAGGTTGACGAAGTGTCGCTGCCCCTGACAATTAGTACTTCAGGTGGATTCGTTCCTCAGAACATAGAAGACGATACTGCAGCTGTTCAACTCATAGATGAAGCAATTCAAAGTCTGTCTTTACAAGACAAAGTAAAAATTTACATTAATGCCGATGCCACAAACTTTTTCGAAGAAGGTACGAAGTCATTGTACTGAAATCACATGTTGACTGATCAAACTTCATCTGAATGTTTTATACTAATTTGCAGAATCTGGGAAATATAATCTCAACTACAAATCAAACGAAGAAGAAGATGACGAGGACGAGGAAAATGGTGCTGAAGAATTGAAAGAAAGTTACACAGAACTTGTGAATCAGTGCCCAAGTATCATCTCAATCGAAGATCCATTTGGAGCAGAAGACTGGGACTCCTGGCCTCTGATGATGGATCAAAATTTACAAATTGTATGTAATGAGGCTGGAGCAATGGTCAGCGATAGGATACAAGAGATTGTCGAACGATCAGGAGCCAATTGTTTGGCCGTTGAACCCTGGCGAGCTGGAACGCTAACAGAATCGCTCGTAGCTACAAAACTTGCATTATCAAATGATTGGGATTTAATTGTGAGCGCCGGATTTGGTGAGACTGAAGATAATTTTGTGGCTGATTTTGCTGTCGGAGTTTCGGCATGTATTTTCAAAAGAGGAGTCCTTGGAAATACAAAGTACAATCATTTGATGAGAGTCGAGAAGGAGCGAGGCAAACTCTCTACTTTTGCAGGAAATAAATTAAATTTTTAGTTATGAGTTGTGAATTTGTAATAAATTGTTGAATAAATTCAAGACCTACCGTCCCCGGTACAGTAGTAACCATTGAACCTATCAAAGTACGTGTTTTGGAAGCGTTCGTGATTGCCATAAAGGGTCCTCATCATCCCTGGCCAAGGTCGCCTAAATACTAAGTAACCTTCACCTTCTCCCTCGATTACGTGACCGTCCTCGTCCAATAATTCCGGCTGAACTCCGAAGAATGGAAAAGTCTGTGAATAGATGTTATCATTAATTTACACGTGAACTTTGCAGATACTTGAATAATATTATCTTTAACAATATCATTTTCATGAGATCAATATTGAACTTGCACCAATTACTATAAAACTGAATGAACAGACGACAACGAAATCCTTTGCACATATAAAAATACAACGAATAATTGAGAAATTTTACCCTTTCATTCATTGATAACTGACGTAAAAGGCGTTATAAAATATGCATTTGCAATCGATAAAGACGTACAGGTTTTCAAAGCTCTTTAATACTACTATAAATGTGCATTGTATTTCAAGCAATACGCCTGGAAGTGTAAGAATCAACTTCTAACGTTGAGGTATATTTTTGTAAGTTTTATCGATTGCAGTCTAACTTTAACAAGAGCGTACATATTATTAGACAATTATGTTATACATCATTCATTAACTCAACGAGTTTCAAAATAGCTTCCTGATGAATTCGTTGTCATTGCACTTGACAAAGATTTCGAGCGGAACTGTCAAAACTTGATTGTCTATTGAAATTGAGCTGTAACGTTAAATAGTAGAAGAAAATCGTTCAGTACCGCTGAACCAGGTTTCATAGGTGTTGCGCCGGGTAACGGAGTGATTACATGTCCTCCAGTCTCGGTCTGCCAGAATGTGTCGGATATACTGCATTTTCCATGCCCAACTAGATTATAAAACCAGAGCCAGGCCTCTGCGTTAATCGGTTCGCCCACAGATCCTAAGACCTATTTTAAGACCAAAGTGTTGATTATTCAAAAGTATTTAGCGATCCGGATAATTGAATTGAATTGTAGATGATATTCCTACCTTTAAAGTACTGAGGTCACATTTTTTGACAAGGTCGTCTCCAAATTTCATAAGAGACCTGATGGCAGTTGGTGCAGTATAGAATTGGCTGACTTTGTATTTATCAATAACTGTCCAATAGCGATCATTTGTGGGATAAAACGGTGTTCCTTCGAACTGCAAACAGAAGAAGAACACCAAATTAAATTTATTATATTATTAGTAAAAGAAGATTCAATATTGATATCGTTTTTTTTTTTTTTTTTTTTTTTTCAACCGACCAGGACGGAAGTAGCGCCATTAGCCAAGGGACCATAAACGACATAGGTGTGTCCAGTGATCCAGCCAATATCAGCGGTACACCAATAAACATCGTTAGCATGATAGTCGAAAACGTATTTGAATGTCGTTGCTGCATATATGAGGTAGCCTGCTGTAGTGTGCAGTACGCCCTTTGGTTTTCCCGTTGATCCACTGTAATTTCAATCAATTACATTCAATGATAATTCAAAAGTGCAGTTAGAATGCAAATATTTTAATATTAAAACAGTGGAGCTATTCTCAAGGAGCATATTCTTGCCTGGTGTATAAAATAAAGAGTGGATCCTCGGCCGCCATCCATACGGGATAACAACTATCGTCCGCTTCGTCCATCTCGTCGTGCCACCAGCAATCTCGGTTATCATCCCAAGGGATATCTTCTTCCTTATTACTGGCAGTGCCATTTGTTGAAACTCCATTTGTTTTAACTCCTGCGAAAATTTTGAACCAAAATTAGGTCGAATATAAAATAGTAAAAGCAATTTAATTTGATTTAATAGCAGATCAATTTACCCTTTCCTTGGGGGTTGCTAAGCCGGCGCAAGTGCGCGACCACGCAGCAGCACTCAATCTCGTGTCCCTGCTTCTTCACCTTGTCCATAGCCTCGTTACAGATGGCCTTCAGGTGGAGCATCTTCTCACCGCGAAATACACCGTCTGCTGTCACCAATACTTTCGCTCGCGAATCCAAAATCCGCTCTGCCAACGAGTCAGACGAATAACCACCAAACTAGAATCAAAATTGCGGTATTGGAATTGAGAGTTCAAGGTCAAAGTGCAAAGATATTTATTTGAAACAACTGATGCAACATTTTTAAAAGAAATAATTTATAAATAATTCATTGTAAAATTAAACCAAAACGATATTTGCGAGAAATTTAATTCATTTAAAATTAATAAATTAATTTTTAATAACATTTTATAATCAATCAAAATTGGGCACTCAAAATTGTTTTTCAATAAAATAATTTTCTTATCAATAACAAACTTAGCTTTTAACTATTTAAATGTGTTAAAATAATTTTCAATTTAAATTTTAAGTTCATTATAAAATCACTACAAAATTTAAATTTTCAAATTTCAAGGTGATTTCAGGTATTTTTGGTAGAAATTTCACAAAATTTCTTTAGTGCGTTCTCTATTGTCCGTTGTATCGTTTGAATCGTACAACGTACAACGAAGTGATTTTATTGGATGGAACATCGCATGATTCGGAGATCACAATACTGCACGCGGCACTATGTCACTCTAAGCATATTATCTGTGAAAATGTCAAGTTATATCATAACTTCAGTGTCTTAGAAATATAATAATTTGATGCAATTATTTTTTATAAAATTTGACATGTGTACATGCAAAATGTTTTGAACAAGACTTCAATGAAGAGTGGAAACAAGAAAATGATTTGACAATAAGTAATTTATACGATTTGGGTCACCCACAATGTCCTCGTGATTTTTCCATTATAATTGTAATGTAACCAAAGTGAAAGTTTATTGTTAAAAGTGACTTTGAGACAAGGACAGGTTTAAAGTTACTCATTTTTACTGTGCAACTGTTCCCTTTTAAAGAATACGATTGATATCTAAAAATCTCTGATCAAGAATTATGTAGAACCGTTCTAGTGATTTATCTAATTGCAATGTTAACACATGAGACGAATGATTGCTTAATCTATGCCATGTAGATACAATATGAATGATCATTCTATTACATTTTTCAATAGATTTTTAATAAAAAGTAAAATTATGTCATTAAAAAATTTCATTTACATATGAACTTCAAAATGCCAATCTGACATTCCAGTTGCCTTTGCAATTTCAATTAAATAATAAAGTGAACAAAAATACTATAAAGTTTATAGCACGTTTGACGTGCTATAAACATTTTGGAATATGTACGACAGAGTGCAGTTATGGTCCAAATCAGTTTTCAGACTTGACACGGCCAGGAATTTCAAACGTTTTTTGCAAGAAATATACTATGCAATTTTATCACCAAAATGTAGTGCCTAGCAAAAATCGGTAAGAGTGGGATGCGTTTATCGGCTGTGATTGAACTTGAGATAAACGCAAGCGGGCTCATATGAATTTTTCAAAGCTCCGCCACTATTTGTGAGAATTTTTGAAATAATTGCATACGACTGCTTGCGTTACTTGCACGTGAAGAATTTACGTGCCAATTTTTGGGACTGTTCTATACGATTTTCGTGAGACACTGTTGAGGTTCTTGCATATCGAGTAATTTACTAATTTCACATCGACATGCTTCGCAAAAACCGATAGAATTTTCTGTCAGTGCATTTGACGAGATTTTGTTTTATTCTTACCACAACGCTATGGATTGCACCGATTCTTGTACAGGCCAACATCACGATTGGCAATTCTAATATCATTGGCATATAAACGGCCACGCGATCTCCTTTGGTAACTCCTTTTGATTTGAGAACATTCGCACATTTGCAAACTTGTTCAAGCAGTTTTCGGTAGGTCAATCTCGAATAATCGTCCGGGTCGTTTCCTTCCCTGAAAATCAAAAAAAGCTATTTAAAAATATGTACTCATACGATAATTTTTAATTAGCGTTCGAGAATATTTTTACGCGTATAGCAAATAAGAAATAAAATCGATAATCAATATATAATTTACTGAACCATCATTTATTCACCATCATGACACATTTGATTTCTTTGAATTTTCAGAAAAATTTAATCTTAACGTAACACTAACACCATATTGTCACGTCTTTAATCACATTTTTTGGTGCAATTTTTTTGTTTGTTTTTTTTTTGCAAATCATCTGTTTCTTTTGACTAAAAACCTTTTTCTTTTTTTAAAAACCTTTCTGCAATTATACACTCAACTTGAACGATTTTATCAGAGATTCGATTCTTTGCCAATGACTCGATAAATGACTTGCTTCTATTTTGCATGGCTATGAATATTGCCAGTCAAAGGTTCTTAAACAAATATATCGAACAAGAATCGTCTCTTCCACTCAAAACAAGTTGCAAATTTCCATGAAAGATTGTTTCAAAAAATATGTTTACAAAATTAATTAACAAAAAATTTACATTCTCAAATACCACTCGGCAATTACATACATGATTTCATTGATTTTTCTCAGCAAGGCGCACGAATTTGTTTATTTAAGCGCACTGTGACGCGAGTGAAATGATTTACGCAAAGCAATCTTGTGCATTTGTCATTTTGTCATTTTCTTGTGACGACCAAATGTATTTTATCGCGGTTGAGATTGAAGTCACTCTAAAAATGCATCAATAGGTAACGCAATCCATTTAATTTAAATAAACACCTTGATCGCGCATGTACCAAGTTACATGAAAAAGAATGGTAATTCACACGCGCAGATGTAAATTGAGGTGAGAATAGCGAAAAAGACCATTGACACACTTTCTTGATTAATTACACGATTTAAATTTTTGCACACAAAAGCGTTATATGAAATGGCACTTTTGCAATTTTGATTGCGATTGAACACTACAATTTTCCTATTGTTAACACGTTTTTCGTTAAATCAAACATTGACAATAAATGTTGGTTATTCACTTGCATTATCGAATTGCAGAATAGAATCGTACCAATAAAATGCTACTCTGTCGCCCATGCCGTTTTTCACATTTTTGTCGAGCAAGTTGAAACTGATATTGGTCGTAGCACCTTCCATCCATTTGATATAAATGTCTCCAGCGTTGCGGTCAAAATTATAAGAAAAAAACTTTTCCGGTGTCGAATTCGTTTCCCAGTAAAATTGTTCTGCAATCTCGCCCCAAAACTGTGCTGGATTTTTCAGGGACCTGGAAATTTGATCAATCTTATTCATTTATCCTTCGGAAATTTCTATTCCATCAAGCATTTCAATTTTGTTTGTTAATTCAAATGTGAAGAAAAAAAAAGTGGTAAACTGAAAAGTTTTCAGAGTTGGCGAATTATGACGTGAACTATACAATTTTTGCATACGTTCGATCAAGAGTGGTTACGTCAGTAGAATTTACGAAAAGGTAAATACGTCCAGACGGTACGTTGAATATAACATGACAAGCCGGAAGTCATCATCGCGCAGACTTTGCTCGCGCGATTTTACGGAATCCAAAAATTGTTTTCGTTTTATTTACTTTTTTCGATTGTACAAAATTCAAGTGCGCGCGCGACCGATCCATCGCGCATTTCATCCAATCAATAAAACACGAGCCTACACCAGCCTCTTCTTCATTTCATATATTCAATGCCCACAAGCAAAGGTTCATTTTTATTTTAAGGTCAAAAGTCGCGTGTTTTTTCTTTAATGCATTTCTTCGTGCAACAAATTGTTTCGATCTTTTTTTTTTTTTTTTTTTTTGCTCGATTTTTATTATTTTCCATAGACAGAGAAAATTGGAACTCGAGTAACCAAATTAATGTGTTGTATTCAATGGATTGTCCATCAAGTTTTATGTAACTAATTTGTATTTAATTTTCTATGAAGCAAAAGATGACAAACTTTTTTTTTAAATTTTAAATGATTTACCAGTTGGTTGGTACATTTTGTTTGTTTTTATCGTTTGTTTCTTGTTACGGTCATTAGATCATGAAAAAACTATTTGTTTTGGTAACAAAATTGTTACTGATAAAAACAGGAAGAATAGCGATAACAAATCGAAAGATTCAGTTTGACAGAAAAGTGTTTGCATTTGAGAAAAGCTATACATATGATTACAATTTTCATCATCACTTTTCTTATTATGAAATGTTGGTTTCAAAACTTATCAAATCAGTCTTGAGATGACGTTTAAAAGATTGAATGTCAAGTTTTTGCATGCTTTTTGTAAGAATAAACTTTCTCGTAAACATTTGTCATAATTTTGATTGGAGTGTATTAAAAATTTTTGACTCAGTAGATCACGTTTTATGATTGCTTTTATGACGAATTAGAGAATTGTCTAATAAAGACAACTTTGTAAGTTGAAATTTCAGGATGAATTGGACGGTTCAACGGCTTCCACCGTGATACAGATAATTTATCGCTAATTATTAAACTGCATTAACATTTACAACATAATTTAAATAAATCAATGCTTATCTAATTGATTTGCATAATCTGATACACGAATGCAATTTGTTAACATAAAATTTTACTCTAATTCTAATTCACGGTGTTTATTTTATTGTTCCACCGATTTCCTCTGTTCTTTGAACGGAACAAAGAAACGAGTCGATGAAAATTGATAAATCCGGTAAACATTCAATATGGGCGAAAACACTTGACCAAATGTATTGAAAATTATTCACACCAAATGAAAACACAATACAAAAAAGTCATTACCGGAAATACGCGTTTCTTGCATACATAAAAGTGACCATAAAACCGTATTTATGCTTTTCTTCAAAAACAATATTTTCAAACAAATTTTCTACACATAATTTTCATTAACGGATCAATCTAAATATACGTCAAGTTAAAATGAAAAACCATTAATTTATTTTTAGAATTTATTTACATTAGCAAATTATCAATTCGACTAGTAAGGCCATCATAATTGAACTGCAATTTCGTAAAATTCCAAATCAAATTTTAACAAAACTAGCGACAACTGTTAATAAAAACGATTTTACAAATTACGTCACACTACTAATTCTAAGGACAAAAAATGGAACATGTAACTTAACTGTGAAACCTTTTTTTACCTGTCATTTTTGCATTACCCGTTAAAAAAGAACAGTTGAGTTTGAATCGAATTGTTTATAATAATAATAAAAAAAATGAACGTACTGCTCGTGCATTTGCTTGTACTGCTGCATGCCCTTGCAGTGCGCGTTTTCCGCGAGTTGAGGGTTGGGGTGGTAGATCCTGTCAGCCATTTTGGCACGTGTGACACTTCCGAATAAGAGGCAAACGTTGCTTGAGTGCACTGCTCAGAGGCGGATCAAAGTACGAGTCGCAAGTTTGACGTTTGGTTCGTGTATTGGCGCAACCGAGGCTGATGGCAAGCGCCGATGCTGCGACTCGACCGCGTCGGTGGAAGAACCGACTGCGACTGTGCCACGACGAATCCCCCTAGCAAAACACACCGTCGATACGCTCACAATCGCGCACTCTCACACCAACGACTCGGACTTCCAATCGATACCCTTATCTGCTTTCTTCATCTGCAAGACCATCTTCTTCAGTTTTACCCTTTCTTCTCTACGCTGTCTTTGACTTTTCACCCCTTCAACATATCTCTGACTGAACATTTCTGCCAACGAAACCGTTTTTAAACTCTGTCATCCATACTTTGGATATTGTAAACATTCTGAATCAATTGATTTTGTCAAACTATTTTTGTAACGCAAAATAAATTATTCCAAGACGACTACTTTGACGACTCCTGTTAGAGACATGTTGGCAATTGTTTGATCCAGTTCAACGGCTAATAATTTAAAAATTTTTAATTCTCTTTTAATGTAATTTATTTTCCCTCTAGTATTATGTTTTTCAAGGTCGAAACTGAACAAGTAAAACTTTTTTTTTAGAAGAAATCAATACATGACAAGTGAATCTCAAAATTTCCGAAAAAACAAAGCAATTATAGAGTACAATTTCATTCTATTGTCAGGGATAAATTTGGGAAACCTTGGAAAACTAACACTTTTAATTTTCAGACTTGTTTATGTGTGTAGGGAGTTAGTAAGCGTTTAAATTATAACCAGATGACTAAACGTAGATAAATGGACCAAACAACGGATAATTTTTTCATTCGTTAAAACAAGAAACAAACGTGTTTTTGTTATTTTATAAAAATAAATAAATGTTTTTGTTATATATTATAAAATTATAATATAAGATGACCTTTGTTGCCAACCTAAAAGAATGTAAATAAAAGATATTAAAAATACTAAGGAATTGTTTGTACACTGTTTCACAATACTAAAACAACTGAACATACTGAAAATTAGTAAAAATGTAAAATTGATATTTATCGTTTTTGGATTTCATATTTTAATAAATGATGCAATCATTCTCTTATTCAAGATTGTTTATGTATTTAAAAATAATTTATGAATAATAACTATTTGAGGACCTATGACCATTCAAAGTAAATTCAAAATTTGTTAGACATGATCGCGTGACATTGGTGGACAAATTTATTACGCTATATCTATATAACACTTGATAAACGCATCGCGTGAGAATCAATTAAAAAAAAGAAAAACGCATTCAGTAGATGATAGCCTTTCTACACTGACGCACCACCGGCAAATAAAAAAATCATAGAGTGCGATCTTATCTTTCGATAAACAAAGTGTAAATGTTGCATATTTTATTCATTCTGAACTTTTGCAACAAAATTTACATCGAATGTAGTCGAATTTAGTACGAAAAAATGCTCAGTTTTACTCAAAAAATTTTATCACATTTTGCTTGTTTTGCAAAGAAGTTGTTTATTATAATATCTTTTGATAAAAAAAAAAAAAAAAAATTCTGATAAAATTTCATTTTTATGGTGATATTGTGTTGCTCCTTTCACTCGCCAGCTTCTTCATCCCTTATGATGTATTATTTGTCATTGTTACATGACCTTGACTTTCTGGGTTATTCGATGAACTAACTCTTATCAACGGCTGGTAATAACACGGCTTGTCAATCCGACGTTCATAAATTCAGAATTCTGCACAACCGCGTATAATAGTCACGCCTATGGAAACCGTTTTTAGCAATTTTTTTTAAAAACTTACAAACAAATGCATGTTATTTTTGGTTTGGTTGGAAACCGTTATACGATTCATTCAGTTTCTGTGAACAATAACATTTGTCAAAACTGGGACAAATAAACAATGTTTATAGTATCCTCCCAAAAAAGTATAAACAAGATCAACACGTATCAAGTGTATAAAAGCAATAACAAATGAGAGAAATGACATCTCAATAAAAATACATCAAAACTTAATTAACAATTGATGTTTGTTAACGTGCTATTTAAAATTTGACGCACTTCTGTGAAATGCGCAAATTAGTTCAGTGGTCGCATCTTTCAAAATATTGCGCGAATATGACGCACGGCACCATCTGACGATTCGATTGTAATCACGCTGAAACGTGCTGAGAGACACGTTTAGCCGCTACGTGCGTCTCGGAAGGTGAATACAAGTTGCGATTTGCGCACATGTTTACGATTTCGCATCTCACGACCGTGTACATCCGACCTGTGAAAAAGTGACCACAGCGTGGCTCGTATGGAACACAGAACAGTGCGACTAGAGTACGCAATGACACGCAGTGTTGTTCATTGAAAAGTTTGCGCGCAACATTAGGCTTGTTTTCGGCATTTTTTGTGATGATCGAACTGACAAAATGGTCACAAAAACACACGAACTGGATTATGTCATAGCCGGCGGTTCGAGCGGATTTTTCACCAGGTTTATCAGCCAGCCGCTCGATGTCCTCAAAGTTAGATTTCAGGTACGATTCGCGAAACTTCTTTTACTACGTTCTACGTACGCCGGTTTGTTTACGTTTTTGATACAGCCAAGTCGAGTGTAAACAAACACCAAAAGTTTTGATTTTGATTCTAAAAAAAGGGCAAAGTGGGAGGAAATAAGTTCTTTTATAATTTTACTGTCGCTCTATTTGCAAGTAACTGAAGGCACCGCAGAGTGAATGAGAGTGAACAAGAGTGAATAAGTGCAAAAAAAATATATTATTTGTATTAATATTTTTTTTAATTCCGTTTCACAAAACGATTTCTGTGCTTTACCCTTGTTTACTCTGTGGTGCCTTTAAATTTGTTGTTGTTTTATTTGTAGCTTCAAGTGGAACCTATCCAGACACAACAACTAAGCAAGTACCATTCTTTATCACAAGCGTTTGCGTTAATTGTTAAAGAAGAGGGTCTATCAGCATTATGGAAAGGTCACGTACCCGCGCAAATGCTGTCCATAACATACGGGATGGCACAGGTTGGCATATATATTTTGTCATACATTTCCGTAATTTAATTCGTTGGCTAGCTATTAATAACTTTGCAAATCCGTGACACTGTTTACGTTTGAAAAATGGGTTAAATTCATATTGTATACTTTCAGAAACGAATTAATTGTTACATCATACCGCATATCATAAGCAGGAATCGAGTTTGTTTATTGCAACTCCCAAAGTGATTCAACCTATTGTTTGTTTACGTCTGCAATTTTGCTTTATCTTGTTATTTTTCCGCTATTTTTAGCTAAATGATCAACAACAATCAAACACGTAACTAAGGTTAATAACATGCCTATTATCTTTTATTTTTAAACTATAAAGGCGATATAAATTTTGTCTCCTCGGATGGCTGCCAGATTGTACAATAAACTTGGCAAAACTTGATAGCCAAACTTGGATGAAATGCACTCAGAAAACAGTTTTAGTTAAATTATTTATTCGGGTATGGGCCTATTAAACGTTTAGGTGGTTCATATCTGAATAAATAAGTTGTTGAATCAACTAAATTCTAATGTTTATGTTTATTATTATATAAATAATATTTATTACATAAATTTAGTTGATTCAACTAAAACTGTTTTCAGAATAAAAGGTTTATTTTACCAAAATATATATTTTCTTCAAATGTTAGCAATTATTCAATTTAGATAATAATAAAATGTTAAATTTACTTTTCAATTAACTTAATGTTGAATACAAAGAGAACGGCCGCGAAATCATGAGTTAAGAACTAATTTTGTATTGCTTTCATTGAACTGTCAATGTAGTGAATAGAAATTCGTAAACAGTGCTTTGAGATAAATTTAATTCTATTACATTGTACGCTCGTAATTGCAATCTGATTGTGTTTGATTGCTTTTTTCAGTTCTACAATTATCACATGCTCTCGGAAACTGTTAAAAGTTTCCCACAGATCGACGAGTGGCACAATTTGGTGCACTTTATAAACGGAGCAATTGCGGGGACTATGGCAACTACCCTCTCATTTCCTTTCGATACCATGAAAACTAGATTAATCGCTCAGTCGTCAAACCACATGGTGTATGAAGGAATGATACATTCTTGCGTGTAAGTATTTTCAATGAATTATGCTCAACTGATAAGAGAACAATTTTTAATAATTTCATAAATTATACAAAAAATCTACAATTAAAGATACGTAAATAATCAAACACTTGTTTATCATGTTTGTATTTTCCTACGTAATTTTTGACGCTGATTCGTCACCGAGCTATAATTTTTGCGAGATAAGTTGAAGCTGATTTACTATCACTTGTTTTGGTTCGTTTATAATTTTTGTTCTCGAATGAAGACTCAACACTGGCATCAAATTTTCCTTTAATTTCGTTTCTACAAAAAGCTTTATTAAGATTGTTTGTTATTTAAAAATGCGTTACAAATAATTATTTGTTATTCTTGAAGGTCAATCGTGAGGACAGAGAAGTTGTCATCATTTTTCCGAGGTCTGACGCCAACTCTGATACAAATTGCTCCGAACGTAGGCTGTCAGTTCTTTTTCTACGAGTGTTTCACTAATTTATACAAACAGTATTCACACCAAACAAACAGCACGATCAGTGCAACAAACTCCATGATATCCGGAAGCATGGCCGGTGTCCTTGCTAAAACAGTCACTTACCCATTCGATCTAATCCGACGACGAATGCAGATACAAAATTTTGAGCACGGTCGAAAGGGTTTTGGCGAGTTCTTTTTCTGTTCTGGGATGATTGACTGTCTTGTTCGAACGACAAAAAGGGAGGGAATCGCAGGACTCTTCAAGGGCTTTGTGCCCAGCCAGCTCAAAGCAGCTATCGTGTCTGCGTTGTACTTTACGTTTTACGAACAATCGTTGCAATTTTTGCAACTGAGGCATGAGTGACGAATTTGTTTGTCTGCGACAGACAAAAATCAATTTTAAATTCACTTCTGACAGTTTTTTTACACACTTTCTTAGTTCCGTAGACGTATTTTTTGTATAACAATTCGGAACCTTTTCGACGAATTTTTTTCTAATCAACCAAGAAGCACCGACATCAAAGTAGATGATCGGACTAGCATCGGAATAAGAATATTAATCATGTCAAAACTTAAGATTTTATCCAGCAAAATTTGCCGGATTTTACTGATTTTTTTCGACGATTTGCCGGTGTATGCCGATTTTTTTTTTTACTATTTTTCCTAGTAATGTCTCGAGTGTGTACATAATTGATAGTACATTTATTGAAACTCCACGTTGATGAACCAAAATCGATTACAAACGTAAACAAAGTTTATTTTGTGATATTTCGTGGAACATTTAAAGTTTTCCGAAAGCAAACTATATCATTTTTTTGATTTATTAACAAAGGTTATTATCAGGCGCTATTCACGACTTTTACTTTTATTTCACGACAAACTAAATGTAAGTCAGCTGTTAATAAATAAGATTATTTTGTATAAAATACTGTCCTTCGTGTAGTTTTCCCCGAACCTCTCTATGTTAAAACTCTTTCGCTTAAGCAATTACAATTATTGCAAATAATTATTATCAGTTGTACAAATAAACCAAAATAAACCTTTTCGTGCAAGGAAATTTAAATTTCGCGCCAAACGAAACTTTAAAATGATTGGTCGTATCCAAATCTGGCGCTACGCGCGCAACGTGTAATTTAGTCTTGGTCTGTGTCTCTGTGACGTCATTTCCGTTAAAGGTGGCTTGGCGTTAGGACTGTTAGGGCTATGCAGTGAGGAGCGTGAGGAGTGTTGTCGTTGATAGTAGAAAACTGTTGTTCAACGCTGTGTGCTTTAAACTGCGGAGACTTCGGATGTAAAAAGCCTTGACGCAAACAAAAATGACGGCCCACGATCAGATGCGAGCTATGCTCGACCAGCTGATGGGAACGGGACGAAACGGTAAGTTTTCAGCGTCAAAAAAACCTTATGGAACGACATCTTTATCACAAAATCAAATGCCAAGATGGTGACCCGCGTGATCGCAATTGAACCGCGGTTTTTTACTTTCATATTTTTATAGCTTTGCAAACACAAAACAATTGCAAATCTATCATTTTTCTTCAATTGCATTATTTCATTTTCAAAAGACAACTTATTGTTAGTTTCCCAGTTTCGGAAGATGTGCAAAATCGTATAATAGCATACCAACTTGGTTATAAATTACGGTTTTTTGAAAATTCTTCAGATACTTTCGTTCGATTGTTGTAATAGTTTTAAGTGAATGTTTAAACACGGCAGTTTGTGAGTTTGAATATTGATGACGAATTGATTTTCAGGCGAGAATAACAAATTCCAAGTGAAGTACTCGGATCCGAAGGTCTGCAAGAGTTTTCTACTAGCATGCTGTCCGCACGAGATCCTTTCCTCCACGGTGAGTGTGTAAATAGTATGGGATGTTTGGCCGCGCAGCTCCAATCCAATTCGAGATTCACCGGATATTCAATCTGGCTACTTTCAACAGTGGTTTATTGAATTTTTCTCAATTTTTATATACCCTTTTCACAATAATTCCTTTATTATTATGTGCAACTTGACATGTTCTTATTTGAATCTTTACAAAGAGCTGATTTTCATTGGTAATATTGTTCTACAGTGTGTACCCTATTTAACAGTCAATCGGCTGCAATGAAATTTCATTACAAATATAAGTTTTTCAATAAAGAATAGAATAACGATAGGATAATTTTTCTTTTTTATGATAATGAACAGTTTTTATCTAAATTACTCTTTAAACTCTTTAAAATTGCAAAAAAAGAGAATTTAGACATTTGAAAAGACGAAAAGACGTTTGGAAAGACAAAGCTTATATTTGTATATTTGTATTGTATTTATTTTCAAAGTACAAACAATCAAAAAAAGGTTGAGGAATTTTTTTAGACTTGATGTTTTTTTATATTAGATAATTGATTGATAAAATTAGATACACTATGAAGTAAATATGTACTAACGAGACACACTTGCGTGCACTTATTAACAGAGCTTTTGAAGGGACTAAAATGTATTTATTCCAATTCTAATTTACTTGAGAGTAGTTTTAAATTCGTAATTAGTTTGTTCTGTGGTCAGATGCTGCTTTTGGTACTACATTTTTGTTCATTCAAACTTGTACAAGTTAATTCAAATTAGTTAACATTCTAATAAAGTCCTTAATTAACAAAACTTGTTAGTAAAAAAACAACATTGAGAAGCTGAAGCTTACGCAAACAGAACAACAAATTCACTTGAGAACATTGACACGCCAAGCGGTAATAGACAAGACAGATACATACAGCATAATGTTCCATCTTACTTGATCTCACTAACGTACCACGTGACCCAATACTGCAGCCTTAATTTGGTCAACCATACCTATACACTAATCTACTCAACCAATTTCAATCGTGTAATATGCAAGACGCTACAAGTGATTCGGTCTCACAACATAAATATTTAATTAACTTTTAAAATGAAAAAAAGAAAAAAGAAACAGTTCAATCAGAAGTCGGGATTGGAAATTCCACTGAAAAAGAAATAGAAGCCGAAATTTATAAAAGAAAAGAAAAAAATCAAAATTTTGTTGGAGACACCTTCGGATTGACTAATGTCGAATCGAATGCGTTTATATTATTTCCAGAGCGTCTGGAAAAAGCAATTGCAATCCAAAGCGTTGTACAATATCATTGCGAACATTGTCCACTCGTATGTCGTTGTACTTGTCACTCTCGCACGCGCGTTACTGTAAGTACTGAAAAACTAAAAGGACGTACGTATTACAAAACCTATACATTGATCTACATGTAAAATAAATAATTAAGCCATTTAAGTATGATATCATCTGTACATCAGAATCTGATTGAATGCCGTTTAAAACCCAGACAACCTTTCGGGGGCAGAAGCAATCGTTGCGTGAGTATATGTGCTAAAATTGACTCCAATTGTTTATCATGTGCTCAAGCGAGTCAACTGTGAGTAAAAGCGCGAATTTAACTTGCTTCTTTATTTGGTACAATGAAAAACGGTTTTTTCTCACATTCTTTTTTTGAATTTTTCGTCTGCTCGAGTTTGAAAAGTCAGTGGATGTTTGAACAGAGAATTTTGTTGTTACTTTTGACGAATATATAATTTATGACATCACACATATTCACTCGGTTCGGTTGAAATGTTTCGACGAATCGGTTTGTTATCAAATGTTCACTTTTGTTTAGTACTGCATGTGTTGTGATTGTTCTATAAATTGGCAATTTTATCTACCTCTCTCTCTAAAGCAAGTTGTTCAAAAGTTGTGTTCATGGGAGGAAAACAAAGGTTGAAGGAGAATACTGATGTTAAAAAGAGGGCAAAATTAGATGTAAGAATGTACGAGAGAGTGAGAGAGTGAGTTGATAAAGCACGCCAAAGATTTGGATCTAGTTCGGCTGTTTGTCGAAATTTGTTAATCATAATCAAATCATAGGTCGTAAGAGAAATGTTGTGCGAGTGCTGCTCAGGGCGACGAGGCGGTTCACGCTCTCTGTAAGTGATTTTATACAACCAATCTATCTCTCCTTACATAAACGTAAAATGATTTATGTTAATTTGGCGCTCGGCTCGGATTTTGAGACGAGGACAGTGAATTGTTTATTGAATAAACCATGTGTGCCAAAACCTTATGAATAATAATAATATGCAACAAATATATAATCAAGCGAATTGCAAGCAGAATCACAAAACGAATTCAGGTGGCAGACAACGCGAAGACGCATTCCTTTTGTAAGTCAACTATTTCAACTACCTTAGATTTCAATCATCATCACGTAGGATAATCAAAGCTCGGTTGTTGAGATCCAAGGGTGGGGGCATCCATAGCGATTTTCCGCCACTCGGCTGGCCTTGTCAAATTCAGATGTTTGTTATTTCGTTTAGAAAAACACTGGGAAGGGGCGTTCGCAAATTTTTTAGACGCGATGATTCCCTCGTTTGCGCCCTTTTGGTACTAATTTTTTCTGCTTTGTGAATCGCAGCGCATGGACCTGGGAGAATGCCCCCAGATTCACGACTTGGCCCTACGGGCTGACTTTGAGGCCGCGCAGAAGAAGAAGGATCACTTTTATGACATTGATGTAAGTCTTTTATCAATTTCTAATTAGCAATTAGCAGACTACAAAAAAGAATCAAACTTTTTTTTTGTTATTTTGAAAACTAGAGTTAGAAAAGTTGTTGTTGAAAAAATGAACTCATTGTTCTCAAATATTGTTTCAGGCAATGGAACATCTGCAAAATTTCATAGCAGACTGCGACCGAAGGACCGAGCAGGCAAAGCAGCGTTTGGCAGAGACGCAAGAGGAGCTGAGCGCGGAGGTAGCGGCGAAGGCAAACAGCGTGCACGTGCTCGCCGAGGAGATCGGTAAGAAACTAGCAAAAGCCGAGCAGCTCGGGGAGGAAGGGTTTGTCGAGGAGTCGATGAAGTTGATGGGAGAGATTGACGAGCTGCGCAAGAAGAAGAACGAGGCGGAACAGGAGTACCGTAACAGCATGCCCGCGTCCTCGTACCAGCAGCAAAAGTTGCGCGTCTGCGAGGTCTGTAGCGCCTACCTCGGCATCCACGACAATGACCGCCGGCTCGCAGATCACTTCGGCGGCAAGCTCCATCTTGGCTTCATCAAAATCCGCGAGAAACTTGCCGAGTTGGAGAAGACGGTTGAGGAGCGTCGCAAGGAGAAGCGCGAATCGATGATGGACAGACATCGCGATCGCGATCGTGACCGCGACAGGGAGGACAGAGACCGCGAACGCGATCGGGATCGTGATCGTGATCGTGATCGTGACCGTGATCGTGACCGCGACAGGCGCTACAGGGACGGGTACAGGGAACGCGACCGCGAACGTGACCGCGACCGCGACAGGGACCGTGATCGCAGAGATCGCGACAGAAGACGCTCCAGGTCACGCAGCCGTAGTCGCAGTAAAAGGTACAATTCATTTTATTACAATCAAAATAATTTATGCAGGCTCACTGCAAATTAATCGCCAATCATCAAACTTTTCAATAATCAAAGACTTGGATTGTCCAATGTGTCAAATAATCGATTTAGATAACTTTGAAATAATGCATCATAAAGCTCTCACATTCAAGAAAGTTGAAACTATATATTGTAATTAACGAATTCATTTTGTATGATTATCTCAATTTTTTTCAGAAATTGTATAAAAAAACTGAATTTGCCTTAGTGCCGCGAAAAATAATTGAATGATCCAATGATCAAATAATCATACGATCCTAGGATCAAATGTTCTAGTGGCAAATAATCAGTGGTACATTGAATCATTGAACTTATTGATCATTGAATTTCTATCACCTGTTATTTCTTAACACTCTGTAAAATGCTATGAACTAAAATTGATTTTGCATTGACAGATCAAGACGTTCACGCAGTGGAAGTCGAGGACGCAGATCTCGCTCGCAACGCAGCGGATCGAACGAACGCAAAAGATAAGACAACAGCCCCGTCAAGTAAAATGATATTTAAGAATTAAGAATACCACTGACGTCATCCATTTACTTTGATGAACAATCAACGAAGCGTGGCAATTTCATGAAGACACACACTTGTTTCGCATCTAGGCCGTTGTTACAGTTAAGATTTTAATACGAAAATATTTCATACAAGTAATCACAACGTTTAACTGATAGCTTTCGTTTCGATTGTCATCAGTTTCGTACGAGTATTCATTGATTTGTTATGTTTTTTGTGTAAATATATAAATATGATTATACGTCATGCGGTTCAGAGGTACTCTCGTGATAATCAAATGTCACGACCAACTTCTATCAAAATCACGAATTTGAACAGATAAAGATAAAAAAAATAATAATAAAAATGTAAAATTGATCGAAATATCTGCAAATAAGACATTCGTGTTCGCTTAATACTTTTTTCTGTCCTTTTTTTATCGGTTCGTCGTTTTTTTATATCGGTTTTCACGTCGGTTACTAGAAGATTCTTCTCTTTGATTCGCCGCGTTCTTGTCCTTTGGCAAGCTGTACGACTCAGTATAATCTTACATGTACATAACTTTAGTTCTGGTTTATGGATTAAATATGTGGTGTATTTATGGAAACTGTCGGTGCGGTATTTACCTTAGGATAATTCCTTATCATCGCAATTATTGTACTGTATGAAGTTCATCAATAAACATGTATCCCTAGTATAAGCTTTTTTCAATTGCCCTTTCATCTCTACTAAAAACTTTTTCTGTTTTATAAGTTGAAAAAATCGCTTATTATTCAGCGTTATATAGCTTTATTTTCATTTTATAAAGTACGATTACAAACGAAGAGTAAAAAAAAATACTTTGCATAATTGGAAGTATTATCGGGTTAACCCCAAGGCTGTGGTAAGAATGAGGAGAGGCAATTTGTAATTTGAGACTGAAATTGTGAATAGGTTCAGTAGGTCGTAGAGTAAATGTGGCATGATCACGAAGTGGACTGTTGTTGAGACAGAAGCGCAGACAGGTAAAGAGGCTTGGCGGTGGCCGTTCGTTTGGTGACGAACAAGGAGATGGCTCAAGTGAACGAGGGGCCCGCATAACTGTATCGCATGTCTGGGTCAGGGGGCGGTCCGCCGGCGCAACCACCTCGACAGGTGTGCGTCTCGTCTCATTCCAAACCGAGTCGCGCACCACAACTTTGGCTTTTGCTTTCGCGATCTTCCGCGAAACCTTCAGTCAATCGAACTTGGACGCTGCAACCGATTGCTCGATGCCGCAGTGCATGATCCGGAGGTGCCGTGCTGGTACCACTTAACACCCAATTCAAATTCACGCGCACTTTCGAACTTTACATTCTTGCCGACGCGCCAACTTTTGAACTCGGACTTACGATTCTGCAATCTCACCAGCTTCTACAGGGGCTATGTACCGATTCTGCTTCAGGGACCATTTTTTTGCCGACTCAAATTAGGTATGACATTTTTTTACCTCAATATTTTTTAAGTTTTTTCACTTATTTACTTATTTATTTACTGACGGAAAATGCTTTTTCGTGCAACAGCTACAATAAAATGTCAATTTTTTATATGGAAACAATTGATTAATGAATATTTTTTCTATAAGTAAATTATTCGTGCGAATATAAAAATCGTGTCGTATGATAAAACTGTAAGTAGTTTGGAATAATTAATTTTGCTTTAAACAAAAAAGCCAAATATTAAATTAGAAAAATGTTCTCATCAGTGAACCCAGTCAACAAAATTGATGGTACAAAAAGTGTTAGCAGCCGTATCAAAAATCTATAACAGATCATTAATCTCGCTGGAACAAAAGAATGCGTGAACGTTAAACCGGTGATTATTAGCTAATTAATTGGTGGGTAATTAAACTAATTAAATCGTTGGAATATGAAGTTGCGTTTTTGCTCATTTTTATTCAACCTGACAACGCGAATGAGGAGGAAGGTGGCGAGCAAAAGTAAAATGATCCAGTTAACCAAGCTCGGCGCATTATGTCGCCTGAGAAGATTCTGATGACGACGAAATCCACGTGTACAACAGTAAATAGTACATGCTTGGTAGCAAAATAGTGTATCTCGAGTTCTCTCAAGTTCTAACAATGAGCGTATGTATGATACACGCAGGCGCAAGTAGCACAGCTAAAGAATGCCGCCAGCCAGCGAATTCTTGAATAAATGCGGCTCGGTCATGAGAAAAGGAGAAGAATACAAAAAAGCATTTCTGTCCACTACATCGAGATGCTTTTTCGCGCACTGTTTAAACTCATCAAATCAATTTCAAAGTTGAATCTGATATTGTTTGTTTGTTTGTTTTTTTATTTCTTCCTATAACATCAACAAAATTGTTCGAAATTTGTGTCGGAAAAAAAATCACGAATTTTGGTCACGAGTAAAAGACTTTCACGTGAAAAGCATCTTTATTGCTAATAGAATGAACAAGTCCAGTGTCTTTGCAGCTGAACTTCGGAATTCTCGTTATTTTATTATGTGTCTTCGGTTTGTCTACGAAATCCGTTTGCCTACTTATCTTGTTCCAAATTACGAGTAGCACGTAAATTTGCAATTGCGTGTTCTCCCTCGTGCATTTTTAATACAAATTCTAGGCTTTTCGAGGTCCACTTAATCTTCAATTGCTTCACATGAAAAACGAATAAAATTAAATCGTTTTTTGTTTTGTTTTGTTTTTTTTTTTTTTATCAAAATGTTAATTATTTTTTCATTGATTTGTGATACAAAGCTGTAATTATTTTCAATGAATTTTTGAACTGAACAAAATGATGTTTTGCAGTGTCATCGAATGAAATTCAGAAAAAAGTGCCATCGCGAAATGAGGATACATATTCTGTTACTGCTGTGTCTTCTTTTCGAAGAAGTAAGTATTTCGATTTCCAACGACTCTTTATCTTTTTTGTTCGAAATAAAAATAAACAATTCACCGGAGGAAAAAATAAATTTAAACAATCGTCTCGGTTAAAAAAGTTATATGCAACAAAATGTCCAAAGTACTCGTGTTGATGGGTGTAATGTTTTGTCTCGTTCAGACATTTCTGACAAAGCTGTAAAATTGAATGGCACTCACAATTCAATTGCAACGACTTCTTCACTCGAAGATTTAACGAATCGAACTAGGTTTTTGAGTTCATCTTCTGGCGTGCATCCTCGGCTCTTAACGATAATGGGTAATACCGTCGCTCTTCTCTCGGAATTTCTTCTTTGCGGAAGCTCTCGCAAAAACTAGTAGTCTGCGTAACTCAGAGGATACAACAACAAACGTTGCAATAAAATGGATATTTAAACACAACAAATACCAGACAGGAATACATTTTAAAATTGTTCAAATACAAATAATTACAAAATAATCTTAATGAATTAAAAATTTGAGTTTTAAAAGTTGTTGTTCTTTTCAATTTGTAGGATATTGTAAAGACTCGTGAGTTTTTGTTGAATATAGATAAGGATAATTATTGTTAGAGCGAGAAATGAGTGAAAAACTATAAAGATGCAAAGAATATGAAAAATGTGACAGCGGACAGAATAGGAGCACGGGTCTGGTAGGATCACGTCAGAATGAGTGACCCTAGGGTATAACGGGCCGTGACTCTGGTCAATCGGCCAGTGTTGCTTTGCCGTCAGTTATTTCTACTTGTCGCGCGTGTTCCCCTCGCCTCTCCCTTTCTTTTCTTGCAGTCTTGGTCATTCCATTCATCCATCCGTTTGCTCGCGTTTCACTTATCCGCGACCACTCGATGCCAACTCAGTGGGGTAGAGTCCTTGTAAGGGATCCGCGTTTATTTCTAATCCAACTTGCTCCCACATTTTTCTTCTTTTTCCAGCACCAACAAACTCCAACTTCTCTCTTATTTATTCATTTCAAAGACAGTTAACAATTTTATAGCAATTAAATCGTGAATCATCAACATTTCTTCGTCTTGTTACAGATTGCTTGTGCAGAGGAAGTAGAAGTTGTAGAAGCCATTGTAGGCTCCAAAACAGACGAGGGTCACAATGAAAAGTCGTCATTGAATAGACAGGACGCAGAAGTTGAAACTTCGAATGAACTCTCGTTAGACTCTTTAGGCGAGAATGACAAAGAAGGTATACAAAATATTTCAAATTGTTTTATATTATACTAAGTATACAATAATTTTGCAGAAAATTTGAAAAAGTGTTTGAAAATATTAAATGAATAAATAAATAAATAAAATGCGATATTCAGCTTTGACGTCATCAAACCACCGAAATCAAGTATCACAATCAGTGGCTCCAAGTCGATCAAATGCGCCGTCTCTGTTTCACAATCGACCCTCGGATTACCACAACGTGGCCTATCATGGACCACCACCTCCGCTGCCAGGCGACACTCAACTCGACTCGATTGACAAGATCTTCACGACAGGCTCGGGCTCAAGTGTCGTGGAAAACTGGCCCTCGGATCTATCGGATATGCCCAAAATCATCTCTCTCGACGTCAAGTGCGAGAAAAATTCGATGAAGGTTTATCTGAGCTTTGACAAGCCCTTCTACGGTATAATCTTCAGCAAGGGCCATTACAGTAACGCCAACTGCGTGCACTTGCCCGCCGGACACGGCCGCTCCTCGGTCAACTTTGAAATCGGCATCCACGCGTGCGGCACCGCCGGCAACACCGAGAACGGACTTTATGGATACGGCGCCGATTCCGGTTCGGGCACTTATTTTGAAAACATCATTGTCATTCAGTATGATCCGCAGGTAATTTTTTTTTATCTCTCTACCTTGTACTGTTAATTCAACGGATATTACACATTCTTTTTTACACAATTTTAGTACTCATTTTTATCTTCACTTTGAAACATTTGTTTTCTAATAAACAAATATTTTTTCATCTTACATTTTTGATCCAAAATGCTAAGAGTAGAGTTATTGCCATTGAAAATTTTGATACAAAGGGGATCTTTCTATAAAACAGCTAAAATCTTTCATTTTCAATAAAATATTATTGTTTTACTTATACATTGTCAAATTTATTTATTATTATTATACTTCGGAAAGTTAATCGGTACCGTGTATAACGATAACAGAACTAATTCTGAAGTTTAAAATTCTCTTAAAGCAAACTTATTTGTAAATTACAATTTGTGTTGCAGGTTCAAGAAGTATGGGACCAAGCCCGAAAATTGCGATGCACCTGGCATGACCTATACGAAAAATCTGTCACCTTTCGACCGTTCCCGGTAGACATGTTAGACGTGGTGCGTGCCGATTTTGCCGGCGACAATGTTGGCTGCTGGATGCAAATCCAGGTGGGAAAAGGTCCATGGGCGTCTGAAGTTTCTGGCCTCGTGAAAATTGGTCAGACCATGACAATGGTTCTGGCCATCAAAGACGATGACTCGAAATTTGACATGCTCGTTCGCAACTGCATGGCTCACGATGGAAAAAGAGCTCCCATCCAGCTAGTCGACCAGAAAGGCTGCATCATAAGACCCAAATTAATCTCGAGGTTCACAAAAATCAAGAACTTTGGGGCCAGTGCTTCGGTACTCTCCTATGCTCATTTCCAGGCTTTTAAGTTTCCAGATTCCATGGAGGTGCATTTTCAGTGCACCATTCAGATTTGTAGATATCACTGTCCGAATCAGTGTGCAGAACAGACGTCGTTATTGGAACTTGAAAATCACGCTCGACAACCTGACGGTTCTTATGGAATTGTTCCTCAGTTGCATTTGCCTCTGGAGACTTACATCCAGGTACAAACATTTAAGCAATTAGATATTCAAGATAGATTTGTCAAACTTGAGCGATTAACTAATTTATTTGTTGGGTGTTTTTTACAGTCGGGACATCCTCGAGACGAAAGGAGACGGAAGTCGCGTCAAGTGGCTAAAACGGCGCCAGAAAAGTCGATTGGGGTCAACCGGGTGATACGCGTCGTGTCGTCTGGCGATCTGACTTTTCCCATAGACGAGAACACTGACGATTTACAAGAGTCAACGATGGTGTTTCCCGTGAAAGAAGCGACCGGATTGAACGTCATTTGTATAACAACCTCGGGCTTTACTGTTACTCTGCTGTTGCTGCTAATGGCACTGATCACTTCCTCTGGCCTATCGATCTATTTTTGCATCAGGGTGCGCAATCAGCGAATCAAAAAGAACGACACGGTTGTTGTTTATGAAAACAAGTCTGCGACAAAGAAGAACTCGGAGAACGCCAGTTTTTATTCTTGATGATACCGAACCGATCAGTTTTTTTTTTTTACTTTCTGTAATTAATCAGTGTATATATACTAACGATTTGGATGATTGTTTTGCTTTTATACATTTTTGATCGTTCTTTTTTATTATTCAAGTTGCATTTGTTAAAGAGACGTTTAATCTAACTGATTCTTTACATTGTACGTAATTAAATTACCAGTGTTGAATCGTTTTGATTTGATCGTTGTTTTTTATTTAATTTATTGTTGTTGATTACGTTTTATACACAGATGAGATTAATTAATGTAAGCCAATGAAGTATTATTGTAACGTGTGTTTTAATGCTCTGGTGCTAATCGATTTTGTTAAAATCTTTATTTATTGTGTGACTGTTGCGATGCTGACCTGTTAAAATTTTCGCTCAAATGATAAATCATGAAAACAAGATCAAAGGAACTGAACAAGAAGAGAAACAAAAATATGATATAAATGTATCATTTTAATATTTTTTGTACAATTTCAATATTAAATTTTACAATCATTACTTTTATTCGTAATATTAAATTTGTAACGATATTCAGTGCCACCTAAAATTAAGCGGACATGGTAAGGGAGGTGGTACAGTTAAATATACAAAGTGTAATCGCGGCTCCGCCTCTGACGGATCGCAAATGCGCAAAACACTTTGTAATCAACAATGAAAAATTTGTTTTTTAATTGCACCGTAAATGCGCATACAAAAGTTGCAGCTTTTTCTTCAAATTTCATTTCAGCTGCAATCCTTCGACGTCGAAACACGAGTATTTATTTACAAAAGTGCGACTCGTTATTGCAATTCGCACGCTTTGGCATTAATTCGATGTGAAATGCAAAATGTATTTGCACATGCAAAACTATATATGACTGCGCGGTGACGCGTGGTTTATTCTTCTCGTGAAATCGAAATGACAAGAAATGCTTCCGACAAAATACATTATATGTACATTCGTAACTTGAACAACGCGCTATAACAAAAATAAAAGGACAAAATGCATGTATAGAAAACGCGAGAATCGTAAATTGATCGTCGCCTAGTAAAATGCATTTTAAATTAAACAAATAAATTAACATTGAAACGTTAACAATTGCTAAGCAACGTTTGAATTCGATTCATATACGGCTTCTTTGTTTCTTTTTCTTTTCTATCTCTTTTTCTCTTTTTGTCGATTTCACAAAAGTACACCCAAAGATTTCAAGATAAAATGATGAAACATTTTTGTACTTTGATTTTCTTTTCACAATAAAAACAAAGATACAAACGATTGTATACTTTAAAATTCGGCGTTACACACTTTGCTTAAACCAATGATTGCATTATAAATCAAAAATGAAATAAAACGACAATGAAATAATATGATTTTTCATTGCAATTTTACTTGTATGATTTGCTTATAAGTCACTTTCGATTCTACAATAGCCTCAGTCGTTCTTTAGGCGATGAACGAGGTGGCCAGCTGAGGAGATGGGTTGTATGTACAGTGCAGATTCAGCGGACGGCACTATGGGCTCGATGCGTCGTGTTGCAACGAGTCGCTGTCACTTTCGAGGTAGGTGACGTAGCTGTCAGTGCTGTCCGGATGCTGGCCCATGTCGGGACCAGGATGGTGATGCCCGGGTGGGGGCAGGTGTCCGCCGCCACCGCCACTCACGTCGTTTAGAGGACCCCCTAGCATACCGGGGGGTGGAAGTTGCGGATGTGGACCTCCGTGAAGGTCGTATCCGTGCATCTGAAATGTTATTCATCAAACTCAGTCTGATAATGTAAACCATTCATAATGTTTTTTTTCTCTCAAACTGCGCGTCAGAAGTTGCCTATATGGAAATCTGATTTTCTCTTTCCGTCGAATTCTTTGAAAAGTAGCCGATTTGATAGGCGCGTGTGCTTGAAAAGTCATAAAACAGGTTTCAAGTCAGTACCGATTTGTTACGCAATAGTTCAAAGGGATTATCGTACAAACATGACTTTATGAATGGAGAGGAAAGTAAATGTTTGTAAACGATTGATGTTTTCGAAAAAGTGAACCGGCTGACGTTTATCGTGACAACATTTTTTGCGACTTTCTATGCGTAACAAACATGGCCCCAGTCGTAAATTATAATTGAGATCAGTTTTAGGAGTGGTGTTCGGTTCGGTCAAGTTGATATTATCAATGTTCGGAAACTGAGAAGCGATATTCATCGAAAGTGTCTATATCGGTCGTCCTGATATTTGTACCCTGATTTATGGCCTTCTTCTTGTCATGACATCATCAAAGTCATGTAAATTTTTCGTTCCGTTCAGATTTCCATATCACTGTTCTCTTGTTTTATCAAAATAATTTATTGCGACAAGTTCCACTATTTTCTAGCCTTATTCGAATGCAAGATAACAAATTTTCTCTTTCAATTTTATTCATTGTCTTAAATTTCTTTTGATGCAGTTTGTTTTTATACCTCTTATGAATAAACTTATGTCTAATTTATATATATATATATATATAATAGTCAGGGGGTGAGTGTAAGAAAACAGGTAGGAATGAAAAAAGCATAAAAAAAGTTGAAATTTTATTTCTAACATGCGATGAGAGAGCAAAGAAAATTGATTGCAAGCCTATTTACAAAAGTACAATAAAAAAATGTAAAACAGCGATAAGAATAAAATGTCTTATAAACTAACTAACAAGTTAGGAGCAATTAGTGCAAAGAAACACGATTAGGCTTAAACTACTGACCGTAAAGTGGTCTCATGATTTTGTTCAAAATTTAGACAATACAAAACTATATGCCAATCTTTTTAAAACATTTTGAAACGTTACTATCAGTTCTTTTAACAAACTAAAAACAAACAAAACCAATCTAAATCAAAAAGCATGCCTTAAATCTATTCGCCCAATTTTATCAATATTTTAATAGTAAAAAAATAAAAATTAAAATTCGATAACTCATAGTTGAGGAAATATTTGATCAAATCAACTCCAAAATTTAGCATTCATAATCACACCATTTGATTTTGTGAAAAAAAAAAGCTCAAATTTCATTCAACCAATCATAGATAACATCATTTAAGTTAGGCAAAGTTTGCGTACAAATCATGCTGTTCAAAATTCCGTTAATCCCATCAAATTCTTCATTTGCAGTTGTCTGCGAACTGTTACTGTAACTCCCACTTGTAGATCCTGAGCTATCAAGCACTACGTTCTGTTGAGGAATTTGAGTCTGTGTGCAGTATTCCAAACAATTGACAACCTTGTTATTGTTATTTATAAACTCCATGTCGGTCTCATCATAAGGCGGCGTTGGTGGCAAATTGAGGGTACTTCGTGTCTCAACCTGTCCGATGTTAGTCATCAAAAATTGTTCCCTATTTTGAAATAACAACTTAGTATTTTCTACAGTTGGTGACAATTGGCCGGTACTAAATTGCCAGCAATTTTGGTATGCCGAATTGTTGAAATGGTTGTCAACATTGGAATACTGCGACACGAATAAAGCAGGATCAACCTTAACAATCTCTTCCTGTTTAACCGAAAGGTATGCGTTATTTTGAACAAAGGCTTTGGTCATGTACCCGGTACGCTTGGCCTCAACGTAGCCCAAGCTCTGGTTGGTCATCCTGTTTACACTCTGTACTGGAACTGTCTGGTAAGTGTTAGTGAAATCAATGAAAGAGTCGTCTGAGTTGGTATCGATCATGTCCTGTGAAAAAGTGTAAGGCGATATTAGTGTCAGTTCCGTCCAAGCTATACAAATAATAAAAAATGAAAATCTTGCTGATCATCTTGTTGATGCTTTTTCTATCCTGAAACTATGCAAATCTCAAGAAAAATGCCAAAAGCAAGCCGAGCAAGCTAGGAAATGGAGGAAAAGGGAAATGATAATGAAACTTTGGCCGTACCTGTGAAACCAGATGGTGGAAGGATGGCGCGTTTGGGTCCAGTCGCTCCAAGTCTGTGTTAAGAGCAAAATCTGATAACGCTTTCCAAGGCGGCTGGTAAGCTAACACTTCTTGCGGCGTGATTCCTATTGGACTTTCGTGTCGGACTGGACTGCTCGCCACCATCGGAATCCCATGCATTCCTCCGAATCCCAACTTTCGGCCGTCCTGAAATGGAGAGAACTTCGCAATCTAAGTCCTGTTGACTTTTCGTGCACAAACGATATTTCAAAAACAATAAAGGATTTTAACTTATTTCTATTGTAAAACGAATAGCAAGATGAACTGCTGGAGATGTTTTGAAAATGTTTGTAATACCTTTTCCTGCTGCAGCTGCTGTTGTTTCATAGCAATGGTCTTTTTCTTGTCTTTGCAACGTTTGTTTTGGAACCAAACCCGGATGACTCGAGGTGACAAACTTGTCATCTCAACCAACTGTTCCTTCATGAGAGCGTCGGGTCGCGGATTTGCAGCATAACAATTTCGCAGAGTCTGAAGCTGCTTCTCGTTTAGAACCGTTCGAACTCGAGTGGGTTTTCCATCGGACCCACCGCCGCCTTTGGTGCCTCCGGATCCTCGCGCTCCTCCCACAGCCTTGTGCGATCCACTTTCCGAGCCAGAATCTGCAAAATCCGGACCTTCAATAAATTAGTGTGGTTTATTAATCCGTTTCCTTCAAATTACGAGTAAAAAGTTAAAGGTATTTTAACATCATCATTCTTTAACAATTATTTTGGATTTTGTTTCTTTTGTTTTGCACGGTTTTTAATATAAGTTTTTGAGACGAAATTGTCCGGGCGAATAAACGATGATTTTTTTTATTATTATTTTTGGTGTACATTGACATTACATTTCGTTGGCCTCGAGGAAAAAAGTCAATTCTGAATATCGAATTAGCAGGTATAACTTGAGGCCTTCGAAAGACTGTTTACACAAGACAAAGCAAATGAAATCCAAATATTATGAAATCCATATATTTGAGCTGTCCTAACTAAACAGCGGTGCGTTTCAAAACGCGGTTCCAAGCGCTAACCGTTGGCTCTCGCGATAATCCGGCCTGATGTGCCGATAATGAAAGCGGACGAGCCAAGATTATCATGTCGCGCGTTTTGTCCGGCTAATTTCGCGAGGGTTCTGACCCACCGACGACACGCGTGCAGTTAATCCCAAACCCTTTGCCTAGGTGTTGGTAATTGAAATCTCGTTTGAATAATGACTAGTAAATTATTTGACATTATGACTCATTTTCAACCCTTTCAAAACAGTCGCAGACAATTTGCACACAATTTGCAACATTTGAATACGTTTGAAATAATAAAAACAGATCCATCAATAGTCGATAAATTAGGTTTTAATGTGATTATGTTGGATCAGGAAACCTTTGAACGTTTGATTTGTCCTTAATGTTTGAATTATTTATTAATCGTTTATGTATTCTAATCAACACTCTCTGTAATCTTGATCTCAAAAATTGTATTTTCTTTAAAAATAAACATAACATTATCAATCGAATCATCGATTTCGTTTATCACAATATCAACAAAAATAACAAGCGTGCAAGCCTCGCTTTATATCAAACATTGAAATATAATGAAAATGTTCTTTATAGTTCAGAGACAATATCTATATCATTGTCAAATCTGAATTGTTTTTGTTTTCTTATTTGTTCAATAAATTAGTTTCACAAACGAACAAACTGATATTGAATTTGGTCTTGTCGCCTGGTGCTCAAAATTCTTGCCAATTCTTGTAGGGGAAAAAAAGTGCGTTTGACGGTAGTGGCTCAATTAGCGCGGCGAGGTGTCGAATGTCACACGCTGGCGTCAACTACCGTTGTGGGGACTTTTACGAGATGAGCGAAAAGATGATTAGCGTGATCGGTGGCTCCTGCTCACCTGACATCGAGCCGTCGTTTGGATGGAGGTGATGGTTGTTGTTTGTGAGCGTGGCGTTGTTGTTGTTTTCGTTGCCCGGCATGACCCCGGCTGTCGTGCACAGCTTCTCGCCCTCGAGGACCTCGTGATCGTGCTTGCAGAAGAGCCCGTCGTGGCGCAACGCAAACTCGTCACCAGGTCGCAGCTGCCTCGTACACGCCGAGCACCTGAAGCACTCGATATGATAGATCTTGTTGCGTGCTCGCATGTAGAAGTCGTTCTTGTTAAACGACTGGCTGCATTTCTCGCACTTTGTGCCAAACAATCTGCAACCCACAGTCCTCCGTTCATTTTTATCCTTTATACAGAGTTCTTTCGCCAATATTTCAATTATGTACTATAAAATCCAGAGCCGTTTAATTGTTAAAATAACAATTGTGCTCTAATTTGAAAGGACCAATCAGAGCGCACCAAATATTTTAACTAAAATCAAGTTGATAACTTTTTTTTTTTTGTATACTTGAGGTTATGTGCAATTTTTGCACATTATTTCAACGGCAACGGGTCAAGATTTTGAATTAAAGAACTAAACTACCAAAACCACTAAACCATATACTAAAAACAGACATTTAAGGAGTTTGGCGTTTTCGTTGGTGTTTGTTTGTGTGTGTGTGTGTGATAGTGCTTACCTATCGTAGTCGCGTTTACAATAGATTTTGTCGTCCCGGACAAAGCATCTACTGCTTTCATCCAGAAACTGCTGGCATTCTGCGCACTTAAGACAAGCGGCGTGCCACTCAAAATCGGGTTCCACCCTCAAGATCCATCGATCGTGGATGATGCCCCCGCAGCCGAAGCACAGGTGATTTATGTTTTCTGCAATGCGAAAACAGACCTTTTTTCTCTCTAATTCGAATCATTCCGTTTTTCTACTACGACCACATGCACACAAAATCAGAGAGAAAGCAGACAGTTTCTAACTATAGTGAAAAAAAGAAGAACACATTTTTCACCTTAGGCTTTTTTCAAAAATAAACCAATTTTGTTATTGAAACCAATAGAAATGTGTAGGAAGATTTTCAGTCGGACAAAAATTTTACCTTGGACCTCGCGATAATGAAAAGTAATCATTTATCTGTAGCTTGTAAATCTTTCATCGGTCGTGCATGTTTCACCAGACGATATCGGCTCGGTTTGCGTAAATTAGATATAGTTAATCGCGAGTCAAAGAAGCCGCCGGTGGGTCTGATGCACGAACAAAAAAAAACAAAAAAGAAATCTCAGAGTCAACTTGCGTCTTTGACCTCGCTGATAACAGGTGCTAAACAACACAGTGCTCGAGTTATTTCCACGTCTTAATCATGATCTCAAATTGTCCTCTTTCCCTTTCCACTTTACCTTTTGTTTTGTTTCGATCAATTTTCTTATGCCAATAATACACAAAAAATTACCATCAAAGGAATGAAACTTCGTGTTCGTGTTTATAAATAAAAACCGTTTGCAATTCGGAATATAAACATTGATTCAAAACAATATACAAAAAAGACGATACATATTATTTTATTATCAATAACAATGTGATATATATATAGAGAACAAAACCGATTTTTCAACAAGAGACCTTTGGGTGAAAGAAAAAGATGAAAGAGAAAATGTTCGAATGGTCGCGCGCCAGAGCGAAGTGTTACAATGAACGTTTGGGCTTCATAAATATCCGATTTAAGTTGGTGAATTAGACTCGTCAATGTTGGTCTTAAATAATAATAAGTCATGCATGATGTTAAACGATCCTTTATGCGCCGACGTCTTTGTTCGTTTTCGCGCGTTGAGCCAAGAGAGAGAGAGAGAGAGAGAGAGGGGAGGAGGAAGGGCTTAGGGCGGAGTGGGAGGGGCGATGTTAGACTCCGCCTACAGTTCCCGGCCGAACGCTCACCTCTCAGTCAGCAGGATAACGCAAAGTTTAACTTTTCGTGGCGAAGGATCGTTCGAAAGAATCAATATTAAAGCGAAAGCGAAACGGATTAAACTTATATGAACACGTGCCAAGAACGAATCAAGGTCGTTGAGACACCAGGGAACCTAATTATTGACGAAAACCTCCGTTGAGGTTTGTGTTCAATTGGTAAGATGAAAAAGTTTGCAACATGATTAAGGAATTGTTTTTTCGGAATTTGATTTTACGATCGTTGACACTAGTTTTGTACCCTTTTTAATTTCGGATAATTTTGTTTGTTTGGAAACAGATCGAGCCGGTCAAAACACCCAGCAGGTCAATGATCCTAATTCACGAGTGTAATGACTTATTTTTTCGAGTTTCGAAATTTTATTACCTTCTTCGTTTTTGAATAGTGAAAGATGAACAAAATATTGGTTTATTTTTCATAAACTCGCAAAATATTTTTTTCCTTTTATATCTGATAAATGCAAGTTGATAAATAAGTTTAAAAAATTGTTGTATGTAAATAAGTTTTGTTTTTCGTTAGTCAGAATTTTATTTAAAAACTAAATGTTACATTTCAGCTTCTCGAAATATAATAATGCTTTTTATGTGCGATTTTGTCATCAATTTTTTGTCTTTTATAAAACAAAATAAAAATATTTTGAATGACAATTATTCTTACACCACTGCGAAATATTCAGAAAGATATATTTGCAAACATTGATTGTGATGGAATTTCGTTTTCCTTGAACTCCAATGTTATTTTCGATGAATAATTTTCTGGAAATTTTTATTGACATCCAGACAAGCATAAAAATAAAAACAACTATTATTTGATTCTACAAATAAAATGTGTTTCAAAAAAAATGAAAATATGCTTCTTATACTTTTTTCAATAAATGTTTTACATTAATGCGTTTTTATAAAAAAACGTACACATTTTTCGAAAGTTTTAAAACTATCGTTTTTTACATAAATGAATATTTTTGATCGGTTTGAAAGTTGAAAATGTGATGTTTATGACAAGGCAAAATCGAATTCCTGCAACGTGTCCCAAAACAAGAGCCGATTTTGATTTGAAAAGAATAACGTGTACATCCAATGAAAACGTCAGAGTTTGTTTGGCTCACCCAACGAAATTTGTTCTTCATCTCGAAAGCACATGAGGGCCTTCTTTCGATCGCAAATTTGAAAAAAAAAAAAAAAAAACTAATAATAAAATAAATAATAAAAAGGTGTAAAATGTTGGCACGAGGTGGATAATCCCCGTGAAGTTTGAGTTTAATTAACAGTGTAGGAGGTAGATGTGAAGCGTCATCGAAACTGCTAATCCGGCGCATCAAAATACAGCGGAGGATGTAACGGGGTCCGAAAATGGCCGGTGGTCAATCGACCACCGAGTCAACGAAACGGGAGTGTGTCGCTCGCGGCCAACTTCAAAGAGTATCGGCCTCCCATTAGCTCCCTAAGGCGACAACCTCCCAACGTACTCTCTGTCTCTGTTGTCTGGCGCGACGACTTGTTTCTTACTCGGGCTAAGAAAGACACGACCCAACACGTGGCGCAGGGGGGCAGGCAAATATATATGTCTAGCGCCGAGAGCGGAAAAGCCTCTTTTGTATACAGCCGCGCGGCTAACACGCGCGCCGGCCCGATTGTACATTTCTCGCGCCACGCAAAAATCCCCAGACATTTTCAAACAGATATGCATTTCGGATACCAGCACATTTTTCTCACTCTTATGTGAGAGCAGAGTTATGGACTGTTGAGGATTGTGGGAAACCACCGACCGTGTTCAAACTCTTTTCAACATTGACAACAAAAATCATCAAACAGTTGAATTTATTTTTTTTCAACAGTCAAATTGACTTTTATTCTTATTTTTAGTCGTTTAAATATCCAAAAATTTGAACATTATATATTTACAATACCAAGTTTGCAAAAAGTTAAGAACCGATTCTGGTGTAATTCAAAATCTATGATGAAATAACGATTGGTGAGAGTAATAAACATTGTTAACTTGTATTATGTCTAGTTTTCAGATCGAAAAATGGGAATAGAAAAAAAAAACACGCAACCTTGAGAATCTGTGGACTTTTGGATTGGAGATGGTGTAAAAAAAAAGTAGAAAGATAACAGTAGCAGAAGAGAGGGATCGCGACAGTCATAGATCAAAGTCAGGCTCAGAGTCGGAAATATATTAAAATTACTCCGAGCGCGATGATCAAAGGTCGGCGGAGAATTAATTAATGAAATGCATAAACACGTGCGAACGAAATCGAATCGCGCGAGTGAACTTTCGTTTGGGCGCTTGAGTGCGAGTGAGAGGGAGAGAGGGACAGGCGAGAAGAAGCGGGTTTGAAAAAAATGCAGCCTCGTCTCTGCAGGAAGGAAGGATATTGAGAATTTGAGAAGAGAGTAGCTAGCGTGCGGCTATAAAAACGGGGGAATAGTAAGCGGCGCCGGACCGCGTGTCGTAGCTGTCTGCCGGCGGTTCACAGGCGCCGATTCGCTGTCCCGCGCGTTCATTTGGTATTTCATTAACACCTCGGCTAATTATTCCTTTTTTTATATCCCTTTTTCAACCGCCACAAATTCGTTTCGGAAATTTCGCTTTTCGACGCATTTACATTCGTTACTCCCTCTCCTTTTAACTGTTAACCGTATTCTTTGACAAAGATTTTCGTTAACAAATTTCAACACCATAGAACTAAAAACACTCGACAATTTTGCCTTTTTTCAAATTAAAACGTTTATAAAAGATCCCGTTTTCAAAATATTTATTGTACAGGAATTTCAAAAAATTCAAAAAATAACAAAATAATCAATATGTATTATTTTATATTGGGTATAATACTTTCAGCTAATTTTAAGAGAAATGTTGATTAACTTGAAATTTAGAATGCAATTTACTTAAAACTACCAAGGGGGCAAATTTGTTCCCGTAAACTGTGCTTTTAAAAAATATTTCTCTGAGGGGATATGTTCAAATTGCCAAAAAATGTATAAAGAATTATGTATTACTACTAATAAATTAAAAAAAAAAAAACAGTCAAACGGTGATATGTGGTTAAGAATTAAAAAAAAATTAAAAATTATCATTTTTAAAAATTTTGTATATTTATGTATTTTGCTAAAAAAAGTGGTTGGATGACGTCGAACGGTTGCTCAAGTTTGTATACGTGTCTGTTTGCGTAAACATTGTTGGGGGAGTGAAGGAGGGGGGGGGGCTGATAAATGCGCTTTTGGAAGACCTCGAGAGGGCGAAAAAAGAAGAAAGTCTCGGGGTCTAATTCAATTGCAGGGCCACTACTCCGCAAACACTCATGATAATTCAATCAAACCCACCCTTAGGTTGTCGAATTCCCTCGGCGTGCGAGCGTCCACGCTCGGCCGAGTCAAGGGGAACCCGCTGCCGCTCATAATCTTCAGATGAGAACATCTGCACTCTAATCGACTGATTATTTTTGTCCAGGAGAGACCCCCTGCGTCTTCGACTGTTCGAGTAAATCACTCTGGTTACGCGATTGGACCCCGCTGATGTATGGTATAAGGTGTATCCCAAAAATCATAACCGCTCACTTAGCGCTATTAAATTTCGCTCTATCATTATCTCTTTTGCTGCTTACTTTTTATCCAGACCTAATAATCTAGAGAAATTGACTTTTTTACGCATTCAAAATAGTCCTAATTTACTTTCCAATGTTTAAAAAGTGTTCGATCAATTTGTTTTAATTATGAAGTGAATTAATTTTGCACTTTTAATGAGATTCTAATGGAGTCGCTTATTTTATTGTACAAAGTTGAAATTTTGTAAATTGATTTGTTAGAGGTAACAATTAGTTGACATGTCAATTTGCATGCCGCACGAGCCGTGCGGTCCCACGTATACTATACAAGCAACGAAAACTAGACTTATCAATTGTATAATGAACGGGCTGATAATTTGTTATCTGACTGCCGCGTGTTGTATTGTTAAATGGTCGAATTTATTATTGCACAAAACAGCGGTTACGTTACAAATGCGTCCGAGCATCGTAATAATTTACACGTGTTTGAGAAAATGGAAAATAAAATATATTGTAATAAATAGTTGCACTTCGTTTGCGACAAGATAGCCGTTTTTGTAGTTCACGCTGTACGATAACGTTATGTATGCTTGTCGCGATAAATTTCAAGGTATTCAAAAACAACGACAAATATGTTCAAATTCTCACGATTCGGAATAATAAATAGACTTCAAAGTTATAATTAACTAGATTAAAAATTCTATTGACATAATTAATTAAAATTAGGCGAAGAGAAAAGGGGGACAAATTGGACGATGACTCATTCGAGTGACTTTTTTTTTTATTGGGCTCACTCAAAGCTACCACAGTTTTGATACCTGAGTCAGTTGTTTTGTATTGTATTTTCAGCTTTTTCCAGCGCACCGTTTCCAATGCGATGACGTTATTGAGACATTGAAATACGGTCTGGGTGGGACAAATGAAGATTGAGCCGTGGCGAGTTTTATCCAAAACGATCTCGGCTAATGATTATGAGCGCGGATATTGATCTGGGTCATAAACAATGCAGGCGCCAGGACGGGGGTCCTGTGCCCATCTCGGGAGCCAACAAACAGCCGGCCGGGCGCCTCTATCGCCTCTTTTTTTCTCACTCTTCAGGCCCTTCGAGTGACCAAATGGCCCATCTACAGCTATAAACCACCAAGAATATCCGCTACCCTCTTTACAACCGAGATAAAGATCTGCTTCCTGTTACGATGTTATTTAGAAATCTTTCATTATGTCCCTTTTTCCAGACTAATTTTTAATTTATCATTAATTCAAAGTTTTCATCTATTTTCACAAACTACATTTTCCAATTCGTTTTCAACAACAAATTGTTGAAGAATGAACCGATGAAAAGACGTGTGACAAGAATTTCGGACAGATTTTGGTTTCTGTCAGGAGTTTATCAAATTTATGAGATACTGTTTGTCACCTTTAGAGAAACGAATTCGCAAAAGGTGATAATGTGCGAGGAGGGAAAGAAGAAGCTGCAACGTCAGAGAGTCGAAATCACATACGAATTAGAACCTGCTCTTTGGCGACGCTAGGGCGCCCGGCAAGACGCACAGGAATGCCACTCGTTGATAAAAGCCACGGCCAACACCTACATAAATTTCACAAGGATATCTAAGGACGCTCATTTAAGCATACATCCCAAATTTAGTGTGTTCAAGTTATACTTACGACCGATCACCGGCCGTCGCGGCGCAACGCAATCTCAACTCTTTGATCTTGTCCGAATTTCATTTTCCAATCCAATCACATCCTAGCCATCCCAAAATCAAATTCGTTTTCTTTGTTTTCGCATTAATTCTTTCGTTAATAATACAAGAACTTAAAAAAAAAAAACAAGTTTTTTCGACATTTGCAATGAATCAAGTGTTTGAAAAATTCAAATAATTGAATGATTATACTTTTTCTATATGGAAGCGAAAAATTTTTCAACTCAACTTTTCTTCTACAGGTAGTACTGTTGCTGAAAACCAGGTCCATAAATTAAAACAATCTGAAAACCTTCTGAGGAACCGAGTGAAAGAAATATAATATGTCACAACAGATATGATGGGTTGGCCTCCTCCCCCCCCCCCTGTTTTACAACCAAGAAAATGTAGAAAAAGCTTAGTGTCTTTATGAAAGGTTTCCGTTTGCTCGTTCAAAAAAAAAGAAGGGACAATCTCAGTATGACGCTGTCAAAACAAAAGTGTCTCACGATTAATAACACGTGCGACAAGTGGGCTTAAAAATAAACTGGCCGCTACTTTATTTATCAAGCCATTTATTTATAACGAATTGATGGACGAAAGCGCGAACCATAATTGATGAACCAACTCTTTTTTATTCCTCTTATAAAAGTTTAGTCTTCCAAATGCAAAACTGTCTGGCGGCCAAATTTTCTAGACTGTCCTCATTAATGTGATCGGTGCATTAATGAGCTCCAGTCGGTCTGCTTCATTTCTCGCAATCGGTCTACCTTGACAATTAACAAGTGTTAAAATTTCAAACTCAACTATATAGCTACCACATTTTTAATTATTTAAAGGGAAATAGATAATTCTATTTCAACCACTCAGACAGCTTTCCTATTTTAAATAAAAAGTGCAAGATTTTTTTAACGGCTAAGTTTGTTCGCAATTTTTTTAAGGGATTTAAGGAATGAAAAATGATTATTTTCTTTGAGCGAGGTTCATTATAATATTACAAGTCGGTAAAAAAGAATGATGAAGAGCTAAAACAATCGCAGAATGATAAAGGGAAACAAAAAAGGCGAAAGAAATTTTTTTGTGATAAAAAAAATGACCTTGCAAGAACGTATCTGCGTGTGGTCATTAAATGCGATTTTGACAAATGGAGTGCTGCGACAAAGTGGCTGTTTTTCCCGCCAAAAACGTTGGGTCCCTGACAAAGTAACACAATATGTCGCGCAAATACAAAGGAACGGTCCCGATATAACCCGATCAAGACTCGTTTGAAATTGTAAATGAGATGTTTGATTGGTCCAAGGCAGGTACATGCGACCGTGGCAACGAACATAATTTATGCGTCCTCTATATCTTTGCTCAGAAATATTATTTTATGTGCGTGTATCCTATCAACTTTTTGGCTTCTTTTATCGCACCACAAAAGAACGTTTTTAACCATTTTTTACGTCAATCAAACTTGCATTATTTTTCACAAAATTTGAACTTCTTTTACATTTATTTATTTTCAATAGACTAATTTCACCAAATTATTATTATTATTTTGTTCAAAGTTTAAAATTACACAATTATTATTTGTTTTTAAATTTCTCGAGCAACAAGTGACCTTGTCTCATTTTAATTCAATCATAAACACAAAAGTTGTTTGAAAAAAGTTGATTAAAAATATTTTGTCTCGGTTTTTATATTGAGTTTATTTTTCATCTGAATAAGTTGAATCATTTCAGAAACTTGTGGTCTTTCAAAATGGATTTTTCACACAACCGTAAACCGTGTATCGTGCAGAAGGAAAAGATACTTTTGAGTGGTAGAAGAAGAAAAAAGAAACAAAAAACTGAAAAATTGTAGGTAGAAAGAAAGCAAAAACTATAGTCGTGAAAAGACACACTGGAGGGAATAGAACTAAGAAGCAAAAAAAAAAAAATGTAACTCACTGTGTGACATGGGATCCGAAGTTTCATCGAGTTTAACCGGTGAAATTTTGAGTGACCTCGGTGGGGCCTGAAGGGCAAGAGGCCCGGGACCAGCTGCGGCTCTTTGCATGTTGAATGCCGGTGGAATCCTGGGCAAACACGTAGAATATCACTGTTCTTCACTTAGCACGAGCGAGCACTTTCGCGAACCAGCAGACAACACTCCGCTGAGAAGATAAGTCGCGAACATTAATCTCATCGATTTTGTCCAAGCGAGTACGATTGTTTGTTTAACGCGTCTTTCTTTTGACTGTATCGAGTTCGACTGGAGGGGCAGACGAAGGTGGCGTGCAGGGGAGGGGAGCCGTTATCAGCAGGGTTGTCGAAGGTGAACCCTGTGCTGGGAGCGACGCGGTTGCCCGAGGAGAGCTGGACCCAGACTGAACTTTGAAGCGCGTTCTCGCACGACACCACCCTCCGGGATTCCCCTTTTGCGGCGCTCGCACACGGCCCGGAGAGGACGCCTTTTCGCAAGCCTTAGCTCCCATTGGCTCGCGCTCAGGCGCCGCCAACAAAATGGCTGAAACCTCTAATCGATAGCTGCCCCTTCTCTAACCCACCACACCCCCACTCCAAACAAAACTGCTCCGTACTTTTGCATTGATGCCGTTTTTTATCTTTTTGCCATTTTCTCTCTCCGCCTGCTACTGTTTTGTTTCCACCAATTTTTATTGGCAGATTTGATTTTTTGCCCAGTCATCGCGATTTATGCGAGAGCTTTTTGCGCTCGACACTCTATCGACGCCCAAAAAATCAAACAAAATTTATGCATCTTGATATCATCATTATTTTTTCGTTTCATTTTTATCACAGAGACAGAGCGAAACAATACGTTGTGCAGCTTATTCTGTTTTTTTTTTTTTTTTTTGATTTGCCAGTTGTCGAATTGTGTAAAATAGCAAAAGTAAAAAAAGGCAGTAACAATTGTTGTGACAATGTGAAGGATTCACATTCATATATAGAAAAATGGATCGAAAAAAATATCAACGTTGAAAAATAGGTTTTCATGTTTTGAAAAGTCGAAAAAGTGAAAGAGAATCTTTGAACTATAAATATAATCTTTCGTCAAATAAATCTCAAGTTTTCTTCGTGTCAATAAATTTTGTTCCGACATTTTTCTCAAATCAAACATGTTGATTTAAGTTAAAAGGCAAAAAAATAGGCGGGACACAGAGTGCAGTAGCGAAGCGGCGAGTGTCATTAACTTTTGTGAAAAATCAGTGGTCCGGCTTTGTTGAGTAAAGATGTACAAGTTAAGGGGATGTATGCACAACATCAAAATTGAAGGGTGTTCAAAAAAACAGAGCATGTGTCCGCTGCATCGGGCACTCCTCGACCGTCGCTTTGTCGGCATTTTTCCTTCTTTAACTTAAAACATGCGATTCAAAAGATATCAATCAAACAAGCCAAACTTTTCATTCACTCACATTCCACATTTCGTGATCAATTTTTGCTTTCATTTTGCTCTAAATTTTATTTTTCTAAAAAAAGACCAACTCAATACTATAGTTTCGTAGGATTGCAAGACAAAAGAAAAATACAAAATATAAATTAACGTCAATATAAAAGTATATACTTATGAAGGTGCTTTTATATTATATTTCTTTTTTTAGATAAAAAGTTGAGAAGCAACAAACAAACACACTATAATTGAGATGAGCCATTGACAATTTAAAAATCTATAAATGAACTAATTGATGATGAACATTTGAAGAGGGATTAATGTGACTTAAGGTCACGATTTGTAATTAAAAAGTTACTTCTGTTATCTATAAAATGTGTGTGTGCCAAAGTCGATGGACATAGTACCGAAGTCAGTTGACGAAACCGAAACCAGATGCGTATTCCATTTTTATCTATAGTTCTTTCTTTTATTCTGAAGTAAAATCCCATTGTCTTTAATACATATATACAATATACATATACTATACATATACATATAATTTAATACAATTATCAATATATTAATCACAGTATATACGATTTCGTCTGAACGTTGGATAGTTAGTTTGTTGTGGATCCTAATACGTTGATGATAAGTTTGACGAAAGATTGTTCAAGTTAAACGTAATAATTCAAAGAAATATTATGACAATTTAGTTTTTTACGTTTGATTGACTTCAAGAAATGCGCTTATTTGAAATGAAACATTAATGAAAAAATGAGAAAAATGCAATGGAATTTTTCCGAAATGTTTGATCTAATACTTTTTGATTACTTCTATTTTTATTTTTGACAACAAAGGAGTCATTAAAATATTGCACCGAAGCCAGTTTAATTTGATTTAATCGTATATTAATTTCTCGAATATATTTTTGACAACAAAAAATACATTAAAATTTTGCTCCGAAGCTGATTCAATTTTGTATTACTTTTTATATCAAGTATATCTTTGACAACAAAAGAGTCATTAAAATTTTGCACCGAAGTCGGTTGTAAACATAACCATACGGCGATAAAATTAGATAATGAAAATTGATGTTCAACACAAACTCTAAATAAAAAGCTTAAAAAAAACTTGAAATGACTAGAATCAATTACTAACAAATTGATTTTATTTTCTTATCGACAATGAAAACTGTTATTGTTTGAATTTGTTTGAAAGCTTTGATTTAAAAGTCATAGATTGTAATGATGAGACTTCTACACTTTGTTAAAAACTAAAATTAAAAATTTTTCAGATTGGTTTAGATAAAATTCAAAAAACCTGTTTCTTCATTTTGCAAACACTCAATATTTTTTTCATCAATTAAATCAAAAAGAAATTTGTTAATCAAAATCAATTCGTCATAAATTAATCATCGAAAACGTAAGTTGGGTTAGAAAAAATGTCTTACAATCTTTTTTTTTTACCTGAATACCAAGGCATATTTACATTGATGAAAAAAAGTATTTCCCTGAAGCAGCGTTTCTGATGACTGTAGTGTCACACGTCTGTATATAAGCAGTGAATTCCAACGACAAAAAGTATAACAGAAAAAACAATCCGTCGGTTTTAGTGTGCTGGAAAAAGAGCAGTCCGGCTGATCTGTGACTAGGACTAGTCGACTGGAATGTTACGAGATAAAGTTGTGCTTCTTTGAAGCGGACCTTCGAAATGCGGATTAGCTCGCGGTATTATGTGCAGCTCAACGATTTTGCCCTCACAGACGTTGCGCAAAATTAGCTGCTTGTTTATTGTCAGCCCAGCAAACCGTTAAAAGTAGTCCTAATGATGAGCTCGACGTTTTTCAAAAGTTCGAAAGTTACAAAATGTTTTGTTAAATAATGTGTTTCTGTCTAATGAGCGTATAATCTGTCCACCTCGCGCTGTCCACGCAAAGGCAAACAGAAAAAAAGAAAAATCAGATTTATGAACCCAAGATTAAAATAATAATCTATCTTTGACGTTAGAATACGAAGTTTGAAAGTTTTACTTTTTATAGTATATGAACAAAATGAGAGATGATTGAAATATTAATTTTGTATGGTATTTTGTAAATTTGTAGGTGAGAATTCTGAAAGGCGACACGAATTTGATATTCAACGATGGTGGCAATTTTAAGCCGCTCAAAATGATGGCCAGCTAGGAGCTACCGTGTGCGCAGCGCACAAAATATGAAGGTCGATCGGCCTTAGGCGCCACGGGGCGGAAAAGATCTTAATCCGGGAGGTCCGCGCTTCAAAAGAAAAAGATGCCCGCTTTTTTCTCCTCTTTTGCTGTCTCTCTTTTATAATCTCTCATCGTCATTGCAAGCTGTTTCAGAAAAATATGTCACAACACTCAAAACCTATTCATCTTACTGAATTACTCCGACGAAATTCAAATTATTCACAATTTTTCCTATTTTGTACATGCAATTTCAACGAAGATAAATCGATAAATAAGGGCGCTGAAAAACAAATTGGAATATTAATTTTCCAAAATGCCAATTTTGGACTTTTGGAAAGTATTTGAAAAATGTTTAGATAAGCGGCGTTAATGAGGGTCGTGGTTTGGGCAGCGAGCAGGCCCGCTCGTAAATTCTGAGATTAACCAAACGGGCTGTACGGTACCCGCCGCTCACTGTTTTGGCACTAAAATATGGTTTGTGCCTTTCAACGCCGATCTTGACATCTGTCATGATGCGCGTGTCGTTGCATCTTTTTATTTTATACACTTGTCAGGTATTGACACTCGCATACCTAGGTATATATGTACATAAACGTGCCCTAAATCTGTCGCAGATAACGTAACACTATATAAATGATCCTTTTTCAGCGTCAACATTTTTAACAAGACGCGAACAACTTTTTCCTGACCTGTATTTTCCTACTATTGTCATGCACATTTCTTGTCATTCATCGAGACAGGTTCATCATCAAAAAACTATTTTTTCTCAATCAAATCGAATCTAATATGTTATAAAATATATGTAAATTATAAAAACAAAATGTATTTGATTATTACCATTTTTGGTAAACTCTGGAAAGGTATAAAAAAGTAAAGAAAAGAAAAATTTTGTATGGAAAAAAATAAAAACATATATGTATTTAGGAGCGACATATATTATGTACATGGAATATTGCTTTAGAATATCAGGAATGTTCATTTTGTTGCGATACGAGGGCTATATTATAGTCATAATGTGAACTTGTGAACTTTTGTAGTGTGCACTTATCATATAATGTAGACGCGGTAGAGATATTTAGAGGAAAAGTAGAGAAATAGGCAGACATGCGAACAGAGCGAGTGATCGGCGTAATAGCGTGTGCAGTGGATGCAGAGCATATGTGAGACTTTGGTATAGTATAGCTATATTGTAGCGCGGTACTCGAGCGTGCTGTTATCTCAGCACCATCTAGTCCGCCTAAAAGCTTCGCCCCATCAAAGCCCTATTCAGAACCCACTCTCTCGCTTCTTCTTACGTGTCCCAATTTTTTTAACAACTGGCCCGCCCAAACGACCGAACTGGTTAACATCTTGTAACTCGTGTCCATCTTTGTCTCGCCTGCCTCCACTTTTTCTCCCAACGATCAAAGAAACGCGGCGGCTCATTGTACTCTTCTATTACTTTTACCTTGTTCCACCCAGAAAACTCACTTTTATCATTCGTCTTTTTATACCTTAACCACCCTTACCTATTTTATTCAAACATGTACTCTCTTGTTTTTTGTTCTTTTTGTTTTCAAATAGGCTTTAGTTAATGAGACAACATTTTTTCAAACTTAAATTTATAACAAGTTTCGGATGAAATAGTAAGTAGGGTTAAAATTAAAATTTTACGTTTTTAATATAGCCAATAAAAAAATTAGCGCTACTGAATCTCTCTTAATAACTTTTTTGCAACAAAAGTTGGGCATTTTTTGCTGGTCAGCTTCGGAACAACACCATTATTTAGCGTGCATAATAAAATCATGTAGGAGCAAGATTGTCACTCAGTCAAACCAGGCAGATGCCTCGATTAGCCGTGGAAAAAGAGTGACGTATCAGGCGTGCATCTCCATTCCGAACTTTGGTTCATCGCCTGCTCTTCGTGTTGATGCCCATTGAACCCGCAGTAGAATTCACCTCGAATTCCTCAGCCAAAAAAGAGCTAATGACCGTCAGATCAAACGAACCGCAAATTGATATGTTATACGCGCATATTGCCAGCTCGAAATCTCCAGTGTTTGATAACGCTCTTCATTTTTTTATTTCAAAAAAATTTCTTTTTTTTTTGTTGGTTTTTTATTTTTATTTGTTTGAACAAAGAATGTACATATTCGTTGGGTAGCTGAGCCAAATTTATTTTTGGATGAATTTTGCAAAGCAATCGTGTAATGAACACAAGTATGAAATCTCTTATATACGCGGTTCAAGATGCAGAGGGTTGTGTATTTTAGTAGGTATAAAATGTATTCCTTTTTTGTTCTTTGCAGATGACGGTCCTAAGTTAAACAGCATCAAAACGGCTGTTGAAAAAAGAAAAAACAAAAATCTTTTTGGTCAAGAGTAAATATTATAACAGGACAAACATGCGGATTTCTTCCTGACCACCAAAATCACCGAAAACTGCTCTTGTTTTTGGTTGCACTAGCAGCTTCATATGTTAATAGCAATATTTTTCGATTCTTTTACAAAAATTTTGGCTATATAAAAATTACTGAAAGTATAGTATGTAGTATGTTGGTTTGAAATGGGTTGAAGAGGCCACACTATTTGAGGTATATGATTTTGAGTGAATATTTTATTGACATTTTTATCCTTGACTTTCTGACGGACAGAAGAATTCTTGAACCGTTTAGCAGCTGATTTGTAATCACAGTAGTTTGTCGTTCGCGTCAATCAATCGGCTCGTTTAAAGAGGAATGTTAATGCGACTTGGACAACTCCGCCACAGGATCTTTATGAAAGGATCGTATCACTTTTAGGTTTTTAGCGCCGTCGCCAAACCGGTAGATTCGCCTCCCACTCCGCAATCTCACGTATAGAGTTCCTTTATCAACCAAAAGTGGTTTAATGAAAATTTATCATTATCTTTATTTATAACTATTACTCGCTTATTTGGACAAGCCCAATCTTTATGCATCAGAACTTTTATACTCACACCGAGGAGTAAAGGGGTCGATAAATACGCTCTGAATATTCATCTGCATCATAGAAAAAAACGCCAATTTTTAGTTTAATTGTTTAAAACTATTTAATTGTTTAAATTATTAAAAATATTGTTTCAAAATCAGTAGGTATTTAGTATTTCATTAATAAAATTATAGGTAATTAATAAAATTTTGTTTATTTATTTCATAAAATGATGTACACAGACTGTCGTTAAACAATTGAATTATGAGATTAATTTGAATTTAAAATTTCTTTTAACATCCGTTTCCTCAAAGAATTTGAGCGTGAAGACGTAATCAAACTTTTGGGACTGTTCGGAAAATATGCCGTCAAAACTCTTCAACACCAACGTAAATTGGACTCTAAAATATGCGTTAAGTATGCGCTTATCTAGAAATCTTGGACATTCCGATTGTCCGGACTAGATGTGTCGCCACTGAATCTCTGACTAATCGTCGAATTAGTATGGTCGCGATCAAAGATAATGCAGCAATAGGTGTGTGCTTGTACATTCACAGTCGGTCAGACAAAAAAAATTAGAAATGAGAAAATCTGACCGATGACGCAGCACGTATCAGACTCAGCTGCTAGCTCATTTACATTACACTCTTCCACTTAATCTGCAAATGTCGAAAAAAAGTTTTTATCAAACGTCAATTTCTTATCCAATTCGTAAACAATTTAAAAAATAATCATTTAAAGTTTCAATTTATTTTTTTAGATACATTTTATACAAATGAGTTGACGAAAGACAATCATTAGGATTTTTACAAGTTAACAAATTCTGAAAATGAATTTCATCGTTTCAAAATTGTTTGTTAAAGTTCTTATTAAAATAAGAATAAGTATTTCTAATTATATTATTTTTTAATTGACTGTCGTAACAGCAATAAGTGTTGAACTTTTATTGACACTTTTGAAGCACAAGCAGAGTACTTAAATGTTTTAAATAACTAATATTTCTAAACACATGAATTTTCATCAATTTTTTCGATAAAAACGTTGACAAAAGGTTGCTTAAATATTTCAAGCGCAAAAAAGTCACATAAATTACCACACTGGAGAGGACGTTAGGGCTGAAAAATCTTCGATTTTTTTGTTATCCACAGTAAGCACTTTCAAGCAAACTAATAGAGCCGACTTTTTTATTTCTGAATTAATCACATGCTCAAAGAGTTAATAATCCTTATCTAACTGAAATCTATCTTATAAAAACGCTCCAAATAAAGACACAAAAAACCGTTTGTATCAAAATTATTATTTCGTATATGTCATAGTTCCGAGTAACTGAGTGCGTGAATTTTGCATTCAGTTTCTGATTCTGCTATAATCTTTTCAATACTTCCAATAATTTCAAAAGAAACGTCATGTTAATATACTATGAAAAATTATGGATTGATAGTTAACTAAACACTTGATTATGACATGAGTTCCACGAAAGTTTTACCCAATATATTTAAGATTTAATCGGTGCATTTTGGAGTAACTACAGAAATACAATAACAGTAACCAAATTTATATAGTTGTTTTAGAAATTATAAAACTATGACAAATTTCAATAGACGTATTTTTTATTTCATTTCTTTTACTCAATAAAAAATGTATGTACGTTATTGTACAGGATCAAATAACTAGAGATAAATAAAGAAGAAGCAATTTGTGCGAATGTTTGATTTGCTTGTAACGCATCATCGCGTTTGATCAAATTTTTGCACTAAGTTAAGAGAGTCCGATTTCAGCACGCGGAAGCACACACGTCAAGTTTACACGAAGCAGTGGTCTGCATAATAGAAGGATGCACTTAACGTAGTTTTGCCATGAAAAACAGACAAGCGAATCTTTTAACAAACACGCGGTAATTTTTTATAAACGCGCGCGCTATATCATCTGGCGCCATTGTAGCCTCAGACGAGAGTTGTTGAATCATCCACACTTTTCACGAGTTATTGAAATATACATCACTGTGCTATCATTTTTTTTTTTTTTTTTTCGGCCGCAGATCATTATAACCAATGATCTTACGCTTTTTCACCCTCACTCATTAATTTCAAGTAATTCAAATTCAAATTTCATCAGATAAAAAGAAACTAGTAAAAAAAATTTCCAGAGTTCATTTTTTTAGTGATATTTGATTACGTTCAGCTCGACATAAAATTCTGTTTTCTCGGGAACTGAAGTACTTCATACATTATTTTGTGGCTGATTGTGTGGCATTGATAATAAATTTGGGTGAAATGATATATTATAAAAGTGGAAGCTAGCGTGGAAAATATATAATGACACACGTCGCAAGGTATCGATAACCGCGCGTATTCAATTTCAAGGGGTGTCTTCGTGGGAAAGTACACTCAATTGAGTGCCCATATCAGCGGGGGAGTGTGCCAAAGGGTAGCAACAATTTAGATATCATACAAAGTGATGTGCACCTCGCAATTTAAGGTCCATTTTTCTCGCTTGAAGGGCGATCCATCTGCTTCGAAAAATCTTTTGTCCACACAAATTATTATTCAACCCATTCGAATTCCCTTGAAGTGGTTTTTTTGATAGAACATATATAATTAAGTTGAAAAATTAATAGACGTCTCAGAAATGGGTTAAGCAAATATATTTATCTATATAGAATATTAAAATTACAAGTTTACTTAGTAGTTTTTCAATTTGTCGCCGATGAGATTATTATCTCGAATTTTTCTGTGTGACGATTTTGTAAACACTGAAATTGTAATGTAACGACGAATTAATATCATCGCGCCAGAGTGTTCGAACAGACTGCCAATTAATTTTCAATAATGCCAATTTCAACGACAGCTGAGAATTGACAAAAAATTAGTCTGCCAATTGCATGCGTCTTGTATTATTAATTTAAAAATGGCATGTAACTAATTTTCGTTCTGGGCAAATAATCATTTTATGGAGTTCGCCTCATTGTGTTTATATTCTTTTGTATTTTGTTGTTATCATGTTTTTGATTGAAAAAGTAGTTTGAAAATTGAAGAAAAAGAATAAACGGAAAAGAGGGAAAAGCAAAAAAGAAAAGGAATAAGTCTCTTTCGGAATGAGAGTTGCGCACGTTCTCATCGAACAATACGCGCATTTCGTTTGCGTGCAAACACGCGACGCTGACAAATGACGCGGAACGTCGGCCGGCCACGCGTCGCCTAATTGACGTTGCCGTGACGTCACGTGTCTCCTTTACCCCGCCGGGGGGTCCTTTTTGTCCATCCTTTTTTTTTATTTACCTCGTATTCATCTTTTTGTGTTCGCGGACACTACCGGCATAATTACTCGATTAGTCCGGTTGTACCCGGAAGTCAACCATCAATATTTTTATTGCACACCGCTTTTTTGTAGCCCCTTGCGGCTTTTTTCCCGGCTACTTATATAGGGCTGAGTTTATCCGCTCTTCAAGGGATGCGCTTTACTGTGCGACTATATACGCGACAGATTTTTCGTGATAAATGTTTTTACTCACGATGTATTCAGTAATCGAAGACAGCGATATATTGCGATCGTGCAGCGTGAAAAGTAATCGCGAAGAAACTATAATGAGCTGAACTCAATATTTTCTGTCAAGGTAAATTTGTAAAATAGTAAGTTTTTGAATCAAATGCGAAATAGCAAAATCAATTTTAAAAGTATTTCTGCGGAGATGAGTGGATCTGATATAAAACGGACCTGTAAGTGCACGAAACAAAAATATTGAATGTTCCCATAAAAAGGATCGAATTAAATGCATCGTACACAAAATAATCAGGCCGTGATTGCCGACACATCGAGATAATATATCTCGACCGCATGTTTGTGTGTCCGTCAGGACATAATAATAAAGGCTGGGTGTATATTTTTGAACACGCGGCACTAAACATTGAAGCGCGATATCCGCGCGGATAGAAGGTCGCGTGGCACATCGCTCGGTTCGAACATATAGGGTCGCGTGTCGTCGTGGGCCGTGACGCGACTCCCTCGATCAAAACCGAACAACAACGTCGCGACACAATGCTCGTGCGTTTTGCTCTTTTGCCGATCGCTCGACCATGTCTCGCACCCCAGCCACGATGTCGGCCTCTGCGAAACTTACGCTAATGAATTAATTGCGGATTCGCCGCGTGCCCGGAAGTTCGCCAAGAGCCGTACAAAATTTGTCCCTTTTCGATTTGGCTCTTTTGTTGGCGCTCGCTCCCCGCCAACTATAAACTCGAGACAACTTTCAACACTTTTATGTTACAATAAAGTGATATTCAATTGAAATAGCAACAAAATATATTAATTATCAACTTTGAAATCCTCTGCAGCCAAGTGCCTTATTTGGAGCTCGATCGATGATTTCAGACTCTGATAACGGAGGGAGCAGAGCCATCGCATGATCGTAAAGTATTTAACAAAAAGCAGCTCTCGGGCTTTTTGAACTCGACCAGCTGGTCCTCTTTCGACCATATGGTAGCTCGTGCCTCGTTTTTTCTCGCTTTTAGTTTTTGCCTTCATGTTCGACCGCCCCCGCCGCTGCTGATAAAAGATCGTGTCGCGCTGATAAGCGCAATGATCTGTGTCCCATATGCCCGTTAACTCGCTACAAATCTGCATGCTATTGTCTGTCAGCCGGGCATCCAACTAATTCTATATACATATACTGTTGATTGCATTTTTTTAATTTATTTATAAACCTCATCATTTTGCATGAGATTTGATTAGGGGGGTTTTAAGTTAGACGCAGGTGGGGAGGGGAACGAAATCAGACGGGGTAAAAATCAGCAGTGTAACCAATTAGGCTAAAACTGATTAGCTATATAATGTAATATAAGTGAAACGATAATTGTGTCACCATATTACCTCCCACAAGTAAGGTATATTTGGTATATATATATATTCTCTGATACTCTGACCAGAAAAAAAAGTTTATCTCTGTGCCTTCGTTGATAGTAATTTCGTTTGTACGTTAAATATATCACCTTTTTTTTTATTATAAGCTTTACTTTGCACTTTGCACATTTCTATGGAATATCTTATAACGTTAAGTTGACAGGCTTATACCCGCGATGTAATCAAACGAAACTTTGCATGACTATATGTCGATGACACTACACGAAAATGACCACAACAAATTTTTGTTGTTGAGTAACATGAACCGATTTTCATCAAAAATACTCGAAATCACCTGTTTTACTTATATTTATATATAGCAGCTTTAAATTGTCGCGGAAATCTTATATTTCCACGTGAACTACACAGAGAATCACATCCGAATCATACATTTTTCGTACGTATCATACTTTTACCTTCTTGCTTGCAAAATTTTGCTAATTAAACATAAAATGGTAAGAATCAAACCCTAAAAAATTAGCATGAAAACGTTTTTTCATCCTTTTTTACAAGACTCATCGAAGCGTGACGAGATATACTCTGCCATAACTCACATAACTCCATTTTCGCGGAAAAATCAGTTAACTGATCGTGTTTAGCTGTATTTTTGCCTAAAGTTGTGTCAAAGGTTCTAAAAAGTCTTCGTTTTTATCCAAAATAAGGTTTTATGAAGTATTTTTATGTCAGAATGCGACTTTGAATGAAAAAAAAGTACAAAATACAAAATGTATGATATAAAAAGTTGAATGCGTTTTTTCCCTTTTTTACAAGAATGGAGTTACTTGATTTTTCCGCGCGACCACAGTCTTGTTAAGTAAAGTTTACTTGTTAAGGAAATTCGCAGCGAAAAACAAAATGAACATATTGTGTTCATCCTTCAGTCGTACAAGTTGGTACAATTCAAGGCAATCTTTAGAGAATCCTTTGTTCTATGATGGACGATGAAGTGCGTCGAGTAATTTAAATAAATGAGCAGCGCAATTTTAACCGCCTGTGGTGAAATAGTCAATGCATACGTTGCATGCACAACTAACTGAGTATAACGTCGTTATTGGGGTTGAACATTCAAGGGCTAGCCAGCCAGTTACATATTCTAAGGTGTGTCAGGATTAGAGTAGCTTTGCAAACGTGATTGAACTGGAAAAGCCGAAATGAGTTTTAAAATATTAAAAATGATGACACTTCTAAATATATAAAAAATGTTTGTTTGTATTGAATCTTAACATAGTAGCCTTGACCACTGAACCGAACACGCTCTTTTGGTTATAATTTGAAAACAGTTACTTTTCCATCTTGCTGGTTTTGTATAATTTGCAAAATCGGAATATGTGTATCCGAATAAATTAAATTGCTTTCAAAAATTAATGTATGAGATAGCTTTTCATTGTAAATAAATAGTTCGAACAATTTCATTCAATAACAAAGTTATGGAATCTAAACAGGCACGGATCCAGAGGTGTAGGGAGGTTACGGTAGTCAAGATGTTTCCCGAATGACTGCACATTCTAGAGAACACCAACAATTTTTTGTTATTTTTCAGTTCTTCAGAATGCTAGCTAACTTGAGAGGCAACTTGATTTCCGTGACCCCCTCCCCCTTTTGGAGTACAATTTTATTCCTAATTAATTCATCCAAATTATCATCAGCGATTTTTTTTACAAAGTTACTATCAAAAAATTATCAAACATTTTTGTAATGATGTAAGATTGAAAGATAAGGCCTTATCTTCCCCCGTTTGTTCCGGGGAACAAACGGGACGACGTCAAAAATGACGTGCGGAGTAATTTGATATTTTAGCTTAATTTTTTTCTTCGCTTTATTTGAAAACATTGCTAGCGCTTGTGTTCATTTTATTCGTGCTTCTTACTTTTGAACATGAAAATCTTCATAAGTATAAATAAAGAAGCAATTATCATTTATAGACTTATTAATGATGTTACACATGAATGATTCAATTAAATTTAAAAGAAATATTACGTAAATAGGAAGTCCAAAAGTTGAATGAATGAATGAATTTGAGAAAACAGCACTCATGAGGAATTTCGCGAATGGAATAAAAATAAAAGTGGGGTAGGGTTGAAAGTGCGTTGTCGTAAGCAATGAGCTTTGGACGAATCGAATTATACGAATCGCAAACACTCGGGGTGCGATAATGAATTCAATTTGACGATCTGGCAAAAGCGCAATCGGATGGCGCGCTCGGCGCATTATTCTTGGGCCTACATACGTAATGTAATAATCGGCGTGTATACCGGCCATATGGGCCGACACACGCGTGATTACAGTGTACACAGGCGCAGTCATGTTTCTTTTTGCATCTCACATTGCTGGGGGTCCGGGGTCCATGATTCTGATTAAATCAGCATTAAGGCTATCGAGGAGACGAGAGAGCTCTCCCTCGCCGACAATGACACCAAATGTCGAGAGCCCGGGACCTTTCGCTTTAATCATGCGTCGATTTGATTACGCCACAGGTGCCCCTTCGCGGTACCAATTTCGAGTTCTCTTCTCCCTCTCTTTCCGTCAATCCACGATTACTATTGTCCAAATCGCACAACATGTTGCACTTTGCGATTCATTGGACAATTTTGAGATTTCGATGGGGATTAACTTTTGTTTCTTTTTTCCTACAAGGGTGTGGCAGATCGATTCATAAGCATCGTGTTCTAGTGCCATAACATATTTATGATTTTTAATTTTTGCAAATTTCAATTCTACATTACAAAAACTTGTGAAATAAATTTGATATTCAGATTTTGATATATATTTGGAGAAGACAGGCCGTCCACTCGCTGCAATAGATCATAGACCAACATTAGCGGTGGCGCAGCGACGACACAACGTCGATATATTTGGCAGTATGTAATAGATTTTATGACGCACGCTAAGCCGTAAGAAGCTAATGAAAAAGTAACGAAGAAAGGGGAACGCTACTTCTTGGTGCGACCCTCTTGGGCGCCGACATAGATATGCTTTTAGCACGCGGGGACCGACCCGTTTCCGCATCCTCGGCGTGCGTTCACCCACAAAAGAGCATGTGCGAACTCTCGCCACTTTGCAGAGTAAAAACTTCGCTAGCTCGATTATCTGGCCGCTCAATTTGTTCAACTGTGCGCTTGTGCATGCCATTTTCAAATACAATGATTTAACATTTTTGTGACCTACAAAGTTTAATATCTCTTAATACATTTCATGTCGTAATGGGGATAAATTATATCAAAGTTCAATTTATGTAAAAACGAGAGGATCAGGATCAATACATCACTAGCAACGATTCGGACATTTATATCCCCACGGGACGACGATTGTTATATATTTACTGGCAATGAATGCGGTTAATTACAACGCTACTCATCTCTGTTTGTATGTCAACCCTACACGATAACGATCCCCGCAGGGAATATTGGGTTGACTTTGCAAACTCACCGGAAAGACGCTGCACAATAATAACGCAAGATATAAATCTACAACACTGATATCGTTTATTTTTGCTTCCAATAACAAATATCGTGTCTATCTTGTTAATCCGTCACAGTCACGTGCATTATAAATGATTACATCACGAAAAAAAATTCCATCAGGCAACCAATTTCAAACAAACAAAAAAGAGGATTTCGAATGTATATATGGCTCATAATCAATGAAAGTACATAATAATTCAATGTTATTGATTGGAATTGATTTTTGTTTTGAAAATAGAAAAACTTTGTCTTTGACATATGACAAAAATGCTTTTATGGTGTTCCACTGTGATTTTGAACGTATAGCCACTTTTTTCACAGTTCACGCCCCTAGTATATAGTGTCTCGTGCAATGACGCGTATTTTAACATGGACAGTATATGACGGGTCGACGGACATTCACGTAAACACTCGTTTATAAACGTCGCAGAGTAATGCTACCAGCGCAAAGCAAATCGCAACAAAGTATATTTAAACTCGACAAAAGACGATGAACCATTAAAAACGAACCAAATGTAAACTAAAAATTGAGTCGACGAAAAGTTTGCAAAAATGCAGTACAAAGTTGAAAATCCGTGTAAGCAAATTAAGATCAGGCTTTGATATTAAATAAATAAGTGATTTGAAAGTTAGTATTTACAGTGTACTTATTAAGAGGGACAGATAGGGAGGGGGAGCGCACCGAAACACGTATATGCACTCACACAAAAGACGAGCTAGGGCGCGCAATGTGGACACAGTCAAGGTCTACTGCACCGCTGATTGATTGTATCTGAGGGGGTTACTATTTAGGGGTATCATCATCATCATCCTAGACGCGCACACACTTCATGAAAAACACCAGCAAATTTTCATTCCTCTTCCGTGATTGACGCGTCGCACGTATAACAATAAAGCTATATTTTGACTTTTCAATAGAGCTTCTGGACTCGAATATAACTCTTCTATTCTATTGTCAATTAATTCGAACAAAAAAGACTTGTCTGCTTTTTTTTTCTAACAATAACAAGCCAAAATTGTTCACTGTGATAATTCATCATTTTCGATTTTATTTGCAATTTTCCCATTTTTACCTCTATTTTTGAGGGTACAAAAAATGTTCTTTTTTTTTATCTTATTGCCTCTAAATCGATTCTGCAGGCAAATTGAATTCTTTCTTCGGTTAATGAAGATTGAGAATTGAAGTAAAAAGAGAGTGAAGAAAAAAAAACGAGCCGAGGAAAAAAAGTTGAATAACAGAAGAGAGCGAACTGTACTAGAAATTAACGCGGAGCGACGCAGGGTGGCAATGGCATTGTCCCGTGCACTCATGGCACCCTTCGATTTGTGCCGCTCGGAGCACTCGCGAATACGAAAAAATTCAGATGTGAAATCTTCATTTCCGTCGCGGACCACCGACTCGGAAGAAATACTTCCTGAGGTTTAAGTCCCCCCCACGCTTAAGTCATTCCTGTCACAGTCGATCTTTATTAGAACCGAGAGCAATCAGAGTAACACGTCACAATTCGTATGCTCCAATTGAAAATCATGCAAATGACTATAGCGTCCAAGGAAAATGAAAAAAAAAAAAAAAAAAAACGGGGGAGAAACATACCGACGAGACAGTTTTTGCTCGCTCGAGTGCGTTTCAATTTTAGGATCTATATTTTTAGGAAGCGTGCTCACGTTGAATTTGCCCAAATTGGCTTGGGCAAGTTCTCCTCAAAAGGAAAAAGAAAATGCGATTGGTTAAATCGATGTAACGGTAAGCGGAGCGCCGGAAGCTTTTATTGTTTCACAAGTTTGTGACCCGACAGGGCGATCCTGGGACAGTCGATTCGATTGCGTGGACACGCGCTTTTTCCGTCCAACTTACAGCATGACCGACCCCCAAGGCTTCAGGAGTAAACTTTAAATCACCCTGCCGAATAAAAATGAACTAGACATTTAATCAGATTTTTGCGCAAACTCTACCAAATGAAATCATCATCTCGCTTTGAACTTATTTTCTGCGCACTTTTAAAACTATAAGTGTCTAAGTATAATTTATCTTATTATACTTATTTTGCGAATATAAGTTTTTGTACCTCGTTAATATGGGATTTTGGAGGAAAACTGATTTAATACTGAATTAGAAAAAAAAAAAGAAACCAATTTTTGGAGATGGTATATATTGCCGAGAGCAAAAATGCGTTTCTATAAAAAATAAAGAAAGCAGGGCATAAGGCAAGGCGTGTTTGGTGCCTGTGATTCTATGGACGCTTGACCTATTGTCTCTGGGGTTTAATTTTTGCCCCTTGGCCTAGGTTACCCCCGTGGGTCCTCCCACATTCGTAGTCGTCATTGAGTGTCGCGCGCGACAATGCTCCGCACGGCGTGCATACAATGCGACAGCAATCATGAGCCGCGCCCTTGTCAGCAGGGAAGACTTCTCTTCGTCTTTCATTACTTGTTTTCCCACTTCCCATTACTCTAGTTACGCTCTTTATTACTCCGCACCGCGGGAGCAAATTTTGCGACTTGTACGGATACCGGGGTACCGATGCTTCAATCTGTTTTCGGTCCACTATCTTTTGTTAGTCTTGCTTTTAGTCCTGTGGTGCATGTCATTGTATTTTGCTTTTCTCAAAATAATAATAACTGGACAACCGTTGACCAGATTGAGGTATATCTTTCATTCCAATTGTTCTGACTAATGCATAAAAATAAAAAAACACCGTCTGTAAGAAAGGTGCTTTAATTTTTATATAATAATGAATAACATTATATAGTAAAAATCAGATTGTAGAAAAAAGTTAAATACATATTATAGGATTTTTGGGAAAACCGGAAACAGGTTCAAATTACGTTTAATTTTGTTCAAAAGTATTTACACACGTTGTAAATGGCGTGTATTCAGCGACACGCATGCAGACTTGGAAGAGTCGAGGTCGGAAATTTGTAAGACGAGTGAGCCCGCAATGGGTCCGCCGAAAGTGTTTGCTCGGCGCTTCGGTTACGCAGGGGTTCCACTGCAAACAGCGATCAGGTTTCATCCGTTTATTCTCATCGCTTTCTCAACCTTCAGGACGTCTGGTCGACGGAACGTCAACTTTGTACCCAGACGTAACACAAAACAGACTCTTCGATCCTGATTCCTATCAAGAAATCGATCACATTTTACTCCTACAAATTATTTTGAATTTTTTCTTAAAAATTCTTCCACAATGCGCGTCCAACTTTGATGAACAAGGCTGTACAAGGCTGGAAATTCTTTTTTTAAGAGACATAATCAAATTTTTGTTTACTCCGATCGTTTTGAAAGTTTTGCAATAAGTGTCGGGAAAAATTGAGCCTAAAGTTAAGATTGAAGCATTAATGATGATCAAGGCAGACAAAATGTAGTCGGTGATTAGGAGTAATAACCCTTTGGTTGTCGACTGATCGAAGTGAAAGAGAAAGGTAGGAAGAGAGAAGAGGCGGCATACGCCCGCGGGGGTGCTATATCCATTACGCTTATTACAAGCCCCGTCCGTTCGCGTCACCCCCATCGAAGTTGGTGTCTCTCTTGCACTCACAGCTGCTACCGCTCCGACCGCCCATCCTTTTACGCGGATGAGCATCGATCGACATTAGACCGACCACTCGTCAACGCTCATAAGGTAACCGCTTTCCTCCAACTCTTTTCCCTAGTTTTTCGCTTTTGCGCAATCATTTCAGCGGCTATTTTTTTCTCTTGCTTTTTGTCTGTTCTCGCCAGTTTTCGCTTTTCGTTTCTCGTTTGTTTGAACATTGTCAGAACCATGAATACATGCGGCACTGTACTGCAACTTATTGGCCGCCTTCGAAGAATTGCAAAATCAAAAAATACCGATGAATAAACAACTTTTTTTTATTTGTTCCAACGAAAAAAGTTATTGGTAATATACAAAAGAGGCAAAAAGGCCATAATTTAGAGAGCAACTATGTGTTTGATATATTCTATCTTGTCGTGACAAGAAATCGGAGCTATAAAAACAGACAAACGATCAATCTGAGGGACAAAAAATATCAAACAGTCAAACGCACTAAGACACATTGCGGAAGGAAAAAAAAGTTGAAACATAAGTGTTACATTTTTAGTACACGATGGTTCACAATGCAATCCAAAAATAAAACGTCTTCGATTTAGATCAATGTATGGATAATTATTCATCGCCCCCTCGGTAAAAAATTATGCCTATTTATAATTGGCCGTTTAAGTGCTCGGTCGCGTTTACGCCTGTGCAAATTGAGCAACAACTTTGATGTATACAATGCAGCCGCGCGTCTTATGACGGAAAACAAGAAAAAGAGCAACACGTGCGACGAAGTGAGGTGCAACGATAGGAAAGGCAATGAGCAAGAGTGAGCAGCTGTATTAAGTGCGCCCATAGATTAGGCTCACAAAAAATTTCAGCCTGGCGCTAAAATACCAACGAAAAATGAGCCTGCGCCAATCGTGAATTATGCCAACGACATACGCATTACGCAAGACTAATTTGTGTTATGATTCGAGAACCGTTTCGATTACTCATATCCTTCTGACTAATTGCGCGTTTTCAATCATGATATTATAATATACCATTTTTGGTTAGCAAAATTTTAGTTCAATTTAGATTAATTTAATTTACAATTCGATGGCTCTTACGAAGACTGTCTTGATTTCAATTATCGCTGTAAGCTGTCTTTTTTATGATTTCAACATAGAGATGAGACAGTTTTCAGTGATTTTTTAAAACAAGAAAGTCTTCGTAGCCATCGAATTGTTCTTTCATTTATAAATCATAATGCTTTTTTAAATAAAGATCTTGAAAATAATTTTGGAATAAAATAATTTGAAAGGATTTTATTGAGTTAAAAAGAATTAAAGTACTCATGTGACTCTTATCCGTATGAGATTAAAATTGTAAGTCGCAGCAAGTTTAATGGTGCGGATCGCATTGGCCGACGATTATTGCGTGAGGTGTGCTTGCATTGCGCAAAGACTAGCTCTACCCACCCCCTCAGATTGGTTCACCGAACTCGCGCGTACACTATTTTATTCGACCATTTTGTTGCGAATGGTCTTACCTGTACTGTATGATCAATTTTATGACTGCGTTTTACTTTTTACAGGCACTAATTGTCGACAGTCAAAGAGAGGACGGACAAAATGCGACGCGCGGCTCTTATCAATTTGGGACTTTGTTCATTAAACTGATAAAGTATCCGGCCTGCTGGCTTTTAGTACCAGCGTTATACGTAAACGGCCCTTATATTTTTATTCCGCTAAATTATGCCGAGTAAGTTACAGTAAAATGAGATATACAACCGATTTTTAGATGAATTCTTGCGATAAAAATAAGTGAATGAACAACCGGTTATTTGTTGAACCGTGTAGGGAATAAATTTCTATAAAAATTAAATTTGCAATTTTTATTTATAAAAAGCTTGTTATATTTATTGTATATGAAAAATCGTACAGTTTTCTACGATTCGTCTATATTATTAAAATTGTTTTATATATATATATATATAAATCAACACTAGGAGGACCGCGTACATAAATTTTACGTCTTTCAATATTCACTTCTTCACCATTCTGGTTAGGTTTGATGAAACAATTTTTCCTTTGGTGACTTTTCATCATGTTTGATTCTCTTTGAAACGACGTTAAAATTTTTTCGATATGTTAAATAGAATTTGAGAAAAAATCGATTCTACCTAAAAGCACCGGAGTACGTAAATTTTATGTCATTCCACGACAACACATATTAAATTGTTGTTTTTTAGTTAATTAATAAACAATCAGCTTCAGACATGTTTATGGACCTGTTTAACAATAATATTTGTTATAATAAATTGTTTTCATTATGTTTATATCAAATTGCGATTGAATTTTTATTTAAAACAAACACCCGGAACGAAAAAGAAGGTCTGCGAAATACCGACGAGTATTGTGGCATTTTATTGAAAAAATAATTGTTTATAACAATAGATTATTAGTTATGTTAATGAAAAGTTAAAAAAAGCAACTATTTGAATATAACTAAAGCTGAAATATTTATATAAATAGTTACAACATCGAAAAATCATCAAGACGTAAAATTTACGTACTCCGGTCCTTTAAGGTATACGCAAATCTCGGTCCTCCTAGGGTTAACAGTTCATTTCAAAACTAACAGATCCTGCTCTATTTTGTTCGATTGATGTTGAAATTCGCGTTGACGGCAATCAGTCGTACAAAAATACTTCAAGATACCAGCCTTGAGATATTGACGGATGATCAGCTTCGTATAAATAACTTATTCAAATTTTTTAGAAAGATTACAAAAGTAAAATCATTTTTGCATCAAAAAAGTTTGCTTTAATTAACTCTTTAGTTCTGGACAGTGCCCTTTCTCTTTCAAGAGAAATAGAGACAAAAATAGTAAAAATCGAGACAGCAATATGGTCAGAGCGAATACGCTTCCGCGAAATAGTGACGTGACCCACCGTACATGCATACCCAGCGAATTTATTGGTTATGCTCACACCGATGCTGTTTCGTGCTGCTCTAGAACTAAAGTGTTAATTAATGTAATTTTGTTGATAAAATAATTTGAAATGTTGTCATTCAAATAACAAATAATAAATGAATTATTGCGAAACAACCTGTCTGTTAAATCAATTTCGTGATAATAAAAAGAAGTATGAATCCCCATGAACTATATTTGGCATTTGTTAACAAGTCTGCTCGTTGAATAAAAATCTGAGTTTAAATTTTCCATCTACATACTTCTATGTATAGCTTAAGTTTTTTTTCTAATTCAAGAAGCAGTTAGTAATTTGAAAACTAAAAAATGTTCTACGTTTTATCATATCGAATCCAATGCAGTTGTCTTAGGCGTTTATCAAATTTATTATCATTAATATAATTTATAATTCTAATTTCAGTTTACAAGCTTCTATATTGTCGCCTTGTGTTTCTGTTTTCAATAAATAGCTCAAGTAGTGGAACTAGCATTAAAAAAATATATTAAATTTGTATTTCCAAGTTCACTATTTCTGTCTCAACTTGAGAACATTTTTTATGTTTCCTCAGACGACTTCAACAGCCTCACCAACGGATTGGATTTTCCTTCATCAGAATTTTTGTATTTCTCAAGCAACTGAAACAAGATCCACCAAATTATTTAATGTGAGGTATTAATAATTTGAGCAAAAAATTTAATTGACTGTCATTTATATTAGATTAAGATATATTGGAAAAAAATTGCAAAGTTAGAGTTTAGAAAATAAAAAATGATTTATTTTTACCTGATAAGAGAGTTCGCAAGAAAGTATCGCAATTGCTTCCGTGTTGGCATGAGTAGCAGCGAGGAGAACGGATAATGTGTAATTGGCTAAGTGAGGGTCGCCGTAAAACGGAAACGGCAGAGTACAAAGCTGCTGGAGAACACTTGGTCCGGCACCAGCCGATTGCAAGATCGACTGCAACAAATTCAAATATGGTACACAAGTTTTTTTTTTTAACCGAAAAATGTCATAGCACGTTTGAATTAAGAAAAAATAATGTGAAACTGCAGTCGGGACATGAAATTGTCTTATTGTATAGATCGTCGATAACGAATTGATGAGGCGTGGGAACGTTAAAAAGGCACAGTTAACCGGAAGGGTGGACAGAAACTTTGCGCAACTGTTAAAGAGACATTTCGTGTCCACCTGTGTCTCAAGACAAGTGCGCGGATAAACAGGATATGTTCGACCAGCCACCTGCACTAATGCTTGCCCGCATCTTTCTTTTTTCTTCCACGAGAAAACTTTAAGTCGCCGGATTGAACATTTCCTAAAGTTCTAAGTTATTCTGAACGCTCATTGTGCTGTATAAGAACCAGTTGAAAATTAATAACGAAACTTGAAGCACAAACAAAAAATGAAAACACTTCAAATGGCATGCGAAAGGTTTACAAATAAAGAGGAACGTGTATATATCTTAAGAGAGTTAAAAGTGCGATAAACTTTGTATAGACTCGACTAAAATGTTTCCAATGAAACTGAATAAATTATTCGCTGCAAGTGGCAATAAACTTGGCAGTCTCTCATAGTGGCATATCAACATCTAAACTCGTCCGAATGTAAATGACCGAAATATTTGAGGCAACAGTTGTAAATAGCACGATTTGATTCTGTGTAAACGTATTCTGGCAAAGTTTGATCAAGCGGCGCGCATAGTCTTCAACTTAGTTATGGTTTAACGGCGGCGATAAATTCATCGGGCACTTAAAAACGTTGAAAAAAAGATGAAGAAAAAAAAGACGTCGCGCCGAAAATTGAGAGACTCGCGTGCGCACTGTCCGCGATAAGTGAGCGCCAAGAGGGAGAAGCAAAGAGAAGAACTGGAGACGATGTTAGACACAACACACTCAGCAGACCTCCCATCAATATGCAGCCGAACGCCGTTAAGATAAATTTACTCCGTCCCATTGCGTATACGTCACGGCAACCCCAAACGCACGTGTCACGACGCCGTGCGTTCAGAGCACAGACGACGTACTGCATTCATCATTCCACGCACTTCGCACCGCCTTCCTCTTTCAATCCAACCGTTCTTTTCATTATCACCGCATCTCCAAATTTCTTTCAATAATATAAGCAAACAACTTTCCATCGCCGAATAGTTTGCTAACAAATCAAACAATTTAGACTTTGACTTTTATGATTTAAGCAAAACCATATCATAGAAAAACACATTCAAATCTGACCGTTTAGATAGATACGATAGCCGATAACCGATAGACGTTATGTTTTCGAATTTTATTATTTTACTCGACAAATTAGATCTAGCACTTTAAAACCATAGATGTAGAGCGTTGAGCTTGACAAATTAATAAACTTTTTCAAATCAGTTTGAAACTGTATGCAAATGAAATAACGCAAGTGAAAAGTGTTTAGAGAGACGCCGTTGTCGACAGTTTGGCATGCGAGAAATGTTGGAGTATCAAAGATTGTGCGCTTGAGATCAGACGTGGAGAGAAGAGTCGGGTTTGGGGTTCATCAGGGACCGGACTCGCACGGACGAAACCCATACTTCAATCTCACTTTTACGTTTCGCGCGTTAAGATACAAATATTTATGCTATTGACAAAGATGACAAATCCTATCGGTTCACTGAACATAATACAAAAAAAAATTCGATACATTTTTGAAATAAATAATCTTTTGAACAAATGTTGTTTTCTTTTTCTAAAAGCATTGCATTAAAATGTGTATCGTTAGATTAGAATATCGTATTACCTGATTTTCAACATTGTTAACTGAAAAGTAGCCCAGGACTGTAAACAGCTCTGTGAGTATGCACGTGTTACTGATATGCTGCGCAGAAGTGGTGTCCGATTTCTCCGCGAGCGGGTCGCGGGATAAACGCATGATCAAACAGCTCGCTATCAAACGCCATTGTAAACTCGTACCCTCTGCCCCGAGGAAGTTCTGTAACAGTCAGAAATAAAAACAAAACTGCAGTCACAACTCGAAACGTAAAATGGTATTTACATTTGAAAATATATGCATGTGGAATTGACGACGAGCAGATAAAAAGAAATGAAGACTTTAAGTGTAAAACAAGAGATGGAAGCTTTCAGGGACGATGAAGAGCATAGACACAGACTGATTCGATTCCAAACGTCTATTATCGCTGCAGTGTAATGGATGCCTCGCTAGAATATGGGGAACGTCAGTTACGCTGAAATAACGCAATCAAGCAATTTAGGATCCGAGAGAAAGGCTGTCATCCTATCAGCACGAGTCACGTTGACAAGTCAACCCTTCTGGACACGTCCCATTCCTTTTACGTCGTAGAAGAATCGTGCATCCACCTTAGTCTCACGTCTCCACCTACTGTGTCGCCGCTTTTCATCGTCGTATATATTTTGATGGAGGATAAAAAAATTTTATACTCCTAAAGCTTAGTCCGGTTGATTTGCAAACGAGCAGTAGCTAATATCATTGATCAAACGTAATGTAATAATGATAGATGTGTAATTCATGACAAATGTCATTGGGCCCTAGCTCCTGTGCTGCCGCCGCAGTATAAATATTAATTTTGGTAGCGCCAAATCCGTAGGGGTCAATGCTGCGCGCGTATGGCGTTTTACTATTAGCCATCAGGCGATGGAGACGTCCCCGGTGTATCCGATATCGCTGGGCAGAGGGCGCTCTGATCAAACCACCAATTGAATCGAAACGACGGCTCGCGCCCCCCTGGGGAACCGTCGCGATTATCCAGGGATGCTCCATCCTGCAGTGAAAAAACCACCATCCGACCTTCATTATACATTCCCTTTGAGTTCTCACGCGAAACTAAATCTCGTTCAGGATACAAACAAAGAACAGGTGCTCTCCTTCAAATCAATAATATGTATTTAACAATCTTAAACAATCGAACAATGGAACATCATTTTTTTTTAACAATTAATAAGTACATATTGCTAATACATCATCATTGTCATTGTCAAATAAAACAACATAAAATAACAATAAGAATGTAATTTTTTAAATAAATTTTCGTGGAATTTTATTATTTTTATTTGAATGAAATAAACATTTTATGTAACCAGAGAGATGAAGCGCCCCCTACGGGCGCGCCGTCCCAAGCTTTGATATTTAATTAGTTTACTGATTATTTATTTATACGCTCCACCCTGACCGATTACAAAATTATATTTTTTGCGATTTTTTCTTAGTTTCGAAGTTTTCATAAAATAAATTCATACATTATACATTAGATAGACAATGAAGCGCGCTCGTCGTGCGCCACCTTCAATTAACTCTGTGACATTTAATTTTTTGTTCTTTGAACAATTTTAATGTTTTTGATACTTCCATTAATTGATTCCGAATTACACATGAACAATTGGCAATGTGACGGAAAAATATCATTTCGGATTGCGAAAAATCGGATTGCGAAGTCATTTCGCGCCCTAGTGCGGCGCTAGGAACTCCTTTTGTCCGAGTTCATCGAGCCCCAGTGCTCTGAACTCAATAAAAATACAAATAAAATATGAATTAATAAATAAATAACTCAAATAAAATTAATAAAAATAATGAATATAAATTAACACATTCGTATTTCAATGATTGCGCGTAATCTAACCAGATCGATATTCGATCTGATGTGCAATCTGCAACTTCAGATCGTAACTTTTTTTTTAAAAATGGAGAATATCAATATTTAGACGTTGCAGTTGTTAGTTTTTTTGGTATTTTTTTTTAATTCGGCAAGGGGTTGCTCACTGTTCAAGTCTTTGAAACACTTGGTTTTTAGTTTAGTTTTGAAGTACATATTGTTACGTGCTGAGGGAACGCGTTTTCGAATTTGAATGTCGCGGTCTTCTGTTGTTTTGGTTGTCATGTCATGTTTGTAAAAAGTTCAGTTAGTCTTGTCAGAAAACGTCAAAGTGACAAGGTGTTCTTAAAGCTAAACAAACTTAATTAAATAAACTAGTTCTTGTTCTTTTTTATAACAACCCGAGTTTTATTTGAGTCACGCAGTGCGCAACAATATGAAGTATTTTTGAAGTACAAGTAGTATTAAAGCAGAGGTATGATTTAGTACTTTGAAGTCTTACAATTTTTAAGATTTCATCAAATACTACAACTATTGAATGTAGTACTTTGTAACTTACTGTGTAGTACATTTTCGAACTGTATATCGATTTCATAAAAATTATCGCTGTTAAATTTTTTACATTCAATTCAATTCACTAATAAACATTCACGATAATAAATGCACAAATAAAAGTAAAATGTCAATGAGACTTTACAACTTTGCGAAGTTACATCAACAAATTTAATTTTGTTGAAGTCTTATTGAAGTCAATTGCAATTTATTACAAGAACTTCAACAACTGTAGTCTCAAAAAACTTGTTGAAGTATATATAAGTACTTCAACTACTACAAATTTCATTGAAGTCCTCTACTACAAGTACTACAAAAATTGAAGCCTTTTGTACACCGTCAGTGGAAGTGAGCAACCCCTTGAAATTAGATGAAAATCGTGTTTAAAATGTTTATTAAAAAAATTTATTCAAAATCACGAACAGAAAAATGTGTCTAATGAATCGTTTTAGTGTTAAGACTTAACACTAAAAATAACGATACGTATTTAATAAGCGAATGTAATTGAACTTGACGAATTTGTGTATCACGAATATTGACATTACCTGTAACTTGTTTAAGTCTAACTCGGCGATCATCCTGAGCAATTTAAGTGCTCTGGCGGCGAGCAATCTTGCCGGCGTAGACGGTCCAATCTGGTTGAGCGTCGGCAAGGCGCCTTTCTGGCTTTGCGAAGTAAGCGCGATAGCAGCGTAGAGTGTTCCGATTGCTCCAGCGGCTTCCGTGGAAAACAAGTAGCCGAGCAAGTGGGCCTCCGTCGTCGACTGTTCTGCATTTGCATTATTGTTGTTACCGTTACTTGTCAGTTCACCGTTAGTTGTCTCCGAGCAGTTATTAGCTCTTTTTAAAAAGTAACATATTCGGCAGAGAAGGTCGTACGCTGAGACCAAAATGGCAGCTTCTTTTTCTTGCTCTAAAAAGTAATCGGTCTCGATCAGAGCCTGACTGTGCCTGTGCACTCGCTCTATCAGACCACCCATCATCAAGTATCTGCAACATAAATATAATTTTACCTCTCAGTTGGATCGCTATTTTTAGTTCGCATGGTTTTTGCAGCTTGCGTGCAACATATTAATCATCGCGCCTAGGTAATTTTTTGTTATTCGTCACGGAATAATTTTTTGTTCTACAATTTTGGTCTTTGTTTGGCCAAGTTATCTTAATACTTGGAGAAAAAAAAGCAAGACCACTTAAAACATGATTCTGATACGTTGAGCCTCTGGGTGGTTTTATTGAATATGCCATCATAAATATTCAAATTCATTGTCCGACGAGTATGATTTCGGTTCATCAGCGACTTAGGACGAACGGAAATGTTTTTGATAAGGTTCGGATTTTTTACCAACGTCCGAACTCGTACTGTTGCGCAATATTTGGTGTCCTCAGAATGTGAATCTGACATGATTTTTTTTTTTCGTAGATGAAATTTTAATTTTACTTTCTTGTGCTTTGGAACATTCTATGTTTTTACACTCATATGATGAAAAACAATTAATTTGATGGAAAGTTGGTTGAACAACACCTGCTCTGGTCGTGATACAACTAAGTTCATTTTTGACTGTGTATAAATAGAAGATTTAAAATGAATTTAATATATCATCCATCCAAGTGAAAATGGATTCCTCTGTATTCTGGTAGTTGCATAATGAAAATACATGTAGGTATATTCAGCAACCACGTATCTCAAGTGATATGTACTGTTTAACCAAAGCCAACTGTTCTTTACTTAGGACACACTGAGTGGTATAATTAAACTTTATGAAACTTCTTCAAAATTTGATTGCTTATGGTAATCTCAATTTAGATATGCATAAAAACAAACATTAAACTCAATTTTTCGAATAAAGAATAAAAAAAATCGTGAAACAATGTTTTGGATTGTCAATCATGAAATTGAATCACAGATTTTTATCGGCATAAAATATCACCATAAGGTAGGTGCAGCGACTGTAACTGATCTAGTACGATGACAATAATATTTCAATAGAGTGCAGCTCTCAAAGCAACGATCGAGCCCACTAGAATTTCAACTGCAGCCCTTGTGGGGACAAAAAAAGAACACATATAGAGTGACATCAAAAAATCAAACTCCGTGTCCATAACAAACAAAGCCTGCACTTCAAACAGCCGAATAGGCAATGATACAGCGACAATGACACTCGCTGCATTGCCTCCACCTGTCGCTTATTGCCTATTCTCATCTTCCAACTAAAAAAGGCCTGATTAAATTCTCTCTGTGATAAGTGACGAACAGGTTTGAATCGATCGAAATGAATTTTGAGATTGTTTTGTAATGTGAAAATTCAAATGTTGAAACTTGAGGATTTAAATTGATGGAAAGTTGAAAAAAGAAAACATGTGCGACAGCGTAACTCGAGAGGATTATAACATTAGTGGAACGATAATAGAGAACCGAAAATGCGCCGATGCTCATTCCACCGTTTGTGTATGTTTTCTTGTTCGAACCCCTCGGTGTCTGCGTTAAGTTGGAGGGTGCGCAGTGCTGTCAGTGCGTATTATCACCGCCCCTTGTATGGGTTATGCGCGCGCAACAACATACGAGGGCTTGTGCGTGCGTGCGTTTGTAAAACGCGCCCCGTGAACACCAACTGTCGCCTCTAATCGTAATTAACTACAAACTAATCTACACTCAAGTTTCAGAACCAAGTGCCCGAAGATGAGCTCTATGTCCTATACTTTACTCAAAATTCTAACATATATATAATAATACAATGGCATTCATTAATTTTGTCAAATTTAGAATTTGACTGGCCACGACGTACGTCCTTCCTGTGATCGAGTTCGGCTCCACCATCTGGGCTCCCTATTTGCAGCAGGGTGTTGACGCACTTGAACGTACCCTGAGACGGGCCACGAAGATCCCACGGGAGTTGTCACGGCTCCCCTACGAAGTGCGGCTCCAACTGCAGAGCCTTACAGACAGGCGTCTCTTCACCGACCTGGTAGAGACGTATATCGGCTACTGCGAGGACTGTACGGCACACCTCGACTCAGCACCATTCGAGGGCACTCGTGGAAGCTGAACTTGGGGCGCTTCTCCAGGGACCCACGATGCTACCATCTAGCCAACAGGGTTGTAAATGCGTGGAACTCCCTCTCAGTTGGAGTTGTTGAAGCCCACGACATCAACCTCTTCAAGACGTTCCTCAGAAGACACATCTTCGGCCCATGATGAGCAGCCTACACCGACAAACTCCCCCTTCATTCTCTAGTCGCTTGTAAATCCCTTTAACCAATCAATTACCACACGTGTGCCACACCTAAAAGAGTCCCGATTTTTCAAATTTTTGGACAAAAAATCTGCCACAGGAGTTGCGGCTGACATGCGGCTTTTGGCCGAACCCTACAGACGAGCCGCATGCGGCTCAACCTGCGGCTCTCAGGCTGCCGCAGATTCAACCAGGCCCCTTATTTCCACGCGGCAAGACCTAAGATTATCCAAAAATAATAATTTCTGTTTAATTCCTTCAATTAACATTCTCGAGCAAAAAAAGCATTGTAGATATAAATAAAATAAGAGATTAGAATATACCAGTATTATATCGTCAATATTGATTGAAAATATATTGATAATAGATTGTTATATATAATATACAAACATAATATTGACCATATAATCAAAATATTGATAATATATGCAATTTCCATTCACTATAGAAATGTACAAATTTGACTCGACAGTATATTCAAACTCTATAATCTTGATCGAAATATAGCTTCAGTGCACGTTAATTTTAATGAGAAATTTGTGTTCATCTTAATATAATTTGCGAACATATCCTATAACAAATAATTTGCCCCATTTATTTGATCACTGACTTGCTGTTAGTATTAGTTTGATTGTAAACTCAAAGCTGCCGTCAACAATCAAATATCTAATAGACGTTTGTTCGGAGACATTTATAAATCATTTACAAAATTACTTACAAATGAAAAGTAGTAATTCGTTTTGTTATTTTTTTGTTTCTCAGTTAAAGTTTACCTCTTGATGCTATGAACCTAGCGCCAAGCACGGTCGTGCACTCGACACAAATCTTTCATCGTACAAGTAAATTAGCCGACCAATCTGTGTGCTTATGGTCTGGCAGCAATTAATCTTGCACATATCTGCGTGAATAATCGTGCTGACAAATAAAGCTTTAATCTTGTTTGGGAGCGGGGCAATAAATACAGCGATCGGCAGCGACGACGACTCGGATTAAATAAATTCTCTAATAAAATGCACCGAGTCGGCCGAATTATGCCGGGCTCGCGCGCGACACCCCATCACCAGCTATAATAACACGAATAATATTCCGGGGACACACGCGTCGCCTAATATTCGTGTAGCGACCCCGATTCGTCCACCAATCACTCATCTCGTCCGAGAATAATCATGTAGAAAATCGTGTTTTCTTTTCATTCCAACCGATGAATGCACGAGCAGGTTTTCAATTAGAGTTTTTTTTTCAAAATGATTAATTTTATTTTTACATATGCCACAATCTCATACGGGGGTGTTAACTCAACCACCAGTGTACCCTGCCGCAAGAATTGTTTCATTTCCAATCGGTCATTTTTTCACCTTTAATTTAAATTTAATATAATCTAAAAATATACCTTGCATTTCAAAAAAAAAAAAAAAATCGAAAAAATTACAAATAAAGAAGTTGTTTCGATTAAAATATTACAGACAAAAAGAAAAAGAAGTGTCATCTCAGGATTAAAGTAAATATTTTGGACTCTGAAGTTGGGCTTTGAAAAGAATTTAAGCGCGAAATCGCATAAGGTGGTTCGTAACTTGACTCCCGGTACGTTGAGATATGCACCCCACGGGGTGCTATGAAATAATCATATGGTTAGCTAATGGCAGAAGCCGTGGGGTAGTGATTGCCAGTTCGGGCGCATGGATTGTTCGATGGCCGGCGGCACACACACACACACACACACACACAGGGGCCAAACCGAGTAATAAATATATTCGACGTATTTGTGCTCAGCACCCCGACAAACATTCAATGCTAAGAATCCGCACGATTCCGGGGACTTTTAGCCCTCCCGATAAGATCGCACTTCCTGTATCATCGGTTTTGTTAAACGCACTTGCGCAACTATACTTAACAAAATCTCCCTCAATATCCACGTTTAACTGCGAGAAATCACTTACTCATTAGAAAATTATAAATTATTGAATTAATACCGTCTCAATTTTTATAGGATAAATTATTTTATTCTTCTAGTTATTTTTACAATTTGTCCAACAAAATCAAAAACCAAACTTTGGTTTTCGATTCATATTTGGTTCTATATATGATTTATTCGAGACATTTAAAGAGTTGTGGATGAACAATTCGCGAAATTGCAAAAATCATCGTCTTGAAAATAAATCCTATAGGATTTATTTTAGGTAGGAAATGTGATCTAAAGTACACAGAAAGTTAATGGTTCCATATATCGTGATTTGGGTTATCAAAGGGACAAGAAATGGATGCTTTTTGTGGGCAATATTTGCATAGTGTTGTGAATTTGTATATTTTTACGAGTTTTCTTCTGTTAAAACAATCAATAAATAAATGATGAATTTACTTGATAAAGTATAAATATATTTTCAATATTTTTCAATTAGATTAACAAAAATGTCACAAGTGGAACGAAACAAACTGTGTAAATAAACAAGAAATTTGGAGGAAATTTATGTTATCGATTAATTATGTTATTCTTATAGCAAAAGGAGAGATGACATTATTTCAGTGGCACTTGTAGATGTCAGTTGGGGGTCGATTTCGGGTTCGAATTTGGGGACGGCTCTGTAAATATTGTAACAAGTGTGTACATCGCGCAGTTGATAATCGATATGAAGACTCGCTGCTATACGCGACTAGTTGCTCCTTTGTCATCTGACATGTAAAGTGTGCCGTCATTTTCACGCTTTTCGAACCGAACCGCATTGTGTAATTGACTGTTAACAATCACTTCCAGATACTACCATTTTGTACTTTCAACGAAACTAAAAGTGCAGACGCACCAATACAATCATTCTTAGCATTATAATTTTAATTCTAATTCTAATTCAACTTTATTTTTATTAAAAAAAAAAGATAAACAATCGAATTTATAACTTTGTATATTTAAAATAAAAAAAAACGATTCAATTGAATAAAATGTTTTAAATTCAGTACAAAATGCAATCCATCGAAAATGAACAAATTACAAGAATGAGCAATGTCGAAAATTAAGCCACGATTGCGTAAATTCACTTTTGCATGCAAAATAATTAAATTCAAATTGTGAACTCGCGTTTCTACACACATGTATTCCGCTTTTTCGCAGAATTGCAATATTCCATACACACGGGCAGTCTGTCAATTTTAATTTGTTTTCACTACCGAAACTTTTCATCAAAAAATAGGAGACAAAGCAACTTTCAATTAAAAAACTGGAACAATGTGGAGGTAGAAAAATGTTTTTGGAATTGATTGATAGGAAAACTGCATTTTGGAGTAATAAAAAGATAAAAGCGAAATAAGAGTCGAAGTCGCACGCAAAGCTGAACGTTGAATTGTTTGAGCAGGCACACGAAATAAAGTTGAAACAAGGTCAAATAAATGATAGGCGTCGGATAGCCTCGTCGAATTGGTAATGTATTATAATCTCGTACTCTAACATCCAGCGACTCAGGATATTGCTACTCCGCGCTCGTTGACGCGTAATGCATTCGCACCGGGATTTCCAGTGCCCGTTTCGGCGCTCCAGGCTACTTCACAAAAGCACAACACCAAATGCTATTAAATGCATTATGCGCCACCCGAAACTCCAAAAAAAAGTCCGTTCTTTCTTTAAACAGTTGTTACAATCTTTTTAAATTCTATTATTTTTTATTTATTCTTCATTCATCCTTATACTCATTTTTCTACTTACAATTATTTTAGTTGAATTAAAATTAAAGTTTGAATTGAATTCACAATCGATTCAAATTGACAACAGATAAAGATAAAGTGCGAAACGAACAAATTTCATTTATATATGACACTGATTGACCGCTTTGAATAAAAGTTGTAGATAGAAGCATGAAAATCTGTTTGATGCAAGATTGGAAAAATATTACTGGATCCTTATCGTACTTTAATTTTGCAAATTGAAAACAAGATTGCGTGCATGTATTTCAGAACGAATATCATCGATTTCCACGGGCATTTGTACAACTAAGTGTTTCAGCAATGATTATTCGTGATGAAAGTTACACGTAGTTATGATAATTTTGACGTCGAGCGCTATTGTAATCGGTTTACCGAGTCGTAGCGCGGAAAATGATATTCCCGATAAGTGTACGTTCTCGTCTTTGCACTCGAGTTATGCTAATATTTTGATAAATATGTTATCTGTTTATTTGCCCGTTGAAACATTTTATTATACCGCCGCTAAATTTGATGCAAAAATCTTAGCACAAAATTTGTAATGTTTTGCTATCAAATTTTACTTTTACAATATGACAATGATTCAATATCTGTATTCAAAAGTACAAAAGTGTTCATCTGAGACCATATTTGTCTCAGCGAGATGAAAAATGTGAATAAATAAAAAAAGGTTGAGAGGGGAGAGGGTGGTGAAGACACCGAGATCGCAAGTGTTTGATCAGGTTGCTTCAAGGGGTTCTGAGTAGGATTAGAAAATAGGTCGCTCCGGCTGCTGTTTTCCCATTATTTTTGGCGCTAAGCCTTGATGTTTATCGACGCACTATTGTCCACTAACGAAGATGAGTGCAGCCTGACACTAAGCCAGTGTGCTGCTACGAATTTTAAATCCTTCACAACTTATTTAACACTCTCATCCTCCGGCCCGTTTAATTCCAATTATGAAGTGAAAACATCCAAAAAAGTGAACCTTTTACAAATTCGGATTACAGCTATTTTATTTGTGAATTCCAAAATGAAGTATCTTTTATATTCAAAAAAACTGTAAAGTGTGAAAGAGAGAAATAAAAGAAGTATAATACAATGTGTGCATTTATTGATCGAAGATGATCGGGTTTGCGATTGGAAAGTGTGCGATGAGTCATGATGATTACAGTTAATTTAGACTTAGGCCCGGGCAAATTGGTGTTTCATGATGCGAGTTCATATTTTAGACACTAATCGTGACAAGAGTTTACCGATCGCCGCAGGCGATCTCCGAATCACTGCCCAGACGAGTAACGCCAGCTGATATTTGTAGAGCATCTGCCGGCTTATTTTAACTGTTAGACTGAGGCTAGTTAAGCCAATACAGCATATGACAGCCCAATAAAATTGTTACCAATCAACGACTTTAACGCGCTCTTTATTTACAGCCGAACCATCCGATTTTCGCGTCTAACTAAAAGCGTTAATATATTTATTTCTCTTTTCAAATTTACTTCATCCATCTCTTTAACGCGGTTTTTCAACTATTTTTAACATAAGACTATAAATCTAAACCTTATAAATGTTTTAATATAGAAAAAGAGCCTGAACTCGTAATATCAAATTTATCAGCCCGATGTTTATTTCATAATGCAATAAAAAAAGCTCTTTGACGTCAATCGACCATGAAACTTATAATTCGAAAAGCGTCGACTGTTCTTAACTTTTTTTCACTTTTTTTCTACTTTTTCGGATGGCATACAAACTCATACGTAAGTGCATGCGAGGATACATATACATAAGTTGGATTCGAATATTATAGATCGTACGTGGAGTGGAAGGTCTTGTTTCTCTCTCTCTCTCTCTCTCTCCATCTCGCATTCGGCGGATCTTGCGAGGGGTGAAGAGACGGGTACAAAGAACCGAGGGTGAATTCGAAAAGAGAGAGAGAGAGAGAGAGAGAGAGAGAGAGAGAGCGAGGCCGCGCGAGCAGTCCATTAGCAGATTACCTACCCACCCGCTTTACGCCCATTCAGTTCAGTCCGCGATGTTTTTTCTTCCCTCGGCACTTGGCCGACTCCTTCGACTGATCCCTTCTTCGACGCTTTTCGATTTAGGGACACCGTGTGGCATTTTGAAAGCATCGTGTCGCGCACGCGCCAATTTCCATCAGGTACCCTTTCAAAAATTCGCAACAAAACCAAATTTTGAACAAATGAGTTTTCATTGAAAAATCGAAGTGTACCTATAAAAAGTTCCATATCGTATTATGCATGACCAGTTGACTATATTAAAAGTCTTCTAAATCAAGCTTCTTTTTACTCAAGTCGGTGGCGTTGAGAAAAAAACCAGTTCACTCCATTTTTTCACAAAATTGTGATAATTTTACAAAAGTGATTCGTTTCACTTTTACGGATTTTGTGGTTTCTTAAAGTGCAGTTAAATTTCTTTATATTTAATTTTACGATACTCAATATCTATTAATTTTAGAAAGAACAATTTGTGTATTCGAAAAATAGTTCATACGCCCTCGTGAAATGAAATAACCGTCACTTTACGGTTACTAACCGTCAGTAACCGTGAAGTGACGGTTTCTCATTTTGAGTAACCTTCAAGTAAATGTGAACCATTTTAAGTTACCGTTAAGTCACGGTTACTTTTTGGTTTCTCAAATTTAGATGGTCAAACAAACATTTTTGCATGGTTATTTCATAGAAACAGTGATGTGACAGTCTAATCACGGCTTTTTAACGGTTGATTGATGGTTAATAATATATATTTTTTTTAGAAACATTCTGGACTGTTTAATTAGCATGGACTTAGATAGCACCAAGATTGAGGAATGTAAACTTGTATGTAAAACGTATGTATGTAAACGCGTTGACTAAAACACTGTTAAACTTTTTTTTAAAAAAAGCCAACCAAGCTCTAGTAGGATAACCAAAAAAATGCAATGCAAAAATTAAATTGTTTGCCAGAATCAGATCCAGATTTTAACCAGAAACAAATTGTGAACAGTCATTTTTTTGCGTCAAATAACGAACTTTTGAATGAATTCATTCATTTGCTGCAGCAGATTGAAGCTTTTGTTTTTTGCACTATATTTATATAAAATTTTGCATATAAAGAGGTTGCCGACTCTGAACTGGTTGATGGTTGGTGGTCGAAAAGACGTCAGAGAGTTCGAGCGAATTTGCAAATTCGACTTCTCCCCCCTTTGCGGTGAGAAGACCCAAAGGGATGACGCAAGAATTTTAGCGAGTTCGACTGAGTTCGTGTGAAAAAAATTTCAAAATAACAAAGGAAACGATTGCATTTAAGCGTTTTTCGTTAAAAAAATCAAAATTGCCAAATTTTTTCGTATACGGTCAAAAATGTTTACCATTCATGCAAATCCGCATGAATGAGCAGCTTTTTTACACAGAGATCCTGTGTTTTATGTGTTTATAAAATTATAGAAAATTATAGATTTTTTGCATAAAAATAAGATTTGGGTTTCTAGTAGATAGAAACCTTGACGTTTTCGCATGATCGTTTTTATTTACATTTACTTGTTGTTTTCATTATTTTGGATCTTTGTCTCGCGCTTTGATCACTATCGCGATATCTTGAATACGGTTTTCTGACTAGCAAAAAATGTAATTTTTGCATCGCATTTCTTGGGTCATTCTAATGTTCTTTGACAATCATTCATCATACATAATGGCTATCAGGCAAACGTTTACTTCTTTTCATGCACGAGAGTACATCACAGACACAAGAAATTAATTCTAATTTTATTATACAAGATTATGACGCTATCGAAACATTTCTTAAGCCATAAGCTCAAAGGGATATTCTTACAGTGATTGGGAGCTTAGAACAAAAATAATCGAAAAATCTGAGAGTAAACACTCTTGCGATATTAATCTTCTCGCAAAAATCAATATCTCGCGACTGCACCGTCTTGTGTCTTACCCGCGAAGGCTTTTTTAGCCGACGTCGAATCCTTTCAATTAGAACTCGGATTAAATTGCGGTAATCATTGTTTTGAAAGTAAAATCCAACATTTTTTAAACAATTGTTTATTATTATGCATTTGTATGTTTCTGAAATGTTGTAATGTTTCATTATTTTGGTGTAGAAGCACGTTCGTGTAAGAAATTTGAAAGAAGAAAGTGAAAGACAGCGTTGTTTTTTTGGTCCGCAAAAACTTAATCTCGCGCGAAATCCTAGCTTTGAGAGAAAAATTCAAGACCGCCTCAAAAACCAGTGGATTCGCTTGCAATGCCATCCCAGAAGGTGATGAAAAAAGTGTTCATATATTTTCAAGATTTTTTTACACCAACGAGAATGTGAAGGTATACGGCGTTTCTAAGAATTTGTTCGAGTTTTCTGTGTGTATATGAATGGTATATGAACGAGAAAAATTTAATTTTCGCCATTTTGCGAAAAAACGTTTTCAGAATCGATTATTCGAAGAACGTTATGCAAAAACTTGAAGAAACTATAAAAGGTCGCATCAAGCTTCATTGCAATTAGGTTTGACGAAATTCAACAGCCGATTGCCAGAAGATTTAGTACAGTTCTGAACTTTCAAACTTAATGCTCAGAGCTCTTCATGAGAAATGTCAAAAAGTGTTAAAAAGTGTACTTCACTAGTCGATTCGTTATGAAAATTCGTAAACAGTGGCATTTTGTAATCAAACTGGAATAACCAGATAAAAATCCAACGTATCTTAGTGCGTTATTTGTGTTATTCATGAGCCTCCATTGCAACATATGATGAGGAACGTTTTTGGGTGTATTCGTCTGGTTCACATAAATGGTACCATGAGAGTTTATGAAAGAGGGAAAAAACATCATCGATAAGTCGATATAACTGCTTCAAAACTTGAATCGAAGAATGTATTTGAAAAGATTTGAATGTCCAGATTTGATCAAGTCCTTTTTTGTGCTTATATGATAATGTTTCACCAGAAGGATGCTAAGTACGTTGATGTTCGACCCATTATATATTGAATTATGAGATTTTGCATTTTTTAGAATTTCAGTTACACCGATATAATTGTGTTAGTTTTGGATCAAACAGCACCATTATTAATAAAATGGGTCTCTGCTTCTTCAAAGAGCGTAGCTGTCATCTCTATGTAACTTAGTTTTGTGCTACTTTGATTGAATCACGTACGCAACAGAGGCCCTTTCATATTCATTTACAAGCTACAGTGCAAATAAAAGACATAACAAACAGATGGAAAGCTGTTTCGAATAATTGTATAATGAACTAGATGAAAAATTCAACTTAGCAGGAATGAGTCATAACTTTTTCAAATAAAATTGCAAGAAACATTTTTTAAATAATTTATCTTAATTTAATGCAATTTGACAAAATTATGCATGGCAAAGTATTTCTTTAAATTAATGAAATCCATTGTGCATAATGTCTCTCATATAACTGTAAAAGGATCAAATGAATTTTTAACATCAGCTATTTCTTATTAAAGAAAGCCAATTATATTTGTCAGTGTTTGACTAATCGCATAAATGTACTTCAATTTCATTATACACTTCATTATGTATACCTGTATATCGTCTGGTGTATATATACTTTCAATTTGAATGCTTCATCCAATCGTTCAAAATTTAAACATGATAACATTATATGAATATACAATCATTAAAAGTAATTGAAGCAATTGTTTTTACTGATTAAAAAATATCCGTGGAATTCGATTTTTACTCTCACTCAAAACTGGATTACATTTTTTCATAGATGAAAATCAGTTGTTATAAATTGTAAATCAAATTTTTAACATTCTTGATCCAACAATTGATACAGTATTACTTATATATAGTTTGCCACAAGTGTTCGCAATCAACGTGTGCACTTTGGATTATTAATAACGCCAAGTTAGACACGCTCCACTGAATATCATTATGATTAATTTTCTCGATGATCCGAAAAAAATCCTAGTCACGGTTTTTGCGACGCCTATAGTCTGGCATTGATCCGACATTAAACTAAATCAATATTTGCCATCGCACTATAGGCAACTTTTTATGACCAAATTGCATTCCAGTTTCTAATACTTTTAAACTTGTTGTTTACAAAATTGAACAATGTTTACACAAAAATTAAAAAAAAAAACTCTTTAAAAGGCAATTTTTTATCGAAACGAGTCATTCGTTACCTCGAGTACAGAATTAACGAAATCATTGTGACAAGAATTGATAAAGACAGATTCGTTAATGTGTGCTTTTTCATCAATCTTTATCTCTTGTTTGACCATAGAAACTCGTACTTAAGCATTTACTCTTTTTTTGATCCCATCGCCCCTCTTTTACTATATCACCGTCTACTCTTTCTGTCGCCGTTTACGTATTTTGTTTTCCTTGATTCGCCGGCCTTGTTTGCGTCCTCAAAGCCAACTATACAAGCACAAAGATTGCACATTCCTTTGGTGACTTTGTAGCCTCGGTAAATGTGCTTTTTAAAAAAAACCGAAGGCTTTCTGAATAATTTTTTTGAATGTATATCAAAGACTTTTTTGACACTTTAAAACATGCAAAACTTATTGTTTTGTGGTGAAAACAAAAATTTAACTCGCATAACGCTGCACAGCTTTGCCGTCAAAGTACACACGATTTATTCCAATGAAAAGAAAAGAGCTGACAAAAAATATACAACAAACTCCAGAGTCGCACGAAATTCCTCTGGATCAACCTGCAAAATGAATTTCACAAAGTTGTCTTTTTTTAAAAAATTTTTAAAAGTAAAAAGCAATTTCAATTTTTGATTTACTTGGAAAAGAGGTTTTCAAATTTGATAGAATTAAATGAGCAGCTAAAATGAGCATCTCTATTGGTAGTAGCGGTAAGAGTTGAATGGGATCGCATTGGGGGGGGGGGGGCGCACCTCGAAGGAAGTTGATCCAGGTGGCGGTCGTCGTTGGGTCTAGGATCAGATTGCACGGGTGCAATGCAAACAGATTGCGATGTGTCACTGATCGGTCGAGTTCCGACAGCGCCCCATGGGTAGTCCTACCGAAGCTCATCCACGGGGGTGGTCGAACCGCTTTCGTAATTTTAGCACTGCGAGTTACGCCACATTTTGACAGCTCTGACGTACAACGATCACAGTCAAATCGCAGAACCAATATTTGTCTTGACATATTTTTGACCTGACAAGTTCATGTTACAATCTAAACCCCCGAACAAGTTTGCTCTATTCATCAGAACAAAAATCAGTTTCTAGAAAAGGTTGTAAACATTTGCGAATGTTGATAAAAGTTGATAAAATTAATTAATTGACTCACACAATGATGTCTTGGAGTCGAGCTTGTCGTGAAGTATTCTCGATAGGAGTTTCAGGGATGAGACAGCAAAGCAACTGAATCATCCCTGCGACTACGCTTCCATTTCCGGTTGTGCTGTTAAAAGCTTCCTGAGCTTGAGTGTTGTCATCGAGATTGGTTACCGCCTGAAATAAATGAGATGACCAAATCAGTGAAACTACCGCTATCATTTGTACAAAAACTACGACTAAATATTGTATCGCAATATCCTATTCAAAATCTCAAATTAAGTGTCTAAATTTAAGACGTTCGTAAATTGCACGTCGATTAATTAAGTTGCATTAATTTCTGCCCGACTGATGTTCTTCAATAAATAATTAATGTCTGGCTCCGTTAAATTGAAAGTTAACTAAACGTGATTGAATACTCGCATCCGTTTAAGTGCAAACGATAATGGAAGCACCTCGCATTGAATTATAACATTTCAAATGTTTATTATTGTCCGCGGTTTGGTAAAAATAATTCAATCAAAATTTGATTTGTATCAATGGAGAGGTACGAAAGTGCAAATAAAAATGTCATAATGGCCTTTACCACCGGTACCTTTTAATAACCCGGAAGAGCAATTTTTATTTCTCGCAGCAGAGGGAGGATGATTGAGCTGAGGTTTTTTGAGCTTCAAATTCAAGAGTGATTTATTCAGAGTAGCTCAATAAGTTTGTAATTGAAACCTTTATCGAGCTATAAATAATTAACGAATATGAATATTCAACGTTGCAATTTCAATAATATAAATAGTAATGGCATAAAATCGCTGATACTAAATATGGACTTAATGCATAAACAACTGAGACGATCAATTTCTTAAACATATTTTAGATAAAAAATCTGTGATAGCTCGTATAATTATGGAATAAATGGATGATTAATTAATCGTGTTTTTACTAATATCAATTTTTTAATACTTAGTTCCCTGCCATTCAGAAAAAAAAGCGAGTACAACCTTTGTCACAGGCGATGTCAGGTTGTAATCGATTGCTCGTCATTTGGAAAGTATGTTCATTAGGATGGGACTTTTGTTTGTTTCTTTGCAGTGAATTTCATCTTGTTTCAGAGACACGATTGTTCATATTTATAGTTTTGTAAAGAAAAGGACCAGTTTTCGAACATCCTGCTTCTATATCTATAACGCCAGCCGGACATCCTCGTCGATCCACCCAAATTTGCAAAATTGTGTATGCTCAAAAATGAGACCAATTAATCACTTCTTTAACGAAAAAAACACAAGTCGACAAGCAGAGACAGAAAAAATTTAAAAAAAATCGTTAAAACAATAATTAGATTGTTGGTATTAATAGTTGGTTCGTTTAATGACACGCATAGGCTCGTGAATTGTAATCGGTTCCTAAACTCGGCGGAGACTCTGCGAATTAAAATGCGTCGTCCGGCGGAAAGTTATGACTGCGAGATAACACGGCTGATGGAGCCATATAAATCTGCCATTGGTAGAGAAAAAAAAAGAAAGACCTCGTAGACATTAGCATCGGCCGTGCGATAACGTTTTGTCGACTTGGCTAGAGAAATTTTGCCGATACTGTAGCAATACGGTTTCAATCGTTTCAAGGCCTTGGAGTTATACGTTATGACAAGTATCGATCACCGAGTTTGCATTTTAAATTGCGCCCATTACACGCCAAGGTCCGATAAATAGCTTGTAAATATCCGCAACAGGAATCCTGAAAAAAAAAGAACTCCGGAGATAAGAGCAAGGCGAGGAATTATTTTTAGAATCAAAATTCTCCGGTGTAGACGAAATTTAAAGTCACATAAATTGTATGTCTCCAGCGTCACGAGATTCATTCAAAAGTTGGCAAATAAAGAAGGTCCAAGTGTTTTTAGAGTCAGCTTCCAGGGAAAATTTTGTTTCCTCGAGATCGGCACGAGTTTCTTTTATCCCCTCTGTCCCTGCAACTCGTTGGGATATATCGGTGCAGTGTTTCGGCATTGCAATGGTGTTGGTGTCGTGTGTTCATGCTTCGTGGATACAGCTCTGGCTCCTCACGAGCACTCCCCTTTTCCCGTCCCGACAAATGCATTAGCGGCAAGAGAGCTTTTAGTGACGTCACGTAGACTAGGATCCTTGAGCCGTGTGGAGGAGAAAGAAAAAAAGACCGAAAGAGAACGAGACAGAGCAAGCACTAGTGTGTTGTTTGTGTATGTAAATACGACTGTGCACCACCTACGAATACATTTCAACCACAGCTCTTGCCTCCAACATGGCTCTAACTTATATTTATTACAATATACACGAAATCGTCGCTTTTCCACATACATAGTATGTGCTTTTTACAAAATCACATTCGCAGATGAAAATACACTTTTCGTTGTTTAAATCTCGTAGACGAAACTAGAAAATGAAAAAAAAATTAAAAAAAAAAAACAGAAAATGTATTGAAATAAAAATTCATATTAAGACTCTGATTTGAGTAACGAAAAGCAGATAAGAACCAGGGTTTTAAACACGCCGAACCCGATTACGAGCTGTCGCAATTGATCCAGGCGTGAAAGTCCGCGGAAGGCATTCCTCTTGCATGCGTGACAAAATGAATTTTAAGTCGCTTAATCCTTATTTTGACAGAGTCGGCTGAACGGACAAGCTGACAGTAAAACGCCTTCTTATGTCGCGGATTTGATGGTGCATGTACCCTCACGGAAGTGCGCTTTATAGAGGAACAAAAAAAAGGCTCCGATTTGATATCGTTTCGCATTAACGTTCATTTTTTGTTTTCCTGTCGAGATGGATGATTTTCGAATGCAAGGGATTTCGCATAAATGATTCTCACCTCTAGCCGTTGTAAGAGCAGATCCAAAATGACTAAAACTTTATTGCTCATTAAAACAGACTCGATGTTCTCTGGGTTATCCTGCAGAACTGCTTTGTAAACTCGACAGATGGATACGATGCTCCTGCAAAAGCAAAATTATTTTGCTTAAACAGTTGGCTGTTTCCATTGGAAATCAATGTTGAAAACCATTTGCAAAATCAGCTCACTTGTTTGGTAAACTGTTTGAGGGAGTTTGTCCGTTCAGGCCCAGATTTAGTAAATTAGTTAAGATATCGAACCCATTTAGATGTCGGAAAGCAAGCTGACTAAGGGGACTCTGAAAAGATAGCAAGTTAAAAATATGATTTCCTGTCATACAGAAAATGAAATTTCATGTCAACTCTAACCGGCACAGCGAAGCATCTACTCAGCTCTCCCGAATGTCTCTCAACACTGGAAATTGAGACGTTTGACCAGCTGCTCTTCACGTGATTCTGAGCCAACTTGTCCAGTTCCTTCAGAGCCCGACGGAATTTGTTGTGGCTCGACGTTGCGATCTCGCTTTTAGTATCATCGCTTTTGTGCGACGAGTCTTCCCATTCTTGTCCGCGAGTGGTCATCCGTTGTTTAATTTTTCGAGCGCGCCGTTTCAGAGCCTTTAATTTCTCTCTTGCGGCTTTATTAACGGAATCATTCGCGGGCGACTGATTGTCACGGATTTGTGCGATGTTAAATCGTTGCAACTCGTCCCGACATGGCTCCCTTCCATCGTGGGCTTTTCGGACTGCTTCCAGGTGCGTCTTGCCTTTCAGATGACTCAACAGGAATACTTCATTTGGAAGCTGCGAATTCACATTAAAAACAAAATGTAAAAGATGTTATTTTTAAATTGAAACTTATGGATTACAATTTAATTACAATGGTGTGACAGAGAGAGCACTGTTTAGGCGCAGGATATGATTTCAGTATAGGTGGAACTTCTTCGGATTTCAAAATTGACGACTCAACAGCCCTTTGTCGAATATGTTCTATATTTTCGACGTGCCTTCTAGCGGATTCTTGCTGTTTTTGAGTTATTTTCTTTTGAAGTTCTTCTTGATTCGCCAGTTGTGCCGCGTAAAGTGCGGAAAGCCTTTCTTCTCTATCTCTTGCATTTTTCTTTGCTTGCTCCTAAAATAAAACAAATAGATCGAACATTATTTACTTTTTAATTGGTTTAAAAGTTCAAAAAAGTAAATGCAACCAAATTGCGTAATTGTAAGAGTGTACATACCTGTCTCTCTTTTTCTTTTTCCAGTTGCATCTTGCCGACACGTTCCTCGCGTTCGCGACGAGCCTGACGCATTTTCTGTATTCGTAACTGTCTCTCAGCCTCCAAAGCTTTCCGTCGAACCTCAGCTGCGGCCTCTTTTGCTGCCTTTTCTTCCTGCCTTCTTTGGCGTTCTTCATGGATTCCCTATTTTTAAGAATATTGACAAACATTTTTCATACACAAATTTCATACTACATTCTTAGACAAGTCACTTTTGTTCTTAAAAACTAACGAGTAAAAATTGTTATAAATAAAAAAATTACTTGTAATCGCTCTTCTTGTTCCTGACAAAGAGCCATAAAATCATGTCTCTTATTCTGCGCCTCGAGTTCGTTTATGAAGGCGATTTCCTTGAGCTTAGAGTCCTCATCGTGCGCCTTCCTAACGATTTCCATTAGATGCTGCGTCCTGTTCTCTTCTGCCCTCTTAAGTTTCATTTCCATTCTTATTCTCTTGTCTTCGATTAGCTGGTTTTTCGCGCATTTCACATCCTCCACTTTATTCAACAGCTCTCGCAAACGTTGCGATTTTTCCATCATCAATTTCTCGCGCTTGTCTTGAGCGCACGCCTGTTTCGCTTGGTACCTCCTCAGCATCTCCGGTAATGACTTCTTACGTGACTGGGATGACAATTTTTGGTGCAATTCCAACGCTCTTCCTGGATGGCGAATCACTAGATCTTGAAGCTGAGTCAGTGTATCCATCCTCTCAGCCCAGGACATTCCTTCCAGCATGTTTTCGTATCTGAAAATAACAAAATAAACATACGTCAATAGTTTTATGTTTTTTATGTAACAAAATGTTGAACGCATTTTCAAAACTGTTTGTTACTTTATCTTTGAAACAACAAATAGTAAACCAAATATAGCTGAGCGAAATTACTAAGAGCTGCGTGAATGCAACTTAATAATCTCATTGTACAGTTTGTTTTCACCAGAAACATCTTTGTGAAATATTAGACCGGTTAAATGCTTAAGTAAAGAGGCGCAAGAGAAGTTCAAGCACGGTGATGATTTGTGTTTCATTGTTGCAGAAGCTTCCTTCTTTGTTGAAAAAGTTTTTCAAGACTTTCGCGGAGAATGCTTGAATTTGTATGACGTGTGTACATGCTGAGATTGTATAAATTATGCTGACTTGTTGGAGCTTTCAACACAAATCACTGAGTGTGCAACTTTGCTTCGTCGGTCTACCTTTCAACCACATTTAAAATGATTTTACACGAAAAAAAAAATATTTATCAACTTTTTCAGTACTCTAAATAAAATTTGATAGTGCTTAAATAAAAAATCTAAAATAAAACTAAAAAAGTAAAATTTCAGCCTGATTTCGCCATCTGTGGAGTTCTAATGCAACTTCTTTCCTTGAAAATATGACTTATATGATAAATAAATATTTTTAATTTTACCTATTTTCGAGACTTTCCATGTCCGTCTCAATTGTCAACGGAGCGATAGAAATATCTTCTTCAGTTTCAAGAACTAGTTCTCCATCAGTTTCATCTGTTTCTGTATCAACATCAATCTCGGTCAATTCCAATTCCTCTATTTGTCTCTGCAGCGACTCTTCCTCGTCACTCAGCTGTTTTGACCTTTGAGAGTCTGCCTCTTCTGTCTTCATCTCTTCTTCCAGAATAATTCTCTCCCTCTCAGCCTGAGCAGCCATGAACTGCTGTATTCTCTTCTCCAAAAGTTCTGCTTCACTCTTAAACACCGCAGCGATCATGGAAGTTGAAGTCGGAAGGTCTCCGGAACTCGACGAGATATCACTGCTCAAGTCAGATTTATCTCGATGTTGTTCCTTCTTCAAGGAAGATTTATTTTCGTTGTCTTTCTTCAAATTCTTATCGTTTTCGTCAAGGGAACTTTGTTTCTTAGGCTTTTGGATGTTGTCTGGAGTGAGACGGATGTTTTCTTTCTTTTCAGTAGATGTTTCAATACAGAGGGCTGGTAACGAAGTTGCATTGCTTGGTTTGTAAAAACGAGTCGACATGTTCAGATTTGTGCTTCCTCGTCTGTAACGACTGCGAACCGTTTGCCATCCGTCGCTTTCTTCTTTATTCTAAAAATGAAAATACAATTTTTGAGTTAGATCTTAAAATACAATGCGAAACAATTAAAATCAAGCTAATAACCTTAGGATTAACTGCAGATTTAGCAGTGTTTTCTGCTATTTCGTTTCTCGTCGTTATTTCAAGGCCTCTAGAATTTCTTCTTGCAGAATTAGGGTCTTTGCCCTTAGAAGTGCTTTTAACTCCCAAGGTAGTTTTACTTCGAGACATTCTAAACTCCGGTACGTTTGGCACACTTTTTGTTTTCGAAACCGCTGAGTATTCCATTCTGGAAGTCCTAACAATGGAGTCGCAGTTCGAGACAATGTTGACAAATGGTTTACGAGGCATACTCTTCGGTGGCACTGTTCTGGTCTCCTTATGATCTCCATCTGCGTGGTCCTTATTTTCAACGTTTCTGTTTTTCGAATTGATCTCGTTTTTCATATTCTCCAATTCTTTATTGTTTACTACTTTTTTAATACCTAAACCGGACTGATTATTTCTCCTGGTTTTTGAATCATTGGAATCTTTCTTTATGTCGCTTTTCAAATTCTTCGCTTTGTTTTTCAAATCTGCCCCTGTTTCGTTTTTCATAACAATTGTCCGCTTTGGAGCGGGTTTGATGGCAACTTTTACCAAGGACTCCTTTTCTTTCTCCTTTTGCGCCATCTCGTCCAAACTCTTGTTTATGAAATTACGTCGCTTTTCGACATCGCTTACGTTTTCCGTTTGCTTCTTTTCATCCGGACTTTCATTTTCTTTCGCAAATACCTCTTCAACTTTGTCTTCGATGATGGTTTGCTCAACTGGACTTTTGCAAACTGAACCAGTCGGACTAGACTTCTGTCTGGGACTGTTAGGTTTTGACATCCCACCGGAGCTCCAGGTGCGACACGGCGAGGTTTTACGTACTTCCCAGGCCAAGGAAGTCCTTCGAAGAGGAGGCACTGTGTTTTCGTAAGCCCATTTCACTTCGAACCACTTTATGAGGTTATGAAAATCGCGAGTGTAATTCTCTAGCACCATTATCACTTCCTTGCATTCTGATACATTTTCGTCTTCCTCGCAGGTTTCATATATTCCGTCTACTGCTCTTTGGAGGTTGCCAAAAAGGAAGGTCCAATAACGAGCATGTAACTCTGCAAAATCAAACGCTTGTAAATTAACAATTTCTATATCTATAGATACTTTCACGATTATACAAATTAGCATTATTGTTTTGCGAATTTTGAAATTAGATGGAATTACTATAGTATTACTTAGCATAAATAAAATTTTTATAAATCTACTGTACAGATTTGTTTGTACCAGATTTTTTATCTCGTCCTGTAGATGCTGATCTAACTCTAGGGTTGCTTTTCAAACATCTTTTAGTTGTTGATGACTGTATCCGGGGTACACTAGGCGGTTTTTTTGTAATTTTATCAACATTATTCGGAGTAACCGGTACGTTGAATGCTACCAAATTTCTGGCAGTTCTGCCTTCTTCTCTAACAAGTGATTTAACGTCTTCCATTTGGTTTGTATCTTTTTAAACCTGAAAAAGTAAATTGCGTTAATAAAATTATAATTTATAAAAATCAAATGTTCGCGTTATTATTTTAGAAGACTTATTACTCCAATCCTATTGCAAGATGTTTTTAAAAAATCGCGTGACTGAATTAAAAGGTAAATCTGCAACGTTTTGACATGCAAAAAAGGACACAACGATGACAAATTTAAATTTCCAAACAACGTTTTTTTTTTTCATATAAGAGGCCAGTTGTTACATTATTAATATTTTATGGTTAATTTTTTTAGAAGAGGTTAAGTGAACAAGTCTACACCTCAAATTTAAGACCGTTATTAAATATTTAGTTGAACGGAAAAAACTACAGAACTGAGTGAAACTAGAAAAAACTGAACAAATATTTAGCAGTGACGTAAAAACAATAACACAGCGTAAGATAAACAATCGTATTTACTCTGTTCATGTTTGTTGACAAGTTTAAAAGGGTTCACAAGTTTGTTTCAATGACGATTTTTCAGCACAGAAGTAATTTTTCAACATTTTAAAATGTCACGCAATTAAAATCTCGTCATTTGCGGCCCGACAAGTTCCGTAAAGTCAATTTGGTTTCACTTTGACAGAGCACTCTCGCTCGCCCGGTCCGAAATTGTGTGCAAAACTGACGTTCCGTCAGATTAGACGTGGCGTTAGCCATGTTTCTGATTTCACTTTTTCATTTAAAAACTTCAACTTTAAATTCAATTGTTATACCATGTCGCAACTTCATATTTCTACATCGTTCATTTGTTTTGAACGCTTATTTTTTATAGTTGTATCACTGTTCTTGTAAAATAAAAACAAACAATTTCAATTTCAAGCTTTTTTATTTTTAATTAAGGTTACAAAAGTTGCGGTTTATAATTAAAATAGATAATATATTGAAAATATGGTATGTTCCGCTCGGCTAATCTGAAAATTTTCATAAGTGTGTATGACCATGAAAATTCTTGATGAAAAAGTTTACCTATTTGTTTTCACCTTCAGACAGTGAGTAAATATCACTTCTTTCATCGCTATATAAGTAGTAAACATCTTCAAAACTATAAAAGTTCAAAAGAATATAAATAAGAAATATTTCTGTTTGAATTTACATAACGAAATAAATAAAAAGCAAAGAAGGTGAACAAAGTTAGAGAAAGATAATTAAAAAACAGATTAATCAATCATTTGTCGCGGGTGAAACGCGAGTTTGTTGGAGCGTTGATCGCGCAAGTACCTACATACGTCATATTGGTTTCGCGCGCGGGGTCGCAAGATGAAATCTGCATTGAGCGTCGTAAAATTAAATTAAGTTGCGAGACAGACAGATGCAGCGTGAGAACAAAAGAGCGGTCGGTGAGCGTGAGATCAGTAACACCTATAATCAAAGGCACTGGGCACTAGAATAGTAGAGCCAAAACTGCGAGCCGATAGTTGTGGCATTTTTTTTGCCTAGCGTCTGTCCTTGTTCAACGTCGAGCGAGAGAACGCAAGCTTGACGTCGAGTCAAAGGCCAGCGCGGCGCAATCGAGGCAACCGCCAAGAGAGCCAACAAGCACGAGAAATTATAAACTGCGGTGAGTAATACAATAAGTTGTCCAGTGTCCAGCACAGTCCAGCAGCAGGCCGCGCACCGACGCCACCGTCGTGTACCTAATTTGCGTGGCCACAAAGTGCAGCAGCGACGTTTAGTCTGCCTCCCCGGTCGACGTTCCCGCGTCCTTGGACGGACTTCTTTTTCCACCAATTCCAATTACTTCGAAACAAACTCAATCCGGTACGAGAAACCAAACATTTTTTCTCTCATTTGGTCTCAAACATTCTCCGCTTTGTCTATGATTTGGCTTTGATCTCATTGAAATAAATCCAGGACACGTCCCGTGCATTGTTAATGTCATGATTGTTATTGTGGACAGATAGTGCCTCATTGTCCATCCGATATTTTCACTTGTTAGCGGTCTTTATGCTGATCGGTGTTACATTGACAACATAACCTTAAAGTGCTCTCCGTTTGTATTGTCGAAGCTTAAAGTGTAAGGTGTTTCTCGACTGCGGGATTTTATTTGGAGGTTAGTTTCGAAAGGTTTCAAAAAACAATAGGTTAATTAGGGTCTTAAACGATTCGCGAATGATAAAGGAATCTGATTGTGACGCAACAAAGGATCAATTTGACATTTGTTTCTTTTGACAATGCGTTTTTGGGTTGTTTTTGTTTTTGAAAGAAATGAAGGATGCTGATGTTTGAATGTCAAGTTGAGTAACGAATTGAGTTGCAATTGTTTAATGAGACTGTTTGTTTGTTTGTTTGTTTGCAGAATATAAATAATAATGGCAGCGCTGCCTAGAAGAATCATCAAAGAGACTCAAAGACTTATGCAGGAACCAGTTCCTGGTATCAGCGCTGTGCCAGATGACATGAACGCTAGGTATTTCCATGTTATTGTAACCGGTCCTGAAGATTCGCCTTTCGAAGGAGGTCTCTTCAAATTGGAATTATTCCTACCAGAGGACTACCCAATGTCTGCTCCAAAAGTTAGATTTATTACGAAAATCTACCATCCAAATATTGATAGGCAAGTGAATTGTAATAAACTTTTAATTCAAATCATTAAACTAATGTTCCATCTGTAATCAACGCTAGAAAGATGACATTTTCCTAAAAATCTAGAGGAAATATCTGCCAAATAATATTTTGATAGAATAATGTTATGTGTTTATGCCAGAGAATAAATTTATAAACAGACATGGTTTTTAAATCTAAAGTCCAATGAAACGCCATTATTACAATGAATATTGAAAATCCAAAATTTGTATTAAATAATTAAATGGGTTTGTTTTTAAACCCACTTTAAACTTAAGTATTTTAAACAGCATGAAAATAAAAAGAATCAAACTCGCAACGGTAAATAAGTATACATTTTCTACCTTTTTTTTCTCAATTTTATATAACAAATTTGTTTACTTGATATTTCTAAGAAACGCAAGTTTCAACTTTGTTAAATAAATTAATAATAACGTGGTTGTATAAAGGGTATAACTGATCGTAAAAATTACTCTGTGTATATTTGCAAAATTATAAAATATTACAAAAGTCGACAATTTTAAGAACGATTGATTGAAAATAAAACCACTTTTCATTTTTCAAATTTCAACATTAGACGAATTCTCAATTATTTTTCAATTGTTTTGATGAGCATTTACTTTCGTTTCCTTGTTTTTGTCCTTTTTTGTTAGGTTTGGTAATGCTATTAGACCAGATTTGATTCGATTGAGTTACCTCAAAGTATGTTTTTTACTTATTTTATTTATTTTATTTATTTATAATAATAATATTTTAATTAATATTTTTTAATTTAATAAGTCTAAACAATTTAATCAAATTTATACGAAGATTGTTTTAAGAATATTATCTTATAAAAAGATGACATGGTATGAGTATAATTGTTGCTTTGAATTCATAAAAACTATTTAAATAATGACAAGCAATTAAGAAAAGGTTTACAATGTTTTGAATTTGAAATTGATTAATTTCAGGCTTGGTAGAATCTGTTTGGATATTCTGAAAGACAAATGGAGTCCTGCACTTCAGATTAGAACCGTACTTTTGTCGATACAAGCACTTTTGAGCGCACCAAATCCTGATGATCCACTAGCCAACGACGTGGCCGAATTATGGAAAGTAAACGAGAGCGAAGCAATACGTAACGCCAAAGAATGGACTCGCAGATACGCCATGGATAACTGATCTCCGCGCTGACGAATATCAAGAATGGAAGCTTATCCCATCACTTAATAATCCCATGCCAGCTGCGTATCCTGCACCTGTCCACATAATTTTTGCTATTGATTGATACAAATAATAAAACAAAAACATTTTATAAGAGTACATTGTATGGAACTGTATTTTCTATATAGCTGTAAAAACAACAACAAAACGAACGACGAAAGAAGGGAAGCGTTATACAAACAAAGTGAATAAATAAATATTAAAACAATTCATTAAGAGAACAAGTTTGAATTTTCATAGTAGCATCTCGAACAGCAAGCATGTAATGGGTGAAGATTTTTCAAACTGATTTGTAACCGACAATGTGGGGTTCAACACAGATTGAACGTGCGGTTTCCCGCTAGACCTTGTACAAAGGAGAGTCTACGCGTCGTTGCTCTTCCATATTTCATTATCAATAATTTTGGCTCAAATTAGATCACATAAATCAGCAGTTGACCACGTGTTCTCAATTCAATGCTGTTATTGTTTCAGACCAATATCTTTCTAATTAATACTTCAAAATCGAAACTTGAACAGTGCAAAATAGTGTCCTTTGATTGATTCAACATTTTCACACCGTGTTTATATCATACCGACGATCTAAAACCAGCGTTCATCAATAAATTTATTATTTTATTTATGATTACACTTCGTTACAATTAAGACTTATTGCATTTTCAAATGTGTATTTTTAAATATATATTATTAATTTTTACATATTTTACAATTCCGTCAAACTAAAAATCTTCAAACTAACTGATTGAACATCGAACTATAAAATAGTATATCGCAGGGATACATCAATTCGTTTTCATCTAAGTGATAAAAATTTAGAACATAACAAATACTATGAAACAACTAAGTGTTAAGGGTATCTGTTTGAATTGAACAATGCAAATTCAAATCAACTAAAGACAAGTGTTCTTATATCATTTAGAAAGACGCGTTTTATTTTCCACTATTATTATTATTATTCGTTATAAAAATCACATTGTTACTTGTTACATACAGTAAAAGTCTTACATTAATATAAAATTATGTGTACATTATTTTTTGTACTATCGTTATCTTGCATCGAAATGTAGAGTTTTTTTGTCAAATGTCAAATGAATTCAATGTACGATATTTACTCTCTCTCTCTGATATATTTTTTCTCAATCGTTTAAGAAAAATGATGTACCGCATGTAACATGCTACTATCAGATATAAAAAACACAAAAAAAAGAAGCTTGTACTTCGTGTAAAATGTGTACTTTCTAATGTATAGTATAAAACAACTAACAATAATGCAAAATTGAACTATAGAGGTACAAAACATATTAGATAAAAAGAAATTCATATTTTATTTGTACGAAATTTGAGATTTTCAATTAATTTTTTTCACCGCAATGTGGTATGTATTTGATTTTTTTCCAACAGCTTTGACATTTGGGCTCTTCGCGTATATTTTGATAAGTCAAAGAATGAATTTGAAGCGCCGCCGGAATAAATAGTTTGATATACTTGCCACTGAATTGATGTATGTCTCATTTAGCAATAAATTAATCAAAATTGTGTTGCATCTATATTATCAACCTTTTTTTAATGCGAAAAAAACACTGAAATTTCATTTCGAATTCACTTTCTGATTATCAATTTATTTTAAATTTTTGGTAAGAGGACATTAATTGCCCGCCAATAATCCCCTACTTTTTAATCCTCTACTCATTGAGTCCTGTATAAGTAAGTCCCATAACTTGAAAACTTGTTCTGAAAGCTGAAGAAAAATTTAATTTAATTGGAAACATAACGGATTTGCTGCATATATGTTAAGTTTAAATAATGAATTTTTGTAAATAAAGCGGGCTAGACTTTGAGCGGTCGGTAACGCCGTATTTTACGTCGAATTCTTCAAACCGAATTATCCCGCCAAAATATTACCAACTATGACGCATATTTTGGATGGATAAATTGTTTGCTTTTTTTCTCCGTATTTTTCTAAACAATAAGTATTACTTGTATGTGCTTGTAGAATTGTTGTAGAAAAATATTACACTGTCAAACGTTACCAGCTTGTATGAACAAGTTTTGATTGGAACAAAAATTATAAAATGAAAATCAACAATCAAGTAGTTGAAAAATAAACGAGATCGTACATTTGAGAATCCCTGTGAATCTGTGAGTGACACGAATTTTACATGAAATTTTTAATGCGATTGGAACAAAAGCTGGATAAAAATAAAAATCATGTACATAGGATTAAACATGCGGTTTCGAAAATGCATACTTTTCATACTTTTCGGACTTTTTATACTGTGGTACTTAAACAGTTTACGTAAACTACAGACAGAAGACGCGAATCAAACGATATCATTGAAAAGTTTGCTTGAGAGTGCAATCAGGGCTTCCGAACTTGGTGGATTACAAGTTGTTGCTGTACATGAAAATGTCGATCTTGTTATTCAAAGTAAAGGAAAAACTAAAGAAGGTAAAGATATTTTTTCAAATAGGTTATGTTTTGACGATCAGCTGACTGAAACAGTAACATGTTGATTTGTCAACTGGCAAAAAATTTCAATATTTTTGAATTTTTAATGACAAAAAACCATGCTAAATATTTTATGTTTATAAAATAAAAATTTTAATTTGGATCAAAATGTAAATTTTTCAGGCGCAAATGATCCGGTGACCGCGGCCGATTACAGGTCTCATTGTGCTATGTACATGTCTCTGAAAAATGCATTTCCATCAGTGAATGTCATTTCTGAAGAGAAATCTGTAGGTTGTAATGAAAACGATATATCAAATGTAAAATTTCATAATAGCGAGTTGGATCATGTAGATGATGTTCGCGTTAATCCAGAAGACGTTACTGTCTGGATAGATCCTTTAGATGCAACCAAAGAATTTACAGGTAAAAAAATCTCGAAGAATTGTTTTTGTATGTTTAAATAAGATTTTGATAAATAAAATTGAATGGTGGTTTTTGTTGCAGAAAATTTACTAAATTATGTCACCACAATGGTGTGCGTTGCTTACAAAGGCGAACCTATAATTGGCGTGATTCACAAACCATTTGAACCAAAAGCGACGTATTGGGCTTGGGTTGCTCATGCATTTTCTGATAATATACACCTTAAACCACCGGTAAACTTTTTTTTCTTTTTCAAATCACAAGTCTGCTTCACTTCAATGCGTTAAAAAAATACGGTGAACTGCGCGGATTTCTCAAACTAGGCTAACAAAATTATTACTTTCTTGCAGTATCATGTAGACAAAGTACCAATTTTGATAGTTTCTCAATCTCATGCTGGAACTGTAACGAATGCGTCCAAAATCGCATTTGGTGATAATTTGAAGGTCATATCTGCTGCTGGTGCAGGTAAACAGATATTTTCTTATCCATAATATCGAATTTGTATGGTCCTTTTTGTTTTCTAAAATAAAATATATACTTTGACTTTTTCAGGCTATAAAGTGTTGGAAGTAATGGCAGGTAATGCGACCGCATATGTACACATGACTGCAATCAAAAAGTGGGACATATGTGCCGGTGCAGCAATTTTAAGGTAGAAAATACACTAATGAAAATAGGATTCTATTTTTAAACGTGTGACTTAAATTTAAATTAATTTTCGCAGTGCTTTGGGAGGAAAGATGACATCACTCTTTGATACGGACGATATCAATTTTTCTGCGAAAGATTCTATAGTCTTAAATTCTGGACTGTTAGCCACGATGAAAAATCATAAATGGTATTTGAATAAGTTCTTAAAATCTCGATAAATGTCAAATATTTTGTCAACTATTTTTAATACTTATAGAATTAAGTCTTACCTGTTGAAACGATACCTCATGGCACATATAATGGAGACTTCAAATTGTACATTTTTCAGTACAACTATTTTTCATTTTAAATCGTTTTATTTTGTCCAATTTCCGAATTATTGACATAAATCTATCAAAAGATTTTATAAATCTTAGGAAGTCTAGATCTGAAAAAAGAAGACAATTTTAGAAGTTCGATGAGTTTCACTGAACTAGTCATTACTTTTAGATACCTCCCTTTAATTTTGGTCAGAACAAATTTTTGTATAATAATTTTGCGAGTAAACATGATTTTAGAACAGTTTGAGTAAATAGAAGTAAATAAACAAAAATTTCGTGATGCAATTTTATCTTCATTCTTTGTCAATTTTTCAAAAACAAAGTTCTTTAATTGAATTATAGAAATTATAAAAATAATCAACTACATGATACGATTCAATAAAATCACATTTATTAAATTGGTTTATACGTGGTTAAAATTTTAGATATAAGTTGTACAATAGAACATCGTTACAAACTTTAAATTTCCATATAATAAATATGCGATTCGTTTGAGGTGGAAGCTCAACATATGACAACCTGTTTTGCATTTTTATTAGTTTCAATAGTCGTAGTCTTAAAAAAAGGCATTTTGTTCTTCCATAACAGCATTATTTCACATTTTTGCAAACACCATTTTTAACGCAAAAATAAAATCTGTTATGTATAGATTTGCACCAATGTACTGGATCGAAGTATATCAGTTATTTCCTTTTTCATCTAGAACCGTTAAATATTGCAACAAAAATATTTTTTCATGTACATTATTATCTATTTGAGCAAGGTAGAAGTGATTCGTTTAACTGTAAAATAAACTCTTTCATTTTAACTGAATCTCCGAAGATTTTTTTTTTCAGGATCCTGAAATCCATTGGCCATAAGAAATATTGCATTTAATTGCAATGATGATTAAATATATTGTTTTATCCTTGAAAAATTGATTGTATGTTGAAAATATACTTAACAAATACTTTTATAAATAAAAACAAAAGATATTAACAAAAAAACTTCCAATTTAAAATTAAATTTAAACAATTGCACCAGTGATACATGATCTGCAATAATGATATTTACACATAAAATAAATAAAATATAAACAAATTAAATATAATATAATTTAAATATAATATACTTCAAAAGGTTCAAAGTCCGCAGACCACTCCGATTCATCGGTGTTTTTGTAATAAATATTTTTATGAGGCTCTTTTTCATGTCTACGACGATAATTAACGACATGCAAAAGAGGCGATATTTCATTGACCATGGACGCAGTTAAATCTGTGTCGTGCGCTTCGAGCTTTAACAAAATGTCATTTGTACGTTTTTTTGTGCATTTGGTTGCGACCTCGAGCACTCGGTTAGTCAGCCGGTAACAATGATCTAAGACGAGTAATTCCAAACAGGGCGCGGACTCGATGACCGAACAAATGCTCTTATCGGAGAGCTTGCAACAAACTTTGCAGTTAAGCGTTTTGAGTTTGAGCGGCGTATTGCTTTTGTCGATGCAAAACTCTGTGATCGCCAGGTAACCCATCTCTAGATGTTCTAAATTAGGCAGCGAAAATAGCTTGGAAACTCCTTCATCCGTAACATTTTCACATTCTGCAGAAAAAAAAGTAATGTTCAGATTGTTTTCGAATTTGAATCAGGTGATTTGAAAAATTGGAACAAAATCTTACTGGTAATATTGAGTTTTGTAAGTTTGCTTAGCATGATAATTTCTGAAAGAAAAGTGTCAGTTACAAGATTGGGATTACACTCTTCGAAGCTCAGTTCTCTCAAATTTGCCATTCGAGCAATGTTGTTCATCCCATCTTGACTTAGTAGAGGAAAAGCTCCGGTTAAAACAAGCCGACTGATTTCTTCGCACGAGCTCAATTTTTCTATCGTGGAATCGAACATTCTTATGCAGTGGACCATCGAGAGACTTTTTAGCTTTGTAAGTCTTTGGATTGCCTGCAAAACAACAACTTAATTTAGAATAATATGTACATTTAAGAAAAAAAAAAAAAAAAAAAAAACCATGGAAATAATTTTTATGGACTCACATCACAGAAATGATTAGACAACAAATCGTTACAGTGACAGAGAGACAGTTCTTCTACAGTTTCTGGCAACGACACCAAACAAGAGCCATTGATTTGATTGTTCGTAACATGAAACGTCTTCAACTTGTTGTTGTTTTGGAACACTTTTTTCAAGTCACTGTCGCAGCAGTACGAACATGCTCCCAGTTTGAACTCTGTTAAATTAGAATACGTGCTTATCACCGAGGAAATTCCAGCCGGTGTTACAGTGATCCCGTTAATATCCAGTTTTTGAAGGTTCGGACACAATTTAGTGATAATAGTAAGGGTACTTTGGCTAAGGTCAAAAAAATTGCCCGAACAGCTGATGTCTGTTAAAAATTGGCCACATCTCAGAAGCACTTTTCTCACACTCGGTGTATCTATGGAAGACGGACATCTTTGGAAGATACTCGCGACACTGAGCCTGCGACAACTGTGCCACGAATTGAGACTTACTGTACGCCATCTTTTGCACACCCGTTCGATCTGCACCCGGTCAACGATTGGCAGGAACTGGAAGATGTGCATAAGACAGTCGTCGTTGAGTTTGTCAATCAGCGAAGGTTCTTCCACAGCCTCATCGGTTTCCCATGATATGCTGTCCTCGGAGGTGCCTTTTGATTTTAACTGTGCTAATTTGTTTTGACACTCGATGCTGTCTGGCTGGTGCCAAGAATCTGCTGAGAAAACTCGCAGGTCTCGATTGTGTAATCGGATCTCTTTTTTATAACCGTCCCATCTTGCTCTGTAATACACAGAGAAAAATTCATTATTATATTGGAACTTGTAACAAAACGATAAAAGAAAAAATGTTTGCTTTAATTTACTTTAAAGCATCGTGCGCATCATTGAAGGTGACAAACGCATAGTTGCTCCTGTTAGCATTCCTTTTTAAATAACAACTATCCACCTTGCCGTACTTAGAAAATAGATTATTCAGGTCTCGGTATGTTGTCTGAAATAATTGTATTGCAAAATAAGTTTATTATGTTTCACAAATTTATGAGTATTGGTACAAAAATAGACTCACTCTTTCGGCAAGATTTGCTACAAATAATTTCCTAATAAGAATACCATCTGACGTGTGAGTGTGAAACAATTGCATCGGATCAACATCTAGATCTTCTGAAAGAGAATGAAATATTGGTTATACAGATTAATGTATTTTCGGACGAAATAAAAATATATTTCAGTATCAATTGTGTTACCATTGATGTCATCGTTGACTCGCATATTCAACCGTTGTAAAAGGTCTAAATATTTTTTGCTCAATTCTTCAACCATTATGCCTTCTAATTCAATATTCACTCAAACAAAATTTTAATCTGTAATTTTTTCAACTATAACAATTATGATGTTTTTTGAATAAAAGTAGCAAAAGCGTCTGCAAATGAATGAAAACCACATATAATAATTTTGCAAAACTTCATTACAATTTTTAAATTCGCATACTTCAATGTTTGGGTCCAATTAGCATAAATTAATTAACAAATTCAAACCTTACAAAAGACGGGAACAAAGGCTTTTGGAAATAAAGCCACAAATCAATGCCACAGTTTTTAAAATCCATCAAAATGCAGAAATACTTTAAACATTTTTTTGCTCATTGTTATTGAATCAAAGAATAAACAGGATGTCTTATCAATTTCAACTGAACAACATAAAAAATAAAAGCACTCAACAATGAATTGCACAACATATACACGGATGTACAGTACAAATGAGGCTGAATGAGATCTTGTTCTTTTCTCTCTCTGTCAGAAATATCGCATGACCAACATTATAGAATGAAAGGATATAAAGTTAGACCAACATGGCGCATAGAGGGAAATTCAAACTTTTTAAAATTAAAATGTTCTTCTGATTAAAAACTGGTTGTGATAATGATTGCAATAAAAATAAAGAGATTAAAATTTGTTGTAAGGAAAAGCCAATAAAAAAGTATGTACAAAATATTAAATTTATTATTATACAATTTACATCAATCTGATATTTAAACCAAATAAATGTTTTGAAAATGATTAAAAAGTGGGTCCATCGTCCTTATTATCATCATCATCATCGTATCCTTCTCCATTGTCGAAGTAACTATTGACATAATCGGTCCCTTCATCCATCTCCTCGTCAACTTCTTCCTCTTCCCCTTCTAATGCCTTTGCTGGGTCCTTCTCCTCGTCCTCATCATCCTCACCGTTTTCCTCATCTTCAACGTCACTTCGTTCACCAACTTCCATACTTTCCAACTCTTGTAACTTTTTCTCCACGTTGATGTCTTTTACTTTTGTGACCTTTAATTTTTTGTTTGCCGTGTTTTTACTCTTTTGTTTACGTTTATTGGTCGATGATTTGAGTTCGTAAGGCATCCTGGTCCAGTCGTACATTGATTCGTAACTTTTATCAGATCCGTCCAGGTACTGATAACGGTCTGAGAACCTTTCAATGTCCTTTTTTATAACTAGTGGAACAACGTTGTTCTTGGACTCTCGCATGTATTCGGCAAAATCCTTTTTCACTTCTGTGATGTATGTCAGCTGTTTGGTTGCATCGATTGGCAACGGTTTGTACTCCAGCTGGGGAAACTTCTGTGGAGGTTGCAATACTATTGGCAAAACTTCTCCTTTTGCAATTCCCAATTGCTCGGTTGTAAATGACATGGAAGATTTACCTCTTCCTCTTCCTCGGCCTGCCATGCTTGATTCTTAGCTTTATACCCTGAAACATAATTCAAACTTTAAAGCTCTATAATAAACAAAAATGCTATGATGAAAAAATTATTTTTGATAAAACGAAACTTAATGCATACGTTTCTTTAAGCAACTATTTTCTTGGATTCCTGATTTGTTGTGCTTTCAACCTGCTCGTATTTTGCCAAATATGTTTCCTTATCATAAATGACTCTAACGACCAAAGAACATGTTGGGCACGTAGCTTCTTCCTCGCCCGCTAACAATTCGGCTTTTGAAATTTGAAATTGATCACCACAAGGACACGGATAGTAATATATCTCGTCGTCTTCGTCGTATTCAAAATCTTCAAGTTCCACTTCGTCGTGATAGACAGTCATACTTTATCATTTAAAAGTGTACACTGAGCATGAGGTTATTTATGTTGAAAAATTGTAGAGACTAGAAATAAAGCGTGACACCAACGAACACGTGGGGGTATTGTTTTTGTTGAGAAAAGCGCAGATTACGATTCTGTATAGATGTGCTGCTGTGAGCAGGAGCTTGGTTTCAAGCAGCAGTAGCGCCCCTAACGGTTCTTTGATAAAGTTATCATTCTCTGCATTCTTCTGAAGGACACGAGTTCAAGGTCATGTTTGTTTTGAATTGGAGAACAGATGCATTCTAAGGTTTGATTAATATATATATTATATTTTAACAATTTCGGAGACAGAAATGATACAAATATGTTTATGAATCACTTGGAAAGTTTTTGTTATTCAATAAATTCTCACTTAAAAATAATGACCAGAAATAATTATAGTTATAATTGCTGATAATTGGATAAGTTTGGATTAGGATATAGTTTCTGAAAAATAAACCTTTTGTCATTTCAAACTATTTTTGTTTTATTTCACTTTCCCCAGAGAACTTACAAGTAAGTTTAACAACAATCATCAGTATTATACATAAGTCTTTTATTTATCATCACTTATAATAATGCTTCAAAAGAAAAATGAAAATACGCGAATTATCGTTGATTTGACATCTGTTAACTTTCAAATTATAAAAAAGTCAAGGTGAAAGGGTTAAAAAATAAAGTATAAACTAAAAAATGTCTGAATTTAGAAGTAGCTTTTTTGAAAACTAATTCGATGAAAGAAATTTTGAAGCAGAAGAGCTTGAAAAATGTGAATAAAGCAAGTTTGAACTCACGTTTACTTAAATATTTGTCATTGAATTCGTTTCCACACCACGCTAGAGGTAGAATTCTCAGTGCGTTAACCATTTGTGGAATCTCAAAACAGACTGTCAAACTGTTAAGGATTCTTCGGGTATGGTTTCGCCAGTAGCCATATAACCCTTTGGTTGAATGCGCGGCATTTCAAAACGTCAAAGTTCGTCCAGTGACAGATCCGACCAACCTCTTTTTGCGATTCTTGACCAAGTATTTTCTTCTTACGAAGTATTTGTCGAGCTCTTCTTCGAAGCGTGGGTCGTTCATTTGGATGTAGCCTTGAGGACTGCAGAGAGCCGAGAAGTTGTGGAAAAATCTGTCGTAGCCGCCGTCCAAGATGTAGATCTCGGGGTAGTCGAGGCCCGGAAAGCGGTGGAGGTTTCGCTCGCGGTCGAACTGGCGCAGGTGTCTTAGCAGTGTGGGGCCTCTTTGTTGCGAGAACTCACAGTGAAAAATGATGATGTTTCGGCCAGAGGTCGGGATGTTCTCGATGTCAGAGTAGAAGAACTTCTCGATCATCGCCGGGGTGTAGAGGTTGACAGCTCCAGTGATATGCCCTCCCTCGTATTCGTACGGGTAGCGGCAGTCGACGATCACAAAGCTTGTCACGACATCGTTGAAACGACCTTGCATCAGCTCCGCCACGGTCAGGGCACTGATGCTGCGTAGATCTGCGTGTCTACCTTCCTCCAAAGGCAGCGCGCACGCTTTACTTCTGTCACCGATGAGAATGCACTTGCCGGTCGGAGGAGTCGCTGGCGGTGTCACGGCTTCTTCCTCGATCAACGGCGAGCAGACAAATCTTCTGATTCGATACATTCGGCCGGAATTCAATTTGAAAACAAAACGACTAGAAGCAACAACGACTAGACGTACTGCTCGAGGGCGCACTCGGCTTTGACCATGATTAGCCGAGCTCCAAGTGCTTTTAACAATGACCTTATCAGAGGTGGGGAGGGTCCTCGCATTGTTCAGTTTGACCTGCTTGCTTGCAACCAATTTTGCTCCTCCTCCTCCTCCTCCTAATTACAAGGAAATTTCTGGCCTGTCAATCACTTCCACATAGCATATATTATCTCTATTGTTTGACCATTAGCAACCGAGTCGGTTTCAAGAGAGTGAAAATATGTTGACAACTGTTTAGGCAACTGTTGGGAATTTCACAAGTACAAATATTTTCTAACTTCATTCAGTGGATCATATTGGGTTGTTGAACAATTTAGAACAATAATAGTTTGTTCAATACGCTTCTTTCAATTTGTATTAGGTATAATAAAATGAGCTACACAGTTCAACTTGAGTTATGTTAGCTACCTCTGTAGAATCAGCTTCCTCAGAAGGTGCTGTTTTGTGTCAATAAAATGAATTGTATATAGGATATGAATCATTGTAAGCTACAAAAGTTTTCAGGAACAAAAGTAATTTAGGGCTGAGATGCCACAGACTTAAGACTCAGTTTCAAATGAAACCAATAATTTAAAATTCATAAATTAACCAAATAAAGTATTTTATTTCGAGAACAACATTGTTACTAGAATTTAACATTGTAAATTTTATCAACCAAAATTTATAAACAAAAAATAAAAGTACAACAAAAGTTGAACACTAAGTGTTAACAATTCTTATTTGGATAATAACAAAAATCAAAATTCCATATAGAGTGAAATTATTATTTTAAAATCAGCCTATCTGCAGTGATTGGCAGTGACGATTGGTATGAGAATTTAATTATACAGTGAAAAGTACAAATAGATCAGTATTATCATTCAATCAATGATACAATTTCTATTCATACATGAATCAATTAAATTTCACAATTCTGAAGCAATCGTCAAATTGGTATAATCGATAAACGTTCACAATTCATATATATATATCTCGATATGAGTTTTACGATTAATTAATTTGTTGATCGAATTAATCAAGAACAATTGCTACATATTCTAATTTATCAAAATTTGACAGAACAGAATTTTACTCAAATTCAAACATTTTAGTGGTGTCTTTCACCATGGGGACGACTACATTATTGAAAAATGGATTGCCTCTCTAAGCAGGTATAGAGTACCCTTTTCTTTTCCTACTTGGAACCTTATTGTTCTACATAATTCGGACATGAAACGGTTATTAGATCTCTGGTCTTCAAAGTTGATTCTGTTAGTAGGCGTTAAATTGTGCAAATTAATACGGACGAATAATTTTACCCACCTTTTTCGGTAGTTTAGGACCCTGATTTTCTTTGCATTTTAGTTTTGCTTCAAATAGTCTGACATTTCAAACCCTGATTGAATTGAAATTCTTTCAAAAGCTCGTTACACTTTAAAATTGACTGAAGAACAATACCTGAAGGGGAAGTAGTAAAATAATATACCCGAAACGTTTCTACGACTTAGATTATTTAGTGTAGCTTTTCTATCTGGCATCAAAGAGAGATACACGACTTGTATAGAACCATCATTCGATATGGTCAATTGAAGAGTCCTATACGTGTAAATTTTTGGTTCGAAGCAGTTAACAAATCTGTCAAATTTTGGTCAAATTTATTGCACGCTAAGAAATTAGTCGAGAAAATTTTGAAGGATATTATGACAGATTTATGACGGTGTCTGGTTATTAATCATATCTATACCTCATTCCGCGCCTAACATTTTATTTTATATATATAATATTTATTTTTTTTATTTTATCTAACTTATTGCTTGTAGATAAGACAGGCATTTTTATTTTTATATTTAGTTATTGACGACCAATAGTTGGTAAACTTATAATAAAATCATCACCAAAATATTTATGTAAGTCAAAAAGTCGATAAGACAAATTTATTGATTTTTTATGAAAAACAAATTTCGTTATCAATTGGTATCGTCGAATTATTTTCACTGAAAGGAGTAGGTAAAATGAATACACTTTTAATTCAAAAATCAAACATTTATTGTTCAAAAAAAAAAAAAAAATTATAATAAAATAAAAACTGTACATTATTTACATGTTTTGTCTCTCTTTCATTTCAAATAGAATGTCAACTGTTTTGGCTTTAAAAAAGTAAAAGGTGTCGTTTTTTGACAATTTTGAAGCGCTCTCATGAAACATGTAATAACATTTGTGTTAAGTTCAGTAGTGCGGTAAAAAAAGTTAGCATTTTCTTTCTCGTTGCAAATATAGCTGCTGGGTGCTTGGCACCTACTTTTCTTTTGTTTGCTCGTCGAGAAATGGAAAAGAGTTCCCTTTTCGTCCTTCTGTTCTTTTTTTCTTCTCACACTTAGAATGTGTGTGGATTTTGCTTTGTAAAATATGTCGTTTTGCTTTCTTCAAGTCAACTCGCATTCTCTTTTCTTTTGAGTTTCTAAATGACCCCCTTGTGTGTCGCACGTCAGCCCAATTGGTATGCACAGTGCGAGATGCAAAACATTGTACTCGTCAGAGACAATAAAAGATATACAGACGACGTATATGGCAAAAGTCGCGTCACTTCGATGCGCTTTTCCAATAAATCATACGCCTTTCGTCTTTTCTGATTAACTTGGAAAATTGTTGTACAGCTATAGTTAAAATATTAAATTACCTACCGGTCACTTATCTTTCAAACAGGAAAAACAATTTTTCAATTTAATTTTTCAATATAATTTGTTGTATTTTTCGATATATGTCTATTAGTGATTTATGAATAAAGTGTCACGTTGTAAGAATAACGAATTGTATAGTATGTATAGTGCGCGTATTAATTACACATTTGTGTTTGATTTTTTCTTGAGGTATTTCTCGCGACAGGTAGTCGTTGATACAAACAAGATGCAAATATGTAGATAAATATGCTTGGAAGCACAGACACGAGAAAGTTGGGGTATATATATATATATATATATATATATGTATATATGGAGCCTTCGAATATGCGCGCTTTACTATACGATAGCGGATTTCATTGTATTAGGCTCGCGGAGAAATTCCTTAACATCAAGGTGCGGCAAGACTTGAACGCGCGCAACATTATGACACGTTACAAATACGCAAGTGCGCTATCACTATTATGAGATACGCAACACTCGAAAAGGCAAAAATATCGAAACAAATTTTTTACTAAATTCAACTTTTACACAATATTATTTATTATTCTTTTTGTTTGAAACAACAATAAAGATAAAGTAGCCATTCATTATATTTTCACTCAAAACATTGTAATAAATTACTGAATTTTCATCTTTTTATATTATGTTTTTATTTTCATAATATGCAAAATGATTCGTTCTTTTTGAGAGATGCGTTTGTTTGTAGTTTATTGAAGTAAACACTTTCAACTGATCAAATCATATGTTCAGGTAACGGAATTGTTCATGCATTTGAATTTCAGCAGATTGTCATAGTGCACAAAATATCCAGAGCTGCACTCTCAAACGTGAGAAATGCAATGACTCGTTGCTTGCAGAACGAGGCACTTGCTTCATTGCACATTCGGCCCGGTATTTATTGGGCCTCGCTTTACGTTGCGAGCAATGAGCTAGCTGTCTTAACTAATATAATGTTCATGTGCTTTGGAGCATTCGTGCTGCGTTACAAATGTCTGACTCAAATTAACAGCAACATCGGTAAACACTGATATGATTCTTGTCTCTTATATTGACTTCCAAGCTTTATTTTACCAACTCTGTCGTTAAAATATTAGTTGGGAAAAATGCATGCTTTGTTCGAAAAACAATCAGTGTTGCTTTCTCAATTCAAATTTTAAACTTCAATATGAATTCAATCGGAATTCAACTTCATATTTTAATCGTAATATTTATTTATATTTTGTTAATTATATACTTTGTAATTATTTTTTATATTTTTCGAGGTAAACAAACAAAAAATTGTAATACCATTACAAAAGTTTTCTCTGAAACGAGAACGTGGATTTAATTGAAATGCACCTCGATGTATACAAGCGAGTGCACCTTATTGGCTTGATGTGTAAAAACTATCAAGTTGATTATAAAAAGCGGGCGATTCATTTTTCATGTGAGCGACCAGAAGAGGTGGTGGTTATTGAACTTTGCACAGCACGTCAAATATTTAGCTGCGTAGAATTTTGCATTTGCACTCTTTTGAAAAGTAATCGGATTTTTGTTACACAAAGCGTTTGTGCGAGCGATACGTTTGATTGAATATGCGCGCGCGCGCTATCGAAAAGCATCGCGTCTCGTTTTGTGTGTTGTCTCCTCATATTCATTTCATCAACTTTGATTTTCGTGCGAATTGTCAAGCATCGCGTTGGATAATTCGTCAACAAAGCTCTCTCTCTCTTACTAGCGTTTTACAAGCGTACAAAACGGATCAAGTATCTTTTGAGCTGATAATATTCATCGCGGGTATAGTATATGAATTGAGAAGACGTCGTCGAGCTAGTAAAAAGTTGGCGCAATGTTACCTGTGAGACGTATCAGCGTGAAAAAGCTTTCGTCTCCGGTATACGAGCCTATCTCGTGTCGCGTACATACACTTGGACAAAGATGAAGCGAGCAGAGGGTGCACGTGAAAAGCGTGCTCGGTCTCTTGTACAATCGTAAAAGCCTGCCAGCGAAGCCTCAAAAGGCCAAATCAATAGGCCTGCCGGCGTAATCCATGCCATGCCATGCCGCGGTTCAGATTTATGCGCTCAACGTGCTTAATTCGATCCCTCGATCTTTCAATATCATCTTAGACCACGTCTGATGATAACTAAACTCTGCTTTTCTAAAATTCATTTAGAAAAAAGTTCAACTGTCCACAAATCTGTTTTTCCTTTCATGCATGGTTTTTTTCTTTTTTGATAGTAAACGAAATGAAATGGATATGTTTGTATCGTTTATTTGACGATGGTTATGTAATAAAAGTTCAAAAACGCTTACTTTGTGATTCGAAGACGTTGTTAGAGATGTTTGGTTCTCATTCGCCTATGACTCTGTGTTATGGTAATTTCAGCAACAGTGAAACCAATTCACGAACAGCCCGCAGCCTACGAGCCCTGTAATAGAGTATAGCTCCGATAAACTTAGTCGATAAGACAACTGAAACTGCAGTTTAACCAACAATTAGACTTTGAAGGCGCATGCCTTTTACTTAGTTTGATCGAAAATGAGAGGTAAATATGCGTATTTTCGCTTACTCTATAATATTGTTTTCTGAACACAAGCTCAACATACTATCTATATAATATTATAATAGGACCAGAGCAAGCAGAATACACTTCTGTAGAAGATTCCGAATAGTGATATTAGTAAAAATGCTGACTTTGCAAACGTGGAAATTCGAATAATCGTTTACAGTAACACAAATCTGGCATAAATAACTGATCATTTTATTTAATTGTATAACAAAGATTCAAATTGATGTTTTATTGTAAAATGTAATTTTTATGTAATTAATTAATTAAATAGCCGTAAAACTTTATTACACAATTTTATTCCATTTTTCGAGAAATTGTGAATCCATTTTCATATTATCCATTCCATTTTCTTAAAAAAAGTCACCGTCTGAAGTTGCAGATTGCATATAACAATAATTCTTTTCATTATTTTTATCATTACCGTTTCTCAAATTCTATGATCCATTCTTAAAAAAAAAATCACCGGTCTGAAGTTAGCTGTTTACACATCGCACATTGTTTATTATATACGAATATTTTTATTTTCTGAACTCGATGAACCTGATTATTAATCGACGTAATTTATTTTCAGATCTCAAAATTGTATTTATTTTTTGTTTTAAAAAGAAAAATTCTTACCGCTACTATTAGTTGTATGCTATGATGAATTATAAAAAAAGGAACGTGAAAATGACATTTTGTCACAAAAACTGGGAGGATCCCAAACAAGCGCTGTAAAAATAAACATTATCAAAAACGACAAATTCGAACGAGCAATTTAAATTTAAACATTGTTAATTTCAAACATAGCGTAAAAACAGACAGCAGCTATGACGATCACGGTAAAAACAAACAACAAAAAGATGATCAGGTCAAAAAGTAGCGCTGTAAAATTAAAAACAATCAAAAACAACAAATCATGACAAGCAGTGTAAAATCAAACTTTGTAAATTCAAACATAGCGTTAAAAACAGACATAAAATATGATAATCACTGAAAAGATAAACAATGATAAAAAAATAAAAGTAATTTTATTTAATTCTCCCCAAAAACTCGCATTTTTCCAAAAGTTTACGTTTTTTTACAGATTTTCAATCGCACTTTCCATACTGTTCTACATTATTACATTTCTTCCTTATAGAGTAAGCGTAACATCAAATGAGTTAAAGATTTAAAAAAAAAAAAAAAAAAAACGTGATTGAGTAAACATACAAACATGTATCTAAGTCGAAAGGGGTATTCACAAAAGGGTGTGCGCGCAACTCAAATCTGTCGTCGAATGCACTTTACGCGTGACTTGCGTTCTCATTATTCTTTTCTTATCCCGTTTGTTTCCGGCACGTGTCTGCAGCGAATGAGCTTATTTGAGCGAGGGTGGCAAGTGCGAACAGTAGCTGAAAAGTAAATAAGGTGTGAAATATTGCAGGAATGGTTGTGATGTATACTGTGCGCGAGAATATACTAGTCGAGACTTGTTGGTATGTTGTCGGTATATCCATCTCAAATGTCAGGTCAAATTGAGGCTGATTCTGCGCCTCAAGAGAACACCTTACGTTTTCCAGATTAATCAAATTGTTCGCAAATTTTTCGCCATTTTGTATCTGCGCTTTAAGATAACATTTTGCAATTCACTTTTAAGAGCTGTCGATTCAACACAATCAAATGTCGAAACAAACGAGTATGAACATTTCATGCACATTTAAATTCAGTATGATTCAGTATGGTTTTGTTTGCATGCATACAAATTGGATCTGACTGCATTTTAATTTTTCGTTGGAACAAAAATTAACGTAAAAACAGAATAAATGAATGTTCGTGGTCGTTCAATTTTGCGAGTTGTAATGTTGTTAATTCAAGGGTGAATATATCTTGAAGTTAAATTCGTGTTACATGCACCTCGTTGATGTATACAGTTGAGCAAGTTTAAACAGAATTCTTTGGCTAAAAGTCATAATGTTATGGGAAAAGGCAGGCAATAATTTAATAGTTTCGAAGTTGAGCAGCGATTCAAAGGGTAGCCACACATCGTCGTCAACGCACATCAATTTCCAAAACTATAAGTGCGTCACACTAATCGCGCTGAGTTTGAATGCAAAATAATGGATATAAACACAACCGAACAAAATTGTTTGACAAAAATTAACCGCTAACTAAATAAAAGTCGTTTCCAGGCCCCTCTCTCGTAAGACAAAAAAACACTAGGTCCCCCGTCATTCGCCGACCGGATTCCTTGCTAGCGGACGTGTTAACTCGCAATTTTCGTAATTCCTTTCCCTTTGAATTTTTAATACGCGCGACTTTCATAAGGGTAGTAAGAAATATTATTCCCGGGACCATGACACTCAAATGTTTTATGCAACCTAAGGGTGCACCCCCAATAATTCTCCTTTGATTGGTTGTTGCTTTTTATTTAGTTTCTCGCAAAAACCACTTTTGTACATCAGAGAAGTTAATTTAGAGAAAATAAAAAGTAGGACAAATAAATAAACCTCTGGAAGCAAATCAGAAATTTATTGACACGAGAAAAATGTAAATGTAAAAAAGGGATCTATCTGGTAATGGCAAAAGAGACAAAAAGTTGTTTGCGTGGAGATGGTTTTACGGCAATAGATAGGTTATTGAGCTGGTTGGTATCTGGAAAAGAAATGTTTGAGAGGCAGAGTCGCGGTCGACTTTTCATTCGGCGAATAAGTGCTCCCCTCGTGTAACGTACAAACTGGCTAAATGCACGCGTGTACACATTGAGCAAGGGTGAACTCGGGATGAGACGCATTTAGAATCAGAGAGAGAGAGAGAGAGAGAGACCGAGCTAGCGCAAGCACCAGGCGCCAGTGTTAGCGGCTAATTTTGTGTAATATGTATACCCCGGCGATCGTGGTCATTTCGAGAGTTCGAGCTTCAACATACGCAAGCGACATAACGCGCCAAACGACAACGTAAATTGTAATTCACTGTGACGTGTATGGCAATATAGTGTAGGTACTATTGAACGCGCACTATATGCGAGCGTATCGAGACCCGCTCGATACACATCTGCCGTCGCGGTCGCGTCTCACATTTTTGCCAACACTTTTTCGCCAGTTACTCGCTTTCTTCATATGTATTAATATACCTGCGCTCTTTTATATTAATTGCAAAAACACACTGTTCAGTCGGTGCACTTTGTGCCCTTTGTTATTGTTTCTTTTGTCTTACTGTTTTTTACTCTTCTTACTTCCTGAAGGCATTTTTTTGAATCTAAATAAATTTGTTCAAAGTTAAAGACGCCCATGCAACGAATGTAAATTGAAATTGCCCTAATTTTACTCGAGCAGCTGATATGATGATTGCTGGCCAGGACAGCCGCAGGGACTTTTAAAATCAACGTGTGGCGCCACCTACCAGCGTGGACCATCAAGGGTCCGGCTAATTCCCATGCGCATTAGAAATGCTATAAAAGTTTACAAATTTCCATGTTGATTCTTCAATTGTAAAATGTTTTGAATGAAATGAAATATAAACACGCTTTATTGGAAAAATTAACAAACGTTACAACAATTCATACGAAGTGTAAAAAATCAAGCAATTATTTGTTCAAAACGATAGGCTACTTTTTTATTGTTAGCAGTTTTTGATTGATGAATAAGGTGGGACATATATAGGTTTTTTTTTTTCCTGGTTATGGCTGTGGACTTGGTGTCCTCATGCCAATTACTTGACTGTTACACATATATAGGTATCGGCTAAATAGTCAGATTGTTTTTAACACCAGAAAACCTGGAGTTTTCGTATACCTAGAAGCCCTGACCGCTCGAATGTCGTGCGTTTTACTGTTTTTTGAGAGCTAAATGTGTTTTTATCAACGTTTAACTGCTTATAATCATTATTGGGGATTTGTAAATTGTTTTATTAAACAACAGATCGTATTTATTTATTTATATTTTATTTATTCGAATTTTCGTTAAAAAAACATGCCTAGACAAAAAATCAGAATTTGTTTATAAAATCAAATATAATGCAATGTAGCATTCATAATTTATAATTTAATAGTAAAAAACAAACAAACACAGTATTTTCACTCTTTTGCTCAAACTTGTCTGTGCAGCATGTTTACAAAACAACTTTTCCGAATGAATTGTTTTACAAATACCATTTGATCACAATCACCATTTTTGCGATAATTTGGAACATTCAATTACAGATTATTATTAATTATTAGTTATAATTGCTTAATTTTAGTGGAAAAACAGGAGTCGACCATCAAAACTTCTTTGAAACCTCTGTTTTTTTGGTCCTTATTTTTTGAAAAAAATTGTAACAAATTGACTTTGAACAATAATAAATATGTTAAATAAATGTTAATCATTATTATTTATTAAGATATTATTCATATACGACATAAATAACATTTTATTGTTTATTCAAAAGGGAAGATAATCAATTTCATCGTCACAGCGCACAAATATTGTGCGTCCGGGCTTCTAGGTAGATAAGTGTTTTTTTTTTTCATAAACAACGCAATTAAACAAAAAATGGATGAAACCATCCTGAAGTACTTAAAAAATATTAAAAGTCACGAGAGAAATAATTTCTCAATTGTAGCAAAAGTAGCGGTGGAATGAAAATTGAAACGCACAGATTTTGCGCGGTCCGGGCTTCTAGCGTCAAATTTTGAATTTAGAATCTAGCAGTGCAAAAGTATTTATGGTTAAATTTTCAAAGTGATCCACTGACTGTGAGCTGAGATGATATATTATTGTATATAGCTATTAATATATAGAAAGCATGAGTTCTTCTGAAAGTTTGGAATTGAATTTCTCGAGTTCGGTTCAGTGAAACTTTTTCAAATTAGGCCAGATTATTTATAACAATAAGAAGAATACATGATCAAATTATAAACTTATTTTGACTTTTCTATAAAAAAATTTATTTTTAACCTCAAACTTGCATTCAAAGTCAAAAGCAATTTCAAAATCAGTATCGGGTGATTGATAACACCATTCTTTATAACTTGTTGCAAAATCATCAGCTATGAAATATTAAAATTAATATAATAATTTAACATTTGAGAGTGGGTTTAACTTTTGTTAGAAGGTGTTAAATTTCGAATGTATAGTTTTTTCTTTCTATAATTTTTTTTGAATGTTTTATTTAGTAAAGAAGTTTTTTTCATAATGTCATGTTAACAATGCATTTACTAAATATATAAGTTTCTTAGATATTAAAATGCAAAGACTTATCATAGGAAGTAAATTTTATAGCTATACACTTGACTGATTGTGCGATAGCAAAGAAAAATATCCATCATGTGTCGAGGGTATTGATTTCAGTTGCAAGTAACTATCAAAAAATGATCTTCCGCGAACTTCAAAGTCCTAGCTCCAACAAATTCTCCCATTTCGAAACATGAATTCGAACAATGAAACTTCTTTTCAAAGACTCTCCTTTGAAGAAGAGTCCGTATACTATATATGTTTACTAAAAGGTGCTTTACGGGGGTTTTCAAAGAACTTAGTAAAGACATATCAAAATCGTTAAAACTACATGTAAAGTGATTTTCAGTATATGAGTTCTTTCAACAGTTTTTTATACATCTTTATAATGACGTTCTACTACTAATGAAAGTATATGTGACACGTACTTGGTGTGAGACGAAGGCATCCATTATGCTTTTGAAACTAGTGTAATTTCTATAATTTCTGGAATTCGCACAAATTAAATTTGTTTCGCGTTTCATTGTAAAATGTTTTATTAAAGGTATTATAAAATGTTTAAAATTAAAAACTTTTAAATGGTAATAGACAATTAAACTGATTTACCAAATTTCTAATAGTTCGACCTTAATTTAGTTAATGCCGTACTATATAATATTGATCTAGGGTCTCTCAATATACCTAAGAGGCTATCTATAATAATATTTGATTTACAAAATTTTTAGTGTGAAATCGTTGTCAACACTTTGAAATGTAAAAAATTACAATTGTCAAGATGACATTTAAATAATTTGTAAGAAAACGAAGAAAAAAGTGTAATTGATAGGTTTTACGGAAATTGAATATTTATTAACGGCTGAAATTCAATTATTCATTTTCGGATAGAAACTTATAGTTCAGCCTACTTTGAACCTCTTCAACTTTCATTCATCCTTTCACGATGATTCCGGCGTCATTCTATTCAATCTTCACCATTCAGATATATATAATTGAACGTTATTACGCGAAAGAAACGGGTAAAAACAAGTGCGTGATTAACAAATTCAAAATCCCGTTTCAAATCACTGATGTACACAGATCAATTGAAAAGTTATCACTTGATCACACATTTTTTTGCGAATTACTCATCAATTTATTGCCTCTTGACTTTCGAATCAGATCTTCAATTTTCCCACATTCTTTTCATTCGATTTTGAGCGGAAATAAAAAAACGATTGGTTATTATATTTTTTTGTATAAAAAGCAAGTATTGATGAAACTTATAACTAAGTGGAAAACCAGTTTTGGTAGTTTTCTCTCAATTTCCAACATTCCCGTGAAACGGAATTATCATTTCAAGCCCGTGAAATTTGACTTTAAAAAACAGTACCTTACGCACAAATTAATTCACTGATGCTCGACGAGTTGCATATTCAAAAGTAACAGTACAGAGTATCTTCTTGGTATCTTCATATGATTGTAAACCTGAATGCTTGATGTAATAAAAGTTGGACACATCTTTCTAAAGGAAACTTAGTGAATTAGTAAATTTTGTCTTAAAAAAAATGAATTAACAGAAAGAGTTGTTTGTCAATGTCTGATGACTAGTAAAATAATAAAAATAGTTGAAAATCGTTCAACGCAAACGACCTCAATGTGTGTTCGCACAACTTTTTTTGTGTTAATAATATACTTTTGCCGTCACTTTTGCTGATCGACTTTCAGAAAAGTTAGCCCAAAACGATTTTCCAGCGTCCATCATTTATCAATTTGAATAAACCTCGGAGGCAGCTCGAGAGCCTAACTATTTCGAAACTCCGAGAGAAAGATTTGCCTGTCACCAAATATTTCATAACAATTTTGACAACTCATCTACGTCGTCCTATATATAATCAATAAAACCAAATCTTCAAATGCCCTCTGTGTTTATAAGTTGTCCGGACTATTTTCTAAGCTTTACTAGAACACGATAATTCTTTATTTACATCCTTTCAATACTATAACATAGTGATATATTACGTTATCTCTGGGTGGAATCGGGGGACTGCGCCGCGCGAGAGCGGCGAGATTGGTATTTCGGCTTGGCGCTCGAGCTCAGTCGCTTTGCGCGCTTGTCGAGCAACGGTACGCTTAGTTCAGCAGCTGCTTCTCTCTTTCGTTCATTCGATTTCTACCTGCCTACCAAACTCGCGCGAACAACCCGCGTCTTCCGCTCCAGCTTGACATTTTGCGCGAAATTCAAAAAAGTGCTCTTGTGTCGTGTTTTTACGTTTACAATTTTCACACGAATTCTCGTGAGGTAAGAATCAGCAGCTTCGCATTTAAAGGTTAAGTGTTTTTGAACGTTTAGAAAGTACCATGCGCGTTTTATATTGTGCCATTATCATGATTATTGTAGTCGTTTTCTCGCTCAGCACTCGGACCGATTTTTTTATAACAAATTGCAACGGAACCGGCTCACTGCAAACTATTTCCTTCTTGACACTTTGTGGCAGCTCTAATTTTTCCACTGATAAACTTTTTTTTTTTTTTTTTTTTTTTATCAATTCATAACGTATATTGACGTAAAAAAATTACTCTGAAACTGATTTTCGTGTCCCTTGAATCGTCTCTCTCCCTTCGATAAGCTGAATTTTGTGTTTTAATAAGGGATCAAGCCTAACCGTTTAGGGCCGCAGAGCAATCTCGCGTTTAATCGTTGGAATTTTGTTGAAAGCCGCTTTTTTTGAAATAATATTTTGCATAATATCGCGATGATACTCCAACTTGTTTCCAAACAACAAAATAATGGCGTTTTCGATCTAACTTTTTTTAACTTCAAATGGGTATTTTTTACCTCAACAAAATGTAATTATGATTGCAAAGTAACACTTGTTCGTTCAGATTTTAAATAATTGAAAAAAAAACAAGATAATTCTTTATCATTTTAAATCTATTTCTACAACTTTGGAACTGTACAAGTAAGCCGCAAATGCGTTTAATCTTGAAAATGATTTTGCGCAACGAATTCCGGTTTCGTTAACGTAATGAAAGTTTTTCCCGAGTTTCACGAGTAATGGAGCTGAAGAAGAGATGGAACAGGTGCAAGAGTAACTTGACATTTTATTAAACGTTGAATCAAACATTTTGTATTACCGTATACGTGCGTGAAAATCAGCTTCGTAATGTGAAATGCTAAACACAATATTCGTACGGATTTAAAACACTTGAACTGATGATCATAAGATATGAAACGCGGCTTCAAACGTTACGCCCAAATTGATTTTTCATTTTCACGTAATAAATCTCATCTCTTTGAAATGGTATGAACTCGAATTGAAACCCGTTTACCGTTTTAAACTTGATTGAATTTTCATTAATAACAAAAAACTGCACATATCTTTTTGATTATTTGTTGGTCGTTTGGAGTTTTCAATCAAATTTAATATTGAAATGTGCATGTTGCAAAAAACGTCGAACCCAAATGATTGACCGGATGTTATAGTTGAAAATTTCGCGAAACCTAAATGTGATTGCACTTTTGATACATACAACGGCTAATTGCATGCACGTTGTAAGCAGCCTTTTTATCGCGGCTAATTACGTGAAGTATGTTCTGTATATAAAGTCTCTTTCTACGAAATACTTTAGCGAGTGCAACACAATCGAGAAAGTTTAAATGTCATATCAACAACGCTCTCGCAGTTCACATTTTTTTGTCGCCGCTAATTCCACTGTCAGAGCGCAATTTTCATGCATGTGCAACCGACGAAAGTGCATACCTATTATACCCCTCTATATTTACAACTTCAATTTCAATTCTAAAATTCGAATTTAAAATAAAAAAAAGTGCATTCGGACGCGTTCGTTCGGAATCAACAATTTTTTCATTAGTTTAAATTCTAAATCCGAGCAGAAAACAATGTTTTGATTAAGTGCGTCGAGGAATTTAATTTTCTAAATGAAATCACTTTCCGTGTAGATAAAAACACGCTGTAAGCGGAATTTCTTGATTGAAAAATTGTCTGCTGATGATTAAAAATATCATTTTTTCTTAAAGAAGATACATATCGAGCGGTTCGACTCTGCGTTCTATATGTTTATTCGTCATTTTACTTTTGCTCTTGTTTGGGTTGTTTTTCAACGAGCAAATGAAAATGCAAACGAACCTCGGCGGCTTTTAAACGCGCGCCCGTATTCTTCCGACTCACACGCGGATTTCACGGACTATCTTTGACGTGATAAACCGCAAAGTCTGGTCGGACTTTTTATTTTTATCTTTTGTACGCACTCACCGTACCTTGTTAGGTCAGTATCATTTTCAAGGATTTGTTTAATTCCAATGCTTGACGTGTACGATTTTATGAAGCGAATCTCGACATAAGATGAAAGTTGCTTTTTAAATGAAAACAGATCCAATAGGTACAAAAATTATTGCCTCAGCTTTTAGATTTGTAAACTAACAGCAAACCGTTGCGAAAATTGAATGTGCATGTTAGATTAAAAAAAATGGACCTGCAAAAATGCGGATTTGAACTACTAGCTTAATCCGGTGAGAAGAAAGGGTGTTATTAGATGCAATCACAATAATTTGTCGGACTTATATCGATGTCGAGGAATTTTTCATCTCTGATAAGCGAACGAAATCTTTGGTGCCGTAGTATAATTATCCTGATCTATCAATTACAACCGCCACGACAGTATAGTCATTAATCGAGCAGCGTACACTTTTTTTGATAACAAACACGGTACTACGGAATGTTTATTAATAACTCGCCCGAAGCCTGATCGACCAAGTTGTACTCTATATTTAAATTGCACAAGTCCAAACTGATTTGTTTTTTCAAATTTACTTTTTGATCGTTTCCTCTGATATTTCGAACACAAATCGAGTTTGAATTAATTCGCTCTAAAGAATAGTTTCAATTATATAACAGCGTGAGTTGGGTGTGCAACACTAACGCGCAATATGTTCGCGTATACGTTTGTGTCATAAAGTTGATTAAATATTAGCGACCGCTTTGAATTCACTTTCCGTTTTCACGAGTTTGAATTTAATGAAGATGATCGGCGTGGCTCATTAAATTGTGCACGTACGGACACGCGTGTGTTTTACGCGTTTGATGAGAGTACAACAGTTGAGCGGAATCGCTCGGCCGCAGGATATTGGGAGTGCCTCATCGTTACCGTTATGACAGAGAAGCAGGACAACATTCCTACTGTCCGCGAGAGGTCAATTTATATGTAATACGCGCGCACGCCGCTCGAATTCATAATTCGATATGCCAGAAAAAAACATGGATTTTCGTTTTACAAACAAAATATCAATAGCGCGAGCTGTGTGCATTCTTTTGCAAATCCTGGTGAAAAGTTCAAAGCATACATTACACGCCGACATTTAACGCCGCTCCGCCGAGAGAGACACGCTATTATTTCGCTAACCAATAAAACTTGGAATTTCGTATTCCTTTTTCTTCCACCGCGCTCAATCTTTATATTGTTATGTCTTCTCCATAATTGAAATACAATATATAATTTTGTCTTGCAACGATATTTTATTTAATATGAATATTATTATACTTGTTGCAATGTAAGATTATAATGTAAACGAATATGATTTGCGATTTTTAATTGATCGAATAATATAAGCTTTCGTTATAGCTGTCACAAAAGTTATATACTTGAATAATTTCTACTTTAAGGTGTAATTCAAATCTGAGATTCAGTTGTCCGTTTTTCATCACAAGTATATTGGGGTATAAAGCAAATAGCGAGTATAAATGTTTGGTCGCAGAAAAGTCTGAGGCAGCGGTATTGATAAAGCTGAATGTTATTGAAAGTATAAGAAAAATATAATCACATTAAAAGATCGCACGATATAAAGCCGCGAACAAAAACCAGAAAATGTGGTATTTCATGTCCTCGCGAGAACGGTTTTAGTGCGCGACGAATGTCATGAGTCATTATCGAAATTCATGTCAGGTTTCGACATAACACTTGAAAAACGAAACACGAAAAACCAGTTGTATTTTTCTTCACCTTGGGGGTATCAATTATAAATATCTAAACATTTCGAGAAACATTTCATAAATACCGTTCGAAACCAAGCCATATTACAGAGCGAATTGACGACTAATATCAACAAAATTGCATAAACAAATTTGGTTCTATTGTTTGAGTTTTGATCATACTTTAAGAGGGTTTTGAAAATATATATTTTCCTATTATCATAGCCAATAAGGGGACCGGCATAAATTTTGATAGCAAATTTCCCCTATACTATAAAACTGTTTTCGATCTTCCGGTGCGAGAGGCAACTCGGTAAACACCATTAGATCCGATTTGGACGCAAGTGTGTGACTTTTGGTTATGCGATGTATTCGGCCGGGTAATAACGATAAAGCATAGTAATGTAAAAATCGTGTCGAGTCGATTGGAGCGTTAAGGAAGCAGCCGAGGAGCCGGCTGTAACGGTTTTTCATGCGCTCGCTCTTGTTCCCGTGCGCGTATCCTCTAGAGATACGCTTCACGTTCACCGATAAGACGCCGATATAAAAGTAACTATGAAAATGCACCGCGGCCCATGAATGAGTTTTGCAAATCTTCCACTGAATAGGCAGTCAATGTGCTGTTTAAACCTTTTTTTTAATGCAAGGTACAAAGTTGCCTCCTAAGTCTTTGGCAATAATCAAAATCTATCCAAATAAAAACGTGTTAAAAAAAGAAAAATTACGTAAATATAATAAAATTTATATTCAACGTTTACCAGTTAGGTCATAATATGAGTTTGTTAGCGGATTTCTTGTAGTTTTTGTTCTCGAACGAATTTCGAGTTGAGCGTAAACTACAGCTGATATTGCGTAGAATATTCGAAAATCCACAGAGCTTGTGTAACGTATCCACAATGTAAGATTGCAAGTTGGATGGCTGATACTTTGGCATAATCGCGTTAGCAACCGCAAAGTAGTATCAATTTCGTACACACCAAATCTTGTTGACTCTTATTAAACATTCGTTACGCCGTTATAAAAGTGCAATTTGATTTAAAAACATGAAATAAAAGGATAAAAAATGTTTAATCAAATAATGTTTGCAATTGTAAAGGGTCTGAAAGGAGTGTGCCTTGATTCATGAGAGTCAAATTCCTTTTCATTATCATTCCTCTTTTACGAAATAGCACACAGAGTAATTTTATCAAGGCATTTTGTTTTCAACGGCTGTGGTGGTTTGAAATTGAATTATAAAAATTCCACGAGAGCGAGGTCCCCACAGGTAAAATCATTTTTGACCCTCGGAATATGTAAGACTCTGTTTCGCATATATGCATCTTGATTGCCATCAATGGGGAGGGGGCCGGATTGGGTTGGCTATTTAAAATTCAAGTGGTTTAATCAACGGGATTATAATTTATCTTCTTTTTCATCTCCGATTATTTATTTATGAAAATTGAGCTAAAATTGCTGTCGGCGTTGGAGAAAACAAACGATACTGTCTGATAAACTGATGTGTCATGCATGTTTGATTGTGCTCTCGGATACAATTAAATCGTCGACTCGAGACAATTAATTGGTATTCAATACTTCCTAGAATTAAATTCATAGAAAAAATGATGTAATTTATTATAGCATAAACAGGTTACATCCAGCAAATTTAGAAACGAATCCAATGGAGTATGTAAATAGATCGCGACAGGTTTAGTTGCACACCGGCTGTCCTTGCGGAATGAAAGTATTCGCGAAATGAAACGTGACTTCTGCTTATTTGCAACTTATGCGAAAAGTCAATCGTTCGATCTATGACTTGACTTGACATTTTCTTCACTATTGATTTGCACGAATTGATTCTATGCTTTTGGAAACTAATTTCTACAATTGCATTTCGCAGATTGCACAACACAATATTGTTATCGAAAACGTATTCGAGAAAACGTTTACACGCGAAACTTTATGCTATCAGTTTTGTTGAATTAGTCAAATTAGATTTTTGCCTATCAAAAGTTATATGAAAATCATCAAACGTGCTGGATACATTATAAGTCTTCTGTTTTAACTTTTGTTTTCTTGTAATAAAGCGACATTATGATGCAGACTTAATATTTATCAAACAAGTGTAATTGTATTGAGACTAAAATTCGTCTGAAATTCTCATTTCGTTCAAAACTGCGATCGATAGGTTTCCAACGATAAACATCAACGTTAAACTAAGACATTGTCTGAGGGAAATTAAATGCCGCGTGTGTAAATAGCCCGCTATCAAACTCTCTATTGTTTTATTGTAAGTTAAGCAAGCGTAGTAATTCAGATAATGCACTAAGACGCATAGACGCGTTTACCAATTACATTCACGTTACAGCCCTACGCTTTCTAGTATATTATCCTACGAGACACCCTATTCAGAATTGATGAACTAATCATTATTATACAGTATTACTGAAGCTCGTTACATTTTCCGATTCTATATCAGCAGAATAATTGTTGCTGATTGAAAAGCTCTATCGAATTACAAAAGTTGCACAATCTTTTAGCAAAAATATCTACATGAAAAATTTTTGAACCGGTTCGAGTGATATGATGATTCATGTGAAAAAGTTGATAATTCGCTATGGGCAGCTTTCGAACTGAAGTAGTAACTTTGAAGATCATTAAGGTAATTATTGTTTTGTCGAATCAAAAACAGAGTCGAGTGCCCTGACGGGAATTCAATGAAAGGATGATTGATTTTCTCGAAAAACTATAACTATATAATGTAGAAGCGAGACGATTGCTTCACGTTGAAATTGTGCGAGAATAAGCATGGATTTTGACATTGCATAAATAACGACCGCTGTGCTTCGATTAGCATAATTCATTAATGCGATATATTCGATTTATCAAAGCCACGGAAAACGTGCTCTTCTGCTTTTCGCGAAAATAAACTGTCAGGTACGATTAATCAGGCACGCCGATTCAATTATTACTATTTTTATCGTGCATTACAAGATGTTTCTACTACGAGTCGACCAAGCTACTAGCTACCAAAAACTTTGCGAATAAATTAGCTTGTCTCCCAAATTCATAATTACGTTGCTTTTTCCAATCAGAACTGGCATGAACTTCTCGAACAACATTGAAAACACTTTTACGTCTCAAATTTTTTTTTGTTCGTGAAGAAACGTTTTTAAACAATATATTCCTACAAAAACAAGTGATTCGACAATGTGTTTATGTTGTTGTTTATTTATCAGCTGCGAAAAACTGGACAAACTTGTGATAATGCGCAATTTATGGCTGTGAATTATGTCCACATTACGCACGTTTATGCATATTTTTTTGCTGCCAGACAAACTCGTTTCGTATGTTTTTTAAAAGGCGAGAGTTTTCAGTTGGAAGATGAAACGTTTTGTAATGAGAAATGCGCTTTATTTTGGTCTTTGAAAAAAAAAAAAAATTTATAATGGTGATAATCATAAAAACCAGTTTTAATATTTGACGAAAACAAATTTACACAATGAGGAATAAAGAATATGTTTTTGAGGTTTTTCAGACAATCGATACGAAATTTCCTATCGAGATATGCATTTCTGCTGTCCATATAAACTTTAAAGTCTGCATAAGAAACCTTGTACGAAATCTGATCATATTCGGATCAGCAAAGGTTAAAATTTACATTCGACTTTCGCATGATTTATCGCAAATCCCGAATAGAACTTTATCAGTTTCTAATGCATAAATCAAAATGAAATCACTTTATCTGGATAAAAAGATGATCGGAAACTAAGTCTATTTCAAATCACCTTCATATCTACATTTTCCTCAGTCCGCGAGCTGTGTGAAACAATTGCGATTGTTTCAAAGTTAAGTCAATTTTTTTTTCTTCGAGTTTCAATCAGTTTCAATCATCAGTGTCAAATCAGTGAATCCCACTAAATTTGAATCGGTATTAAGATTAACGATGATTAAAATGTATTATGATTTATTCATAAAATGAAAGATACAATTCAATTATATATCAAACTCAACCCATAAAAGTTTAACTCGTTTAGTCTCATAAAATTATCTAACAACTACAATAATTGTCAATTTGCAATTGTAAAACTTTTTACCACTGATGATTTACACTGTCTGCTAACTTTGTTGTAATGAATTTGTAATTTAGAGAAAATTGTTAGTAAATTAAAACCAGCATCAATCATTTTTTTACGATTAAATTAATTGTAAAGGAACATACACAATTTGTAAATAAGCATCTCTTGTTATTGCTGAAATGAAACAATGTTTGTCGATCATTGTATCGAAGTCTTAAAATTGGTTGGAGCCGCCCCTTGAAAATCGTTGGAATTGAAGATAAGAGCCGACAAAGGCGTTGAAAATTCGTTAGCTCGATTACGAAATTGGACGAATAGTTCTGCAGACAGGAGAGTTATCTATATAAGATTAAAACTGTTGTATCAGTTTAGTTGAAGTTGTGTACTTGATGTAAGTAGTTGTAGGGCCCTTTTTCTGCGATATTAGAGAAGAGCTTTTCGCAAAGTTATCAAAAGTTAGGAACTAAAATGTTGGCGCACGTGCAGTGTTTCAGGTCGAGGCTGTCGACGACAGCGAAGAAAGCAGAACGACGTGAAACCCGGTCTCTGGAGAACCGGCAAAAATATGTGTATCTCGTGAAATCAGCGCCACGTGTTCATATAGCCTTTGAGCTGACACCAACATGGAGACCGAGGAACTCACACGACTCGTCGATGGCATCTACAAGGTATCTTTTACTCTTTTCACTTTGTTTCTCATCACGACTCAAATGAACGCGACGTGTCCGAACCAGACAAAATAATAACATTTTGTGCCGCGACAAAATAATAACCTATCCAAGTTTATTGATTCAATCAACTTTATGAACAATTAAAAATGACAGTGCCGGTCTTTTTATTGCAGCGAAATTGGCCACGGGAACCGTGATAAACTATCGAGTTTTATGAGCCGGTTCGGGGTCACAAAGAAAAGTTTGTTTTTGAAATTGACAAAAGTATTCATTGTATTTTTATTACGAAAAACGAGTACGAACAATGATTGCTTTTTATTTGATTTCATCTTATTAACAAAAGTTGCAGGAGTCAAATTTATAAGGTCAAATTAATAAGGAATTCAAATAAATAAAGAATTATAATAGTTTTGCAGTCGCGACGCAACGTCGAATTGATCGTGAAATAAATGAAGCATAAACGCCGGTTATAAAACATGACGCTGCGATGACACTCAAGAAATGCGATATTTTATTGTTGTTTTCCGAGCCATTTGAAGAGCCGATTGTGCGGAAATGTTTAATTATCGCTACATCGATCGAGCATTGCTTAAAAATATAGAGAAGAGCATTCCGTTGACTGCAACATGCTCGACGCAAATTCCGATTCTATCAATCAGAGTTGGCCGTTCGGTAACCAATTGATTTTTGACGTTGTTAGACGAAACATTTCAGCGGATTATTGTTTTCAACGCGGTTGATAGGATTTTGATTTGACGCAACGCCGGTGGAATTTTAATAATTCAATTAACTCTCTCCAAAATGACGTCGCCCAATACAAACTCGATAAAGACAAAGTTATTATATGTATCAGACGCTTTTTGTTTCACAATCAAACTTTTCGCGCTGTCGTCGGATTATCCACGAAAACCAAAATCAGAAGATTATTACAGGCACTTACTTGTCGATCGTGTAACAAGCGACATTCATAAGATGCCTTGCCAGTTCTTGTATCCGAAAGTTGCTACAAATAAGCCCTTTTTCATACACGCGTCATCCTTCCGGCATACATTACCAAACTATATACCGTAGCATTTTTTCCAACTCATCGAATTTCGCATTCCGCAGAATCGCGGCTATCCCTTATGAATATATACAGTAAAGTGGTTTTTGTTTTTCAATATAAAAAAATGCGACGTTTAAATAGTCAACATTTTCGGCGAGAAAGTTGTTCGGCATGCGAAGAGCGTGATTTATATCAGAGATGTGATTAAATAATGATTAGAGGTGGTGCTAAATAAGCGAAATTATACGCTGAGCGTACGTGTGCGTACGCTCATCGAATTAGTGTCGATCAAATTCATTCGATGATATAAAATAATTGATACAAATCGGACGTTACTCCGCAAAGTGCTTGTAATCACAGATGTTGCGCAATCCCAGATGAATAAGTGTCACGCTGAATATCAACCAGGAATCGGTTGTAATTGCGAACAAATAATCGGATTAACGAGTGCGCGCGAAGAAATTTATACCATGATTTGCCCTCGTTGACGATCGATAATTTTGCATTAAAACTCAAACGCGCGCCCGTGCAAATTTTTTTAAGTCGCGAGAACAATCGAACAAGTTGATAAATATATGGCTGTATTTCGAAATGAAAAAAAGTTTGTTGAAAAGTGACGGGAATTCGCGTTAAAAATGTTCAGTTTTTCGTAGTCACAGGATAAGGTATATACGAGTTTGAAACGACGAGGAGTTTAATATCGCGTAAGCCGAGCAATTTTGAACGAGTAACGTATTGTTTCAATTATTTAAAGCAAATTGCCTTGTGAATCGCGCTATATCGGCGAGAGCCGATAAGAGTTAAACGTAAAATGTAAAAAAAATCACGTAGTTGGAAAACCACGGCACAACCATGCACCTCTGGGGAGCGTTTTAAGCGCGTATTTCATAGCATCGGAATGAAACGTGGGAGTGGTAATCCGGGCTGATCCGTTAATTTCCGCGGTGTTTTGAAAGGGGGCGCTCGAATCGGAAGCCAATTAATAAGCTCCGTCCCCCCGTTACGCCGCTCGAATATTATATCCGGCCACCCTCGCGTCCGTTGAAAGGAGCTGATATAGAGTCTCGCATTCTGCGATTCGCGCGTCAGCATTTAAACTCGAATCCCGCCTGATAAAACAGCCCAGACTTCGTTATCGCATCTCGTCGGTGCGCATACGCACAAAGAAATAATCTATTACAATTGCTTTTACAATAAGCGAAACTTATATCAATGAATTATTCTAAACAGACAGAGAGAACCATAAAAATTTGCTAATGATGTTGTAAGAACAAGTTTTTGAACTTATATAGAAGATAGTAAACCAGCAGAACAATATAGCAGTTCGAAAAAATTGATACTTATAAAGTATACTCACACGGCAGAAAAAAATCAAATTTTCCAATAAATCATGACGTGTAACCTCGAAAAGCATAAACGTCATTTTTAAAAGTTATTTTCGTTAAGGAAAATTTGGTTCGTGAGTATATGTTTTATAATGATAAAAGACGTAGTTCTGTATTGCATCTTGTTGAACTGTATCTAATATTTTGATCTCTCTGACGATACTTTACTTTGCACTTGTCAACTCTTGTCGATTGCGTGGAATGTCGCAACTTGCCTCTAACAAGACAACTTTCAGGTATTTGATGATATGATACACCTGTGGCAAGAATATTCAAAGTAGAAACTATATATATATTATGGATGAATTTGAGAAATTACTAGAGAAATTGCATTAGTATAATAAGAGTCACTTTTTTTGTAATAAATTATATGTTAAAAATCATTTGATGTCTCAAGAAAAAATTATGAACCGTTAATGTCAGAGTTTAAAATTTGCATTAAACAATGTTACCGATAAAAATATACGGGTACTTTTGGATGAGGAATCGGGAGAAAAAGAATTCATTGGGACGTTGATGTATGTACATCATCTATCAGGTATACGCGTAAGGAATAAGCACATTCGAATCATTAAATCTTGCTGTTTCTTCTGCTGAAATATTGTATTCAAATGGTGCGCCTTGCTCAGTTCAGCTAAATTATATGCACGAGCCTGTTACTGGTACACCTTAACTGCTGCTGTTTGTTATAAAGAATAACTCGTGTCTTGGCATCTCGCGTTCAAGTTTCCACGAAATTTCGCGGAAAACGCTAGCATTAAAATTCGAATAACGTGGAGAACTTATTTCCTTATTTGATGGCGTGTACTAAAAAGAATATAATTCGACTGTGAAGAGCAAGCGGAGGCTGCTGTTTCATTTTCCGTTCCCATCGCGACTCATTCGAGGATAATTTTAAACAGCCCGAACCGACGTTGCGAATGAAACCTTTTATCATCGCAAGATGAAAAACCCTGATGACCAATCTCATCAAACAAAGCCAGAACAATACAACAGATATCTTGCCTAGCAAAATATGTATTATTCCCTTCTCTATATAGATAATTTCGTCTCGCATATAACTCGCATATAACATTCACTCTTATTCGTTCAAACGATTTTTTGGGACAATGATTTTTGCAATCATCATCTCCCCAGAATATTAATACCTCAAAAATTGTCGTGGCATTAACAAGATGTGTCAGATAAATTGGTGAAATTTTCAAATTATATTATTTTAAATTAGTATAAAAATGCTCTTGTTTCTTTTCATCCTTAAATATTATAATTATGAAATTTCAGCTATTGACGCAGGCAAATCAGAGTGGTACATGTTCGACGCACTCTTGATATTTTTCAATTGCAGTAAATTATACTCCTCTCGACTCAAAAAAGAAAAAACTGTGAAAATATATCGTGTTCAACATTTCGTCAAATATCTTTGCACGTCATAATGAGTGCGCGACTTCATTACTGCTAGTCGTCGTCTCGGTATCTCTGAGGAAGATCCATTTTTAATACTCCAACTCGGCAAGACAGTTTTAGTCGCGCGTCGTTACGTCGTCACCAGGGCACCCCGCAACGAATAAATTAATTTTTCCTGCGTTCCGTCTGGGCAAAGAAAAATGCATTATCATATTGTGATGATATGCAAGAGACAGTCACACTTCACACGCGAAAACTTTTCTGAGAGGGAAAGCCAAGAACATTTCATGCTAATTTAGCATACATTATTTATGCCAGTTTGATTCAATTGCAATCGACTCGAGGCGCACATAAAAATTAACATCCAAAATTCTCTTTCGCATTTTTGTAGACGATTGCGAGACGCACGTTTTTGCAAACAATAATGGCTTGACGATGATTGCAGCTCGCAAGAGAGAATCGATACGTGTTTATCATTTTATCGTATCAGGGCGTATTGTCCTGGCAGATATAATTCTGGCAGAGTATTATACACATGTACGACTCCGGAATAGAGCAACCTCAAGGATCCAATTAGACGCCGAATATATCTTGTCGCTTATATCAAATTTGGTGTATTGTCTTTGATCAACTCGCGTCCAAATCCGTTTAACTTGTTCGATAACTTGATTACAACGCTCGGACCTGGCAACTCAAGTGTCCACTTTTCCTCGTAAAATGGTTCTTTTATTTGAACGACAAGATTTGTAAAAACTATTTTATTCAAAAGTTATTTTCACGACTACAATTTTTTGCAAACATTCTATAGATTCGTTATAATAACCTTTTTTCAAAATGTTTATACCATCTTTTTCAACAACTTGAAAACTTTTTTCGCAAGAAAGACATTCTACACGGTCGTGAAGTGAAAATCTAACAAGTTGCAACAATTTCGTCAGTTCGAAATTCGATAATTTTTGTCAACTCACGACCATTCAAACTTTTTTGATAACGAAACTTCGACCGTTATATATATTTTTTCGAAGCTCCATTTCCGTTTGTATGGGTGTAAACTACTCCATTATTTATGGTACGGCTTCTCCTTAGAGTGAAACAATTTCTGTAAGGTGTATATCTTTATTTGCCCGACCGCGCGGCAGAATCCAAATTGAAGAACAATAAGCGTGTACGTTTGACGTCGTGTTGGTATTGCGAAAAAGACACTGGGCTCCTATCCAATCGCGAATATATTTCCCTTGGGAGATAGCGTTTTTAAGTTCATTTGCCTGTATGTAGTTTTTGAGCAAAAAATCGATGATTCACAGCCAAAAAGTACAGCATGAAAATATTGTATAATGCAATTTTGGGTTGGCAAACTTATGCTTTTTCTTTGCTAATCAAGCGGATGTCGAAGACAAATGGAGCATCTAGAGATGATGCATTATCCTATTAACCAATTGCTAGATAGCTCCAACTTAAGATGAAGAAAGTTTTCGAGTTGATGCATCAACTTTGGTGTTCCAAGTGAAGATTTCGTTAGTATAACATAATATATATATGTGTGTGTGTGTGTGTGTCCATTGAAATAAAAAAATGCAACTTAAACATTAGAAATAATGGACTATGCTTGAGATTGACCAAATTGCCGATAATTTGTTATTCATGGGAAAAGCAGTGTCTGAAAAAAGCCCGTAAGCCGAAGGCGAGGAGCAGAAAAAAGGAAGACTGATAAGGAGGTTGGTGGTGCAGGTCGGATAAAAGGATAAGTGTTGTCCAGTGTGCGAGCGATCGCGCAGTGCATTGAATGGGCAATAGCCTGGCGATGAATTCGCTCTCTTATTCAACCATTAGTGAATTCGAGACGGAAATTCGGCTGACGATTGAGCATACGTAGCAGGGCTTCATTTCTCATCCGGATCGGATGTTTTCCTAGTGCGCTATCCATCATGAATATTTATCAACCCTGACATCGCAATCTGATTGCCTCCGATATAGATATTCTCTTTGCCTTTCGACCGCGCGACTTGACACGTTTGTTGCGTTCATTTACTCAATTGATTTCATCCAATCGCCTTTATCACGCGCATTATCGTCTTTATCTATCCTCGCCACAAAACCAATTCGATTTATTTTTTTCAGTCCAAAAATTTGCTCCCCATTTTTGTCCTTTTCACTTTTCTCTCGTTTCGGAATTTTTCACGCCAAAAGCTTTGTACGAATTTGTTCGTATTCCAGTTTGACGATTCTAGCTGAGTTAAATTATTTGATCGAATTTAAATGTTTGTTTTTTCCCCTCTCGTTTTTTTCTTTCTCTGCGAAAAGAGAGAATTCGACTTGACATCCAACGTACATTTCCAAAGAAAATCAAATTGGCATTGAAAAGCAGCAGCCACCTTTGGAGAGAATGCGATGATGATTGATCGGGATTTCGGGCTGCATCGCGCGTATCTCGTTTCGTATCGAATTTGAGCGGCGACTTTAGCGACGCAATACAATTTAACTCGTCGTCACGACATATTTCACACTGCATCAGACCTTACGAGACCATAAAGCAAGCATTGCCCTCAAAATCCAATATAACACTTTTTCCTGTCATATATCCAAGGGCGTACGCTTTTGACTCGCTAATACGCATTTATTCTTTCAATGAATCTACTTCTAGATTCACGTTCAAATAACAAACATGCACGCCTATGATGTAACCATAAGTTGCAATCGCGGTTATAACTTCTTTACATCATCGATGCTCCATTGTTGGTTTGATAATAGCATGTCGTTAGCGCATTATGTAATTATAACTACCAATTGATCAAGTGTTATTTTATAACTAGAGGTCGCTTACCTAGCTCTCACAGAATTTATAGCAAATTCGAATTTTAACTCTCCTTTTCTCTCACGCTTTCTCTAACATTTCACATTTTTTTGTTTTCATGCCAAATAAAAAACATAATGATTTCTTAACGTTTTCGTTTTTTCAACTTCAACAGTTTTGTTACACTATTCAAATCGAATCTTATCCCGTCCGCAAAAAAAACAGCAAACTTCCTGAACCATTCATATTGAATTTCGATCTAATTTCAAAAGAAAGCGATTCTTTTATTTGTTTTGACATTTTAGTCAAGTTCATTTATGAAGTTTAATTTGATCGGATTCAACTGAATTGGACTTGAATATTTCAAATCGGAAGTGGTCAACTCGGTTGATGGAGACCCGCTGAGATAAAAATAAGACTTTCCTGGCGAATCGGACTATTTCGTATGTCGAAGGTTTTTTTGATTTAAAAGTTTTTGCTTGATGTAAAGACTCTTATTTTACGAAAAGAAAGTGGATTTACTCTGCGAATTTTTTAATGAAAAATGGAAGCCAATTGCCGCGAGAGGTTTTATTTTGAGCAGTGAGGTTGAATTTGCGTGTTTTTTGCGTGTCAAAAAGATGTTTTTCTGTTTCGCATGCACTCGTTCGAGCTTTGTTATTTGGTCGCGTTTGAGCCGGATTGTCATGCTAAGTGCGCATGTTTTGAAATAACTTTTGCTTCCGCGCGCGCTGTATCCATCGCCCGCTGCCGGTGATTGGAGAGATCTCGCAATTGCTCAATGAACCGGCGCCGCGCGCTACAAATAATATTGCACGAGCGATTGATCACGTACTTCATCGCGATTTTACATTTTCCCGGTGCAATTTTTTTCTAATTTCATAAATTTTTTTTTCAACCGTTGTGCCACTCGCAGATCATACTTTCTTTTGCAATCGCGAAAAAATGTGCGAGAAATCGATTGATAATACACATTCGAGATCACTTTTGTACGCGCGGCCTTTTACGCTTAATTTGCGGCGTAGATCTTCTGCCGAGCGAAAGCAACTTTCCCGTCGCGAACTTGCAGTGTTCGCGGCACTCTGTGCGGTCGATGACAATCGGGTCGCGCGCACATCATTTGCTTATTTTCCGCGCAATGCAAAATGAACGCGCTACAGTCATCTCGCATTCATTTATCCAAGACATCAGCTGACATCGTGCCCAATCGCGAGTTCCCCTGTTACTTACCAACAATCGGGCACTAGGATTGTCTTTCGAAATCCCAATTATTTTTGCCTTTTTCGAAACATTCCATCCTCTTAGGCAAGACAACGAGGCAAAAAAACATTAATTAACGCGCAATTAATTTTGTAATAAGAAACAACGCGACTCCGACGAGGAAAGTATAATAAACACGACGACAAACTGTGAGCTCTAATTATGAAACGTAATCCGTTTACTATATGCAGATTTGATATCAAAGTGTTACTTTCTTGCGTGTAAATGTACGCCTGATGGATAATTATATTGTCAATTCGTTAGGCGCTGGACTTACAAAAAATGTGACATGATGTTTTGCAGATCAAATGAAACAGAATCGGAAAAGAGCGAAACAAATAATACACGGCAAAATTATATATACACGCAAATAAATGTTTGTTAAAAATGGCTGAAAAGTTTTTAATTAAAATTCCCTTCAAAATCTTTAATTAAGTCATTAACGTCTTAATCAGTTTAATGAGTTTTGTGAATGGCTCCTGAACTAAAATAAAAAGAGGGTCTTAATTCGAGACACTTGCTTTTACACTGTATATGATATGTTTTAATAATGCTTAGGATACATAAAAGGCACGTGTGAAAGTGAACGAAACAAAATTGCAGTTTGTTTTTTGCCGGCTACTGATGTGCATAATCGTGTTCATAAACTGTATCGTAGGCGTGAATGGATGGCGCTGATATGCGATAGCGTAAGGCACGCAACGTAATGAAGGATTATACATAGTACGTTCGAACAATGCGAGAATTTTGCTTTTTACCACGCCCCTCTGTCATTGTACAACGATAACATGAACAGAAAAGACAGATGCGAACAATCGTTCTCAATATCTTCTGCGCTGAGCATTCAGCGCTCCGCAAAACCATTGGCGATTATATAATTTAGCGAGATTGTTCGAATCAAGAGATAGTGACCTCTGCTGCAAATCAGATGTCGAACGATATAGGAAGCGAATCTTTTGAAATGTCATTCAATTTATTGATCTCATTTTATTTACGTTCCTCGAACTTGTTATAATTAAAAATTGGACGATATTTTTATTGAATAATTTTTTATTAAAAATAAACTCGGACTTGAAAGTTGTAATATCAAATTGAAAAAGTTCTTTTCTTCTTGAAATCGGATGAAATTAAATTTGTCTTAGTCAGCCTAAAAAGTTGCAGAACCTTATCATATTAATAGACTTTAACAGCTTTGCGTTTCTCTTTTGCAATTTATTCCAATATAAATGTCAACGTGTTCTTGTCTGAGACTGTATATCAGTTTATCGTAAACTGATACGCTTTCTCCGAAAGTACAATAATTGCTCATCTTCTGCACTCAATCAAATAAACCAAATACCAAACATTTTCTAGCGCCGTTATATATATATTATACTTGCAAAGTACACTGTTCTGTTATTCACAGCTGACAAAAAATGGCAAAATTAATGTCTCAATGAACAAACAAATGAGCCAAGACTAAAACGAATCGCCGACTGTAAAAAAAAGCTATTAATTTAAAACAGAACAAGCTGTAATTAAGTGATATAATAATTACTAAGGAAGAAAAGTGTTAAGTTAGAACGAGGAAGTCGAGAGTGTAATTTCGCATGCCAATTTTTCATATTGCGTGCACACAATGAAAGCGAAAATCATACAAAATACATTTTGAATTATGTAAAGTGCTGTATACTGATTTTCTAAAATTCAATTCTATTTGCAGAGTAATAAATAAAAAAGTGAATGAAACAGATTTCATTATGAAACATATGTTTTCATTCAGTTTTTCTCCTTTCAGTCATTAGTTTATTTAAAAAAATCAATGAACACTTAAAATTCTGATATAGCTTACGTACCATTCGTAACTATATGGATCAATTAAAATTTGATTTGTTATCAAATTTTCATTTTGAATTTCGTTATTATTGCTTTTCCAAGAAATTTTGTTAATTGCCTGATTTTACATTAGACCTTACAGAGATGTTTCAGAAAATTTGTAAAAATCATTTTCCAAACTAATTTTGTTCAAATTCGTGTGATGCACTTCTACATTTTTGCGATTGAGTTTTGAAAAGTTGATGAATGTTGTCGACAGAAAAATAAAAGAGTGAGATCAATTTGTGATTGAGAAAAAAATGACGTGTAAAATGGAAAAGAAATAATTAGTGTGTAGGCAGACGTCACGTGGCGGGTTTTAAGGGTAACGGTACATTCGGCGAGGTCAATCACACGATATGTATTCTCTCGCGTGGAATCCGTACTCAACATTGGACCTGCGTCTTCGGCATCGTTTATATTGGCCGAAGTGGGACATTTCGGCGTCCTCCAGTCCCGTTCGAGTCGACATCGAGTTTAAAGAGAGTTTCCTTGGGTCTGGTCGAACGGGTCGAACCAACGATGATAGCAACTGCCGAGTTGGGAAAATTTTGCCGCGCTTGTTCTACTCGATTTTCAACAAGTTCCGCCTGCCATTAATTGTCCGCTGGGCGAGCCGCGCCGATGGACATTTTCCGTTGCGACATAACTCACTCGAATATTGACCTTGTTTTGTGATATTTTTTTTTCGGTCGCACACGCGAGATTTATACGCCAGTCACAAATTTTCAACCGCAATTGTGTGACTGACGTTTTCGTTCTAATGTACACGCTGGCGGATTGTCTATTACTAAACTTCATCAATCGTTTTTTCGAAAACAAAAACAAAACAAAAATGAAAGGAAGTAAGCTCGAAATATTTGAAGCGTATTTATTTAATTGTTAATTATTGACTGAGAAATTCATCGGGGAATGATTGCAATTTTGTAAAACCCATTATTTTATCAGAGTTCAACGAACCGCATGGTCTCGATTATATAAATGCAAGAAGGAGCGAATTGTTATTACAATTTGATTGATGCAGCAGCATGAAAAGACCCGTTACAGTAATCAACGCCAACTGGGCAGGTATAAAAGCAACAAAAACAGACATAAGTGTTCGCCCAAAAGTACAAGCAGGTCGGGCCTTTAAGTAGTCGCTTATTTTAACGGTAAAGAGGGAGCTCCTAGTTGACCCAATTTGAAACCTGTATAGGATTGTTCACCTGCGACCATAAACAATTTGTGACGCGCTTTTCATCATGAAAATCGGTGGCCCTTGGAGCTTTCCTTTTCTCGAAATTTAAATCGGACCTGAATATATCAGACAGATTTGAATGATGCAATTAACTTGCTGAGGAAGTAAGTAAAAGGATTAGTTTTTACACGGCGTAATCAAGATGATAGAGGCGTGCTTTTACACAGGCATTTTGCATGTCTAACGATGGAAGTAGGAATCGAGTTTAAGCCGTGGAATTTATAAGAATTAGCGCGGGCAAAAAAATGTTCGCGCCACGTTTTATCATGACCGCGCGCGAGCGAGATTAAGTATAAATTCTCGCATTGTTATTAATATAATTACTCGATGCAAGTCGCAATTATTCATGCTGACGTGAAAAATCATCAACTGTGTCACCATTTGTTTACGCCCACACGGATGTCCCGAAATGTTTTTAAAACCCTGATTTGTATTTGAAATTCCGTGCGAACGCACTGAGGGGACAAAAAGTTTAATCATAGCTCACGCAATTAAACTGCGACTTAACGAATGATGTTGAGTACAACTAACGGAGCCAAACCTTTTTATACTCCGTTAAATTTTTTCTGCTTCATAATTTCATTCCATTAAAAAAATACATTCGAATTTATACGTAAGTTGAGATAACATTGAGAAATTGGAATAGTATGGTATCCAGGATCTCACACTGAAATACCATCTTCTCAAGTAGCTTACAAATAAAAAAAACATCGAAAAAACTTGTAGAAAATAAGAATCGGAATTTCATTTGAATAAAAGATTGGAAACATTGACTGTTTTTTGTCGCAACTAATAAACTTGAGAATTAAATGCATCATTAACGTTTTTAAAATTGCGATGACGCAAGAAAATGAAACGGTATTTTGAACGAAAATTGTTATCAGATTTTATCTCGAAGTGAAGATGACCTCCTTCCCTTTTCTTATTCCAAGTCTTCATTTACGTATTACAGTCACTAAACAAGGCCAGGTTGTTAATTATTATATCTAATTTTAAATGCTATATAGTCTCGCGATGGGATGAAAATGAATGTCGATGCATGGCGCAGTGAAATACTTTCATCGCACGGAATGTCTCCGGGAAAACGATAAGCAAAATGAGAATGAGGTGTAGAAGAGAGAGTTTGACATTTGGAATAATGACCGAGACGGCTCGCGGCGTTGACGATGATTCGAGACAATAATAAGCATGATTATTTTACTTCGCTATTCGACTAATGCAGTTTTGATTTGAAATTCCACTGAATATCAAGGCGAACTCAATTTCGAATTAAAAAGCGTCACAAAAATGCGTTTTAGCAGAATTAAAGAATAAGTTATTAATTTTCATGACAAAGTAAAATTCACATTATTTTCTTAATTTTCATATTTTTCTGTGTTGATAAAAAAAGCTTTCTGAATTCTGACGTAATCGTTTTCAAGTATATGTTTTATCGTGTGCATAAAAGTTTGAGGGTTCGTTGAAAATGCTCCCAGTTGGGATTTCATTCGGATTTCATTCATGGGAAATAATTTTATGACCTTGCTCTCGGTGCCTCGCCCTGATAGCGGCCACTGTACTTTACGCCGGCTACACGTGCATAAACACAAAATTCATGCAGCGCATTTGTACCGTTACTCGACATTCATTGGCATCATCCCCGCTTGTGTGATATATATATATATCTATATGCAGATATATATATATATCTGCATCACAGCTTTTCGCTGCACGCGACCCAAAGATTGACTGCAGCATTTTTGCACTCTTTTTCTTTGTTCTCTTTCCGTCTTCGCCTTCTTATTTCTCTTACCACGTCCTTTCAATATGATAATTATTGCTGATCATCAGTTATAACGGTTCTGACGACTTTTTTCTCGCGCATTTCAATGGCCAATTGAAATTCAATTCTTCGCCAGGACTTTCGAATGAACTATCATTTTCCACTTTTAAGATTCATAATTTGTTTAAAATTCTCATTATCAAAAATTAATACAATTATTAACGAAAAATCGTTATCATATAATTCCTTATGGGGCGAACGTACAGCGTTTTAGCCATGACCACTGGTTAAATTATTAGATGTGAGATAATTTCTTGTTTGTCTCAGTCTGGCAAACAGTATGACCGATTATTGATCTCGGTCTATCGACCTGTGTCGAGAAATGAAAAAAATGTTCATATATTCGAATCTCTGTATGTTTTGTGACTGGACAAATAGCGCTCGACGCTCTTATAAATATTCATCCGAGATAAACACACAAATTTAACAGCGCGTCCGGTGCGATCGATTTGCAGCCGTGCGGATAGCGTAACACGCGAATTTCTGAAACTTCTCAAGTTTCGAATTTTGTTTGGACGTTTTAAATGCAAAAGTTTCGGTTGGACATTTTTTTGTCGCGCGAGAACATGTTACGGAAGCAGTTTGAGCTGAAGAGAAACAGCGACGTTTGACGTCGCACAAATTGAAAGCACAAAAAGTTTTTCGGTTGAAAAAATTCGATGATAATAATTGACGCGGATTCCGTGGTCTCGTTTGTGGTCGACGAGCATTGCATAACGTCAGCACAAAATCGAACCGCGCCAGCTCTCGAATACTCCGCCGATGCTATAAAGAAACAACCAAGATTACATGTTGCACAATTTTTCTAATATACAACAAAACATCAACGTTTTTATGCGTGGAAGTCCATTTGATACTTTTACCGTTAATGTTTTCTTGGAGAAAATGACATTGCAGTCCACTTTTACGTTGCTTTGCTATATACAAACAAACGTGAAAGAAAACTCGATCGGCAAGATCCTTTGGAGGAAATTGGAACGACTAGGCGTCAGCAATTGGGTCGACCAATTTCGAGTACGAACGTTCAGTTATGCGAGATATGTTTATTAAGTGATATTCGCGCCGTGGACAAAAAACACCGGTTTTCGATAAATAATCGAACAGCTCTAAACTAGTTGGTAAGAATCTAGTCTACAGATCGAACGAGCCCTCAAGTGCAATGTCAGGATTTTATTTTCCTTTCAGCGCGGATGCTGATTTTAATGAGGCATTTTTTTTGTCCTCTCAATGCATTTGACTTGATTGCAAATTCGCCATGTGAAGGAGGCTTGATTCGATTTTATATTTCTCGTGTGCAGTTTTCAAATTTGTATTCAGCCGATGCAGTAAAGGATTTCTCTTAAATAAAAGAATATAAAGCTGCAGTATTTTCTGCATCGTCAACATCATTGAAAGACCATTGTGTTCGGTATTTTAGATAACCAGTGCCAAATTTCACAGTCAAGCAAAAACAGACAAGTTTGTATACCCTTGTCCTGTTGGCAATTCGAATCGTCATAAAAGTGCATCATATATATATGGAGACATAGTTAAATTCGTTTAAAACGAAAAACATTTGAACTTGATCTTGACTTAGTCCACTTTCATGACTAGTCCTTGACCTGGATATTTGTAAACTCCTATCTAGCGTTGAAATTCGTGTACAAATGCAAAACAGTGTATGACAAATTAATATGACGCCGTTCAAAAAGGCGTACGTATTCAAATGCAATTACACATAATGGAACACGGCAGAGATAAGTAGATACAAAATGCACTCACAAGCCTGAACTATTCAGGATGCTAACCTGATTCACGCAGGAATTTGTATTTACGTAAGTGAAAATGAGTGTTTACAAATGACTCGAGAATTCCGGCTTCTCTTTTGTCACAGAATCAATCGCGGCTTTGAGGCTGAATAAACATTAGAAATTAAATATCCAATCGAAGAAATCTCTTCTTTCTATTTGATTTCACCAAACATCTCAGAATTTGTTTCATCTTGTTTCATTCTGTGACGATGTATAGCGGTTGATTTTCGCAATATCCGCCTAGTTATTAGATAGGCATACTTTTTGTTTTTGATATTAGCCTAGCGAAACTAGTTTAAACAAACAGGTCGACCTAGAGAAAGCAATCAGCAACCATTTTTCATTCCTCGTCGCGCTACTTGCAAACGGTCACTTTTTTTTATATCTGATAGAGCGTGAAACAAAAATGATGGAAATGGTGTAAACGTAGTTTTGTTGGACCGAAAATCTTTTATTAAAAAAACTCAAAAATACAAAGAATAAAAAACCCGACGCGTTACAACTAAGTGTCGATAAAAATCGACACTGCTCAAAAGCTGACTGGATCCTGGGACGTTCTCAAACAAAGTGAACGAGTGCCTGGTTCAATAAGCTTGGGTCCAAAATGGGGCCTCATCAGCCATTAACGCCACCTAACGGCCTTGAAGCTGGAACGCGCGGAAATTCGATCGTTGTGGACGCGCGGCAATTTCTAATAAAAAAGATTGTTGCCTCGAATTCGGGCAACTTGATCTTTGAACTCCGCCCTTTAATCCGCGATCCCAACTCCCAGTTGTCATTTGTCTGAAGCGACAGGCGCAATTATTCAAAACATCTGCGAAGACAATAAGGACGTTCGATTATCGTAGCCCAGTTTGAATCGAGTTTGTTAGATTATATTTATCGATGATATATAAGCTCGGGAAACTCGCGAATGCGCTGGCTTGGAATCGCGGTTGGCTCCCTTGGTGATATAGCTTGCGTTGCCGCAGGCTTGAGGTTTGTCACAGCAAACTGCAGCTGGCTGCGTCGAACTTGTCAGCGTTAGCCCTGGCTGTTCCTTCTCAATGAAAGCAAACTATGTACATCAGTGCGGTCGGCTATTGAACATATAGCAAGATGAGTAAATTAAAGTCACTGCGCTCGAATCTCAACTTCGAACTTACGTTTCGGGCTTTCACCCACACATTAACTCAATCCCCTTATATTTATCTTTGCTCCGACGATCCATTTCTTATCAATTAGGACCAAATTTACACAAACTTGCAAACGTATATAGTTTTGAACAAAATCTAACAGAATATAAAAGACGTCATAAAAAAACGTTCATACGTCAATATGTTTACGTTATCTGCTCTTTGAAATAAAATATTTTTTGGTTCAATAAAAATGATGTAAAATAATGCGAGAATTCTTGGTGTCGGGTATGATAAACCGATAGATGATGGAATCGCATTATGCAAAATGAATGGTAATGAAAATCGTACAGGTGACTTGCTTAAGCTTAAACACAAATGCGGCAGGAATTTCGTAATAATTTGTCAAGTGGAAGACATCGACTGACTCTGGGCGTTTTTGCTTTGACGGTGTCCCTTTGACACCAGTCTAAAGACATAGTTTGCCAAGCCTTTGTTTGCCACTTGCGTTACATTACAATCTCTCGATATCTTCTCAAGTCGAACACTTCTCAAGTCGTACACGGGATCGCTTGCACGTCTCGGATGATTTTTTCTACATTTGTAATATGAGAACATATAGTCAACGGAATCTATGGTATCGGATGCGCCAAATTGGCTTTTGATGTTTTCGATGTCGATTCACTTTGCTTTTTGTCTTAAAAGCTATAGAAAAACAAATTTGATAAGAAAAAACAAAACAAAACGAAATTGGTATTGAGAAAATGTTATACTGTTGGGTATGTAAAATAGCATTTTTGAAAGCGGGCGGTTAGATTATAAATGTATTGTTTTGTCTTGGACATCTTTTGTTCTTCGGGCTGCACCTTTGGCATTCGTACATTTTCATTCGAACGAGAAACTTTCAATATTTTTCAAAGACCGTAGAGACAACATCGTATGAAAGGCTCTTGAAAGTGTAATTTGAAGAAAAACTCGTTACAAGTTTCGTTACAAACTCTTGCTGGAATAGCGGAGCCAATTTAATGAACAAACTTGCGATGCGTTTTCTTTTGATATTGTTAAGTGAATTCATCCTGAGGTCGATTTGACTCTTAGCATTCACGCATTATAGTACTAATCTTTATAGCATTCGTCTAACTCATTTATCATAACTTTTTTGTATTTGTAAATTTTTTTTGCGTGCTCTTTTCAATGACAAAATATCTTAATGCGGGAAGAATCAATTCCTCATGCTATAAGCGTTGGAATTTTACAACGAATATATGAGCAATTCGAAGATTTTAATCGTGCTTCATAACGGTTAACAAAAACCGCCGGGAAAATATTAATCTTGGCGTATCGGAGATTGAAAACACGCTCCGTGGAATGCCATAACTGTGCGGCTGGAATACAGTACGCATCAGCTGGGTCAAGCGAAAGTAATTATTATTATGTGGAAAGTTGTTTTGTAATCAAATTATGCTCTGTTAAACCATTTCGCGTTCAATAGCGCAACATAAATTAAATAAAAGGGTGAAAGAGTGAAATGATATACGTCAACAAATTTTGAAAAATTCTCTATTTGCGCTTCATTGGCGTTATATTACAATTTTAGTATAAAAAATTTTTAAGTGCATGCATCTTCGCTAAGTGCGCAATTTCGACTGTTCTATCGTGCTTAATTGGTCGTAAAACTTACAAGATTTAAATTTAAGACGAAAGTTAATCGAACAATTTCCAGACATTTGCACGGATTTACCGAAAGTAGTTTAGGCAAAATCCTCGTTCATGCTTGAGTACCAGAGCATCATCCTGTTGTTGAGAGCAATTTATCTAACAAACAATCGATATCACCTTTTTCAACATTGTCTCTATGCCATTTACAAAATTGCATGCAAAATTTTCATTATTATATTTTACTCACATCGCGTTGACATCTGTCCGCACCATGTCCTCTCGGTTATGAATAAAACCATACGACATTTATTTATATATTTTTTTTTCTCAAATTCCATTTTTATACAAGAAGTGATAAAAGTAGCTCAATTGATGTTTAATCGCACTTATACTTATAAACGTATTCATGCGATGATGATACAGCAAATTAAAAAAAATGTAAATTCAAATCAAAAGTGTATTTAATGATCAGCTTGTTAGCTCAAGGCGAATAAAAATGAATCGATGAAATAAATTATCTTTTAGCGTCGAGGATTAATTTGAATTTTCTGATTTCACCGTTATCTCAATTACCCATCGAGGAATCTCAGTCGCGAAAAAATGTGCATCTCCTCTAATAGCATGAGTTACCTTAAAAGTATATGGTTTTGTACACGCGTAACATATGGCCGTCAATACATTAAGTTGTGAGACATTTGGTATTGGTTCTTTGGAATTTAGCCCTCAGCGGTATCTAATTAATCTAAGCGTCTGAATGCGATTGGAACGCTGCCGTTTGTTCAAGTCCAGCCAATACAAGGACCGGTGTTTGTGATAATGATCTGCACTGGAAACGGTTGTAATGCGAGTCGCGAGCACACTGTAGCTGTAATAAAATATAAAACAAATACAAAAATGAACGCATTATATACGAAAAATTGGAGTATTCACCGAAGGTCGCGCATTTCTTCACATTGAACCGCAAATAAGTAACACTGATGTATATACTTTCTGCTTTCAGAATATCCTGGACAAGTTCAACCCTGGTGCCAGGCAATTGATCAATGCCGGAAAGGCGTACTTGAAAGCGCTCCACGGTAAGCTTTTAATTGCTGAACCTCAGTTTTTTATATTCACAGCAAATGTAGTTTTTCTTATTTTCGATGGATTATTATACAACTCGCGGCGCGTTAGCAGCGTCTTTGGCGCGCTAAGTGCAGTTGCAAACGAGCGTATTAACGAAGCGAAGAGCATTCAATTAACATTTGAATGCTTATTTTTGCGCGGATTCGAGCAAATTAACATTATCATTTTGTTCAGAAAAGATTTAACCTTTTTTTGCATCCGAATGCAACGATTCAGTTAAATTGCATTAATAGGGACAATATTGTATATATTGTAAAATATCAGGGCACATGATTCGCAGATTACATCGCGCTCAAAACAGGACTACCTTTTGAAATGAACTATTATGACCATATCAGTGAAAGATTTTTTTCTACCAGATTTTCATCAGGGAGTTATAAATATGTTCTTCGCGTGACGGTCTAATTAAGCGAATGAAGTTTTTAATTGGTTTCCCAATTGGCAAGATTGGTTTATGATGAGAGCTAGTTATTGCATCGCGCCAACAATTATGTCGTTGAAGGTTTTATAGCCGTTGATAAATTATTCGAATATTTTGTTGTGTATCGCTGTTGAAAACAGATTAACAGTAATTGGAATGTCGTCGCATTGGACATAAATTCCTTCCGACGTAAACAAATTACACATCTAATACCTTTTTTTGTTATATATAAAATCAAAGGAATTATAATTGCCATAGCTTTCATTATTCTTTGTGCTGTCTATTGATTCGAGTTTTACGAGATATTGTTTTATGAGACTATAAAAGTAGTAATATAGATATGTACATAATAATATATCGCTAGAATAATTTAGATTTAGATTTCTTTTACGCTGCTCCTCTACAGGAGCGTAACAATCACTTATTGTATAGATCAATTTGTCCAAACTGTTTCATATCACAAACTGTTGTTTATACTGCTAAATCGAAAGTTATAAAAGTCTGAAAAATAATTTTGCAATAAAAATTTTCATTTATAAATTTCGTTTACGATCAGGCTAATGGCTGAATGTTTCGTTTCTTTGAAATTTATTTTTATTTCTTTGGGATTGAAGATACGGCGGTTAAGTTTAATAGCGTCGGTACAAACGTTACAATCTAAGAGCGGGGACATTAAATTGTAGCCGTCTAGGATACAGGTTGCAGAGAACCTGTAAAAGTCGAAACGTAAGCGGCGAGTTTAAATCTGGCCGGGTCATGGGGGCGCGCACACGTAGCCCACTGAAATCATGTGTTCTAACAAACGGCAAGGCGATGTGTTGCCGGTGTATATAGGTGACACGTAGATACTATTTATGGCGTTATCCTGTCTGGCATCGGTGCTAATATCGACGCACGTACACCTATACAAGCTTGCAGCCGACAGAAACACATATATATTTGTGTTCGCTGGTAGTATACAGATTTACGAGCACTACGAGGCGCGCTCAGGTATCGAAACGCGAGACAGCTGCCGCGAGTAATACTAGAACCGGCGAGTAATACAGTTTGCATGCTTGTTCCGCTCTTTATCTTTTAATGCTCCAAGTGATGAAGCAGCCATCGTCCATCCGTCGCTGCTTTTCTGCCAATGCTCTTTGGAAAAACACGAGCTAATAATCGTCAGACGTTATAAACGCATCAATTATGCAAACTGCGACTCAAGATTATGTCAGACTGCGCGTTACATAAATATCACACACATTGTTATTGCCCTCTCTTTTGAAAATTTTTTCAAATATACTACTTCAAGAGACCGCACAATTTTCCACCTTTTTACGGCGGCCTGATTGGTGGTACGTACCGTTCTGACTCTGCGCAAGACACATTTTAATTTCAACCAAACCCATCAGTTTCACACAAGCTATAATCCATGACAAATTGCATCAACTACAGTTAGCCTTTGAGGTTCTGCTAAGTTGAGGAAACTACTTTTTTGCGTTATCGTTTTGCGATATCGTATTTATAGTTCATATGGATTTTAATTTTCAATATAGTTCGATAGTTTCAATGGTTAGGCTATGCAAAATTTCAAACTAAAATTCAAACAATGACTGTAAACTTATAGGCAAACTGATTGCATTACCATTCAATTAATTGCTATATATGTTGTAATTTGTAAAAATTAAAAAATGTGTGCATTGAAAAAGCCACATGTGTAAATACCAGAGATGAAAGTTGTGAACTTCTTGTATAATTTATCATCAGATGCTTGTATTGCACAATTATTCAAACCGCTCATTAATTTTAGAATATGCTGTAAAGTAAAACGTGAATTTAGATTAAAAGTACTTGTCAAAAAGGTGTTACTAATTTACAAGATATGATTAGTAATGTATTAAAAATTAATGTTGAAAAATTTAAATGTTCGATGATCAATAATCTATAATAATCGATGATCCAATGATCAATAATCTAATAATCGATGATCCAATGATCAATGATTGCGCAATTCATCGATCCAACTGTCAAGTGATCCAATGATCCAGTAATTCAATTGTCTAAATAAGCGTTAATCACATTTGATCATTTTGGATCAGAGTGAATCATAATACTGTAACTGTAACTGTGGATGATTAGTTTATTGTATCATCGAAGTGGTCACACTCCCAGTTAAAATTTTACTGACAGTTTAAACTGTCAAAATCGCTTGAATCACTAGCTGAAGGCATTTTCAAATTATACCCGCAAAAAATTAAACAGATAATCAAAAAGTAAGTGTGAGTTAAAAAGAGTTTATTTAGTGCAGGTACGCGCGCTTTGAAAAGTGATGGATGAAAATTCTGAAGGCCGCGCGGTACGTCTTGTAGCACAAAAGAGCAAATTGCGTGTTATTGGGTCGTTGGTTAGATTACGTGTCACTTTTGACGCGATTGATGCCGCGCTGGCTGTTTAATGAATTGCATTCATCGATTTCTCGTATCTGAATTGAAGAAGGGCCAAGCGCGTAAAGTAAAGAAAGTAATTATTCCGATGAAACGCCGGGCGTAAGCTCTTTTTTCGGAGGCTCTAACGAACTATTATTTTTCGCCCGTCGAACTTATCCCTTGCGATATCGGGGCGGAGATTAATAATCCGCGCGCAAACATCGCGCGTCTCGGCCAAAATTTTAATCCCGCCGCCTCACGACAAATTTCAAGTTTTATCTCTTTACCGGGCCGTTTATCATACGCGCTCACTGACAAAAGATTTCGATACTTTTGATGTATTATTCAGCAGATAACTGACAGTGAAATACGCTTTGACTTGATACATATCCTTTGAATTATCGTTTTGGCTTTGTCTACTGGCTTTCCGATTGTTCAAATTAGTTCGCCTCTTCTCTCTTTGCCTGTTCATCTGAATGGCTCCTTTTTCGTTAGAAGTGCCCGATTCAATTGAGTCAGAATGGCGAAAACTTATTTTCCGCGACTGAGCTTGATTTAAGTCGCACACAGCGCACCGCGTATCAGATAAAAATCCTACGTATACATCCATAAGAGACGAGCTATCTCGCCCGGATCTGTTTCGGCTTTAAGGAAAATGTACGGCAAATGTCGCCAGCGATTTCTTCCTCCCTCTCTCTCTCTCTCTCTCTCTGTTAGTTCAGGCACAATAATTTTTACTTGTTCGCGCACGACGCCCCGAGGCAATCTTGTTCGCTGACAGCGTATTCTATTCACTGCGAGATGCGCGTATATAAATTATCATAAATAATAAGTGCAATAGCTAGCAACTTCTCGAACGGAATCTTAAGCGTCTCCGCTCGCTCTGTTTCGAAATATTTTCGGAGCATGTGTGCCAAGGATTTATACATATTTTTTCAACATTTCAAAAATGTCATTCTCCCTCGTTCATTTTTTGCAAATATGGTTTCAAATAATAAGTTTTCCTATTTCACCACTCGAGATACAATTTTTTGATTCGTTTATGGCATTTTTATTATTTGCAAAAACTATTTTTTAAACAACTTAGATTTTGGACTTGGATTTGCATGTTTATAATTGAAAATGTGAAGTTAGTCGAAGGAATGTGCCATAAGAAGTTAAATAAAGAGTTTGTTTCAGAGCAGAAATTCGTAATTGGAATTTTTGCACGATGAATGAAAAGTAGCATGCGGCTCGCGTGACATACACGTCGTTTGACATTTATAGGTTAGTGGCAGAAAATATCCGATAAATAATCAATCATTCAACAGCAAAGGATATTGTTTACGGATTCAGTACGCTCCTCTTTTATTGCATAACTGTTTAATACGCTTGGCCGTTGTGCAACCACTTTCGGTTCATTCGCTTGTTGGTCCGAGATATGTATATTGACGGTTCAATTAAGATTTTTGATTTCGCAAGCTCAATCTTAACGGTAGTAACGAAATCGAGGTCTAATGGGAATTCAAGTTAATTAAAGTGCACAAAAACGGTTCAACTGATTTCTTCGGGACGATTAGAAAAAAAAGCATTTATTTAATTTATAGTTACCTACCATTTATTTATGTACCTTGACGCGACTTATATACTCTCCATCAACTATGCGTAATTGGCTTGCTTCTACAATACATAAAAATCCAATTTCTGCAGCGCAACGCCACGACAAATGAACTATACGAAAACTCCAAGTCGGACACACAGTACACACCGTAGGCCATAAAGAAACTGTTGTCAGTGTCGCTGTAAACTGTGCAACCAAAAAGCAGCTTTCTGTTCTCTAACAATCGAGCGTTACAAACAACAGTTAACAAAAAAATAAAAAACAAACAAACAAACAAACAAACAAACAATTGCAGAGGTGTCGCAGAGGTGAATTCGCTTTGGTACTTTTCTATTTTTCCAAACTCAACTGAATCAAAAAGTGTAATAAGCAGCCAAGTATGTTTTGAAGAGTTTGCAAATATGTTGTTCAAACCTATGTTTGATTTGGTTGACAGTGACAAGGTTGAAAGTGTACGAGGCCAATAGGAAAGGAAATTTGAATTTCGCGTGAAAAGGCGAATGCTGGCGTCATCATATTCGGCAGACGTCTTGATCCCACTTCGTCTTGGCGCGCGGACACTAACGAGCTTGTAACTCGAACTTGCTCGGCTACCCCCGGGGAAATTTATTCGCCGGTTGACAAATGTGCGCGGGTGTATGCAGTTTGCGGTTCAGCTGACTATACACGTCGAGTGTTTGTTTCGCTACAGCGAGGTGTCAGAGGCAGACTTGAGCGTGTGCCGCACAACACTCAAACTATAATTACGCCATGAGTTTTGCTAAAATGTTACGCAATTTCCTGACATACCGCCCTTTAGCGTATGACACACGTGCGTCTGATCAAATTTGAATGTTAACGATATATGTTAAATAATCCACTTGATAGCCAAAACCGTTTGCTCTGAATTGATCCATCTCAATAAGCCGTCGCTCATCGAGCATCAGCCAGCGTTTAGACATCTTAAACCCATGTTACCGTTCGATTCGTGCACATGCACAACGATTGAATAATGTATATAGGAGAGATGGCGGTTGACTTTGCGTTTTAGATTTCGAACATTTGTTCATCACGAAATTATGTAGCTGAGACATAGTCGAGTGCTCCGGTAATTGAAAATTGATAGCGAAAAGGAATTCACGGAATTCACCCCGCACTGTTAATTAAATGGCAAATCGCGTTTCTCATCGGGTGAGGTTTTAATTGGCAGCGCGTCCGATGGATTTCATATGATAAATCAATCCGCCTATATAGGTTTGCGGTCGATTTCGACATCGCGGAGAAAGAAACTTGGAACGTGAAAAGGCGGAATGCGAGAAAAAAGCAGCGACGTCCAATTGGATCTAATAAATTGACGATTGTCGTGACTGAAAATCTTAATGCGGACACGCGCTCGGTGATTTGGATGCACTTGTGAATGAGCGTCAATCGGATGAAGCATTTTGCTCAAAATTAGCACGAAAATTGGAATACACGCGGATTGCGAGATATGTACGGTGCGGGAGCAAGTAATTGGTTTGCAAAATTTTGAATTCGGGCGTATTGGTTATAGGTGCAAGTGCAATCGATGAGGAGCCCGCCCGTGATTTCGTATTGAAAGGCTCGGCGGGCGTATTTGGCGAACGACACATCAAAGGGGGAGTCATTGACAGTTTGTGAAAGCATCAGAGACGCGCGCGCAAAAAGGGAGCCTAAAATCTCGATCACCTGCAGTGATTCGTTAATTAAAATCATTGCCGTGTGTCGCGGCGCGTCCGTTCGGCCACTTTCGCGTTTCACTCAATCTAACGAGAAAACTTTTCAAATTACATTCGCTGTCGCGCAATCTGCATTGTGCTATCCGCGCGCGTTGCTTACTAAAAACTTTTGTTGATAATTTAGTATGCCACCACAATCGCGCTCTCCTTTGTCCGCATTATTTTCAACTACTAATTTAACTGCTTTCCAATCTTGCCAAGCGCAATTTTCGTGTGCAATCGTATTTTTTCGGGCTCGCCTTTCGTTCCCGTTGTTATTATCATCGTTTTTAAATATCGTTATACTTTATAGTTGTGACGTTCAAGTTTTTTTTCTACTCACGTTCTGGCATAATTATATGTTCAACGGTTCTTTGTGAACGCGACAACAATCTGTTTAATCGAATGAAGATGGTTTTTTTTGGCCTCTTGCTAGAGTCAGTCGCGATCGATATCAGACGAAGGCGAGCAATTCATTATCAAAACTATTTTCCAATCTGCTAAAACAACTTTCGTACACTTTGTGCGTTACACGATCGTAATATGAAATTACGTGGAATGATTGAAAGAGCTTTTGAAGTAGGCGATTCACCGCGAAAGCCATTTAGTAAGCTAAACCGTTTCATTTCCTTATTTCGTGTTATTAGATCATCTGACTGAGTTTTGCCCCTCTTTTTTGTCGCCATTATTTCGAAATCCCATTACACACTTTAACAGTAAAATTTCTGTTTCGAGCTTAGAGGCGATGCGCGATAATGCTATTGTTAATACAGAGATAGCGGCGCGCGATATATTCACGACGGGTTAATTAGAATTTGGTATGGAGTCTTGATTAACCGGAAGTAATCGATTTTGCTGTCAAGGTGCTTAAGGGTTTACCCGCTCCCGTGGTCTTGTTCCTCTGTTCGCTGTATGATAAACGTTCCTGCCGGCACAAATATGTAAGGCATTCGTGTTGTTATTAATCCGATAGATTCCTTCATCGAATATAATATGAGTATATATATATATATACAACATCTCCTCCTTTCATACTTATTTATACACCATTTTTCATCTTTAAAACTCAACGAAATATCTATAATATTATTATATCTATAATCTTAATATTATTATATATACACAAGAACAAAAAGATACAACTAATGTGAAAATTGATTTAGGATTATCGAATCAACCACTAAAAGCCCACAAACTATTGCGCTATACAAAAGAAGCCAAGTTGACTATTTTTCTTTGCGTCGTGTTATTGTCTTAGTCGCTGGCTTCGCGCGCCAGAGAACAGTATCGAATTATACGTTAATCCGTCAGCACAAGAAAAAGTAACGGACAGAAGTGGGCTTTGGTATGTTTTAAGGGGATTCTGTTGAATGGATTCTCGGTAATCCAATCCACTATAAGCGTGCGATATTAATGCATCAAATCAGCCGGTCACTCATTATTCCCAACTGGATGTATATACTTGAATTGAATGTCTAACACGCAAAATTAGCTCGCTTTTTGTACGCTACATCAAATGCCAATTAAATTGGCAGATGAATAAATGACGACGATTGTTTCGTACTTTTGCGAGCTTAATATTGTGACAAATGAAATTTGTTTGACTCTGTTTGGGGAGGAAAGAAACGTTGTTTGTGAAATGGAATTACGCTTTATTGCATTAAGAGAAAAGGCTCTTTCTTATGCCACTTAAATTGCGGCATCCACATGAAAAATGTGTCCCAAACTGATTCAAGACTCGGCCAAGTTGTTTATTTTTTTCTCGCAGCAAATTATTTGATGAGGACGAACGTTCGTTGGCGTGTTTCTCTCGTAATGAAATTAAGAGCGCGCGAGCCATTAGGGAGCTCGCCGAGAGAGGGAGAATCGACCGACTGAGAATAATTAAATTGTACCACATCACAGGTGGCATTGTCCTCAAAAACGAGGTTTGCCTTACCCTCCCTCAGTTAGCCCTTACTCTGACGTACGCGTTTTCATTGCCGCGACGGTTTGTTAAGCTTTCTTTCTTTCAGCTCTTTTTTTTTCTCTTTTCCTCCTTGGATTTTGTCTACTCCCCGCGGACGACGCTCTTTTTCTCGGCAGCCTAAAACTTCGCTCGAAAGAACATTTTCTTATAGTTTAGACACATGGGGATTACCGGTGCGAATGTAACAGCACTCTTCCATGTAAGCATTCAACGTGTGGTTGCGTACAAAGACAAATTTCTCCTCTCTTTTATTATGCTTTCCTGTTTTTAGATTCTCGTTCTCGCGCGCGTTTTTCTTCTGCTACAAAATCACACAATAACGCACCAGGTATTAGCGAAGCGCAACGAACCTCTCATCATAACGTAAACACGGAATTATTATTATTATTATTATCATTATCATTATTATTATTATTATTATTATTATTACTATTATTATTTTTCTTCGTAAAGGTTGAAAAAACTTTTAACTTACTTTTATCAATCCGTTAAATATAATTCCAAAAAAACCATTTCAATGTGGCTCTTAGCATGAGAGGAAATCGGTTTCTATTAGAATTCATCAGGAAACAAAACACCAAGTATCGCCTATACAGGCGTATGTATGTACAAGTGTTGTAATCAGGCGACATAATCGAATATCGTTAAAATGACTGAATGTATTAGTATAGTGAACATTTCGGAGCAATAGGAGGAAGTTTCGATGCAAGAATCGGTCGGTCGGTCGGTCCCGCGGGGTTCGCCAACGAGAAGAATGGGCTCTGATTTAGGACTACACTTTTCGCATCGACGGCGCCCCTGCAAATTTATTTCTCCAAATGTTGACGCCCTTCGAGGAAAATTCGCACACAAAAGGGGTCGCCGCGTAATTGTACCTGACGAGGAAATTCGATTTTTCGAGACGCCGCACTTTCAAGTGCGACACACGGGCGCCGAATATTAATTGGTCGTAATTACATGACGCGCCCGAGATATCGCACACCAAAGAATAACTTGTGATGTTATTGATACTGTCGAGGCTTGTTTACCAATCACGCTCCACTGCATTTTCGACACGAGTAATTTGACACTCAAATTGACATAATTTTCATGTTTTAAACTGATGCGTCGGTACTTTTATTTTTTTTCTATAGTTTTAACTCGCATTATACATTTTTTGAGTAATCTATTGTTTATTCTTGCTTTTTTGAAAACATTAAGATTTGTTGTATATTTCTAATTTAAACAACTTTATTTTTTGATTTTATATGCAAAATTCGCGCGATAAATCGGAAGTATTTTGTGTAAATAATTGAAAGTTGTGTAAGTGAATGATAAACACGACAACGATAAAGTTGACAGCCGTTTGGGGGGGGGGGGAATTTATAAGCGCGGAAATGATAATTACGTAAGGACGGTATGAACGTATCCGGAAGTGTCGAGTTCTGGGGATGGTGCGCCGCAATTTCCCGCAGGCGGTCAGAAAAGCGATTAAACGTTGATGGCTTTGTAAATGCAAACGACCCCTAAAATAGCAATTACCACAGAGAAGCGTGTTCCGGAGACAGAAGTCAGCGACGACGATGCCGATGCGTGTGGTAAAAAAAGTTGGCTGTCAGAGTTTAAGGAGTCGATTACCCGTCTTTGATAGCTTTTCTATCGTAGGCCCTTTTGCAGAAAAGAAAAAAGTCATTTTTACACGTGCAAGATCAATCTGTATGCGACACCGCTAAATTATTGTTATTGTTCGATAAAAGTTTCGTCGCGTGTTGGAAACAAATTGCCAAAAATTAGCGAAGAATAATACCGCAATTGAATTAGTTTACGTTTTGAACGTAGTTGGCGAAAAGTTCGACGCCATTGAATTTAACTACTGCATAAACAACGACGATGGCTGAACAAATTTCACCTTCACGGTCGGGTAAGCAAATATTCGCAACATTTATTATAAACATCTCTTCTAGTCTGCTGCTCTTAAAAGAGGTGTCCTCTCGGGTTACGCGAACACGAGTTGAGTGCCATTGTTCGACTTAAGCTTCCGGGATGAAAATTTGATCGATTTCTCTCACGTGTGGGGATAGACACTGCTTCTTAATTAATTCTACGATTCGCTCTGATGTTATGCAAGTTGTATGTATTCAGCGGTAGTCGTACTGAAACAGATGGTTTAACCGACATGTAAATTTTCACGAGGAAATCAACGAAATTCTTCAAACCTGAAACGACACAAAATTAATTTATTCCCAACAAGTGAAATAAAGAGAAATATTGTATGTACAATTATTTGGAATATTGTAAAGTTGACAAATTGAAAAAAATTGTATCAAAAAAAAAAACGTTCAATATATTTAACTAATCGCTAGATAAATCGCAGTCTCCGACATATGCTACGCTAGATTCCATGTACTTTCCATAAAGTTCAAATATGAAAAATCTGGTGAACGTGATCGTCTTCCGACAAAAACCGCCACCCACTGCTTTTCAATGCAATGAGATTTAAATTGTACTATGCAAATATAATTGTCAGAAAGAAGGTAATCAAGGTAATGAAATCATCGATGAGAGACAAAGTTGTGTATATAAGACATCAAATAGTCTGACACTTGGGGCTGGTTGAAACAGTTTTGGACGGGTCATTCGTGGGATACAATTTTGTGGCCTTTTCTTGCACGGAATTCGCAGACGCGTCGGCATTCGGCAAACCCTCCCGTCATCTGGGTTGATGGCGCGTTGCGACCCTTATATTAAAACGACCTCTTGAACCACACGAACGAGCTTGACGCGTGCATCGCATGCTACTCTGCCCGCCAATCGAATTACGATACAGGCTCAAATTCTCAACGAAATCTGATATAATATAAATATAAAGACATAAGAAACAAGCATTCCGACATAGGCACATATGATACAGCAAACAACACATTTTGTAAACCAAAATAATCGAAAACAACCGTTCACCGTCCATTATTTCTGATTATAACACGCAAAAACATCATAAAATTTTTAATTGATATAATTGATTTTACCAGGAGCCGAATGTCATGGTTTACGATCGCTGAAATAATCCTCAGTAAAAATAAACATATATATTCATTTAGAGCATTTATTAACACTTCCTTCGTCCCCAAAAAGCAGACGGAAATTACGGGACGGCAATGAAAACCAGTTTTATTGCTTATTAGCTGCGAACTCAAAATGCGCATGATGCACGAAATTTCGGGTGAGAGGTCGTGTGTCATGAATGAATGAAGACAAATCGTAAAAGAAGCAGTAAATAACAAAGAATTATATTATATATTAAATAGTTATTTGTGAAAATGTTTTCAAAAGATAATGATCAACGCAAAGCAACGTAAAATAAAACTTACACTCTCAGAGAGGCGAATTAGTACTCTGTTTTGGCGCATGACTTCATCCACAAGGACGCTTCATTATTCCATTAGCGTGATTTTCCTTCCTTTTCTACATTTCTTTTTTAATAAAAGTACGCCTGTCTCGAGGACTTAGTTGATATACGATCATAATAATTTTTCAGACATGCGAGTTTGATATGCAAAACTTTGCTTTATAATAATAGTTTGAAAGACCAGAGCATGGCTATAAACGTGAAAATATGCGCTCATCAGTTTCAAATACGTTTATTACTTTTTTTTTTTTCAGACAGACGAAGATAAGAAATTTAAATGCTTCTGAGTTTGGGAACAAGCGTGGTCCCCCAAGAAAGAGTGAAATTAAGCACTATAAAATGGTTGAAACAGCCTGCAGCCAAGGGGAGGAAAAAATTTACCGCAGCCGTTAAGTCGGTGACTGTTCGCGTTCTTATCTTTTCATAATTTTTTATGGAAATCGCAGATGCGTGACTTTCAATGAACTTTTTATTATCTGATTCTAAAACGACTCCACACTTCAAACGAATTAAAAATCATTGTCATTGTCCGATTTTTATGTAGCTTACAAACTGTGAAAAACGATGGACATATAGACCTATTGAAATAAAAAATGTTGATCTCGTTTCGAGAGCTTTAAAAAAATAGTGTTATTGGGTTAAAGGGTTAAAAAACTACGCACGGAATTAGCGTTTTGAATGCTTCGTAAAATTGAATGATTCGCCCCCCCCCCCAATGTCAACCGATCAGTCAGATGACAAAAAATTGATGTGTATACTTATATAGGGTATACAAAACAAGGTGTTTAACTCGCAGGCAACACAACCTCTTTGTAAATTTTAAGCAAAGTCGCACGTGCACCTCGCATTGCCTGCGGAATTGCTTTTGCAACTAGCAATGTTTACAAAATTATGTATACTCGTTAGAGAAGCTTCGTAGTACAGAGTGTACACACCGTAAATTAAGCTTATCCGACGCAACAAATTAGCTATCAATTTTAAGGCGTAAAAAGCTGTAATAAATTTCAAATAACGAGACTTTTTTCAATATTTTGTTGGTTTATCGAATTCCAGCAAACGTGTGAATCGATAAATGATGAGATCTATTGTCAAGTTGCACGATAATAAAGCGAATGGAAGCACGAAACACAAAAAGGTGGAGAAATCTGGGGTGCGTCGTTTGTTTCCCTCCAGCGCATTTTCCGACTGAGAAGTGGCACTCGTTATAAAGACTGAATACATCGACGTTTCGAGTTGCACCACTTAACTAATTCTCCCTCTCCACGCGGTCTATTCAACATTGATCCCATCCGCGCACCTCGCATTTCCGCGTTTTCATGCACATCAAACCTCTTTGCGCTGCGAATTTTACGACCGTATATGTTTTCTGTTGAGCCAAACAAGTTAATTAAGTTGATTAACACGCTCGGTCTGTTTTCTTAAATTGCTCGGAAAAAGTATGCTCTAAGTTAAAAGCAGGGGCGAGCAACTGTCTTATACGATCGAAAAAACAAGTGTCCGCGAAAACGACAACAATTACTAACATAATAAATATCAAATTCGTCTCTGCAAACGTGTTTATTATATGTCGTGATGTAATCATAATCAAAACCATTTCATTCATTTTTTCTATCCGAAAATAAAGACACTTTTTAAATTCATAAACCAAGAGAGGATGATGGTGTTTTTAAAGCGTCTTTTGTATGTAACGCTATCTCTTGATGCGGCAATTTCACCTCCTCGAGATAATGTGCATCTTAATATCATTTGAAACGTCATAAAAAATAAACCGCACGCTGTCATGATGTATACGTGTATATATAAAAGTGTGACAACGTTGGCGCCCGACCGCGGCGACCTTTTGCATTTCTATTTGAATTGCAAATAAGATTCCTAAGTATCAACGAAGAAGGGCTCTCTCTGGGGTGACTCTAGTTTTCGGGTCCAGATTTGACGTAACAAATAATTTCAACTTAATTCATGATCATGGTTTTTTTATTGTCGTCATTCTCGTACAATATATTGTATTTCACGTTTCGTATATCCCGCCGATATGAGACAAAGTTATGAACAAAGAAATGAATTCGTTCATTTTTCATATATATATAAAAAGCTCACATACGACGAGGGAAAGAAGTTTATAACAATATCAGCATAGAGCGAAATCTTTTGATAGTTCCCCTGCATGAGACACTTATCTTAAGTTTCATATTTCTTGTTGTCACACATATAGCCATATAGATCGTGGGTCCTGGCTTAAGATCCCACTCGCGGCTCTGCAAGCAGCAAAATGCTATCGGGAGAAATCACCCCGACGTCACAGTGACAAAGTTTCGACGAAAACGCCTTTGGGCTGTTTTTATGTATCTACTTCAATATACGATCGTGCACTTTTCGTTAATAAGATCAGACTAAGTGAATCTTGATGTCCTCCGTTGTTCTATTCATTTTACTTTGCTCAAGCTTTAATAAGATTTTCAGAATCGATTGGCTATTAAAAGTAATCAGCTTTTAACAACTAATCGTCTGATTTAACACGTTACAATTATTTTGCTCTCGACTTCATTCGCAAGATTCAAAGATTTTCGCGAATAACATTTAACGACGTCTTTCAATGTTCTCCGGTCTTATGAGTCGAGATACTTATAAAATAGTTGCAAAATATTAAGTTAACAATTTGAGAATAAGCTGATTTGAGAAAAATCGAAAATAAAGTCAAAGAATTGGAAAGAGAGTGCAATTATTTGTTAAGAAAAGTTCGAATATAAGGGCATAGAATCAAGTTTGCATGGCATCAGTTGATTTTATGAAATTAGTTGGATATTAAAAGCGCTGCTGGGGGGCTTATTGGGTGATAGCTAATTCAGGCCAAGCGCCGGTGTAGACGAAGAAGGGCTGCGTCCGCAGATAAGGCAATTTGGACCTTGTTGAGCGTTGGCGGGGCGCATTGTACCTACACGAAGCTCTCCTTGCGATTAGCAAAATGTTAACAATGCTTGCAACCGCACCCTCACACTGTTACACTCAGCGTCGCTCCCTCTCGCTTTGATATCTGATGTCTCCTGTCTCCCTCGCTCTATCTATGTTTTGCTGCTTATGGATTACGTTTAATGAACTGCAGTGTACAAACTAGCTCACTCGTATATGAATCTTGAGTGTAAACTTATATGACATCGTGAAGTTGAACAGCGAGATGTCGTTCAAGTTAATTGGAAGATGCAACTTTCAAAATTGTAAAATGCACGTAAAAAAGTGGTTGCAGCGAGTGTTGCTAAAGTAAATATATATATTATGAGCAAAGGGCTCTTAATAAAGGGATTTAGCCGGAGGGATCGCAGCTTTTAACAACATCAGGGACTGGGAATATATCGTTTGATGCATACACGCGTGAGGTGCGGAGCACTGTTGCGTGTTTTTCGCACCCCTTGTCCGAGTCCATTTTGGGGTACAGAAAATGAAGAGGACGTGAGGTCGTTACAGTGTTTACAGTGGGCGTGCGAGTTTAAAAGATAGACCGCGCGCATCCGAGTCCATTCAGAGTGTGCTATCAGTGCCATCGTAATCTTCCTTTTTGTTCTGCCATTGTGCGCCGACTTTACTATACATTCGTTTAATTAAACACGTGAAATGTTTAACGTGTATCATGATAAGCATAAAAAAGCAACTTACAGAAACGCGAAACAAAATGTCTCGCTTATATAGAAAAGAGGACTTTAATGGAGCCAATTTCAGTTCATGAGGTGTGTTCTCTGCTTTCTCCCGTAGAATATAAAAAAAAGCACGCGGGCATCGTCTTTGTTTGAGTATCTTTTTTATTTCATCCGGCTTTTCACGCCAGTAAACGTTAAGTATTTCACGGGCAAAGAGACCGGGCTCTCTGAAATTTATGCTTCATTCGCACATGTTAGCTGCAAATATAACACGTACGAACGCGGTGTTGTCCCGGCGAAACGAGTGCTACCTAAATTATAGCCCACCCGACTAGCGTGTCCCTCCGCTTTATTTATTGCAAACAGGCGAAAATGATCTCACCCCCATCACGTGTTTTTTTGTTCGCGTCGCATTTATTTCGCGAATCAGCTGTTCAAGATTCTAATTAATTCCTCACGTATCATTCTCGCTTCGACTTTTCGCAAAAATTCAGTCGTGATTTATTATCGCGTCGCTGCACTAGCGACATCAGTGAAAAATTAACACACATCTTTTTTTGTTTTTTAGTTTTGTTATTCATTGTGATGGATACGAGTTTGTTATATGGACACGAAAAAAAGAGAAAACGCGAATGAAATTTTTCCATAATATGGTATTTTCAAGATTGGCCAAATTTGCTCAGTGAGAAATGAAATTAGAACGCCGAGGTGAAGGGAAAATAAATTATAAATGCGAACTCCGAATCAGGAGATATTTTTGAACGAAATTTATGATGTCATTTTTCACATCAGCAGATGCAAAAATGACTCGACGATTTGCCGCTCGAAGTATCTTTCATTCGGATGCAAAGCAATTGGAGATTTATAAGAAGGTGACATTATATATAGGTGAAACGATTTCGATTAAATCTCTTTAGGCGAAACTTATCAAAGGGCCAATTGAAAGTGCCTTCTTTACAGCACTTTCAGAAGGAATTAATCGACGTGCAGTTTAATTGAATACCACCCCTTAGGCTCTCTTTCGGCAATGACGTTGACTCGTGCCTGTCGACTGTAACGAGCCTATCAAACAACAAGCTAAACTCAACTCGAGTTGATACTGCGAAAATTTACTTTTCGTCCATGTAAACTCTAATGAGACTGCAAAAAAACGAATCAAACGAAAAAGGGAATTGCCACTTGTTTTACTCCAAAAATTTTTACCTAATTAACGCTCGCGCGACTTTCTTTTCCACTCTCCCTCTCTCTCTCTCTCTCTCTCTGCCTCGCTTTCCCCGTGCTATTCAAAACTGCTTATAGAAAAGTGAACGGAATTTCAGAAAAACTCGCAAAGTGCACTTTTCAACAAGTTTTGTCAGCGAGGTAGAAAAAGTTAAGAATACAAAAGAACGAAAACAGACAGATAGAAAGTTGATCGATCGATGGTTTGTAACAAAAATGCGGAATAATTAAAATTTGTTGGAAACGATCGGGTTTCCTCGTGGAAGTTGACAAATTGGGAATAGCAGGGGATTTTGGAAGGTCATCAACGGCGGCAAAGGGCTTCTAATGCTACTCGAGCTGATGTGCTCCTCTGCGGAACCATATTTCGCAGCTCTCTGATATGTGACTTCTGGCGTCGACGGGCCTCGAACTCTTCCGAAAATTTGCGTAACATCTGGCTTGTCGTCACTCCAAGCAAAGTTATTCCAACGTCGATTTCCTGCGACGCACACGCAAACAAGCACGCTTGTATTGCTCACACGTGTGTTGGATATTGCGGTTCGGCCAATTTTCATAAAATAATTCCGCACTTTGGTCCCGGAGTTTTTGCTCCGAAATGCGGTTTCGATTAGAGGGATTGAAACACATTTTTCCCTCTCTCCACTCCAGGTCGCAAGACAAACTTTTAAAAAGAAAATGGAATTGGAATTGATAATCGGTTACTTTTTTCCTTATAGAATAACATATAATTGACTGATTTTATACGGCTAAGATGATTACAATTTGAACTGGTTTGTTTATTTCTAGTGTTCGCAAAGCAAATGTTAAGCGGAATAAGTGAGAATCCATTTTTGTTTCAAATTGAGTAATAGTTGGTTCAAAGTGTTGTACACACATATACAGATGTATAATTAAAATAGAGAGCAAGCCGCGCGACGAACGCATACCAAAAAGGAACCCAACTTAAGTAAATAACCCCGCAGAGACGACTTTGACATCCAACTGCTTCAGATAATAAGCGAATTGCTGATATTTCACGTTTTCTTACATGTCGCCACAACTTTAGTTTAAATGAAAACTTTACTCCGCAAAATAACTTGAACGAAAAAACTATTTTCGGTGCTTTAGTTTTGAAATAAAAAGAAAAAAAAACTTTTATCTTGAATAAAAATCCTTTTTCTTCTTTTACTTCTATTCTTGTTTACAAAACAAAAAGTTTAATTACAAAACAAAACTATATTAATAAATTTTATCAGCATGCATGCTAATAGAGTTTAAATTAGTTGCTTTCCGATGGGAAACCCTTTTTTCATTCATTAGTAATGTACAATATTTTTTGATTGAAATGAGAATGAACGTGCAATCAGATTGCACAATAAATCTGTGATTTAACACTCGAGATTTTTCTGACGGTCAAGTGAAAGAACCAATTTTTCGATAACGAAATTGAAAAATGGCGTGTGTGACAAATCGATCGCGAAAGTATATTAAAATGGTCAGTGCAAAAAAAGGTGGAAAAATGTTGCTCAATTCGCACCATTTGTTGAGATTTAATTGCTATTATCGATTTCTTGCAGGCGCTGCAGCAGCTTCGCGCGTATACGTGGATGCTTTGTCCAGACTGGCTCGACAGGCACAGCTGGGCACTTGGGGTGGCTCTCAAGATGTCGGTGAGTAGAGATTAATTGACGCAAAAAATAATTGTGTGTATCAAGAAAATCGTATCAAATGTACGCAAGAGCATTCTTACGTCGAGAATTCATAATTCCGGCACATGAGCTCCTGTAAATTCCATTATTCCTCTTCTGACTGCCTTATTACGAAAAAGACCAAATTCCTCATTCCCTGAAATGAAATAAATAAAAAATAAATTTCAGTCAAACTGAAAAGTGTGGCCAACTACGCCATAGACGTCCCTATTGTAAAATATTGCAATCGAATCGAAAATATTGATAACAAATTATGATTGAATTTTCCTTCATTAAACGTCGTGATATATAAAATTAACATGGTCAATTACCAAATTGCTATATTTGGAATTTGAATTTTCGGAAATATTTATTGTTAACTATAAAAAAGTCGTACAATATGAGCTCAAAATTCAGAGTCAGAATAGCTCATTGTAGGTACTTGGCGACATGTTGTCGCTCAACAACATTAAAGTTAATTTTTAATTGACTGTTTAAAATATGAATTTTCGAAGAGGGCTAAATTCAATCGTTGTAAGCGTTTGATCGGAACGTTTTTCTACGTCGGCTGCCGTGGTCTTGTCTGTGAAACGCTGTTCACAGAATAGCTCATTAATACTTGGCGACATGTCGCTCAACATTAAAGTTAACTTTTTTGTTATTTGTTATTTGAGCAAATACTGTTTAAATATGAATTTTTGAAGATTCAATCGTTGTAAATGAAAGTTTAACAATCACATTATCGTTGCGCAATTGAAATATAATTTACCCAGTATAACAAAACAGTATTTGTCACGATGTAAAGAAGAAGTAACTTTCTAATTATTGACCGAAATATTTATTGTTAAAATTCACCGTTTTAAATCTTTACAACAAAAAAATTTCAGAGAACATATTTGAAATGAGTGAATTATTTTAAACGTGCAACAAATATAATAAAGCGGTCAAAATCAAGTTTACAAAATGCTTCATTTCAGTCAACAGTTTGAAATGTAATTTCATTCTGTAAAGTTTTTATTCCATCTCATTATTTGCAATTATTATTAATATTCTTGGTTAATGAAAGAAAATTCAAATTCAACGTATTTAAACTGTAAACATTCATATGTATTTAGAATGAAATGTCATCTATTTTGTGAAAATTATTGACGCAAAAATAATAGAAAAGAAATGATACAAACGGAACGAATTCGTTAGAGGATAATAAGTAAAGTAATTAATTTTTTTAAGTATGACATAAACCGTACTGTGAGAAAAAGAAATGAAACAATTCTCAAAAAATGATAAAACTTCATTTTTTTTACTCAAAAATTAACGTTATCAAGTAAAATAAGTAACTTGATAGCCTATTCTAATTTGTATTGTATTGTATGTAATTGGTTTTCGCGACATGTCGCCAAGTACTACAATGAGCTATTCTGACTCTGAATTTTGAGCTCATATTGTACGACTTCTTTATATAGTTAACAATAAATATTTCCGAAAATTCAAATTCCAAATATAGCAATTTGGTAATTGACCATGTTAATTTTATATATCACGACGTTTAATGAAGGAAAATTCAATCATAATTTGTTATCAATATTTTCGATTCGATTGCAATATTTTACAATAGGGACGTCTATGGCGTAGTTGGCCACACTTTTCAGTTTGACTGAAATTTATTTTTTATTATATCACGACCTTTAGAGAAGTACGACACTGTACAGATTGTTAATATAAAAATCACGATCACTTGTACGTGTATGATTTCTAGCACAATGACATTTTCGTAACAGTAATAAATTTATTATTAAAATTTGTTAATTTGTAACTAATTTTTCATTCCATCATTGTTGTCCTTTATTTTATTAATCCTAGATTTTTTCTCTGTATTTTCAAATTATTGAGAAAAATAAACGATTGTTCATTAAAATTTGAATCAACATTTGTTATAAAAATTACAATTATTTTATATGTTTTAATTATGAATAGATTTGCTTTTCGCATTCGCAGGATCCCCTTGTAAAATGATCATATATTGACAATACATTAACAAAATCTATTGACCATACAATACAAACTATATATTGACAATCTATTAACCATACGTTAGTAATATATTGACCATATACTAACAATACATTGCCCATATATGAACAATATATTGACAATATATGGACAATATATTGACGATACATGAACAATGTAAAATAATTTTACTCTAGCACGAGAATCGATCCCAGGCCTTTGAGGTTATCAGTCCGCGTCGTTGTCCACTGCTCCATCTGCTTCGATAAATTCTTCTATCGAAATAAGCTACATACTTGATGACTATTTTTATTGGGAAATAGTTTAAAGTGAATGAATTTTTGTCAATAATACTTTCTATAATGTTTTTTGTTATAAATCTTCAAATTTTTTTAACCAAATCGGAAATTTATTTATAAATTTATCCATACTTTTTTAAGTATGAACTATGATAAACTATAAGGATCCATATATTCTATAGAAAATCAATATAGCTAATCTATTTGAATGATTTAATCTTTGTTACTAAAAAATTATTAAAATAATTAACAAATCACTATTAACAATTGTCTATGAAAATCACAAGCTTCTATTCGCAGAAGAAATAGACTTTTCACAAGATCGGTGAAATTAAATGTTTTGTTATAAAAAAATTATTAAATATCAGAAAAAACTTTTAGAGTATCAAAACAACAATATTTGGTTATCAAAGAAATAACAAAGAAATTAACAATGTATAGCAAAGAATGGAATTTTGATTAATCATACATATATTTGTCAATATTGTTTGCGAAAAATCATACATTGCCAATATATTGCTGTAAATCAAATTACATCGTTTATGTATGGTTAATACATTGTTTGAAAATAATACATTGTCCATATATGGGCAATATATTGTTAATATATTATTATTCTTATATGGACAATATACGGATCTTTTTACAAGGGTCGAAAAGAATAATTATAATCATGTTCAAAATTGTTAATGATATAATTTTACATTATAAAATTGCTTTGTAATATAAATAAATTTATTATTAAAATTTGTTAATTTGTCACTAATTTTTCATTCCATCATTGTTGTCCTTTATTTTAATTAATCCAAGATTTTTTCTCTGTATTTCAAATTATTGAGAAAAATAAACGATTGTTTAATAAATTTAAAATCAACATTTGTTATAAACAATTATTATATATTGTTAAATTTCATCATAGTTGGCCTTCATTATTAAAACAATACTTTTTTTCTTCATTTTGCGTTGGATTTTATGATTCAATATAATTTAACGTGCTGCTTCCGCAAAGAGTTCGCTATTTTGTATATTATAATTTGATAAAATTCCTATTTGTTTATAAATTTTGTTTAAAACTCAATAATTATTTTTTCAATATTTATATTATTATTTTTCAAGAATTACAGCTATTGAAAATTGAATTTTGGAAAATATAAAAAAAATGAATAAAATACAAAAATTAAAATCAAAATTTGTTTATAAACAATTATTATTTATTGTTATATTTTATCACCGCTGTCCTTCATTTTTAAACAATACTTATATCTTTATATTCGCGTCGATTTCATGATATATTAGGGTAAAACATAAAAAAAATAATTTTTCATTAATTTATTCTTTATTTATTAATTTATTCCTATTTGTTTTTTAACAAATTTTTGTTAAAACTCAATAATTAACTTTACAATATTTATATAATTATTTTTCTTAAATTACTGATATTGAAATTAAATTTTGAAAAAATAAAAAAATGAATAAAATAAAAATATTGCGTACATGAAAAAAAAAAAAACACATTTTTTGACTCCCTGAAATCGGTGAAAGGGTTATGCTAGAGAGGCGTTATTGGTCTCGTTTTACTTCAGCTCGGCTGTGCGACCAAAGTTAAGACCAATAACGTCGTGCATAGTGATTTCATAGTCTTTTCAACTATGCCAGAACCCCAATCTAAAATGTCTTGAAAAGAAGGCACTTTGACATTTTCTGGCTGGTAGTTGGCCAGAGTCACTGCCGTGCCTCCTGATTTGATACCATTACGTTATTTATCACTCTCAAAAATTCTTCTTACATTTCAAGTCTAATTTTTGAAAAAAAAAACAAACAAACAAACAACAGCAAATAAACAATATTTTGTTTGTTATCACAATTTAATTTCGTTTCATTTTTAATTGTATTTATATTATAATTATCAATTTTACATTCCTTCATTGAATTATTCATCCAACGCGTGAACGAGTTCATCTCGTTTCAAATGAACATTGAAAGCTCATAATTGACCATTTTATTTAACATCATTAAAGTGATTCAATTAAGGTTTTGCATGGAATCCAATCGGGGTACCAATTTGTTTAATTTTTATGTTCGAGCTTATTTATTTAATACGAATTGACAAATCGGATATTCGAAATCGTTTCAAATTAATTTATTTGACAGAGGACTTTAAGTGAAATAACACAGTTTAGTTATAGGTTTTATTGTCAATATCAGCCTCAATTCCAGTTGATGAGATTAATATACATTGTATAACAGAGACTGAAAGAAAAATAAAAAATAATGATTACGATAGGGCGTTGAAAAAAATTGATTTAGCAGGTTGATTTTCATTGAGCGGTATCTCTTCATTTAGTAGTGAATGAAAAATAATGATTATTCGAAATTGTTCAACTTGGGGTAAATCGCGATGGCTCGGTTTTAACGTCGAGCGTTTGCAGCAAAGTTATGGTGGAAAGTGCAGAGTTTATATAAAAGTCGAATGTGTCTGACTTTGTGGGCTTCCAAAACCAATAACGGTTTGCTCGTATAAGCGTCGTTAAGCTCAAAAGCTTTCGGCCGTCGAGCTACCTCAAGGAAACTTACTAACAAGATCATTGCAGCGTGATAAGTATACGTATTGAGTTCAGACCAGTAACCTGTAAATAGAACTCACAAGCGTTCGAGATAAAAGTAAATTCTTACCTGGTCAACCATCGCGATTGCCAATCCGTCATTCGTCACACGTCACACATTTTGTACCGAATTCGATTTTTAACCTTTTTTTTTTACATATGTATCTACAATTCAGTTTCATTTTTCGATCTATCGATCCCAATAAATAAAATTCTTAAATCTTTGTAACTTTGCAATTTCCAAATATAGGGTGAGTTGGGGTAAAAATGATCAGGTTTTTTAAACTTCTAGTAATAACTAACAAATTTCAAGTAATATCGAGTTGACTTTTATAAGATATCATAAAGCGAAGAGATACAAATAAGTTGTGTAAAAATCAAACATTAGTCTCGTCTGTAACAATAGTTATAAACAATTTTTTGCTGATCATTTTTACCCAGCATTTGGGGTAAAAATGATCATGTGTGGGGCAAAAATAATCAGGCGTTGAATTGAAGGTTGAACAAGACATATGAAATTATTGAAATAATTGTTTCAATGTAAAAGGTCACAATATATGTGTTTAATATTGACCATGATATTTATATTATTTATCGAAAAACCATTTATTTTTCGGCTTTTTTTATGTGCATGTTATTTTGACGTAATTCCTATCCTACAAAAGCGTGACATATCTCGTGGACAAACAAAATGTTTTTAAATTGATCTTTTTGCTTCAAAAATTCTATAGCAGTATTATTTCGTAAGTTGATTTCAAAAATTGTTGATAAAAACAAGTTGTAATTAGTTTAATAACGATTTTACAGCTGATCAAAATTACCCGACACCCCTGATCATTTTTACACCACGACTTTTGACTTTTGAACTTTTTTATTGTCAGCAGATTTTTGAAGTATAGACCTAATAGATGATGTATACAACTTAAAAATTTCAGAACAATTAAGTTATCAGGCGTCTGGAAATTAAAGTTTGACAACTCCTTGAAATTCAAAATGGCTGTTACGTGCACAGATTTATAAAAATTGATTGTTTCGATCCGTAAAAATATATTAAGAAGAGAGTCTAATTTATCTAACGAAGTTATTGCAACGCAATATTTTTCGATTAATTAATTAATTATATTAGCTAATCAGTTTTACCCTATTTCCTTGCACTGATCATTTTTACCCCAACTCGCTTTATAAACTGTTTTATACTTATAGTTTTTCAAGTTTATTATACACAAACATGCTTGCACAAAATGCTTGTATTGAACTTCAAGAACATTTCGATTCCATTAGTTTCACTATTATTCGCAGCCGTACATAAACCGGAAATCAAAATGATTCATCTGTTTACCTATTTGTTTTATATCGGAAAAAGTCGATAATTAGAGAAAAAAAGGCTGAACAGAACACGCGAATTGTTGCTGGCGATTAGATCTGCTGCATTCCAATTTGTTATCGACGACAATTGGAAAATATGTTTGCTGCTTTTTATTCCCCATTTTGTTCACTTGGAATAACAATTTGTTTGCGGAGAGAGGCAATTTAAATAGACGACGGAAAACGTTGAGGAGGGGCGAAGAGAAATCACTTTAAATTTGACTGAGTGAGAATCAAATAGTTGTTACCCCGACACCCGGAGATGACGGGACGAATCCCGAATGTTCGCGGGGACGTGCGAAGGGCGTCGATATAAAAATCATATCGAAATTGGCAATATCTAAGACGCCGTTTTCGTTCCTCTCCGCGAGGATCCAATCGAATTAGCTCGCGAAATTTCGACAAGAAATTCGTCAGACTTGAGTTATCTCGCGGAAAGTAACGATAAAAATGGCGCAAACTTGAATTTGTACAATGCACGGCACCGTTTGACAAACATCACTCGAATATTCATACCGTATTAATCATCAGAAAAATGGTCACGAAGCGGAATGATTGGCATTTGTTATTTTTTCAATCAAATAATTTATCGAGAGGGATGGATAAAAAGATTTGAATGAAAAGGATATAAAACTTTGAGAAGACTTTAATTTGAACGCGTCCACCGATGTTGATGATTGTAATGCAACGAAATAAGATTTCAAAGAAATTATAGCGAAAGAAGAGAGGAGCGAATAAGAAACTCAATTATTGTCAATTTAAACGAAAGAACACTCAATTTCTTCGGGCAGTTTCTTACCTATTTTATAAGGAACGAGAATGTACGTGGAAATCAGACTGATGCCACACCGAGACCCTCCAATGAACGGAAGAAAACGCGAGGATATATTATAGCAAAGACGAATTCTCCCAGTCTAATATCCGGTATCTGACGAAGTGTTCACTACGCGAGTACAAAATTCAAAGCTTGTTTTCATTTTGATGATCGATGAACGCAAGAATCTCTTCTATGAAGACCTTTCTTTATATTTTTAGACCAATGTAGCTTTACAACATTCAAACAAAAAAAACCTATACAAAAAAGCTATTTCAGATTTGATCTTGAATTTGTTCAAATGGCATATATGAAAAATTGGGAAAAGATAAAAAGGCGTCGTCTGGATATGCTTGCGCCAAAGGGTGAAATAAAGGGCGATAAAAAGTAATCTTCATTGATGCAGAAGAGGACGTGTCCAACGAACACACTAGCGCACATAACAATTTGTCCGGTGGGCGTCGTAATTTTCTGCAATTACGCGTATTATCGTGCAGAGCCTGATTTCGAGCGCATTTGCTCGTCGCTCGACCCTGTCGGAAACAAACCTAGCCCTTTTCTCCGCACCGGCAGAACGCGCCGGCTCGTTTCACGCTGAGTTGACTGCGCGCAACTCGCGTCCCTAATGCATCTACATTATTATTAAAGCGTATTTACACGAACGTCAGTGGCGAACTCTCTCTGGAATTTTTAATTTTACTCGGAATATGTCACGTATGTTACTGAGTATCGCATGCCCGATGCATCACAAACGCATTGCAATTTGGTCCTGCGTGTCACCAAAATTCCATCTTCTACAATTCTAAACTTAAAATTCATCTTTCTAACAATCACAAATTCGTCCAAATTAATATCAAGTCAAATTAATATCAACTTCGTCGCGTCTGACGGAATCCCGAGTTATACTACTTGCCTCCGGAAACATCGATCAGAGCTTACGCGTGTTTACAAATTTGCAAATTTCCGATTCGCAACCGACACAGCACGATTTCGGAACATTTGAGGGCGGCATAAATTGTGAGTTTTGATCGCACATGCTCGGGAACAAGAAACGTGACCGAAGAATTTGCGATTGCTACGCTATGGTGGCGTCTTGATGGGCTTATGTAGATCGTACGGCTGCTGCATATTCATGTTAAATTAAGACAAGATTGTTGACTCGGTATAAATAAACTTTGAGACTTTTAATTAGTAATTATACAATGTGTTTCGGCCACAGCGCGGCGTTCCATTTTGTTCAGCCATGAAAATCCATTTCAGTCAAAGGATTGTCGTTTAGCAATGAAATAGACAATTATATTCTGTTTAATTATTTATTATGTAGCCTCATAAATATCGCGTAGATAAAGCGTGCTTATCAGTTACTGTTTGCGATTAGTTTTCACTTTTCTTTTCTTATTAATAATGTTATCGTTGATTAAGACGTTATCAAGCTTGTTCATTAGTATACGTGCACTTGGTAGATAATCATCAGCAAATTTTAATCATTACCAAAGGAGTGTATATAAACTGTAACCTATAAAATTTATTCTCTCGGTTTCAACAACTTTTGACCTTCCTTTATAACCTCGAAAAACATTAAACGTTAAGAAAGATTCAAGTTCATTTCATAGTACAGTTAACTGCTGTTTTGATTTCATAATAAAAATATACAATATACACTCTTGAACTAAATTTTGCGAAATTTATGTTCTGTTTAACTCTCGTAAAACGTTGCACTTGCATTGGTATCGATCAAGAGTAATAATAACGAGACTTTTACCAGGAAATAAGTACTCATAAACGACAACGTGTCTCAGATATTGATATTTCTATTGGTTCAACGAAACTCAAGTTGATGTTCAGAAATCATACTTTGTTATTATTATAAGTGAAATGATGCAGCTGAAACACAGTAAATAACTTTCTGTTTTTTACATAAATAATTATTAAAATTATTAACAATTTTGCAAATTTTCAATTTCGTTGTCCCTATACAAAGTTAATTATTAGAAATTCCGTCGAAAAATATAACAACTGATATTCCTACATCGAGTAATACACACGTCTACAAAATTTCAGTGGAGTAATCAAATATTGGTCAAATACAAACGCGCAACTCTAGTCGCTTCTCTTTGATTCTTTATTCTTCGTGATATCGTACCGCACTTTCTGCGATCATGAAATATTATTATTTGTTTTGGGAAATACTATCTCGTCCTTTAGCAACACATTCGCCATTAATTTTAATATTTTCTGCATAAAAATTCTTATACAAACAACTGGAATGATTTGAGAAGTATAAAAAATTGTGTTCTATCAAACTTTCGAATTCAAATAACAAAACAAAGAGGGATCAAAAGCGCGGTATGATTATAATCAAAATGAGCTCAAATAGAGACTTGTTGTGGTCGATGCGCTATGAATACTTGTTTGTCTGTGCCATTAGTCGGGTTTGTATTCAGTGTGTCTCGTGCAGCGCAGGTATACACATTTCACGTCACACTTATCTCCCGAACATGATTCGTGACGTATACGGTTACGGGATGGATGCACAACGTGTAACTTACCAAACGAAACACAACCTGACTAACGCAAAAATATTCTCGCCTCGTCTACCTTTGTTCAGGCGCCGTCGTGACCCGAGCGCTCTCTGATGAAACTTATAATGTCCTCTCCCCGCTTTCGAATTCATGTCTTAGCTTACTCGTTAATTATTGCGATCAGAATTTAATTATTCCCAGTCATTCTTCGGTTTTCTTCGCGTATTTTCCGACTGCAAATTAACTTTTCCTCCTATAGTTCTCATTTGTGCACGTCTTTCACGTACTGCGTATTTCTTAATTTTCAATTTTACAAAACTTCTACTACTTATAACACAGAACCTTCATCGTGTCTGTCTCAGCTCAAATTCGCAATATAGTCTGTTCAAATTTCAAAACTCAATAAACAGGATTTTCACTTTGTTGATTTTGTCTGTTGAAAAAAAAAAGAAGATAAATAAGACAGGTGTGGATAAGAGTGTATAACATATTAAATTCAATAAAAACGGTTGTGTAAAGTGTGTGCATTGACAAGGTTGTCTCTGTCCTGCGTATATCTTCGGGGGGTCTGAGAAAAGCAAAGAAATTCCCTTGAGTGGTCAAATATTTATTTTACGCCTTGTACACGATTCCGGTTGTTCGTTTTGTATAATAGTTTCCGATCGCAGCAAGTGAATCATGAGATGCGACCATGCACTATATACACGTACTAGACAATGTTTCACTTTAATACAACTCTAGTCTTCATCCCCTTTTCTCATGTTTCATTCATTATACGTGAAATTCACGACAATTCATTGACAAAAAAATAGATTTCAATTCTGTTTAGTTTCATGTCAAGCAATGAAAATTGTGTTGTTTGTAGCACTGTTTATAATAGAGGGACAGAGAAGAGAGTGGAATAATTTTTGAATTCCGCTATCTGGGCTCGCAAGTGTAAATGATGTGGCGGATAATGTAAATAGTGTAGACGGCATTTTTACAGCTTTTTATTTTATGTCCGTGAAGCGTCGCGCGCAGCCGACACAATGACATTAACAAAAGCACTCATTAAAGTGATTAACCGAGAGGCTACAAGCGCGGAGATATCGTCGTGGTCGCCATTACAGGCTTTATTAATTGCCATCGTCGAGTAATTTGCTCCTGCGGTGGCAGAATGAGTTTAGTAGCGTGATCGCGTTTGCATCGTTTAGTTATTCAGCGAAAAACTCTCTGCTTCCCTCTTTCAACCTCATTTCCATATTTATTTTCAATTTTTTATACAAGCTACAAAAATGACAAATTAAAAACAATAAAAACATTTACACGAAAATAATTTTCGAGTAACACATCTTAAATTCTATTTGATTTTTTCTCGTGCTTTTGAGTAAAAAAAAAAAATTTTTTTTGATAATATAATTTTTTGGATGTTGATAGGAGATTTCTAATACTTGGTTACGTTTTTGGTTTGGGTATCGAGAGTAACAAAAGGAATCTCTGGTTATGAAAGCGAGAATTACGGTGTGCATGTAAGCTCTATCCCTTTTCTTGACAATCTTATCTAACGCGATTATCCGGTGACTGTTTCATGTGCAAGTTGTGTTGTTTCGCATCCTTTTATTTACTTCTCTCTATCCTCATCCACTTTCCACACTTCACCGGAAGCCGTGGCCATTATTTTCGCGAAATCCCGAAATCTTTGAATCTCCTTAAATCGCACAGCCGGAAAAACGGTAAGCCAAAAAACAAACATTTGATTTAGCAGAGCGCGCTGCCGTCTGCGACAATAAACAACCTCCAGCTGTATTTATTTATCCCAACGAATTCTTTCAAGACAACCCTTTCGTCGTACAAATATTTTTTTTGTTTTCATTGAGGAAAACAAGTGCCATGCAGGTCAACGTCAAATGTCATTAAGGAAAATTTGTTTGCTAATGTTTGCGGCTGGGCTTTTATGATATTGCAGCGACGAGAGAAGGCTCGCTGGCCGCAATTATTCGTGTCCTCTTCTTCCTGATGTAAAATCCCGTAAAGAAGTTCTCCAAGAACTTGACTCAATGCCAAAGGTAATACGATGATACTTTCGGCGTTCTCCAAATGTTTGTGGTTATACTACGGTTCTTCCTGTTTCTGCATCTAAAGCGTAGCACTTCACAGAACAAAAGGCAAACGGCTCGAACTTTTCTGCATCACGTTGTTTGCAAAAATGTTTGACCGCTGATTCCACACTTAAACTTGCAGTTTTAACTGGTTGCAAAAATTAACCAACTTTCATGCACCGTCTAAGTTACGCTGGCGGCATTTGTTAAACGAAATAAAAAAGCTCACAAAATCGCAAGAGAAAATTGTTTGTTGGATATGCCAGAATAATGGCAGTTGATGGTAGGATGAATTCTGCCGTGTAGTCAATTAGTGGGAACGATCTTTGCGGCAAGAATGAAAACAAGACGAACGCATAGAACGAACGGTTATGTTCGCGCGAAACAACTGAGTTTGTGTGATTAGATGCACTTCGTATAGGAAACGCGGCTCGGTTTGTTCCGGCGCCTCTCTTGATGCTTTTCGAAGACGGTATAACGTCGCAAAATGCGATTGGCTGTAATGAAATATCCGTCGCGTGTCTGGCTGCTTTTCAAGCGCGAGCTATTTATCAAGCAGCTTCTTAACAATGGAAGCACATCCATTCGTTTGACAAGCGGCCGGCTGACCACAAAAGTGCGCACATTTGGGCTCAGAAAATGTTCATTCCGAGAAAACATTTAATATAAGAAGTCGAATTGTGGCGGGAATAAAACGCAGAGGACAATATCGCGGAGGTAGTGTACGATTTTGCGCATCTGTGCACGAGTAAAATTGCATGGTGTAAACTGGTAGGCGAGGGCACGGCCCTCCGCTGAAACAACATTCGCGCCAAAGAGCAAGACAAACAACAGTTCCTCGTCGGCCTCGGCTCTAATTAACGTGGGACTTGGCGGATATTTCGCGTGACGGCGGCCCCGAGCCCACAGAGCTAAGAACCCTATATATACCCGGCATACGTAAATTTACGTAAATTTACCAATTTGCATCCCAGCTTCATATAATCTCGCGTCAGATTTAGCATTCTCGCAGATACACTCGCTACCGGCTCAGCGAAATCGTTCAACCAACAGAGTTCGCCCACGAGATTCAAATACCTCGTTCAATTTAGAATGTTTGTTACAACCTGCTCTGCAACCTTTTAATCCGTCCTTCGTTCTTTACAGTAGTAGTTCATTTATTCGGGCATTCAATTTATTTGCAATCAAATTTGTTTTTTCATCGCACCTGAGTTGTCGGTAAATCATACAAAAACTAATTAATTCCACGTCAGAATGTCAATGTAAAACAATTATTGTATATGACATCACGTTTGGCGCAAACGCTGAATATTATACTTTGCGCATAAATTGTCTATTTTTGACCGCAGTGTGTTACGCAAGAGCACATAACACGTATCATGCAAGTCAATGAACCGAGTGATATATAGGTTTGCACCCAAAGTATCAATGCACAATCGCCACACAACCGAACCTTTCACTTACTTTCGAATTCTGGCCCAGTTTAATGCTCCGCATAAACTTTGTTTATACTTAGTCTCGCCTTGGCAGAGATCAGATGATGATGATGGTCTGATACCAAAAGATCGGATAAATTTCAAAATAATAGCTTTCGAATGAAAAATTCTCGGCGCTGTAAACAAATGCAAATCTTAAATACGGACTGAAGTTTGTATATTTGGCTCTCCTTTCAACGTCAATGTTTTCGCTTTGAAGTTTCTTTGTGAGCTTGTTGAAAAAATGTTTTCGTTCTTTTCTCTATACATCAGCTGACAGAGAAAACGAAGCTCGAAAATGTTTTATTGGTTACGCCCCGCGAGTACGGTTTCTCGCAAGAGGAAGACGAAGATGCAAGACAATAAGGGCGCTCGCATTTCTAACATGTGTCATGCTTCAGACAGATACGTGGCGTGCATCAAGTGTACGTTGCGCGCCCATCTCAAACTACGAATTAGGATCGTTTTGACTAACTTGAGCTTCACAACGAGAAGTTAAATAGCTTGCTTGCATTACACGTGTTTCTTCATACTTAACGTCAATTGAATTATGTCATTTTACAATAACAACTTTTTTCAATGCTTGATGTAGTCGCACCGCAATTCCTTATTACGTTTATTTCTTTCTTTTTTTTCATAAGGTCAACCCATTTCTTGTCATTGATGTACAAATGCATTATTTATTAACATTTCTTAAAATTATTTGACAATGATTAACGAAATCATTTTTTCTTATTCTTGTTCATAATTACATTAAATATATAGTTTAACAATAACAAAAGCTCATATTTGTCGTTGATTGTCATGTTAATTGATATTAATTGCACATTTTAGTTATAAATTTGATATTATTTGATGACATCGCGACGTTCACCGATTAAAGTCCATGTTTATCATAATTTGATTGAAATTACGTTGAGAAAATGTATATTCACATAAAAAGAATCCAGCGAGCTCAACAAAATGATCAATTCAATATTTACTCCCTCAGTCACACAAGTAGCGCACGTTTTAAAATAATTATACAGGCGATAATTAATTAACCCGCGGTATGATGCTGCAATTATCGAACTACACAATTAGCGATTAACAAAAACGAGAGCGTTTACATTAATTCAATATTGATCAAAAAATGTTTATAACGTCGGATAAACGGATAATAATAACATCTGAGGACGGATTAATCGAATGAATATTTGGTCAGCTATAAGTCTCGTTAGACGCGTGTCGCGACATTTCTCGTTACTGTATTTTGAACTCGGCAGATTTACACTTAATCAACCAAGCGTGCAAAGCGCGGCTTTGCGCATTGTTATTAATCACGCATTGATAAACAATTTTATGTCAACCATTCGAGTCCATGCCAACGTTTGCATACAAGTGCGGTATGTTTGGCGTTTGAAAAATGTTTTCACGATGTTTTTTATTTCAAAACAATGTACGACGTTTATTTTTTTGATTAAAACGAAAATCGGAACATTTGGTAATTGAATTATAACTCAACAAAGGAAGTCTATGTATGGGATGCACGATCGAGCTGGTAAACAGAAAGACCATAATTAAAGCCAAAAGAAAGAGTAATCATTAAGTCTGGAACAAAGTTGCAAAGTGAACCTGCCGAAATGTATCCGCTCAAAGAGTCAAAGCTTTGCAGATAAACACACTATGTGCGTCCATCTGTCGGTACAAAGTCGTTAAATTTATTCGCAACTGCGATACTCATGGACTTGTTTCACTTAAACTGTGCCATTTGTTTGATCCAAGTTTTCAATTTTGTACGAAGCAATAAATTCGCAGTTGCCATTTTAATATCAACGATCTTAATATGAAAAGTGTTTTGTCAAGTTTTGTAAAACAAGAAACAAAAAAGTAGAACAAAGAATCGAAGAAAATAAATTCATTTTCTTTACAAGCACAAGTTTCTATTGAACAATGAACATTGTGTTAATTCAAATAAATGTACGACTTAATGATAGTCTCGAGTGAAGCGGAATCGACGATTTGGAGCCGGAGTTTGTCGTTATAGACGGGATCTCGATAACAAAACTCATGTTTTCCTTGCCGAACGGGCATTTGCACAGTCCAACTTTGACAATCATTCGCGCAAATGTTGGCCTTGCAAGGTTGTTTGTTTGCTTGCTCTCACGAACTTAATTTCATTTCAATTACTTGCGGCTGACTTTCTTTTAAGACTCCCATTTTTAAGGCTTCGGTGTCGAATTCGCCTCCTGTCTTGTAAATCTCCGATCTCTTATGGATTCCTCAAAGCCAAAGATTTTCACTTCTTTAGCATGTTTGCATCGTCGAACCTATATACAACCGTCGTAAAACTTTTTACTTTGGCGTAATCTTCCTTCCTTACCATTTCATAGAAAACACACACACACACACACTGAAACAAAAAAACATCAAATTATCTGATTCACTTCATTGGGAAAAAAGTTTACACAATGTTGTTTGATTTTTTATTTTGAACTCCCTTATTCGGGCCGACATAAGCCATTAACCACGTTGACTTGATAGCAGCGAGCCTTAATTAGCAGCAGGGATTTTGGCGGACAAACATAAAGGTATGGCTGCGTGACGTGGATTCGCAGAGATCAAGTGGCATTTTTGCGTAAAACATATTGACAGTGCGGCGGTCAGTTGTTGTTGCGTATTTGCTTTGCACGTGTAACCATCAGCCAAAGCATTAAATCCTGCGCCGTCAATCGGGAAGCGAAAGCCCTCTAGAAGCATCGTTCCACAGTGCTGCATCGCACGTCCCAACAGTATATAAACGCGGCATAACTCACGAGCTTTGCCAGCGCTAAAGGATTACAATATTGCATTATCGAAGAGCGACTTTAAAATCCCCTTGTCAGGCTCGTCGCCAAATTACGCTGGTTAAAACACGCTGATAGTTTTTAGTTGCCGATTAACCCGCAATTACGCTTATCATGCGGTTTTCAATGCTACCTCGCCGCTCTCTGTCGTGTCACTTATCATTGAAATGATTTTTTTTTCAATTAAAACTGCATAGCTTCCAACTTTTGCGGCAAAAATAACAAACAACGAGATATAACTGTTTAGCAACAGTTGAAATGATTTTTATTTCTTTTCGGTTAATGCATCTTTTACAATGGAATCTTATACAATGGAACATTCAATCTAGTAATAGCAATTAACGTAAACAAAAAGATTATTGCGAAAAGAAAGTGATTGAATATGTTTATACTTCCACGGACTACTCAACAATTTTGAACACAGTCGATTTTGACGCAAACATTTTTGGTAAAAGATCTGATAAATTTGGTTTTTGAACGATTTTCCATTCGCAAATTTGAAACATTGTATGAAACATGCGTTCTAATGAATGCGCCGACGAGTTTGATAGGATCGATAAAATCGAATCGAAACAGCATTACGTTTAATAACCTCTGCTCGCGCACAAAACACAATTTATCTTCATGAACTGATGTTATCTGATTAGCATAGTAAAGTACAAGAGCTTTCGCGGAACGGAATCTGACTGCAAAGCTCGTTAAAAGGATATTTGATCGATTGGCGTGTCGCCGACACGCGCTTTCTCGTCGCAACGAAAATTGCAGCGATCGCTGGCTCTGCCAAAACGCTGATGTTTATATCGCGCACTATAAAAATATTTATTATTCCAACGAGAAATCGTCCATTTGCGAACACGTCGCAACTTGTGGGGCGCACAGTTCGTCGGATGCCGTATTGTTAGCGGGAACAATTTCACCCTGCAAATAAAGCACTTTCGGTGTTCTAACAGCTGCTCATAAATATGATATATAAAGCGGACTTCCCATTCATGTATTATATTTTTATCACATCCAATGAAATAATGCGTGCATTTATTTGCTAATGCAACCCATACGTATACATACATATATCGTTTGTTACATTTTTTTTTTCGCGTGCCGTACAAAATTTATATACACATCAGAACAAAAGGAAAAAAAAGCATCTACAAAGTTTTGTAAAAGAAATTCGGCAATTTCCATTTTTGAATTCTGATTCAGAAAATTGTGAATCACGTTAGCAGATGCACGAAACTTTTTGCACCCCCTTTGGGTTTGTTTGTTTTTGCGTCTGCCCGTTGACTGGCGCGCGCGTTTACAGCCAGAGCCGAATCTTCGGGGAAGTCACTCGAAAAGCGCTCTTACGCCAAGTTCCGTTTAAGCTGCTCGCGGTTTCGTCACGAGCTTCGGATTATAGTATAGCTTCTTACTCGTTGAATAATTCACGACAAAGTCAACTTTTCGCACGTGATGTTCTGCGTTCGTACATGCAGCAGTTGGGCGAATGACAAAAAAAAACAGGGGACGAAATAAACAACTTGACACATCTATCCTGCGAAAAATATTTGTCACGATCGCACTGCTTAGCTTGAGGAGAAAAATTCTCTCCACTTTTGATGGAAGAGGATCAATAACAAAAACAATAAAACTCATGTCTTCGTAATATTACCTTATACCTTTCATTTCCTTGCTGTTTATTTTAATTGAAAGAACAATGTGCTATCAATAAAGAGAGAATAAATGTGAATGATTTCTGTTTTAGGTTCAACGCTGATGAGAATCGTCGAAGTGTACAAAGAGATTCAAGAACAAGAGATGAATATCGTAAGTTTTCTTCGATATCCGATATAAAAACTGTAAATAAGAAAATTAAAAGAACAACTTATAATTAAAATATCAGTTCGTTAACAAACGAAACTTATTCGAGTTTGAACGGAGTTATTTATAATTCTTATAATTATTGCTACTTTTGCTATACGCGAGCAATAAACTTCAATATTGATAGGATGTGGTGTGAGCAAATTTCTTACTAGCAACATTAAAAGACTGATGGCATCTTTGCACGCGAAGCCGTTCGCGAAAAAAAACCTAAATTGTACATGTACAGCAAAGAGGTGCAAATACAATTCGCAGTGCACTTTATAGCTACAACTTACACTTCCTTTTGATGTCTATGATACCGTCAATTAATTTTTCAGCCAAAACAACAACTACAGTACGATAGAGGTACTTATTTTTATGAAAAAAAAAAAAAAATACTTGTTTATTGCGAGCGCAAAACGTTTAACTTTTTCATCCGGGAGATATCTCAATTGAGAATTCAAATTTGCATGAAATCATATCGACGCAAGGTAATTTATTGCCCGTCTACGTTGCTTTCTGAAAACTTAATAAATCGGCACAGAGGGAAGAACGGCACGAAAATACAGTGTAAAACGTGAGAGACAGTCGAAGTCGTTGACGCTTAAAAAAAGTGTATCTGTCGTTAAGAAAAGCATTTGACGCGTAAAGGGGTTACTCCTTTAATTAGTCAATTAATATTCGAGTCGAGGCAACGAGAGGGATGCGCGAAAATGCGTGCTCAAAAACGTCTTTTAAGTGGGATAATTTAAGCATGTGACAGGGCCGAATTAGCTGAAACGAAAATAAGATTGACATCTAAATTCGATTATTATTCCCACCTGCTTAGCGCAATTTAAATGCCCGGCGGCTTTTCAACCGATGTGGCGATAATGACTTTAAATTATTTTGCCGCTTAAATCGTTCTCGTGTTCGCGCCGCGTCAGACAGAGAGCTGATTTAATAAAAGGCTGAGATTACCAAGTTGGACGTTCTTTAACAATGTTTTGTTGATCTTGCCGGGCTCTTTTTGCTTTCGAACAAAAACAGCCGCAGAATCTCATTTTACTCGTATTAATTTGTCTGTTTGAGTTAGAAAGTGAAGAACAGCGTTTGAAACTTGACTATTTTTATTGATGATTTTTATACCAAAGAACGTTGAGATGTTTGAACATCCAATAATTTTTATGCTGTAGAAATCTCTCTAATATTTGAAATGGAATTACATGGAAAAGTAATTTCGTTTTTATATATGCTGCGATATTTTATTTGTATTTGTCGTCTATGAATTTTTATGAAATATAATTTTAGTTCTAACTTGAAATGTTGATGTTTTATGTTAACATAATTAATCTCAACTTTTTAATCGTACAGATTCGTATGGTTGGAAAAAAGCTCGTCTGATATATTTCCTAGACGGCGCTTTCATACCTCTGATATATTGTTACGCTAGACTACTTCGCCAAGATATTTCAATATGCAAAGTTCAGCTTTTTGCGTTCGACTACATTTATCACCGTGGGTTTATTTCACACTCGGCTGGTATTAGAGATTGACTGGCGAATACCAGCCATTCGCTTATACTTTTTTCAATCACATTTTAATCCCGCTGAATAATTTTTGTTTCAATCTCTCTTGCATAAAAATATTCTCTCGAAAACATTGTTGCCAAGATCACCTATAACGTATCGCTCTGTTTTCAACATATTTTTCAATAAGGGGCACATTTTTCCGATCGCACATTTCTAATAACATGTCCACGTTCAACATGTGAGTGTGAGACCAAAAACAATAAATGTATTCGCAAGCATAAACAGAAGAAAAACTGAAGACTTATTCTGATACTCTTTGCGTCTCTGCTTTTTCCAAAGTCTCCCTCTTTCTCGTCCATTTTCTCTGTATATTCTTATATTCTCTGGATTATGAAAGTTGCTTATGTTTACTCAAACACGCAAAGCAGTTTCACGACCCTGCTCTATACCGCAGTCTGTACCGAGATTGAAACAAAATTTACTGCCGCGAGCTTTACTATACTGCACTAATGATAACCGCTCTGTCACTACCAATATATTATACGCCAATGTTTGGAAAACGAATCAATACCACTAACGAAATTTCATAATAATTATTTCTTTACTCTCAAGCTATCTTGCATGATAACACTATTAAGCAATATAATAATCATTAATGATATTCCAACAACATATTCACTCGCCATAAAGAATATTCCCTCAACTCCAGATGAATTTTGTTTTTGTGCTTTGATGCATTTTGACATTTTGATCGCACAAGTCTGAATTTGAAAAACAATTCAATTTCATCATAGATTCACATCCTAACTGTAATATATTATATTCAAATGGAAAAATTCATTTGTAAGACATTATGAAACAATATTTTATCAATATTGAACTTATTATCATCGACATTATTTCATCAGTTATTCAAAAAAAAACACTACGTTTTTCCTGTTGTTAAGTAATAAAATTATTTCAGCCATTTTGTTTAATAGAATCTTATTTCACGTTTTACGGTTTTTAAGTAAAAGTCCTTTAAGGTACGTAAAAAAATACGTGTTTTTTGATGAGAAACTTTTAAAATTATAATTAATGAATGAATGAATGAATGAATTAATTAATTAATTAATTAATTGACGAAAGATTAAAGATCTCTTTCATAAAAACATCTCTTCATTTTTGAGCTACTAACATTTTGCAATATCATTCTTTAAGAGTCGCTTCAAGATTTCTTTTTTCCAAGGGTAATTCTGATTTCTGAGAATAATAATTGAGGACATATGGACGCGTGAACGGGACCTTTTTGATTCAAGTGCAAAGTATAGAGATTTGACACACACGTACGTGTTCCTTGTTCGAGCCATTAGAGATATCGAAGATTGATTCGACTCCGGAATTTCCTGGATACTCGGATATTCTTTGTGAGTATTAGAGAACATGATGGATAACTGCTGCATAATCCAAAGACTATTTTTCTTTCGCGAAGCACGTGAATCGTGTCTGCAATAGTCGAGACGTGTGTAAGCCATATATTTATGTATTCGTAAGATCAACTAAGTTGAATTTTTTTTTTTCATTTCGGTTAATTTGATCCGAAACGTAATCTGAATATGCCGAGGTATGTGTGATTCCTAGAAATTTAATGTACACTCGGGCTGATGAGAATTAGATTAGACACGATCCGGGTGTTTGATTGGGATTAATTTTGTTAGTTTGTCTAGGTTAATTAAAATGGAAATTATCAAAGGCAACTCACATGTGCGATAACACGCAACTGATTTGGCTGAACTACGGGCTCTGGAGGCATTCAAAAAGTGGAAACAAAACGCTTGAGCCATATATATATATATATACATATAGGCGCCGAGCTATAAAGCTAAAGAAAAGTCCACGAGGGAAAGGTCGTTATCGAGTCATAAAGAACCTATAGGAGAGTTCGAATGAGATTCAGGAAGCGATTTACCTCCTCTGAGTTATTTAGCAGGCCATTGAACGCGAACTGGTATCGAATTATATGAGTGCATTAGTAAAGTCCGATTCAAAATGATCACCGTCGTTTCAAGAATTCGTTATTAACAACTGTCCATGACTTGCAAAATTGATTCAAGTTAATCACCTTTTAGCTGGCAGATTGAACTTGAAATGTTTCATTTACGAAAGAGTACCGCTCCAATGGTGAAAAAAAGTTGTAATTTGCTTCCTTGGAATAACGGGCACCGAAAAAATAAACTCCAAGCGAGAGAGAATTACCCTCGACTGCGTTTAATTGAGCCGCGATGAATTTGGCAAAAATGTTCCTTCCGCGCCATAAAGGAAGAAATCGTTGCGGAAGAGAATGTCGTTCCCCTTTAATTTACCCGCTTACACAATTCAAGTTAACGGGGTAGTTGAAAAAGCTGCAATGCTCTTTGGCAGATTCTTATTTGCATAAGAAACGTTTGTTTGTTTTGTCACATATTTAGAAGAGCAGGACTGTTTGTTTGTTCTGTTGATACTGTATACTTTTGCACAAGAGAAAGCGCCGAGCTCTTGTAATTTCATTTTAATTCAATTACCGAGGCGAACGGCCAATTACTGGCGCGATTTCGTTCAACGACCAATATATAAAATCAAAGAGGAAGGGCGCGACTGCAGCCTCTGTTCAAATTTGCTCAGCGCAGCTTGTTTGCATGACTGCGTGTCGCGAGAGAGGTCGCGAAAGCTTTTTGCTCTCCGAGTTCTTTGGCATTTCCGCTGGATTGCCCACGCAGAGACCCCGTTTTCACCGTTACCTTCGATTTGAATTTGAATTGAATTCCATTTCATATGTGCAAATCTCCAAAGTCCGAGAGATTTTTCGCTTTGGCTATTGTTTTCCTGTGGCTTCGCGTTTGTCGAATTATCAATTCAAACTCCATATATAAAAGTTTGCACACACAATAATCATCTCTATGAAAAAATAACTTTTACAAGATAGTCAGTTATAAAATTATTATATGATCAATGAGAATCAAGATTTTTAATCTTGGTTCATTTTTGTGTCATCACAACTTTTGTTCAGACAAAATATAATTGAAACGAAAAAAAAAAAAAGAGAATAATTGGATATTGAAATGTCAGGATGAATACGTTGTTCGGCATTCAAAATCATCCCGTATATGTTTTTGTAAGTTGCCATTGCATATTTATCATCAATTGTTATTCCGTATTATTATGTAAAAACGCAGCGAGTCGTGTACTGAACAAACATCAGATGAGAGTGTCGTTCAAAATGTATTAAAAACGATGTGATTCGTGTTTTCGAAATATGTATATTGGCATAACAATAATCAACTTGTGTTAAATCAGAAGAGTTGAAAATAAAAACAAAAGTTTGAGTGCATAATAAAAATTGCGTTGAATCAAATGTACATGCGTGATGCATGCAAGTCTACATTTGCAGGGTGATTCTTTTGGTCGGTGTTTTTAGCATGCACGAGGTATAACGCAAGTATTTCCTCGGTGATAAATTATCAGGATGGAAGACGTTGCACGCCATTACAGACGTTACACCTTTATGAAGAATTCGCGAGCGGCTAAAATGAACGCATTTGCATACATGAATATTTTACAAACATACGATTTCCGGGCATTTGGGAAATAATTTCGTTACTTTGGAGCGAAGAGCGGCGTCTATTTACGTTAGCCAGAATCGTCATGTTTAATCAGCTTTATTTCATTGCTATTAAGCGCCCGTTTTTTTTTTTTCTGAATTTCGACTACGTAATAAGCGCACTGTCAATATTGAAGATTTCGCGATGAAAATGTAACATTCACTTTATAATCGTGAAATAATTGGATTCGCGACTGTTATGTTTGTGAACCGATTAATGAGCTCTTTTCATTGTTTTTTTGCAGCTCAAAGCTTTTTACGTTGATCTACTTGTGCCTTTGGAAACTAATTTGGAAAAGGATACAAAAGTCGTTCAGGTAATAAAGGGCTATTATTTTAAATGCGGTTCTTTGAAAAAAACAAACAAACAAATAAAAACGTAAAAAACTAATGATTTTTCTTTGACTTGTAGAGCGAGCAGAAAAAGTTTTTACAACAACACAAGACCAGATCGGAAACATACAGCAAAGCAGTAACGTCGATGAAGAAGCAGAGAAAGAAGTCGAGGGGAACGAATAAAAGTGGTCTGGCGATGGATAAAGAGTTGAGGAATATGCAAATTCTGGAGGAGGAAAAATCAAAGTTGGACGCGTTTTGTGAACAAAGCCTTAAAAACGTGAGTTGCGGCGAGTTCCAATAAGTGGAAATAATTGGGAGAAAATGAGTTTGTCCGCTGAAAAGTTAGGCTCTGTTTCACATTTACAAAGCTCGTTATCGTCTGGGATAAATTAAAAGCGAGCGTCTCATCAAGCTCGACTATAATTTGCTAAGTGCTCGGGCGATCTTAACTGAAATAATTTTTGCAGGCAATGACGCAAGAACGGCGAAGATACGGGTTCGTCCTGGAACGACAGTGCTCCCTTGCCAAACATTATGCAAGTTTTCACGAAGTTGCTCTCGCTGCACTTCATCCCTCTGTGGACGAATGGCGCGAAGTTGCTGCAACCCGAGAGTACTTACCACAGTCAGTCGAGGATATGTTTGCCTCGAGACTTCGGGTACATACATTATATCATAATTATCTTCTTAGTTACACGTGTTATATTGAATTACACGACAACTTGTGTGTAGCTGGTGATAACTGCTATTTACTGCCGTTATTAACTCACTTAACAACCCCAAGCGTGTTCATTATTCATTGCACAGTTCGTTACAATTGATTTTCCAAACTGTCCTCCATCCACAATTCAAACTCATCGCCTATATCCTTACACTTTGCGTTCTTTAAAGCCAACTAACGCTTTGTGTAATTTACTCATTTACACTCAACTATTATTCTTTCTGTCGTTCCTCTTGTGATGTCATTTCTAAAAAAGAACTGATTAGAATAGTTATCTCAGCTTTTTGTCTTTTGCATTCAATTAAGTTTCTCAGTTACCTACTTTTATTTGTTAAAAGAGTGTGTCTAATGGTGCTCGTTAATTTTACAGCAAGTATCCTTTTGGCCTGAGGACGAAGAGAACGGCGGCTCCGAATTGACAATGAGCTCGCAACTGCGAAAAACACGAAGCATGGATAGCTCCTGCTTGGAATTGCGACTGGGATCAGCTGCGGGCAACGCGACGAGTACAAATTCTCAACAGAACATGCCATCGAGCGTGCCGTCGGTCATGTCCCGAGCAAGATCCGAGGTCAATTTGCACGCGTCGTCGCTTTCTTTGGGACCCGGTAAATAAGTCCACTTTCTTCTCTCACTTCTCTTCTCTTTATTAAAAAAGTAATTCGCGTCACGCAACGGATTAACAAAGACGACGCTAACAAGTCAAGTCATTTCAATCGCCGCAACCCAATGTTTTGGAAATCAAAATTATCTTTTGATTATAAAACTTTCTTTTGAATTTGTATTATCATCGGACAGTTTGAAGAGCAGTTGAAATTTATCCTTTCGTCGTGTGATCAATTAGTGAACGGGGTATATTTGTTCTTAATTTAATTGATGGAATAAATAAACATTCAAGTGAGATAGAAATAGGGCACGAGAGAGATGGAGCGAGTTTGCGAAATGTTTGTCGAGCTTCGATATCCAATATCGTGTGTACAAGCCAACGGGGGAAAAAAAGGAGCGATTTTTTCCGCTTTATTGCCCGTCTGTAGATTTACATCCACCATCAACCTGAGTAACAGATAACATATCAAACGGGAAAAAATTGAATATATATAACTAGGATGGATGCGATGAAAGAAAGCCATAGTTTACGTATACAGAATGCCGTTGCGATGCATTTTATTTCGCCCATTTTGAATTTGAATAACGAGCTTGCACTCGGCATTTGCATGCACGTCTAGATTAATATTTAACATGTGTGCACGCATTTGCTTGAAAAGATTGACACTGAATAACGCTCGGCTATTCAGTACCCACGGACACTAAATATTTGCAAAATTATATTGTTTGTATTAGCAACGTTCCGGGAACGTACCTTGCAGCTTTATAAATCACGTGTTTTATACCCCCAGTTCAATAACAAAGTTCATTATAAATATTAAATCAAACACTGTTTTTCATACGAATTCATGTCACAGCATATGTTGATAATATTTTAGATAAATTGCAGAATTAATTTTGTTACACAACGTTGATGTTAAGTCTTCGTTAACTCGGGTCGAATCAATAATTGTATCACCAAATATAAAAGAGATAGTACAGATGAAATCGATAAGAAGACTAATAAAAGTTTGAAATCTATACAGATGTCCCGGAAACACCACCCAGGCCTCGGTCCATGGCGCCAGCTTCGCGTAACAGCGGTGGCACAACTATGAGTTCCAGCGGATGGGGTGACGCGCCTTTAGCGAGAGCTCTTTTTGCTTATCTGAGCTCCGGAGAAAACCAGCTCAGCTTTTTGGAGGGAGACCTCATTGCTTTGATGGGTGAGCAAAAAGAAAAAGAAAAAAATGTCGCATCCTTCTTTTTGTTTAGCTGAATCAAAATCAGTCGGTTGAAATAAAAATACAGAATGAATTGTTAATGAACCTCGATTGCAGCTTCTGTCAGTCGAACAATCGATGATAATTTAGCAGGGATCATATAAGTTCATCTCAATAATTCATTGCAACTTTAGGCGACCGGCAAAAAGGGTGGCAGTTTGGCGAGAACCTCCGCACCCAGAGCACTGGATGGTTTCCACTAGCTTACACAGAGGTCGTTTCGGATGAAACACCAGGGTACGATTGGAGATTGTACAATTGTGCTTACAAATCATTTTTATTGAGATTAGACTTAATTTAATTGAATGAAGCAGGTCGCCGAATGGTACGATGAATAACGGCCAAAGTTCTGACAGAGCGAATCCACCTTGCAAGCCGCCTTCGAGCCGTCCGCCGATACCCAACGGAGACCAAGTTCCGTCTGGTGTAAGCAGCAGCAACGGAACCAACAACGGCAACACACCGGTCAACGTGCCAAAAAGCAGCAGCTCTAACAGCATCACCACTCCAACGAATCGTTCATCGAAAGGGGTACGTTTCAGACTTTTCCATCAAGTTGTCATCACCAAGTTGAGTGCCATTTTGAGTATCATTTTTTTTTTTTTTTTTTTTTTTGTTTCTACCGGAGAAATCGATTTGATGGTACTCGAGGACACTGACAATTCCGCATTAAGTGGTACTTTAAATGAATTATAAGACAAGCGATTGGGGTTCGCAGATACGCTCGTCTGGTACACTGCCAACTGTGTTAGCCAGTGGTCGAAGAGTACAACCGCCGGTGCCGCCGGTGCCGCCTCCGCAAGCGGTTACTTCGCTTCATAGCAGCAACGACAGTGGATTTTCGAATGAGCCGCCAGTTCAGCCTGATATTGATTACAGCGATGACGAGGCTATGAGGTAAGAACTCGGTCCACTGTATAAAAGAATCAAACATTAATCTCTGTAATTAGAGCTGCCAAGTACCCTTGTAGAGTGCTTCTTTTATAAGTCTTATTTCAATTACTTTCGTGAAAGTCATTAAAAACTGATTTGTTCATCTAATAAAGAAGTGACGCGATGTATAAATTTAAATCTGAATCGTTTTTAATGACTAACAGTTTATAGTTGTAAAATGTTGGCATGCCCTTTGAGCTTTGTACAATTTGCCGACAATTGCTACTGTTGAAAAAAACAAAAGGACGATCCAGGATGAAAAGGGTCTCACAAACTATTTCATTTCTAAAGCAGAGTCATCCTAAAGCTCAAAGATCTTTCGAGTTGAACAATCAAATCTTTCTGGAGTTTGCGATGCATGCTGGTTCACCATATTTAATTTTACTCTTTCAAAAGCAACCACCCCTAATAGTAGTTTGTATTTCAATTTGTAAGCCTTGTTTCTGGATTACGTTCTTTTTTTCATTCTTGTAGATTCCGCATGCGTTACTTCGATCGATGGAATTAAATGCGACGGTGGTGGCCCCCTTCCGAGCCCCAATTTCCACACCCCCTCCCATTCAAATTACCGCTTCCCTCACACTTGGCACAGTAGCAGGTCCATATATCTTCTGGTACATGATCTTTTGGCACTACAGCCCTCCGTTTATTTTGTTCTCTTTATTATTTTCTTCTTTCTTCAATCACGTTCCCGACCACGAAAATGCAGACGTCGACGCAGACCACGAGCCGATCGCATCACCGAAGCCGAACGTACGTCCAAGCAGCAGAATCAGCAGCAACAGCAGCAGCTAAAGCAAAACAACCGTGAGAGCAAATCGAAAGATTGGAAGAACGATTCTTGGAAGACCATCCCGGATGAGGATAGTAAAAGTTGGCAGGGCTACCGTTCCGCGATGGACCTTTGGCCCGAGGACAATCAAAAAAGCGAGACAAACGGACGTTATCGTAAATCCAACGGCAATCAAGATGCCAGGGACTATTCGACGGATAACTCGGAGAAACGACGATCCAAAAATGAATACAGGTCATCGGGCAACAACAGCAAGAGAAACAGTAGGTCGAACCAGAGCGAGGAATCGAACCGAGAAGAGTACAGGAAACGCAACGAAGAAGATCGTAGAGAATCATCGTCGAAGACAGAAGAGCAAGAGGAATCCGAGGACGAAGAAGTCTACGATGAAACTGTCTCCTACTCGAGCAGGTATGACAGAAAGAAGTACTATGAAAATAATAATGAAGAGAAGGAGGAAAAAAGCAGAGAGTATGGCGGTCAGAGGTACGAGAACGTGAAGAGTTCGTCGAGTTCGTGTTCCAACTCTGACGACGAGAGTACCATAACGATACCAGAGACTGGGCGCAAGGTCGAGCACATTGCTCAGAAGTTGGAGCAAACGGCACAGAAATATGCTAGGGAACACAGCCCACAAAAGTTCCTGGACAGGAAGGCAGAATATAAAACTGAGAGAAACCAAGAAGAGAAGCAGCAGTTGATCGATTACAAAAATGACAGAGAGAAGAACCGTTGCAACGACCAGGATCGGTTCTACGACAAAAGTCTATCGAGACACTCGAGTTACGAACGAGAAAGAAAATCAGACAAGAACAGTGGAAGAAGCAGCAGACGATTTGAGCGCCCTCGTCCTCCTTCGCAGGAAGCTCCTGAACGCCCCAAGGAACAGTCTCGCAACCATGTCTATCCTGACAAAGAAGAGATCTACGGAGAGACTCAGCAGCAGCAGTCTCTTCCACCCAAGGTCAATCGTCCAATAAATGTCGATCGGGAAAGAGGATATGAATCAAACTTTGAGACAAAGTTAGAACGAACAAAGATCATAGAAAGACATCAGGGATACTCAGGGAGCAAACAGGACAAAAACCGCTATAACAGTTTGGACAGAAACGATACCAACAATAACACCTTACCAAACGATCGAAAACTACTCGCTCCACGACAGACTATGAACAGCAACGAGTTTCTTGTTCAGAATGGCAGGTTCTTGGAATTTGACTCAAAGGGTCCGAAGTTAGTGAAGAGAACGAAGTCTTTCTGGCGATTCAGACGGGATTCAGAGGTTCTTGAGGGGATGGCACTTTGGCAACACCGCTCACTTGTTGACATCCCTAAGATGCTTTCGAAAGAGCAGAAAAATTCACGCGCTGAGAAAGATGAGTTTGGCAAATCGAGCTCGGAGGAAAGTCCGGACCGTCGAGAAAGGAGAAGTAGTACTTCGACGCTTACAAACGAGCAGCACATTGATGAGCCGAAACCTGCAGAACGAAGTCACGTGCCCGAGAGGAACTACTTTGAAGACTTGCCGACGCCTGCTGAAAGACCCAAAACCAGCGAGCGTGAGTACCAGTCGAGGGAGCGGCCTTATTTTGTGGCAAACATTTCGCGCAAGGCTATCATTGAAAACGATCGCAAACGGAGTTTGCAAGCCAAGAGGAACATGATTGTTGCAGAGTTGAAGGAAAACAATCAAGTGAAGCGTAACGAACGCAGAAGAAAGAATTATGGAGACGACGATGATGGGCTGATTCAAAGTTTTACAGAAACAGAAGCTTCCGACGAGGAATCTACATACAGTTGTATTGTTGTTAAAGATCAAGCAATAAGTGAAAAAACTTTGTTGCCGAGAACTAAGTTGAGGCGGGACGGCGGACGGGAGAGCAGGCAGCGGGAGGCCGAGTTGGCGAGGGACAAAAACACCTGCGGCCCTTGGTACGATCTTTGGGGCGTCGATTCTTCCGTCGTCAAGAAGAAGAAGAAAAATTAAACAACCATTTGCAACCATTTGAATTCAATCAAGTTGTTTCCTCTTTATTTTTCATTGGTTTTTTTCTTTTTCGAGGGCAAATTGTTTATGCGTCACGGATTGTTCGCATTGTTTCTACTGATGACTTAGCGGATGCAAAAAATTTATCAATGATAAATCTGCTTTGCGTAGTAAGGCTTTGAAATTTAATTCGACAGTGCAAACATTTCTAAAACGTCGCTTTTAAAAATGGTTTGTACGATGAGAAGAAACCGCGAACAAAAGAAATTTTATGATCACTTATAATTTAATAATGCGAACAATACGATACGTCACTGTGACGCACCAAACATTTTCTCTCTCTCAAACCACAATACTATTTTATTCGTATTTATGTTATGTTATTCATGTCACAGACATGCAGATATATTATATTTTTGTTCTAATTTATCACACTCATTTTCTTTGCGCTCACGCTACATTTCCCGTGAATGTAGATATAAATATGTATAATCACTGCTTTTGCAAATTATTGTTGTTGCTCGACGTTTTTTAAGTTTATCGTTGCAATTTTATTTTTAAGCTAATATATGAAAGAACATTTGTAATGTGTTTCTGTAACCGCATCTTTACTCTCTCAAAAATATACCGCCGCTGATGTTGGAGAACAAAAAAACAGAATCGAGAAATATTATCCGACGTTTTGGTGTTTCGAAAACTTGGAACTTGGAAAGTTTCTTTGACTTTGGAGTACAGCATTTTTTTATATTTCTTTTGCACAAAACCGTTCGAACATTTGTACAAACAGTTTTTGAACAAGAAAAACAGCAGAGCAAAACTCTAATTACCTCGATGCAGCCTCCGTGACTTAGGGAGTTACTCGGAAGTCATATCGGATGCAGGCTCGGCCAATAAAGTTGTTGAAGTCGGCTACTGTAAAATTCAAGAGTCATGTAACTTGATAGCCGCGGCTTTCTGAGTGCAAGTTTTCGAATTATCATTTGTCTTCGAATGCTGCAAATTGCGCAGTATGTACTGCGAGAACATTACAATTATGTGACACCACATGATTGTTCGTTTTATGTTTTTACTTGCATGTCGCATCGCTTCGACTTATACTAAAAGCCCCGAATGAGCTTTGGCATTGGAAGAGCCAGCGTAATTGCATCTTCATGCGTATGCCTTCCTTTAGATGTCCGTGTTTCAATTATGCACACGTTTTACACAAAATGACATAACAGATTTTGCTCTCAGTCGTATTCAAGACCACAATTTTACTTCACCGTTTCAATTTTCAAATTATACTTTAATTTTGTTTTTTCAAAAACTAAACTTTCAATTAAAATTTTTATCTTCACTTATTTTTATAATCGTCGAAATTTTCAATGTAAAATTAAAATGTATCATTAGCTCTTGATTCACTAGGTATCGGATTGTGTAGCGAAATTTATTATCATTTTCTTTGTTCATTATGTTGCTATCATTGTATATGCAAAAATAGGAGATAGATTGATAGAAAGCTATATTAATTCGTACATTTTTGTGAAAATCGACATGAAGTGACAAGTCGGTAGTGTGGAACAGCCGATTATTAACTCGATACTCGTTTCAGGACCAACGTGTTTGCAACTGTGAAACTGCGAAAAACAAAAACCAACGACCGTTCCGCACCGGCACTGTCATGAAGCAAGACACCCCAATAAACGATCAAAGGGTACCTTGTCGTGACCATCTGTTGTATACTTTTTTTGTGCGGACTGTTGATCAAAGAAGTTTGATGTAATATCGTCCAAATTACACAGAAATGACTCATGTTAAAATGACTTGAACAACAACAGGCTTGCAAAATAACTACTCTTTCGAAATTTTCAGTTGATATTGAGTTTGCAATCAATTCTAATTTTTTCGGAAATGGCAATCAAAATTTTGAAATTTGCAAATATTTGTTCAAACATTACTGATGGAACTGGTCGCTTCATTGAACCTAATATGTCTTTTTATTTGACTCGGTTTTTTGTAATGATTATAACATTTATATTATCCGTCCGATAAGCCACAATGTGGAAATCTCAAAACATTAACTCAAATTGAATTGAAAGTCAGTAAAGCTGTATATTTTAATGCACTATAACGTCATTTATCAATAATATGTTCATAAAATGAATCGTCGGAATAAAATATGAAATCATTATTCTTTTTTTGTTTCAGTTTTTAGAACTGAAACAAATAATAAGAAGAATTTAGACGAGTACACATCCAATTATTTATTGAAATTGATTTTAATTTGATTAATTTATTAACTTATGAAAAAATCGTATACGATTATTAGATGCTTTATATTAGATAGAATCAGCGGTACATTTAGTTTGCATTACTTAAAAGTATCAACAAACTGTATTCAAAAAATGAAATTAAAACTTTTTTCCAGAACGAAAATTTTTTGTTGAAAAATGTTCTTGAAATATAATTATGTAAATTCAGGTTTCTTCACCCACGGCTGAAAACTCTAGGGATCTGTCATTACCCGAAAGGATCATTTTACGTGCGTGCCTGGCTTTAGGGAATGCAGCAAAGTTTTTTATATTCTTCCTCGGCGAAGAAACTAACTTTGAACGAAATTTTCATGTCAATTCCGGATGAAAAGTGTAGTAATCGAACTGTCCTTCGCCACTGCCATAAAATAACATTCCAAAATTTTGAGCAAAACTTCAAGTAAACTATACCTAAGAATCTTATATGATGTGTGTTTAAGACAAAACTTTTTATTATTTGTATATTATTCTTTTTACTGCAAACAATAAAATTGCTGGTTTTTCTGCAAATATTTTTCTTGTGATAGAAAATCAAACCTAACACACCAACAAGCAGGACTTGATTCTTTTACTTGAAAATAAGCGTATAGTCGTAATTTTATTCGCATATTGTGCAAAAAAGAGCAAATAACAAAGATTAGAATCGTAATGTAACTCAAACAACGTCCATTTATCAGTCAAAAGTTTCGTAAATTCGTTAAGAAATATTCAAAGCCTAACTTGTTGGGCTCTTACAAAGCTAACAAAAATTCAACAAAAATAATGATACATTTTTTGAAAGTTTTTCTTGCAAACAGAAATTTATAACTTTATTAACAGCATCAGAATCAACGAAAGCCACGCCTTGATAAAGCACCAAAAAAAAATGTAATCTCAGAGATGCTCATTCCGCACCAAAAACGTTTCAATTTTTTGAAACTAAAACTTCTTTGTTATCAATTCGCATATGCTCGAACTGCCCCCTCTGAAAACTTTTATCTCTTACAATATTATCACAGAAAATATAACGAAATAAGAACAGAAAAAAAAATATTGCGGATACATGAACCGTTTTTTACTCTTGGTTTTTACAAATGCTCATGAAATGAAAGTTCTATCCTCTTCCATAGCTTTATACAAGATCGCAAAAGAGTTTTGAAAAGCAAAGTTTTATAATTATATATATATATAGAGAGAGAGAGAGAGAAAAGGACAAAGAGAGAGTAATATTCACTTTATGCAAGTACAATGAAAAAAGTTGAACCAGCCAAATGTGAACGTAATGGAAAAAAGTGTAACGCGCTGTTTATGAACGTACGCCCAAGATAATTACTTCCATTCGACAGATCGGGCGCGACAAATCTTTGAGCCCGGGATTTGCTGTATACTTAGATTCACCTTTCACTGCGTTAAAAAACTAACTTTTTCTCACTGTATAATAAGTAAGTGGAAGTGCTAATATATGCATTACCTAATATGAACATATATGATTATTTAGATGATAAGCTTAGTTATTTTAAGTGGGATAGATGTTCGATAATGGTACGTGATAAGTAACAACACTCAAGTGCTTCCGCCTACCATCGTCAACGTCTCGGGTAGTTTAGGACAAATTAAAATTGTTGTCATATAATTAACATGTATACATTCATAAACATTATATACATTGTTGTTATTAAATTCACAATTTTGTGACAAATATAGTTGTTTTCCTTTACTTACAAATATTCCTTCCTAAAATGATCATCTAAAATAATTATTGTTAAAGTATTGAATGGTAATTTTTATGTATCTCACAAATTTGTTCTTTTAATGAACTATGTCAGTCATTTTTTGAAGCTAAAAAAATTCGAAACCCTTCATAATGATACTCTTACGTTAATATAAGGTCTACATGAACCTTTCAAAGTGGCAATTATAACGACGTTGTAAACATTACAAGTCATTTACTCACCTCTTGTTGGAGATACGATGCTCCGAACATTCGTCTTGCAAGTCGAATTTGCAGCACTGGTTGCAAACTTCTTGATAAAGTAGGGCATTTCAATGCAATCTGTGTTGCCTGTACAATGAGATTCCAAATAAAAAGAAAAAAAGGATAAGAGTTACGATGGAAGACGCTTTTATAAATATTTATATAACGCGGCTTGTAGTTTTGCGGAGTTTGTTATATATCAAAAACTCTTTTTGGTCGGGTTATTCTAATATGGAATAATAACATCGTATTACAAGTACGAGTATTGAAATATTGAATAAACGAGATTTAGTAATGTAATATTTTAAGAAGCAAAACAAAGGTAATCAATAAGAAAAACTTTTCTAATATAAGAAAAACAACTTTTCGCGCATTTATATTTTACGAAGGAAAAAATATTTTTTTCTCGGAGATGGAGTTTGCATTATAAATGTAAAAGTTTGTACATTTTACGGTGCAGACCGTGTACAGGAAGAATATGAATGAATCAAAATGAAAATTTAGTTTGCTTTCGTTGTTGATTCATTTTTAATTACACGGAAACTTCGAACTCCTTCTAACACAACAACCAAATTAAATTTGAATACGTAGAGACAAATTATTTAAAAATGAATGCAGGAATGCAAATTTAAGTTACAAGAGACAATTCAAAATGTTTTTCGGTGCGCTGAAATAAATAAAACAATGCTTTTGTCTATAAATGTTGTGTCTTTATTTCTGTTCTTCTAAAGTAATTGCTTTTCATGGTGTTTTAAAATGAACTCGAAAATTGTACACCGTAGAATAAAGCCGTGTGATGAACAGACACATTAATTCCTTGTCGCTATTATTTACAAGAGATATTGCTTAACCTAAATTAATTTAAAAATAAAACTTGCTCTGTTGACAAGGTTTTACATACAAATTCGATCACACTCGTAATTGAAAATGTCCAAGCCTGAGCGACCCTTCAGCATTATATAAAAATGTTTCATAAATACATTAGATATTAATCTGATAAAAGTAATTTGAAGTTAGGACTGCTATTTAAATCATTGTCAAATTTGATTCATTCTAAAATAACTGAATTTCCCTTTCAATGCTCAGTTATCCGATTTATTCAATTGAATCATGAATGAAGAATCCCATAAAATACAATTTCATTGATTTGATCATTTAAAATAATATTATCTAACAAAAATACTTATTCAAAAGTAGGTAATGGTCTAACTGCACAACGTGATCTGTTGATTCTATATTTATACGTACTGTAAACATACAGAGTTGAATGAATACTGGTCAGAGCATTACGGTTCAAATTCTTACAAAATTTAAATCATTGATAAAACTCATCAAAAAATTGCAGAAATTTTTTGTGAACGTGTTTAGATACTTCGTTGTAACTGAGGCATCTGATTAAGGCGATTGCTCAGATCCATGTCAACTTTGAAAAATCATTTCTGATAGAACACCAGCAGTTCTAAATATTTGTGTAACGAAATTGACCCAACAGTTGAAAGACAATAAATGTAAGACTGGATTGACCCCGGAGTCAAAATATAAATAACGTTGAAGTTCTTTTGGAAATAGTTTTTACGTATTTAACCTGCATCTGAGTAATTACGTTACGATGCAACGTAATAAAAATTATCGACACTTAAACAAACAAACAATTTACAACCAAATTATTCATATTTTACCACAAGTATGAACGCTTTTTTCTTTTCTTTATTTCACATCTAAACAGTTGGTCTTTTGATTGAATCAAAATAAAAATATTGTTGTTCATCAAAACATCCGTTTATCATGTAAGTTGAAAGTGCTTTTTTATAATTTCATTTCATAACAGAACGAAAACTTGCTGTCACTTGTGCTTGTACAATCAAAAACTATAATCTATAATTTAAATAACGCAAACTCGCTGTTGATCTCTCGTTCTTTCACTCGTCAGTTGATTCGTAACTTCAAAAAATTATATTACGAAAAAAGGGGAAAAAGACCTGTTGATAAACGGATGAAGGGAACGCAAATGTACAAGATAGCACACAACTATGAGTAGAATTAGGATGGTAATATTTTCTTGTTATTTTTACTTCAAAAGAAATATGACGTAACATGTTGGCAATGCTTATTGATAAACAAAACGATTGATGTACAGGGAAAGGGGATAATGACAGCAATGTACAGAACGTGGTTAAAAAATGACACGTTGGGACACGTTTGCACTCGGCCAAGCGTCACGACAGCCACGCACAAAGTCAGATGTGCGAGTTGATCGATTGACAGAGTCGTTAATCGGCCAGAGAGTAGAACGGTCCCAGCTCTAGCTTCATCGAGAGAGCGAATGCGATCGTTCGTGTGTCTGTTGGGAGTCTCCGGCAGCACGTGGATCTGTCAGTCTCTGGTGCGCCGGCAAATCGTCAAAGAATGGATGGTTCAGCGCATCCTTCAATGTAATACGCTGCGACGGCTCGTAATCTAACATTTTCTGTATCAAGTCGAACAACTGTCGATGTTCTTCGTCATCACTCAACATGTATCGCTGGAAAAACAAATTCATGAAATTAGTTATTATCGGTTTTTTAAAAATGAAAAACTGAATTTGAATTATTACTTTAAACAATTTACTTACCAACAGTGGTTTACAGTTATCACGAACATATCTTCCAGAAGACGTCTTTTCATCCCAACTGAGCTTGCCGTGATAAAAGTATTTAGTTTTAGTTTTGCGAGCCATGCGGTGGGGTATCTGGCCCAAAATGCGTTCCATCATAGCAAGGTGCTCGCGGTTGTCGTGCGTTTGAAATAGCGTGATGCCAAGATAGAGTTCAAACAAGATGCAACCGATGGACCAAACGTCGCAAGGTTGTGACCATCCTAATTCTGCAAAGCCACAATTCATAAATCAGATAGATGAACCAGCCAAAGTCTTGCCAAATGTTCTATACCACCGCTCACAGCACTCAAATTTACTGCCAAAAGTCTTATTACGGGTATTAAAGTGTCAACGGAGTACAAACATTTACACATCTGTTTTAAACGGGCATGTCTAACTTGTTCATTTGCAATTCTGCTAATTAATTTGTTATGTTATTATGTTTGAGTCAATTTGTTATGTTAACTTTAATCTTTGAAATCAAGTTTGAATTAAAAAGAAAAACGTTGATTTGAGATTTTGTTTACTCAAAATATTGGCTACGACCAAGTTCAAGTTTCCCTTCGATTTGTTTGAAATGGAACGCATAGTACACCTGTGCTAGCGTCATTGGCGCGACATATTAATAGATGGATACCTACCTAAAATTACTTCAGGCGCTCTGTAATGCCTTGTGCTCACTATCGTACTGTGATGTTCGTTATCGAAAGTAGCACTACCAAAGTCAATCAGCCGGATATTTGTCTTCTTGACGATTCGTACCTCTTTCCTCTGCGAAATCACAACAATGACGTTTAGTTTACGTTCAAACAGTCTTATAAACATTGCTTTTTGATCCGCCGATTCAAATATATCTCACCTTCTTCGTCATATAAATTGTTTCGTAATCCGAATCAACAAAGAGAATGTTCTCAGGCTTCAAGTCAGTGTGCGTCAATTTGTTGTCGTGAAGAAATTTGACCGCGTAGCAAAGTTGATATCCCATGTGTCTAACTTGGTCGAGTGGATAAGGCTGATAGTTATTGTCTCGCTGTAACGAACAAAATGCAAGCGATTCATGAAAAACATGGATCGATGATGAAAAAGAAAGTAAATGATGGTTCAGAAAGGGATGAATTGTTGTCGCAAAAGCACACTTTTGCGACGCAAAACTATTTATAAAATAACAAAAATAAAGTTCGAACGCTCGAGTATTATTTCAAGTTCACTGTTTTAGGTCGCGAGAATTTCGATTACGCCCGAGAGCAAGGTGTTAAAGCTGCTGTAATAAAAACAAACAATTATTACGATCCTCAGCTTAATTATTCGAGCAATTCCGGGCTATTTTTGTATCGGGGCTTAGCATTCACTATATAAATAATTGAGTTATTTATGAAGTGGTTATACATTTTCTTCAACTTTTGTTTTCAATGTTACAGTTTTTTTTCTTCTTTAATATCCCCGATTTATCATTGCACTTTTTTGGCTTAGCTAGAAAGATTATGACCAATTCATAGTGCTGCTATGTGCCGTCTAATTTGAATCAATTTTTGAAAACTTACCAAAAAGTCAAATACGCTTAAACCCAGCATCTCAAAAGCGATACACATGTGACCATGGTAATTGAACCAATCCAACATTTTCACACACAGGCTATAAACAAGGAAAGTTGCCAAAATCAATTTCAACTTATAACAAATTTTATCAATTCTTATTTTCAGATGAACAAAATTCGATACTTACTTATGGCCTTCTGGGTCCTTAGCTGAGATTTTCTCCAAAGCATTAATCTCCAACTTGGCTGCCTCACGGTACTTTTCAACGTTCTTGATTATTTTCAGTGCCATGACATGGTCCCTGCAAAACACAATGAATGAATTAATAGCCAATCAAAAATTATAGCGCAGTTTCAGTTTTCTTGCTCAAAATTGATATTTAATTTTGTAATTTTCGTTGCGCATATACGCGTAGCCAATAAAAACTAAAATAAGAAACTCGTGGGCAGCGGATGAAACCACACACCAAACAAACGAATCTTGTAACAATTTTTTCTTTTTTCATTCGTGTCTGTTCTCGCACGTTTTTTTGTTAATTTGAACTTTTCATTTTTGAAAATTAAAGCATGGTCGAGGATGCGAGCTAGACGTTGAGTGCAAGGCCGTTCTATTATTGCAAAGTATATGCCAATTTATGACATGCTATTTTGGAACATCTGAATTTAAATCATTAAAGAAACGCATCAAACATTAATTTCAACTAAATTAAACCTGCATTTTTTTCTCTTACAAAACTTCTATTTTCATTTGAACTTGATTATTTTGGACGGAAGTAATTGTTAGTATTTACTCACATTTGTAAGTCCTTCACCTCAACAACTTTGCCGAAAGTACCTTCGCCAAGGGTGGCCAAGATTTTATCTGCAATTTAAAACAGTACATGAATGAATTGAATAAAGGTTAGACCAAACGCACAGCAAAATAGCCTCTTTTGAAAAATGTCTCGAATTCGTAAGAAACTTTTCTTTTTCAATTTTTGGATGTTTCGCTGCGTTTGATCTATGAATCTGAACATGACTTTTGAGCTGATTTGAAGAGCGCATTTATGAAAAAGTAAAGAAAACTTCTTTTTTTCATTATTATTACAATTACCGTCTGTAATTGAACTTGATACGTTATTTTTACAAAACGGGTAAATGCTCAATAACATTTACAAATTCAAATATTTTACTTTTGTGAAATTCTATTGATATTTGAAATCATAGCATTTTAGGAAAAATCAAAATCAAATTCTTTTTAGTAAAATTAAGAAAAGCATCTTTTATAACAAGATCGGTTGATTCAATGACAACAAAATGTATAAACTAATTGAAGAAATTCAACTATGTAAACTACTCAAGTTGTCATTGAAAAATACTGATTACGCTATTCTACGCTATAAATTTTTTGTCTCTCTTCTTTGTCAATAATTTGAAATAATAAAACAATTCTTTTAAACTCAAACTGTCATCTGAAAAGATAAGAAGGTTGTGTTGATCAATTTAAACGGTTAATTTTTGTTCGTTCAATACAGTTCTATATACTCATAAATAATGAACAGATTATTTATAGATACACAATCTGTACAATTAGAAGGCTCATAGATGAAGTTCACTTTTTGGGGTATTAAATGGATTCATGTGCGTCTAGGAATTTTAATTTATAGTTAAAATAAATAAATTAACAAACTTTTAGTGGTTACAAAACTACTGTAACTTAGAGCCTATATAAACAATGCTTTTAACTCAAATTTATTAGATCATTAAGAGAAAATGAAAAAATATCATCCCAGACAACACAAACTGGATAACAAAAAAAATAGTAAATAAAAGGCAATGAATGGGAGATAAAGGGGAAAGAGAGATTGAATGGAATTTAATGGGAATGGGGTGAAAAAAATTAGTAAAAAAAGGGACAGAAGGGCAAGTAGGAGATTGAAAGGATGTGTGGAAGGATTGAAAAGTGATTTCAGGTGAGATCGAAATGCATCGATCAGGATGGCTGCAATTGAAAATCGTGTTTTTGTTGCTTAAATATGTACTACAATGATTGTATTCACGTATTCACGAACATCTATTGGCCAGGACGTCGCCAGATTGATATATAAGGTGGCCGTCTTCGTCGTCCTCAACGGAGGGCGGTCGTGGGCTCTATTCGGTTTAAATAAGCGTTCGTGCATTGTGAGCGATCCATGTTGCGAGGTTGGCGCCACCAGTTTTGATCAGAGCAAGAGGGCGTAGCCGTGGTTGGTCAGTTCGTCATCAACATCATCATCATCATCAGCAGCAGCAGCAGCACCAGCACCAGCACCAGCACCAGCAGCAGAGGCCCGTTATCAAACATACGTTTCAACCGTTCCGTGTTTCAGACAGAGACAGAGACAGAGAGAGAGATTCCGTTCCAATTCCATATCCATTCCATAACAACGCAGACGGTAACCCAACAATCAGAGAGAAAGGGGAGAGGGCAAAATAGTTTGCCAAGTCAAAGAGTTGCACTTACGTTTCTTTATATATTATATATATATTTTCTTTATATCATTTATCTGTATCAACTTATTATTTTTATATCAATCATAGAGTTGTGTTTAATGTTATTGTTATACACACACACACGTATGAAGTCATTTGCTGACGCTCTTAATCTTACAACTTAATTCAAATTAAGTGTTGCAAACTTTGTTAATTTCATTGTTTGATTATTGGAATCGGGTTCAGTTAGATTGGTTCTGTCGACTTAATGATTGCTGACAAATTTGATTCCTTCTTTCAATTGTCAACCACATTTTTACATGCAAAAAAAATTGAACTCAAGTTTACTCAATGTTTATAAACTCGTTTTCTTTAAAAATAAGTTTGTCGAAAAAAAGAAAATAAAGATAATGAACGAAAGCGAATTTTCAATATGTTTCACTGCGGAACGCGAAAACTTACCAAAAATGTGAAACATTGGCCAAAATTTGTCATGAATAAAATGAAAGCAAAACCAAACATGATGAAAAACAAAATAAAAAGCACTCAAACGAACATTTGTAAGTAAAAATAGGATGAAAACAAAAAGAAAAGAAAAAGTGACCTGATCGCAATGTCAACTCTACTGTTACTCTGCCAGAACTGGCCATCATTGTGATTTTTCATCAATGAACAATTTATTTGTCGTTACAAAATTTATCGGAATATTTTTCTAACTCCAACTTAAAAATATTGCCCACTAATTTGTTTGGCAATTATTCTTATCGGAAACCAACAAAAGACAAAAAAAGCAAAAACTTGAAAACAATAAAATATTGTGAACTAGTTTTTAGTACAAACTATTTTTTCAAGTTTGTTATGAGTCGATTGAAAGAAAATGGTCAGATTGTGAGTTGGGGTAGGCCTCTAATCAACATGAGTTCTTAATATAACGTTGAAATCGGGCCATCTAATGTCCTCATTAAGACGATGATCAGCGGCTATCGATCGCGATTGTCAAAAATTTTTGACTATCAAATTGAGACTCTTGGCACACGACAAAGAAAGGGAAACATCGAGAACGGGATACCAAACGCGCAATTCGTACACAGTTAATTATAAACTGGACTTTCATTAAATGCTGCTTAACATTTTTTCAATCTTAACTCTACTACCCTCTCAATCAAAACAGTCACATTTTTCAAACAAGTGCATCATGCATTTTATGCTTCGAATGTTCAAAGTTAAATACAAATTTATATTTGTTATTTTTACTTATCTTAATGAACAAAACTAATTGAGATTTATTTTTAAAACCTTTTGAAACGAAATGTGGAAATACAAATTTAGTTGTCACTTTATTGTTCAAATGTATCTTTGTTCAAATATAAATTATGTTAATTATATCAACATTGGTTTGAAGTTAAAAATAAGTTTTTTGGTGGCGCAAAGTCATTGAGAAGAAGTGCGTTGAAGATTATGAATTTTGTATAACCCGCATGATTGAGACGTATAAATTTAACTCTGACAATTTTGCGATTTAAGATACACCAGACAAGATCATTTAATGACTTTGAAAATCATTGTGACTAAGACGATCTCTGACCATCTCGAAATTTCCACATTCACAACTTTGTTTTTTATTGTTTCGATGATTTTCTGACACCTTCTCGCGTCGCTAATTTATCTCAGTTCCTCATTCGATGTCTCAACATTTCTCAAGAAAAAAAAAAAAAAAAAAACTCGCTCAATCCCTTAATTCAAACTCGCTTTTCGTTTCTCAAGAAAAAATCTATTCTTAGAATTTTCAAAAAGTTGATTCCGATTTCTATTTTAAATTAAGAATCATCATTAGTATTAAAAACCTTTGAATGAAAATTAAAAGACATTAAAAAAGACAAAGTTAAAGCACTTGACAGTGACATTAATAATTAAACATTCAAAAAAGTACATGTTAGAACAACATTGGGTCATAAAATTGTCACGATGCAGGTAACTGTAAAAGTGCTGTTGGTCATGAGCATTTAATCTGTCGACTTGTAGAGCTTCACGACGGTCTCAAGACAACATTGAAGAAGCGCAGTTTGGAGGAGTAAACGTTTCATCATAAGACACTAATCAAGCATGGGGTCAGAGCACGAAAAACACTCGGTACGAAAAAAAAGCCAGTCATGGTGTCAAAAATAGAATTCAAATTGGCCTTCGTAAATCCAACTTTTTGTTTCGGATCAGGACGCAGCATGACGACTTACAGTTGCAGTTTTGTTTGTCCTCTGATACTTGCTCGCGATGATATCGGTAGTGCTTGGTTTGTCTTTTCTCGGATCGTTTACGAGTTGTTGGTTGGCAAGGTTGGTGTACTTGAGGATGAGCTGTTGGATCTCCTTTCGTTTGGCTTCGCGTTCTTTGAGCACGGGGTCAGTCTCGCTGGGCTCGGTGATGATCATGGGTGTCTTGTCTTTGTCGGACGTGGTGGCCTCGGTTGGTACACGAGAACTCGACACGTGTTTGGGCTTATTGTCAGCAGGCTGTTGGCTCGTAGTGTGCCGGTAGAGGGCGGACTTGCGTCTGGCTCTTCGGTGTCTGTCATCCCGTTTGCTGTTGCTTACGTAAGGGTAGGCCTTCTCCGCGAGGACGATTGCACCGCTGGTCGCACTCTTAGCCAGCGGGTTCACTCGCTCCTCGCTGTTCACAAACGGGCTGTCCTGTCGGCCGACACTTGCTTTGTTCAGGTATTTGTCCGCTGGAGCAGGAGGACTGGCAAGGGAAGGACCTCGCACCCTGCTGGTGATCCGGTTGATGAGGTTGGAGCACGAGTCCTGGAGGAGTTGTGTGACGCTGGTGGTCGAGGCCCTGGCGTATCGCTGCCTCCTGGCGGATGCGGGCTGCTGGGAGGACGAACCGGCGCCCTCCCTAGCCGAGAAGATAAACATCGCGTGGCAAAGCAACGAGAGCCACTGGTAGCAGTCACGCCGACGGTGACGACGTCGGCGTCGCCCCGCCAATGGTCGCGCGCGCGCTCATACTATAATTAGCTCCGAGAGTTAGCGCAAATACAACTCCGGGCTTACGTAAAAAATTTGCAGCTGCCCGCTGCGGGGGTCGTTGCAACCCCATCGCGACTATTTTTACCACCACATAGCCAAGGTCACAGGTGCAACAACACCGGCCGATGCGTTACACGCGCGAACTTTCTTGCCCGCTCACAACAATCCATTGCTCAATCACAACTGCATTCGTGTCTCTGCCCCTGGCCGTTGTTTACATTGTCGCGAGTTGTGAAACACAAATTAATCGGCTTGCAACACCAGATAGCAATGCTTTCTTCCCTCCAGGGGTCGCGACCACTAGCCAAAACATTTCAACAATCGCGTTCATACGCTCATTGATAATTTCGTGCTTGACATTGAGTAAGGTCAGCGAATTACCATGAGCGCTAAAATTCAAGTAACATTTTAATTTAAAATTTAATTCGGCTTCATTATTTTCATTTGCATTGTTTTGTTTGTGTGTGTGTGTGTGTGTGTGTGTTTTTTTTCAGGGCCAATTTGAGAGAACGATTTTTGACACTGCGGAGGAATTTTAAAATAGAAACATTGCTCATAATTGTGCATATCAAAAATAGCACTCGAGAAGAAAAAAAAAGGGGCCCCACCGACAGAACAAGTAATTGCTGTCATCGCCAGTTGTTAAATTCAAAACAGTGTTAATGAAATAGGCCCGATCTGGGTAATTGTGATGACACACCATCCCATTGGCACCGAGGGTAGACTTAAAATTACTCATCGCGATTTTCTGAATCATCCAATGATAAACTAGATATCTTCCAAAACAAACTTCTCTTCTGCAACGTTAACGTCAATGGATAACAATAATACCAAAACGAAAAACAGTCTTTATTTTTTGTTATTTGAATTTGTTAAGTTGAAAAGGTTTGTATGAACATTTTGTAGAACATTTTTGTTCTCACAATTACCCTGATTGTTTGTCAAGAAAAGCGAAAAGCCAAAGCTGGCGCAGTTCGAGGAGTGCGCGATACCTCCGGAACTGACGTATCAGACTCCGGTGTGACGTCGAGTTTTTGTGAGACGCACTGGTGGATGAGCTGACGTGGCCAAGCATCGTTCTCGGGCCATGACACCCGGTGTTTTTCGCTCTGGAACATCTCGTGCCCCGCTAACCCATACCTCTCAATCTTCTGATTCAACTCTCTCGCCCCTCCCACTATGCTCTTAGACTGCGATTATTTCTGGAAACTAGGTACGTCCTCTTTCCAAGCGATTTCTAATCACATCAGCGTTCTCATTTTTGATTCCCCCTCTGAATATTTCCGCGACGTTTGTTACTTTTCGTGGCCCGGCATTGGCGACTCTTTCAATCGGTCCAGTTCTTTTTTCAGCTACTGATCTGCTCGGGCAGCAAGTTATGACACTTTTTTTAAAGAATTTCGTAGCGCGGCGTTAGACGTCCGACAGTCAGGCGCACTGAAAGCCTCGCAAAAGCCGCATCACTAGTCCCCCTCGAAAATAGTCTACGGTCCAAAATAGCATCACAGGAACGTGGAAAAAAGTTTGAGGGGATGCGCAGTGGGAACCACTGAAATACCATTTTCCACCTACTTTTTCTTGCCCATTCATATCCCTGCACTTCTTCTTGTACGAATAATTAAACCTAAAGGATATGTCCAATCGTCATAGCAGCTCCAAAACAATTCAATCAGAATTTGAAAACAGAGGCTGCAAATTGAATTACAATATGTTGCGTAGGTTCGCCCTCGATTAACCTACGAATGGCGCATTTTCCTTTATCCATAACTCGTTACAATCGTCAGGGAAACGAAACACCTCAGCGTGGGCTTGCAGAAGGATGAACTTGGCGCTCAGAAGGTCGCCGGTTTTTTCTCAGCTCGCGAGACTCAACTTGTCGAGCGACTTTTTCAGCGCCAAGCATTTTTCCCAGTCGATTATCTGCTTTGTCCAAAATTGTGAATTACGTTCCCCGCGGTGGAATTTGCACGATGATTAACTGCGCCGCAACAATTTATGCCAAGTCGTGGACGTGTATATCAATGAGTTTCACAATCCATCACGCCTATCCATCAAGTCATAATACAGAAATTGTTCCAGTACTTAGATCCGTTTAACCAATCATGTGACCATTTTTTCTCCTTCAATCGACTCATAAACAATGATTTCATTTCTTGGTACTGGTTTTCATTTTGCCATGGCTCATTTGATTCGAGCAGTTATTAAATGAAAAGAAAAAAATTAGAAACAGAAAAAAAATCAGGCTATAGTGTTATTTGAAACCTAAAAAGAAATTAAATACAAAATTTATCGAAATGCTTAAATTTATAGTTTATATTAATTTGGGTTTACTATCAGCAACCAATAAGTCAACAGAACCTGAAATCCATGTGAACCGATTCTTCGAAACAATCTTAAAGGACTCTGGATAAGGACGAGGAGATGAATTTTTTGAGTCTGTATGTGCGCATGTATTGAAATTAAATTAAAACAAATAAATTTAACAAATTGTTAGGTAGACAAACTTACCGGACTTATGGTGGAAGGCGAGCGATGACGATGACGGTCCTGGCTGGGCGAAGAGGTCGCATGGTGTCGGTGCGCGCGGTTGCGCCGGGAGGACGTAGGGTGTCCAACATGTGCCCGCTCACGATTGCGTTCACGCTCACGGTCCCGCTCCCGGTAAGGATGAACATGTTGCCGGCCACTGCTAGGTGATCTCCGATGGCTGCGTTTGTAACGTCTCTCCTGACTGGTCCCTCGTTCATGTTGACGCGACCTCAAAACCCTTTCTCCACTGTAAATAAGTCAATCAGTTTTAATACATTATTTTAAATACATTTCAAAAAAACGTTTACATTTTTACATCAATAGTTTTGGTAAAATGTTACAACTAAATCTTCGAAAGGAGAGTTGATTAAAGAAACAAAAATATTTTTAAAAAACATCTTCTCTAATAACAGAGTTCTAACCCACACTGTTTTATTTTCCATGACAAACTCACTGATGTACAATTTAAATTTTATTTTAAATTTGTGTAAGATGTGAATTTTATTTGCGATTGAAATAGTTGTCAGTTTTCAGTTACTGATCTTCAGTTAACTGCTTCTAACATAACATGAACAGTTCTCAAAATTTTCATATCAAAATTCTGTAGAAATTCAAAGTTCTATCGGAAATGGTTTATACAATTTTATCGTGCATCTGAATAATAATGGCAACAAATTAAAACATTTAAATTATGAAAATAAAACTACTACTTCTATAGTTCTTATTCTCTCATTGAAAATTAAGGCTATGCAGTATTTGGGTTTCATTTTACTTTTCGACTTAATATTATTGCATATTAATACCAACAAAATGGAAAACAAGTTATAAAAACGATTCTAAAATGTTTTAAAACTTAAAAGTTAACTAAAAAAAAAAATGAAAATTGTAATGAGAATCCCACGTATTCAAACTAATTGTTGTACAAAAACGTAGAAAAATATTCTAAAAATATTTAAAAAAAAATTGGTTTTAATTTTCCAAATTACTTTAATACGCAATCGTTTGTCTATTACGACATATCAAATCCTAAAAAACTTAAAAATAATGTTGAGATTGATTGCCTGCGTATTTTCTATTGTTTAGATCTAAGTTTCTTTTGTTTTGAGTAGGTGACAATTCAGCTTATATTATGAGTAAGAACAGTAGAACATTGGCAAAGAAAGTGCTAACAAGGGACGCTCCGTATGTTTGACTTATATATTTGTCAGCTTGGTTGATCCATATTTTTAATGCGACATTTTTCCCACGTCAAGCCCTAAAACAATTGTGCGAACAGTGCCAGAATATAATTAACAATCGAATTCTGTCTTCTGTTGGATCATTGCCAATTGATACGCAAAACCAAACTTGCATTGCAAATTAAGATTTATTATTTTCCTCTAATTCAAAATCATAAATCATAAATGATGAAATTTAAAAAGAAAATTCAGTTTTGTATTTCAATAACTAGGTATGAAATCGTCATCAGGACAAAGAGATTAGTATGAATACGATGGGATAAAGAAGGTTGCAATTAAGCGGAACGGAAGAGCCGAAGATAAACGAAACTGAAATGAAGCAGAGAAATAAAAGGCGAGACGAAGAAGGCAGCAATGACGCTATACTAGTAGTCCTGGACTGGAGTTGTCTCTAGTTTTTATAAATTATTTCGGTTTGGCTTTGCAAGACAATACACGAGCGCGAGCCATCACTTTCAATGACGCATCGCGAGTCTGCGAGTCTCGTGTACATGTCTTCGTATCAGGTTCAAGGCGAGTCAACAACCCTATCAAATAACATTATTTTCACATTTTCGTTCTAGCTGTTTCATGTACGCCTCTGATTAAAATCATTCATTATCTTAATTAACAGAAATTATTAGCCCCTTAAAAATCAAGTACCTTTTTTTACAATGAACAAAATCATCATTCGTTTTTGTAATTCATGACGCAAATTATGATGTGAAACATTTCCATTGTGTAATGTTCGCTATTTTTGACTGACAATGAAATGCTAACAGGGAACACTCACGTCAACAAATTTTTACTAATACAGCGCAAATCATCATCGATAAACAACCTCAAAGTTGCACAATTTTTCCATCTTAGCTTGGAAAAAGTCCAAAAATATGCAACCGTGTTTTTCAACTTTCATAAATGGGTCATTTTGTGCCTCCCAGAAAACCTAAAGATGAATAGAAATTTGTTTGTTTCCTCTTAAATTGTTCGCAATGTTGATATTTTGATTAGTTGATTGTTATTCGTAGTTTTTAGTCATAAATTTAGACCAGATTATACTCTACCTGGTCTTCCAGACGATGCGAGCGACCTCTAGGACAGGCATGCTGGTGCTTCCACCTATCGTACAATCTAAATGTTCAACTTTTTGTTCAATTAAAATGATTAATTGTTTAAATGTCTTATCTTGGATGAATAACAAATTAATCAAAGTCCATGTTGATAAAGCAATACGTTGTTTAAAGACATTGAGATAAATTGAACCGACCATAGCTATTAACGCGTTTACAAGTTTGTCTTCAGTCGGAATAGTTCTGGACAATTAAAAATCAGCACAATTTTGAACTGGTACAACAAGTCTATTTATCGGTAGAAGCAAATGTTTAAAAATTCAATCTATTTAGATAAAAAACCGAGTTGTTGTTTTGTCCTTGTTTATTGATAGATCTGGGGTGAGAAATTGAAAAATCATTATCGCTTTCCAAATGAGGGGCCTTGTTTTGCTTACGCAAAGGTTGTTCAATAACGCAAACCGGAAGTTGACACTGAGCGCGGTCCAGCATGACCATACACTCCGTCTGATTCATCCGTGAAAATGATTGTGCGAATAACGGCAACTTTGTCGTCATAATTGCTTACTGTTTTATGTAACCTCTTTTCTTCCTGAACTTGACACTTTTTTATTATTATAACAATCAAACAGCTCGTCTGACGAAACAAAGGAAAGTAACCGTTAGAGTAGCCGGAGTTAAGATGTTCAATAATCTATTGTGAGACCAAGAATGCGTGCCTAATTGAACTCTAAACTGATCACTGGTTGACGTCAATGAAAACAGCAAGACAGAATTTCGTTCAACCTCGATCAATTCCGAGACGCGAAATTCGACTAATTTTCATTTCCAGAGTTTCAATTTAAAAGGTCACAGTGACTAATCTTGGCGATTGATTTCAACCATTTATGCGTATTCATGTTTTATATTGTCTGACGCCCAAACAACCCTCAAGTCTCTCATTTCAAGCTAATTGAATTCTAGCTTCCTAAAAACTTGCCAAATTATTCATATTCGTCCTTGAATTTAATATTTTATCCTAAATCAATTTTGACTTACTGTACTATTAATATTTAAATAATAATCTGATTAATAATAAAAGCTTGATGTATGAACGATACTTTTTTCTGACTGTTAATGAGTGGAATGATAGTTGTTTTGACGCGACGACTCACGCGTGTGAAGTGCGGGTGTTTGACCAGGATGAGAGTCGTCTGGCGAACGTTTGCAATGTGACGAGAAATCGTTGCCGGAGTCTTAACAGAAGCAACAAAGGGTGCTGAGGCAAATTGGCTGAACGAGCGCGAGCATTCACGCACCGAACGCGACTGCCGCGACTTACAGCCATAACAAGTGTGTTTCCCGAGCCTTGCGAGACAACAGGGGAAGGGTCTCACAACAATCCTACGCCTCTCCCTCTCTTTGCCTCTTCCCTTTCAATCATTTTCTTTGCCAATTTTTCGAATCCACATTTTATATCAAACTCTTTTTTATTCACTTATTATTAAAATTTTATTTCTCTTCAATGTGGGTCATTTATACAATACTGGATTTAAAGTGAATTTTCTTCCATTGTCAGAATTGAAATGAGGGTCTTCTGTTTCATCGCGTTTTTTTTGGAATTGGAACAAAAACTAGGTTTGATCTAATATATGGAAAAGTCGATGAAAAGTTAAATCCTACACTATATAAGTGAAAAACATCAATTATTTGAGTTTCATATGCTTGTGGCACATTTGAGTAACATTCATCGACACCTATCAGCAATCAAATCCCACTCATTAATGTGCAACACAAATATCGCAACTCAACAACCATTAAATCTCTATCTGGTCAATCAATATTCAAGCACGGTTACAACAGTGAATATGTTTCAATTTTCATCAATAAAATGCAGAATCTCAAATCAATGCAGCACAACTGCAAAAACGAAACCCCCACAAATGCACATTTCAATCAATTTTCTCATATCGGTTCTGGCACCATTTGCTGTCCTTTCTATAATAAAAAAAACACACATTCATTTCTCAAATCAAAACGTTAACTTTGAAAATCGCTAAAATAACTTTCAAACTGCAATCCTGTTTTCATCGAAATATGTTATTCTTATTACTCATTCGAGTTCGATTCAAGCAAAATAATAGTTTATGCAAAATAATAAATGACAAGTTTAAAAAGTATGTATAAAAAATTGAACCGTGAAAAGAAATGTAAATGCAACTCAAATTAATGTTGCAAACTTTTGAATCAAGATAACGGCGGCTTCAACGAAGGATGGCAATGCCGAACAAAGGCCAGAGAATAAGAGAAGCGGATTTTTGTTGAAGCGTTGTCATTGAACTGGACCTTTTTTACTTCTTCTTTTGGAAAGTACGCATGCATCGTTTTTGTCACCTTGATTTGTCTGACTCGAGTTGGTGTAGAAAAAAATGCGTGTCATTTACCTGTACGTTCCCTTGCTTTGTGGGCTCTCGTAGTCGATACGCCTACGTTTGTGATCATACTGTGGCGAACCAGCGGACAGAGAGCATGATCGCGAGTGGCTGCGCGACCGATGGCGTCTTCGAGTTCGTGGCATCTGTAACAAACAATTCACAATTTTGTTAATTCATCAAAAAATAATTTCAAGTAATATTAAATTAATCATTTCAGGCAGGAGTATATAAACAGAAGCCGGGGAAGATTAAAAGAAGTGCAGAGAAGCAACGAGAACACTGGATCGAAGGTAAAGAAAAGAAAAATGCATTTTGGTGATGATGAGAGAGATGGAGAGACCAAGTGGACTTACTTTGGGCTGTCGAAAGAGGTTTACTTGGTCCCAAAAGAAACCGACGACTGATGATATCCAAGAGCGTGAGGATGATGTGTGTTCAATGACACCGTTTTGTGACAATGACGAGGACATCAGCTCATGCGATTCTGCAAAATTTTACCCGCTCTTTTGCAATTACAATTTATTTGTTTTCTATCATTTCGGACTTTATTTGTTTGTTTATTTTTATGCAACTTAGTTTTTTATTTACTGTTTTTAATTTCAAATCTCAATAGTATTTTATTTTAAAATAAGAATCATGAACCAATGATCCTACAAATTTAGCCTAATGATGATGGCATTGAAAAACGTTGTACAACATTCCATCATTTTTGTGTACAAAGTGTTCCAATCATGATAAGAATAATTCAACTTTTGATTACTATTTGTCTGAAATCCAGTCGTGTCTCAAAAATATTTAATGCTTTTTATCGTAATAAAAGATATAGTTTTTTGAATCTAGAGCAAGTTAATTAAAAATACACCAAGAAAACGAGATTGTAATGAATACAATCGGATTGCAAAGATTACAATTTATAATGAAATTTATATTATATTAAAAACGCTACAATCTAAAATTTACTCTTTAAAATCAGATTGTTGTTGTTGTTGCAATTTCATTCTCGCAGTGAAAACAAATGAAAACATAACTTTATTTCTAAATTGCAAATTCTGTTTACTATGAAATAATAATAATTTTTTTGGACACGGTTGGAATTTCACATAAGCTGCTTGAGAAATAATGAACATTTCTTGATGAACTGAATTCATGAATGAGCAAAGCATAATAAACAGAAGAGAAACCTCGTGCAAAGAGATCAAGTCTGAGAAAATCACAACCCTGTCAAAAGTGAACTGTTTGTTTTCCCCCGGAAAACAATACTGTAAAATGCAGAGCAGTAATCGAAGAGATAAAAATGAAAAGAGAGAGCGAGAGACGTAATGAAGGAGGTTGATTATCTGAGTTTGCTAGGCAGCTTCAGAGCAGATAATACAAAAGCACAACGAAAGCGGTGCAAGTTGTTGTTTTATAACCTAAAAAAGTACAGGAGACGCTTTGGAAAGGATTTTTGGACGCGCGTTTTTTTCATGCTCGTAATTGCCATAAGGAAGACGTGCGATGCGTCGGCCATGTTGGAATAAACGGGTGTTGAGGTGAAAACGGGACGCACGCGCAAGTTCCGCACTCTTTTTGGAGTTTGAGCTTGGCTTAGCTAAACTCGAGGCGTCATTTTACTTACTTTCTTGGTAATCAACAGAGTTGGTGCTTTGATGACCGAAAAGCGCGCTTCAAGTGCGTTTGTCACGAGCGCTAAATGTCTGCGTTCTACCAGTTCTACCGAGACGTTTTAACAACGACAGACAACGACGTCACTTGCGTGTGACGTCATGACAATCGATCCTTATAGAGTGCGCTGTATCTTCACTTTCTACTGTGGCTAACTTCAGTTTTCGTAATTTCCCGCCAGAATTCAATTTAAATCATTTTGTTTATATTTATTTCCTCTTTCCCACTTCTTCCAACTATCAAATTCTATTTTTTTTAATATGGCAGTTTCATTATCAAAGCATTTTTAAAAAAATCATTGTAATCATTGTAATTTTCTACAGACTTACAGGAGTTGAATTATCTTTCTTTTTATTTCTTGACACATGCAAACAAAATTTTTTTACTGTTAAAAAAGATAGAAAACGATAAAAAATGGAAGGTCAGATATGTTTACCAGTTAAAACTGATTGTAAATAAAGGAGATGTTTTGAGTTTTGACAGAACTTGAATCAAGAATGAAATGTTAACAAATCAGATCCTTGTGTTTATTGTGACGTAGAAATCAACGAAAGACAATAAGCCTTCCTATTGTTAGATGCATGATGTGAATGAGCTTGTGAAGGAAGTTTAACGGGTTGACGATGAATGAGAGACGAAGGACAAAGCGTCTTAGTTGTTTTGAAACGTGAGCGGTGAAATAGAGACTTACCTGATTCCTAGTCAAATTGTTGAAAATCGTTCCTATGCCTTGGTACATGAGCTTGATTAAATGAGGTATCATTGTCTATTTACTATAAAAGTTGAAAAACCGCACAAACAAGCTAGCACATGTCCCCGGCACATGCAGCGTCCGTTTTTTTAAGGATATATAAGTCAAGGATCGCGTTCAAATTCGGATCGGATCGGTCAAGCTTCGGTTTCAAGAGAGAGAAAAGCAACGATATATATACCGCGAATCAACGCGCATAGGTCGACCTCTCTGAGAAATCTTGGCGGTTATCTATATGTCCGCTTTTCCTTTATTACCGACTGCATATTTCAGTGCGTGCATATCCCTTTTTTAAAAACAAAATATTTTTTGTTTTATATTTGTTGTTATCAGCTATGATTAAGAATATGTCTATTTTTTGTATATGAATTGTAAAAACAATAAATAAATTTTTCATATATGAGTTTTTTTGGTATTTCTTCATATTTTTTAATAATTTAAAATTTCAAAAACTTTTTGCAAAAAACTTCCGTTGACGAAAATGTTGAAATATAAACATGTTAAATTTTTTGTATTAAAAAGTATAAATAAGTAAACTTGAACGTAAAAATTTCATTTTTTCGTAAATCATGCAAAAAAGATATCAACGTGTTGATGGAGTGAATAAATATATCCTACTCTACATGAAAAGTGTTATAAAAACTTATATAAAATCATGTCACTAAGCTTTACAGTAGCTTTCAGCCAATAAAGAGAGTAGAAATAAACAGTTTGTTGTAAATAGCTATAACAGAGAATAACGGATAAATTATAGAAAAACTATAAAAGCCAATAAAAAATGTTTAAGTTAGCATACTAACTGACGTGGCATTTATATTTTGTGTGATTGATTTAATTGAGTTCGAATACACTAAAGTTTATAATAATTAGCGATACAAAAAAATTAGGCATAAGATTTAGAAATCTATTTTGTATTGTCATTTACTTACAAAAATCCCGAGAGAGATAATTCTCTGAAAATTCATCAAAAACTATTCAGAAAAATGTTGAACTCATCTCCTCATCATCTCCACCGTGAATTTAAATTCACAACATGCATATTGTTTGTATTTTAAGAAAAATTTAAGTATTTATTATTTACCTGCGGATAGAAAGTGTCAGTGAAGAAAATCAAATTGTTGTTATCTCGTTTAGGTTTTTCAACCGGAGATTTTTTCCAAAAGTTGTTGTTGGATTTCGACGCGGTCCACTGTAATTACATCAACATGTTATCACTTTTCAGATTATACTCACACAAACATAGGCAATTGACCCAGTTACAACAGATCAATGACGAGAAAGAATAAACAAAAAAACAAAAACATTTCTTTCTTTATGAATTCGTACTTTTTCATTTTACATCAACTTCTCTGTTTACAATTGTTTTGAGTTTCTTATACGGTGTTTAAACTTTTTGACAATCAGCTGATGAGAAAATGATTTGGTTTCCATGTTTTGATTGGACTATGAAATTTGTGCAAAAAAGTACCTGCTTCAAAATGTTGGAATAAACTCGCAAAACTTTGCGAGCAGGTGCCTTAAAGACTTTTTGTGAAATTAAGCGAAACAGCGTGGAAGGCAACAGCGATTTGTTCATCTTCCACGTTTTACACAGTTCCGAAGCTTACTGCGCGGAGCCCAGATTAGAAATGAGAAATAAGCGCTTGCGCCTTTGCACACCTTTTAGGATAAACCTACTCGTTTCTCATTATCATTTATGCAACAATTATTATACATCTTCTTTCTCTCACAATACCAACTTCAGTAAAAAAAATAATGATAAAAAAATAATAAAATCGAGTTTTAAAATCTATGCAATACAAACTCACTTGAATTTTAGCTTCATCGAATTGCATCATTTTTACTTGTAATATATGAGAAATTAGAACAATAAATTTTGGGTCCTAGAAACCGTTGAACTGTCGTACGAGTTTTATATTTTTATCTTTTTATGTCATTTTATGTTGACAGTTTACTGTGTGAAGTTGACAAATTTAGGATTTGTTTCAGAATGTCAATTTGTTTTCTAGTTGTCATTTTAGAATTGATTTTGAAAATAAAAAATAAATCAAAATCGAAAAAAAGAAAATTGACTGGTGGAATTGGTGGTGGAAAATAAAGAAAGGCGGAAGGAGAAAAAAGGTATTTGGATCGATATAGTGATCGCCTTGACAACCACTCTGATGAATAGAGTTGGTGTCCGGTCGAGTTGGATGGGGCGCGCGCGTTGAGACTGGCGCAGTTGGTCGAACAACATGCTCGTCAGCAGCTGACTGTTTCAGTTTCGCGCGCGATCCATCAAAAAGAGCGAGGGCAGGCGATTCCCGAGCTGAAGGCAAAGTTGAGCTGCAGGCACGGAGACCACCCAGGGATATGTTGAAAGTGCGAAAAATTTCGCGCGCCCTGTGGACACCATGGCTGAGACCCTGGTCCTACGAAACAACCCGCTCGTCCAGGAACTAAAACAGCGTAAAGTGAGCGATGAAAAACCCGTCCGGGACGATGAGCTGGTCCTGCAGAAGCTCGAGCACATGCCCGGCCACCTACAATTTAACCCCTACATCACTGAGGGATATCGACCTATTATGACTCCTTGTCAATGTGTATTTAGTATCTTTTCCTTCCATAATGAGACTATCAATATCCTTACTCATGGTGAGTATTTTCACACTGCTTTTTTCTTGTTGTTTTTCACCAAATTTTAAATAATTCTCTCTCTCTCTCTCTCTCTCTCTCTCTCTCTCTCTCTCTCTCTCTCTCTGGCTTTATTGACCTTGACATTGCATCACTAGGAAGCAAGTTAGGAAGACTGAGTGGACAAATCTGTATTATCTGTTATATCAAGTCATTAAAAAAGAGCAAATCAATATTTTATTACTTCGATTATTTTTCTTACGTTCATTTTGTTTTTGGATGTTTGAATCTCAATTTGACTCTAAACTGGGGATTTCATTCTAACGCAGTGTAGCAGAAAGAAAATATTCAGATTTTAATGTTCTTTGTGTTCTTATAACTCCGTTTTGAAATTTGGAGAATATCAGAACTTCATATGTGTTTGTTGCGCCTTTGATTTTTCATATTTGTATTATTTTAATTCATTTAAAATAATTCACTTTCACAATGAAAATTATATTATATCCGAGAGAAAGACAATTTTTTTGATTTATCGAAATAGAAACAGAATGCTTCTGAAATCTAACAAGAGAAGTTCTCTGGTTTTACCTTGAAGCCATGCAAATACAAAATAAAAAAAAATAAGTAAACAAATTTCTTAGCTTGATTCTTGTATGTGACAAAAATTTGTTGTCTTTTAAGTGTTAAGGTTATTTTAACTTTTTTAATTCGTATTGGTATTGTGTTGGTAGTTGATTTGTTTTATGAAACGTAAAAAGTAAAAACTTAGGTCCGAAAATCAAGAATAATTATTTTAGAATCATGGTAAACATACTGAAAAACGAATGCACTCAAGAAAAAGAATTGCCAAGAGAATTATTGTTACGTTTTGTACATTAAAGAAAATTTTTGTAGTTTTATCAATTTTTTAAATGTAAAAAGTATGTTACTTTTTTAGATGATAATTATATTAAAAGAAGATAAATCGATTTCAACGAACAAACTTTATGATACTTTAACACTAGGAGGACCGAGATTTGCGTATACCTTAAGGACCGGAGTACGTAAATTTTACGTCTTGATGATTTTTCGATGTTGTAACTATTTATATAAATATTTTAGCTTTAGTTATATTTAAATAGTTGCTTTAATTAACTTTTTATTAACGTAACTATTAATCTATTGTTATAAACAATTATTTTTTCAATAAAAAGCCACAATACTCGTCGGTATTTTGCAGACCTTTTTTTTCGTTCCGGATGTTTGTTTTGAATAAAAATTCAATCGCAATTTGCTATAAACATAATGAAAACAATTTATTATAACAAATATTATTGTTAAACAGGTCCATAAACATATCTGAAGCTGATTGTTTATTTGTTAACTAAAAAACAACAATTTAATATGTGTTGTCGTGGAATGACGTAAAATTTACGTACCCCGGTCCTTTTAGGTAGAATCGATTTTTTCTCAAATTCTATTTAACATTCGAAAAATTTTTAACGTCATTTTAAAGAGAATCAAAAATAATGAAATATCACCAAAGGAAAAATTGTTTCATCAAACCTAACCAGAATGGTGAAGAGATGAATATTGAAAGACGTAAAATTTACGTACGCGGTCCTCCTAGTGTTAAAATATTTATAAAATTAGAAAATGCGGAAAAGAATAATATATTATTATTTTCAAATTGATGTCGAAGATGTTTGACTTTTTCCAATGTCCGATTAAATCTTGAAATGAATTGTTTGAGAAAATAATTCTGAACGGCTTGTCTTCTTCAACTAATAAAAAAATTTCGATTTAAAAAATTATTCGTACATAAAATTTTAACAATGATAATTTCATAACAAGATGAAATTCATAAAAAACTTTGAAACATCAAAACTAAGGGACTTTTGCATTGCGCAACTCACAAATTGCAAGCTCAGCACGCAACATCAACTTACAGAACAAATATCCAATTCCTGGTTTTTTTGTAATCCTTTTATAAAATAAAAATGGTCGGAAAAAACGTATTAAACAATTCAAAGTTGTTTAAACTTTTCAAATGTGACACATTGAACAATTAAGGAATCTATATATTATATTTGCATATATTTTTCATACTTTCTTTTTTTAACAAAGTTTTATCTTTATTTTGTTCATTTTACAAAAAAATGTTTTTGTAACACACTGTGCTGATTTATACTTATATAAAAAACTTGAAACTTTTCAACCGTGGTCCCTAATCTGAAGTTCGATAAGTAATTTTAGATCGTGTTTTATTTTTGAACAAAATAAATATTCAATGAATTAACCAAAAACTAATTGGCAATGGATGATGAGAGACGTCTGTCAAAAGGCGTGTTTACGATGACATTAAAGTGTAACAAGATTAAGGTCAAGGTTTAAAATCAATGGATCAGATCCCACTTAATCCTCACAACTTCAATCAATGTGCACGGTGCATATCCGGGTTCACTTAAATCGATACTGATGTTACGTTCAATGACTTTACAGACAACTGATCGCAACTTTTTTTGCTTGCAGGATTTGCAATCATCTACTTCCTTTTTACAATTCCAAATCTTCCTTGGAGCCGTTACGGTTTACTCTCAAATTTTTTGTCCTGGTGTCACTTGATTGGAGCTGTCAGTCCCTGGGTCGGATCCTTTCTCTACCACGTCTTTATGAATGTCAATCACGATCATAACATCTATAAGCAGTTGCTGAAACTTGATATGCTTGGAATCTGGCTCTGTCAAAGTTTTGGTATATCAATGCATTATATTTATTCTATTTCATTATTATTATTCTCAACACAATTTCAATTGTACACAGTTTTAACAAATAATTGTTTGTAATAGTTTGTTAGAACTGTTGTGTCTTTTGATAAACAAACTAATAGAATGATCAATTGTAGGAGGTGTACCAATGGTTGCAGTTACTGGACATTGTCTGCCCTCTCCCATTTGGCATTTTTGTATTTCAACATATTGTGTTCTTAGTGTTTGGGGATTGTTAATGGTTACTACTTACTTTTACTTTTCAAATAAATGGGCACTTTGATATGACTTTTAGTTAGGATTTAATTATTGCACTTCAATTTCAACTGTTCGTTTTAGGCTATGAACGCAAAATCTCCATGGCAAAGACGGCTGTGCTTTTTGCCACCGTTCTTAATGAGAATGTTCGTTCTCACTCTGAGGTGCTGTGGTATCGGTGGAGGAAGTAATAAAATCCTAATTCACCTCGTCTTACAAGTAACTAAACACCAATTAGTTCAACTTCAAGTTAAAAAAAATACACATTTTTGTTCAGTGACTTGCATAACTAAATTATCTATCTTTCAGGATTTACTAGCTGTAATTGGTGGTGTGATAGGAGCACTACGAGTCCCAGAAAAGTGGATCCCTGGAAAAATAAATATGATGCTGAATTCTCACAACATTATGCACGTAATGGTGGTGTTAGCAGTCTATTCGATGCATTTGGCAACTGTGGAGGACCTCGCGTGGATGTTCGACCCTTCCAATTGCATAGCTACCGATTACGCCTCACCCAATCATGTGGAACTGTGATTCAATCACAACCGGAGCTTCGCAGCAGTCTGTGATTTAATTTAAGCGACAAAACTTGTCACCCTAGAACGAACTTACAATGCAATACATTCCGACACAGTTAGAAAAACGTCTACTAACAATAACATTTCAGATTCTTTTAATTTTTCACCTTCAGTCAATGAAATTTACCGTATTGTCTTCATCGAATTCGTTGCTTTATAAACTGATTGTAACAATAAGGCCCTCCAATCTTCTCGCTATGAATATCATAAATAAGAAACAAAAATGCAAAACTGATGACTATCGCTTTATTATGTAAGATATTATGTAAAATTTCTAGAAATTTTTAGAGTGCATTGGGGAGTGAAATTTCATAGTTTATTCAGTACAAAATTGATGTCTTTGACTCTTTCGTTATGGTTGTACAAGTAACATGCATTGTACTATTTGAAATGGCTTTTTGCATTGTTTTTTTTTTTTTTTTTTTTTTTTTTTAGTATTTTACTCCAAAGCTCTTCCAGCAATCATGTCTCGAACTTCAACAGTTATTGCCTTTCCAGAGAAAAGTATTTTTGGAACAGTCGTACGGAAATCAAATTGTTGCAAAGTGGCAAAAAGTGTACAAGAAAGTGTATTGAAAACATATCTGGTAGGGCATTGAAGAAGAAAAAATATATTTGAGAAAAAAAATGTATAATGGTGAGAGATGAGATTTATTGTAAGAGAACTGATAGCTGATAGAATTATGGAAAGAACTGCGTAATAATGTGTAAGACGATTTGCAAACGAATGAAATGCTTTTGTCATTTCGGTAAATGTATTTTATTTTATGGACACCTTTAAATGAGAAGTTGAAGGTTTTATTTGCAGCTTTCTCCAGTGATGAATTTCAATTAGCAGAAAACAAGAAAAAACCTTGGATTTGCAGCGCATTTTTTATTTAATCTGTTTGGAAATATTTTTTGCAGAGTTTGTAGCTTGTAAGAAAACAACCATTAGAAGTCAATATTATAAACAAAGTGAAGATATATTTATATGAAAAAAATAAGTTGGTACAGTGATAAAAACGACGAATCGAATGAGACCGGTAACGATTATGCGAACACATCAAAAATAAGTTTATTATACTATGAAGGAGAGTAGACCCGTTGTGATGTTGTATATAAGAAAAGTGCCTCTGATAGTCCGAGCTCTAAGATGTTACATTTTCACAATTGAATCAATTGTTAGAAAAATAAACTGTTTCAAAATACCTTATCTATAGAATACATTATCTATTTACACCTGATTTCATATTTACATCTCTTTGCTTTTTCATCTCTACATTTGCCAATAACTTATAAAACAATAAACGCGGTTCACTTCTTTGTTGCTAACTGTAGCTGTTGAACCAGCATATAACACTTTTATATTATTGAAAATCATTTCTTTTTCTTGGTATAAAATAGCTTTCATATTTTTATAAATATTTCATATTTCAATTTTCATTTCTTCTCTTCACTGAAGAGGGGCTTCGCTTTCACGCGTATAACTTTTGACTCGGCTGAATTTAAATGGCGGATATCGCGTTCCCAAAGTGAGACAAGAAGTGGTTTGCTCACCATTTTTGTACTTTGTGTAGATATTATACTTTACCCAGTGCAGCAGTGAATTGATTTTCTTTTGGTGATTTTGTATATTAAGTTCCTATACAAATAATAACAATATTATTATTAAATTTGAGTTTCGTAGACATTTTGAATGAAGAACATAAATGATGTACTTACTATGTGAAAAGTTTGCTCTCCGTTATCATGATAATTTTCACCTTTTCTTTTCTTTCTGTTATCGTTGTTAGTCTTCGTCTCTTGCTTCTTCAAATAAAGGTTAACATAATTGTCTTGAAGTCTGTAATGGCCAATTAAAACTGATGGATTAAGGGGATTCCGAGAACGCATATAGTTCACACAGCTTTGTGCTTCTTCAGTTGATGTCAACATCAGTACTTTTCCCTCAGGAAAAAACCTGCAAAACAGACAGAGATATTGATTTATATTTATAATGATTGAAATCACAAAATGAGTATTGTAAATATTACCTTAAGTATCTGAAATATTCAACGAGGTACCACGGCTTATAAAACGCATCTTGATAGCCACTTTCACCGTGTCTCAAATAAGTCGTTCTGCTTATGTAACAGCCATTGAATCTTAATCTTGGTCTTTGCAGGTACATCTCCCTCCATGACTGATAACGAGGTTCGTAGTGGCCGCAGTTTAGACCCCATGCTCTATTAAAAAAAATCGCTCAATAACAAATTTAAAAATTTTTCTTTGCTTTTAAATTTTAATCTAATTCTACCAAACAATACAAAATGATTTTTACAGTTAACACTAAAAGAACCAGATAAAGCCATTTTTCAAAGATTAATGATTTTATAATTTTCATCTACTCATTTAAGACTTTTGAAGACTTTTATTTTTTTATAGTTCATTACACTGTGCAAATGTTACGTATTTAATCTTTTGCTGAACAATATTTTAAAACTATAAAACTAGAAATTAATATTTCTGCGGTGATAAGGAAGAACCAGTTAAGTAACATTGTCAAAAGCGTCAATTTTTTGCAAAAAACACGTGTATTTCTGAAATGTTACCTTTTAAACATGATTTGCTTAATTCAATTTATTTTTTGTACTATAAATGATCGAAAATCGTGTCACTCACCATATTTCTTGGATATGAAAATGTTATACATTCAAAATAAAACTTCAACAAGACAAGTCTTAAGCCCACTTAACTAGTTGTTAAGTGGTATATTGGGTTTTCTTGTTATATTTATATTATTTGAACTTCGATTTAAGTCGAAATTGGATAAAATCTTTTCGATTATATCAAATCAAAAAGTATCACTGTCTTCGACAGAATGAATTTGTTTGTTTATGCTAGGCAGTAAAAAATGCTCGTCCTTCTAATGTTAACATTTCATGGTTAAATTCATTTTTTGCGATAATAATTAAATCAGTTTTGAAAAAATAACGTGTCATTTTTTTTATTTGTTAAAAGTACGATGGAAAAAAAATAAGAAAAACGATTTTTCAAAATAATGATTTCATACGCGGATTAAATTGTAAATGTAATGAAAAGTATAAATTAGTTTAAGTTACCTAGCACACGCAAGTCTCCATATTTCTGGATCTCTTGCCGATACGTAGAAACCACGACAAACGGTTGAAAACATCTCCAATGATCTGAGATCTAGATCTATCGAAACGACCCATCTTAGGATGTACAAAACTATTTCCAAAGGCAAAGCTGATATATGTGTAGTCTACAGAATTAATACATTTCATTTTTATTATATGAGAATACATCTGCGTTTGCTTGTATGTATACTTATTTGTTTCTTGCGAAATAATCTTCAATAATTAATGGAATCAAATTTGTTTGCAAATCAAAATGACTGTTTTTTGAGCGTGTTAAACTTACACTTTGTTCAGAACGTGGCGAACAAACCAACTGATTAGAATTCACGATCTGAGAGAGTTTGAATAACAAATCGAATTCTTCATCGCTGTCTTCGGAGATGCCGTCGTCATCATTGTTGGCATTTTGATTGTCACCATGACGACGATCTAACTGGACATCATCAGACTCGGGTTCATTTTTTTCTTTAGCTTTAGTTTGTTCATACAAACGAAATTCGATGTCCGGCACTAGCTGAACTGCTTTTTTGTAAAAACATACGGCCTCGTAAAGTTTACCGGATTGTTCATGTTCTATTCCTTTCATAAACAATGCTTTTGCCTGGAATCAATAAACATAATCAAATAAAAGAATACCAACAATTTGATTTGCAAAATGTAAAATTGAAATTTACCTTATTTTCAATAGATATACCATTTTCAGAAATAATATCGGTTGATGGTTTGTTGGTTTGATGTGGTTTGACATCTGACGAAACTTTTAATTCCTTCTGCCACTGAGCTCGAAATTCTGACAAAACATCATCCATATTTTCATGTGACGAAACTTTTGACTTATCCTCGTCATGGTCTTCATCGTTAGAATCAATCTAAAATATGAATTCAAAAATAAAATAGGTGAATAATAATAAATTGTGCAAGAAAATTTATACGTGACATGACATATTTTTTTTTCAAACAACATAAATGTTTACATCATTCAAATAATTTTTTCAAAAGTCCAACTATTTTTTATTTTTGTAAAATTATTTTTAAAAATTGTTGTCAAAAATCATATAATTATAAATACGCAGAATCGCTAAAATCAGATGATAGCTCTGTTTATATTTACTTCAACGTCATTTAAAAAGAGAGGTTAGTTTTTGATATTTATTGCAAAAAGAGTTTAAGAAGCACCGACAAGCAAATATTTTAAGAAAACAATGTACCATGTTGTTGTGCTATTTCTAACTGGCTAAATGATGTTCAGCAGCCGGACTCTCGATCGGAAAATCGGATTACATTGCTAGGCCACAATTCCGCTTGCGAAACAGCCGCCATGGTTTTATTCAGTTTTATTATTCTTGACTTCTTGACTGTGCTTGCTCGCTCACTTACCTACCACGAGATGCCGTTGAAGATCAGGATGGATCAAAATTCAGATTTATGAAATTGAACTCATTTTACTACTACTAACTACTATACTATACTAACTACTCAAGGTCAAAAAGTTATATTTTTTGCAAAAATAATTCAAAAATTTTTTTTTTTAGTTAATGTTATAATGTTTGGTTAATATTACCTATTCAAAAATTTTTCCTAAAAGAAACTGTTTCGACCCCTTCAAATTAAATTTTTCATGATGTGTAAAAAAGAAATCAACATAACATTTGAACTCAAATTTGTTTATTTGTTTTAATTAATATTTTTGAGTTTTGACTTTATTTATGTAATTTTTTTAAGAATTATTTTGGGGAAAATGCGGGAAAATGTTGTTTGTTATCAGAGCTTAAGTTAAAACATAAAAATGTTGTTTTGTTTTATTTTATAAACTTTAAAAAAAATGTTAAAAAGGATTCATGAAAATGAAACGGTATTCCACGCAGATGCATTTTAGTATTCCCCATATATCTTTTACCTAATTTTAAAAATATTTATGAGCACTATATGCGGTCGTAACTCAACGTTTTTTCTCATAAGATAATATCGAAATTCAAATTCCACTTAGTGGTTGTGCAATGAAACTACTTCAGAAGGAACGGTATTTTCTTTTATTGATCAAAATACGACAAGTTCATTGTCGTATAAAGATGACTATTAGACATCACAAAAAACCCGTTGCATCTCAAATTTCTCCAACATGACATTGTAAAAATGTTACAACATTCATCATCTGTCTGGAATTCAATAGATTTTACTATTTGATACACCAAAAATAAAATAACAACCACTCGTTGTTTGAACAAACATTTTAGAGGTCAAATTTTTTGCAGATCCTGAGCAGTACAAAAAGGAAGATGGCGGAGAGAAATTCGTACTTTTTCGTTAGCGAGAATTCTTGCCAATTTGAAGAATAACAATGATTACATGGACTGAGAAATTGACCCACTTGATGACCCAATCGGGACAAACAATAGGATGCAATTTTCAATATCCTACGCGACATGTAATTTATCGATACAAAATGGTCTACTTTTCGAAACATGGTGCATGTGTATGAAAATAACGTACGTAGACATTAGCTACGATTTTATCGTACGTTTCATGCTTTTTGCACATCAGATCGCAGGTATATAACGAGCCACCGCGTTCAGCTCTACATTTAATTACACTGCTTTAATTAAATTTAACTTTAAACATTCAAATTATAATTTTTCCATACGAAGAATTCCTTCAGCTTGACTTCGAATGAAAGTTTGGAGCAGAGCATCAGTGGCCTATGCAAACATTTTTTGCCAAATCGATTTCACTGTTACCGTAACAATGTTCTTAACTCTTCATTAATTCTTTTGACAGTCGACACAGAAATGTGAAATCAGCAATCACAACATGTTACAAAAAACATAAACCAAAAATTTAAATGAAAGAAAACATTGTGTTGAGTTGAAACATAACATTTGATGAGCCGGTTTAGTCAATGGGACGTGTGTACTGTCGACAAGTCTTATTTCTCAAATATAAATACATACAGTTAATTGTACGAGTAAAGATTAAGATTATGATTTGTGTCATAAAAATTGTAGAAGATGAAATATTTAAATGAATGTTTATCATGAATTATAGAAGAAAGTGCAACCCACAGGGTCCGCTAATTGGTTTCACACGCTAGACAATAAGTTTAGGCGCACAATCATACGATGATGAATTGGTCACGATTCCGTTAGATCCATTTACTATATGCGACTTTTTTTTCAAAAAAATACTTTCTATTCATAATTTTTTATAACAAAAAATGAGTTGCTCAGCTTTTCGTACCACTCTTCAGAAACGTACAAAAGAGGATACAAATATTTTTAATTGTTATGTTTTTTGAAATAAAGAACGTGTGAACATTCGAAAAACTTGATTGGTAAAATATATTACTTTATTTGTAGGTTGAATGAGAGATCTGGCAAGCTGGAACGATGAACACTGATTATTAATTAGCGATTGGTGCCCTGCGAGCCCCACCCCTTGATTACCACTGCTGTCTCTTTCGAGATCATCTTCTGGAGTAAAAGTCGTGATCCTCCCGACAGCTAACACAGAAAGCATCATGCGCTTGGCGAGTACCAAACGAATCGTCCTCAGTTTACTTTCTCTCTTTTCCTCGTTTTAATTCTCTTTGACATTCCGCATTCTCACGCTGCCGGATCCAAACGTGTTAAGTGTTAGTGCGCGCCGCGTCAGTTAGTGACTTTTTTTACACCTGCCAGCAGATATTTATTGGCCCACCAAACACACAAATCTTCGCAATGTTAAAAGTAAGTTCCTGCTCTTACTTTTTTTGTTTCCATTTTCGTTTCCACCCCTTTGCGGAAGTTTTTTTGACTTTTAAGACAAGTGGAATTTGAGTGGAATAGTGAGCTCAGCAGGTTAAGTATTTGTTTGATTTTTCATCATGCGTTTTCTCGACGAGTTTTGTTCTACGGAGTTGCATAAATCGTCTACCTGCAAGTAGGAAGTGTATGAAAAATAGTGGAAAAGGTGAATCATTTCCTGGGAAAAGACACAAGTCCTGAATGTTTGAAATTGAAATAAAAAATAGAGTTGCGGCTTGTTATTACGCGGATGCGTTTTTCTAAGAAAATTTGAAACCGTTTGTAAAACCGTTTCGCGGTAATTCAAAATGAAAGTCGAGATAGTCCCGGAAAGGACCGTGACGATTGTGACAGTACATGGAAAATTCATTGTTTGGTACTATTTTCACCAATGCACTTTAATTCATACTTTTTAATTAACTATATTTACAAAGTTAAAATGTACAGCTTTTCCATTTCTCGTAACTTGCATTCAACAATGTAATAGAAAATTTACAGAACGTTTCAAACTGTCAGTTTTAATTTGAGAAAAAGATGCATCTAGTTTGATGAAATCGTATAGTGCTATTTGTGTATAAAAAAAAAAAAAAAACAAACAAAAAATAATTGTTTTTGCTGAGCGTGTGGAGTGAAATGCGCACGGTCAAGATAAGCATTTAAAAAGGGAACGGAAGTGCTCGTCCAGAAAACACCAGTCATTAAAACTTATTTTGTAAGGAGAACCTTGGCGCGCTCAAACTCTCATCGCTGCGTTTGAAACGAAAATTTGTTCGCAAACAATTACACACCGTCAGAGATCATAAAGCATCCATCCGAAGGAATTCGTTGATGATTTACAAGTCGCATAAAGTGATGAGCTGCGAGTTGAAAAGATGTGTCCTCGTTAGCGTTGGCGGATTTCTCTCAAAGTCTCTCGCGATTTCCAGTCGTGCCTTTTTTTATTTTTTTTTCTTTCATTCCGTTCGACCTGGTTAGCCGGCCGCTAATTGTCAGATTCAAATGACGCGGGTGTGAATTAGTCTGAGAAAGTGCTGAATGAAAGAAACGTGCGCGACGCGGTGTCACTCGCGAGTCATTTGTCAACGTCGTGCCGCCTCTCCATGTCCACCTGTGATATTTACTTTCATCCACCTGCTGCTCAATTTATTGTCAATTCCATTCCTAATGATAACGTTCACTTGATAACACCTTTAATTCTCTTAACAATTTCTACTTCCATTTTTTTTGTTTCGTTGAATGCCGCCAGCAGTACATAGATAGTACAGTTTTGTTCTACATTTTGGAGTCTGGCGTGAAAAGATCATTCTCGTCTTTTCAAATATGTTTGAAGGTTATACTGTTTAGGGCTAAAATTTTAACATTAAATGTATCAATCAAACAAAATAAAAAATTTTGCATAAAATATTCAAGTAAAATTCATAACTCAATATGCTAGTTTTTACATGGAAGAAAACTTCTGCGCCCATTATTTGCAATAACCATTTAAATAAAGAACATAATGGCTGAATCGGTTCATTCCACTTAATAATAGTGTAAAAATCGAAATGTTTTAAAAAAAACTCATTTTTATGATAGAAATTGATGCTTCTGAAAATGTCAGTATTAGTTATTAAAAATACAGATTTATACAAGATTTTGCATTTTTAATGAATAATATGATTAAAATTGAAAAAAAGAAAACATATAGTATGGGAATGAAGCAGCGGAGGATAGATGAGACTAATTTAATGCTTGTTGTTATTTCTCGGCATGTAATATGTCATAAGACAGGGTCAAGTCGAAGTCATTTATAAGCGACGAAATATAAAACGGATGAGATATGTGGCATGGAGTTGAAGACAAAGTTTGTACAAGAAAATGCATTTAATTGTCGCGTCATAAAATCGATTGGAAAATGCGAGAAAGCTCTTTTTGGGTAGGACAAAAAAAATGATGAAATTTCTCGCATATGACACACGCGGAGAAAGTCATTGTGCGGGGGTCGCTGCTCGACACACAGAGCATATGTATTTCTATTAATTAAATCTTACGGCTCGTTTTTCATTATCGAAGCATGCGTGGCGTTCACGCATCCGCAATTTGATAACTGATTTATCAACTTGTATGATTGGATCGCCGACTTAATCCATCACCATTTGTCAAACCATCTTGCGTCCAACTTTTTTTTTCTCCCATCATTGTCAACGCTTTCATCCGAAGATTCTTGTTTTCATCTGTTTTGAACTTGTCACAGGCTGGAGACAAAAAATAGTCGCGATCAACAGAAAAGGATAAAAATGAATGTATTTTTCATCGGGCAGGAATTTTCACTCGATTCCCAAATAGAGTTATTTTTCGTGTCCGAGCGAGGAAAAATGGTAAAAAGATTTATCTGTTTGTCGTCAGAACAATAGGATTTTCGATTACAAATCTGACAGTGTAATTTGTTGTACCAATTAGAAGCGCTTGGGCATTCGGGGAACTTTAATGAGAATCACGGATTTCTCTATCAGCAGGTTCGCAACCGGATTCGACACAGGTTTCTATAATCGACCCCGTTATCCATGGGAATTTTCCAAAAATTCTTATCTCAAAAGTGACGTTCGATTTTGACAATGTTCGAGTTTGAATGAAAAGTCAAACTTTCACCGAAAAGGTTCATCGACTTTCTATCATCATCAGAGTCGAGCGTTACAAGAACAAGGTTTGTGAAGTGCAGACTGTCGACGAGGTGGAGGAAAAAAAAAAAAAAAAAAAAGAAAAAGAACAGTTGGGAAGCAATTTGGGTATATTACTAATGAGCGGCGTTGGTATTACCTCATGCACGCTTATGATCAGATAGAATTCGTTTACATAAGTGGCCGAACGAGAAATATTATTTATTGATGACTGTGGGATCTGTGAAAACATCTCGGGTGCAGTGAGTATTTTTCTCAGGACCCTGTTAACCTTTGTCATGATATGAGAGGCGTCGCGCTAGGCATAAAAAGTCAATAGCATCAGATAAGAGTACCGACGACAATCGTGTTTTTCGCCGATCCCACGTATAAGTCAGCCTTCGAATGTGATGCTCATCTCGAATTGTTTCGCGCGCTCGAATTACAACTTAATCAGCGGCGGTTAACCGCGTCGCGTCAAAATCACCCGGCTTAATTAAGCGCGCTATTATAACTCAACAGAAAATGTGATTACTTTTTTATCGCCATCGTCGAGAGGAAATTGAACTGCGCGTAGATTTATATCTCATATTGTACGACTCGAATCCAAATCATTATCTCGCGCGCGCTGCAGTCGGTGGCTACCGGCACTCCCCGGGCACGTACGTTTCTCCCGATGTTTAACTGCGCGTCATAAAACAGAGTTGTCGCTACTTTGACCTGCCAAGTATATATCCCGCCAGCTCCCAACTGACATGCAACGTCCCCGGTAATTGACGCTCCGAACCGATGCATCATCGAGAAATCGGTACACTTGTTTCGTACGATTATTATTGCTTCCTCATGCATGCGAGTTCAACATTTTTCAAAACCTCGCACTGTACCAACCGCATCAGATCATTTTTCTTCGCTCCGCGATCTAATAATTTATAATGCCATATTCATTAGTCACGATAAAAAATTGCTCTTTGCAAACGTGCGAAGCCAAATTTTTTTACATTTTCTAAAATTTGTTTCAGTAGAATTAAGACGAAAGGAAGGCGATTTGTGTAACATGTAATGAGGATTGTTTGTGTCAATTAAAAAATAACGAAAATGATGAGTCGACAGAAAGTTGTCTTAAAAAGATTACATATACAGTGTTTTATCTTTCACCTAATGAAGATTAGCAAACGTAACAGAAAAAGTTATTTGAATCCTCCCCATTGTTTCTTCATGGTCAACCGATGGGGAGTAGTTGGATTTTAGCCGAGAGAATGTATAACTGAGTATTCTTTTTCTCCCATCAGTGATTGAATTGGTGAATGACCATCAGTTGAGTGTGAATGAATGGAGTGAAATAAAATTGCATAATTACAGCGCAGGCAGTGTCGTAACAAAAGTGAACTTATTTATGTAAGAGAGCTAGGCGGATAAAACAAAACCTATTATAGGAGAAGCGAAATGTATATCGTCATTATAAGCAAGGTATGATGTGATCCGATATAGAGAAGTGCACGTGTTTTCAGCCTAATGAAACATTGTTCAACGTTTTGCAAAAAACGCCACACGAGTTTGTGAACTCATTTTTTGTTCACTTTCACTACCGACTCCTTAACAGGAGATAAGGTTAAAACCTTACACGACTCATGCTGTTTGATACTTTTCTTTTAGATCACAAAAAGAGCATTAATTAATCCCCTTCTTGGTCGCAGCCACCCACCTTTTAGGTGGATTTTAATCTACAAAAAATTGGATGCACACAATTTATTACAACTCGCGCAAAGACACAGTTTCAAAATCGCGACCCAACATTTCTATTTTCTCCCGGCAGCCACTGAAAAGTCAACGATTTTTCAATTGCATTTTCCCACAGTAACAACTCGATTCATTTACCGAATGTCAAATTATCCAGCTTGCATAATCAATCATTGAAAACGTCTGAGCATCTGAGCATACGTACGTTCTTCAGCAAAATAGGAAACACAAACTAACAAATGCACCGGTCAAAATATTGGAAGATCATATTTATTTGGGAAAATGTTGTGAGCAATTTTTGGAGAAAAAGATGAGCGAAGGAGGATGGAGAAAGAGCGTTCGCAGATTAGCGAGACATCAATTATAAAAGTGTGGATGAAAAAGAGCGGATTGTACGGAGTGGTGATGCAATTGGGCTTGTTTTGGTAACTCGGCGGAGTATCAAATGGCTGTGATAAACGTTCTCGATAGCGCTTTCTCTTCTCGGCAGAAGACAAGCCGGTTGCAACTGGTCGCAACATCGGATGGCTCGTGTAATTGCACGGATCGCGATGCCTCCTCTTCCGTCTAAACGAGTGCATTATTCAACATCAAGGACGTTGTATAATGTTCGCGCGCACTTGGCGACACTAACTGTTTTGCGCTGCGCACGCACTTTCACACAATCGCCTTTTTGCCCCTCAAAACAACATTTCGCACAATTTGTTAACTTATCTTTTTTCCAACCAAAAGTCTCGCTTTACTCTCATTCTACATTCACTTTTACAATTTTCACTTTTGCAACTCCAAAAATTCATTCACCTCATTTCATCTGCAAACTTTTAAATCTACATGTTCACTCTTATAACATATTTTTTCTTACAAACAACGGTGATGTGTGTGTGTGTGTGTGTGTGTGTTTTAAATATTTATCGCGATTCAAATTAGCAAAATGCTTGAGATAATAGCAATAATAGGGTAATTAGTTTAGACAAAAAATAAATTTCAATGAGTTTGCTTGGTAGTACAAACATCACGGCCAGCGAGATGTAGTTTTAATTGATTGTTATTTTTTGAATCGTTACTGTATAGGAATTAGAGAAGAAACAACTGTGCATCTGATTCTGATAATCGCCGTTAAACTCAGGATCAAATGTCAGTTGTTTTTCTGTCGCGATAAAGCTGACTCTTCCTTCTGATAATATTTTCTCATTTAATTAGGATTAACTTCAAAATATCTTGTTGCCAACTTGTTGCAAACTTGCTGAAACAAGAAATAATACAAGTATCCAACTCATCACAAAAATGAAGTCACTGAAATTTATTTGATAATTCTTTTTTTTTTTACAGTCATAAACTTTAAAATCGAAGTGACTTGAAAAGAGATGTTTCGTCTGTACAAGGAGATTATGAAATTGTTGAAAAGCTGGCGCAAAATATTTTCTATTTCATATATACGGATACAATTGTGGGATGAAATTGAACGATAATGACTGACCAAAATCGGTAGATTAATACCGTTCAACGAGGTCGTGAAACCGTAAAACGAAAGCGTTATCGGGAATCATTCATTGCATCTCTCACTTATTTGTCCAGCGTGTCAATAAAATTTGTCACGTTATTTTTTATTGCCATTTGTCTGCACCGAGTTCCCATAAATTCATGGTAAAAAAAAGTTTCTCCCCATATTGATGCTGCACACCATCATATATTTTCACATGAAAAAAACCTCTAGCGTGCAAATATTTGAAAGAATATATTTTTATAGTAATTGTCAGTAAATACTTTTTCCATAAATATCTCTTCGTGGATAAAAATAATGAATAATTTTTATTACAAAGAAAAAAAACTGTTGATTGGGTCTGAGAAATGAACTGGACAAATAAGAGGTAGTGTGGAAAAATGATGATCGGTTGGTCGTGGAATTTGAAAATGCATTTTCGTGTGGGCTCATAAAACAGCCAGAGTGAAAAATTTGCGCGCGGCTGTTTGTATGGTTTTTCGTGCAACGTACTTTTTTTGCCGATCACAGGGATTATCTGCGATCGTTGTAGGATGCAAGTTCACGAGCGTGCACATCCTCGACATACTCGACGGGTGAAAGTTCCGTGATCTTACTCCTCGCCGGCTGCTTCTCTTATATTTATACCTTTGACTTCCTACATATGAATCGCTTATTTTGCGCGAGCTCTCATTACCGATAAAAATGCTCTGCGTCAAGAGAAATGTTGCGAATCTATTGTTACATGCCACAATGTCATAAATAAAACATCCCTGACGATTAAATCAATTCAACCACGTGAGTTACACACCTCGGATTATTTATGAATGCTTCACATTATTTGCCTGTCAATTAATCACCATCATCAATTATTCTACCCTGGTAAAAGCAACAAAGTCGATTTTTCACTTTCATTTGCAGTTAAACTTTTGTTTCCTTTTTTTATTGCAAAGTTTATTTTTCAAAAAAACTTAAATGTCAATTTTAAATTTTAAACCATCTAAATAAATTTGTCTGCTGAACTCATCCTAAAGGACTTTCTAGCAATGCGAGTCGTGAAAAATGTCAAAGTATCGAGTTACAAAAGGAAGACACAGTGCAGAATCCATCAAAATTTTCCATCAAAGAGGACAAAATTGTTTCATTGTATATCCTGGCACATAACATGGCATAGAAATTTCAACGCCAAAAGTGTACTCGGGACATAAATGTCACGCGCGTGGTATAACTTTTGAGGAGGAACAGATTTGTTGCGGATGATTATATATAGCTTATATTCGTCAAGTTGCGAAAATGCATCTCTGGAAAGCGATATTCCATGCCGATCAATTAAATAGATGCACATCTAGATAAAGCTTTTATACAAATTACACTTGTGTTAAAATACCTGTAAAACCTTCTTTTCCTTCATGGATGGGAATAACTCTGTAAAATATTTTACTTCGATTCTTATCAATCCTTAAACCGTAATTGATTATTATAAGCTCAAATTGTCAAATCTGCACCATATTTTCATTTTGTAACTTCTTATAAATAATTCATACTTGTTATATACATACTTGAAAAAAAAAAGAAATTACAAGAACCATTTAGAGTATTGAAGGAGCAAGCATTCAACTTGCATAAATATTGCCTTAAATTTTTGAACTTGTAAAAAATGTTGACATTGCTGTTCTTCCTGTTTTGTTGTTGATGAAAAATCTTTGTGCACATTGTATTCAGTCTTTTATTACTTATGCACTAATTGTAAATGCAAGCAAATGCAAATTTCAAGCTAGATTCGGTAGGTTTGAAAATAAACACAAATGCTCGCGCGTTTTACAACTAGAGCCTGACTCCTCACTCTGATAATCATCGCGTGAGAATTGTAAGTTACGATTCGCGTCTCTAATTAATTTTACCGATTTTGCTCGACTGCCATCGACACTTTTTTTTAGTCGTTACAATTTTTTAAATTAATTCATTTAAATTCATTAATTCATTCAATAAAAGTTTCGAACGATTAAAGAAATCGGAGTAGGTGCAACAACATCAAGGCTGTTTCCAATGAGCGTTGAGCATTGAAATTATTTGCCGGGGTGAAATTAATTTGAACGTGTGTCTGGAGAAAAGTAAGGTGCAGTGAGAAAAAAGGTCAAAGTCATGAATAACACATGAACCAAGTTGCGGTCGATTTTTTCGCGGTAATTGAAAACGTATATACAGAAATATCGGCTCGTGATTGCAAACGTATCAGGAAGAGTTGAGCATTCTTTATTGAACGATATCAATTGCAGAGGCACGCGTCGAACATGTTGTCACGATAAATATCAGCGGTGCCGAAAATGTCACGGGTTTTATAATAAGACGCTCACGCGAATCTGAATATCGCAGCGTTGAATTCTCATCGAATCTCTGTTACACAATAAACAATCAAAATAAAACATACGACTAACAAATAACAAACAAGTACAATTTCTACATGAACGTGTGTGGAATAAGTTTTTGTCACTTTGAAGCAAGTATAAAAGCGGATATACACGAATATTTCGGCTTTATAAAGCGCCAATAAATGTTTTGCTCTTCTCATGGTGAAAAGTTGGTCAATGAAGCGAGATATTTGGATGTTACTTTTTGAAAGTGAAATCCCACGGTGGAATGTACAACATATATAAGACACCTGCGAGCGACTCTGCTGGGAAATTAATAAACCGCCGGAGGGCTCGCGTATATTCGGTGATTTAGAAAGTTGCTGGTTCCTCGCGCTCTCGGGTGTGTCCTCACTTTTTTTCGTCCTTCTCTCTCGTCCGCTGCTTATTTGCAACTTTTCATTGTCTCGTTTTTCAATCACTCGTTCGCCACTTTCCTTTATTATAGTAGCATCGTTTTTTTTTTTTCAGAACGAAAGCCAGTCTCGAGCAAATCTCAAGAGTGTGTCATAAAATTTTCAAGGAAGCTGTTAAGACCCGGCTATTAAGTTTATGGATACTTTTAAACGCTTCGACTTCATTAATATGTAGTTTTTAATGTACGACGATTAGTCGAAAAAAGTTGCAATCTCACAGTCATTCTAAACTTAATAATAAACTAATATCACTTGTTCACTATCCCGCACTTGGCAAATTTCGTTTTCTTTCATTCATTGATGACAGCCACTTTTTCTCGACTTGAGTTTCGCGAAAATTTTCAATAACACATTTTTGCATATGTTCAAAAAAGTGTCACGTTCGAGAGAAAATGCTCATTTTATTTTAATATAGTCATGAGCTTTGATGGCGTTAATTTGTGACTTGTGTGAAATTGTCGTGAATGTAAGTTGAATTATAATAATTGATGTTGTGAATGCGGCTCATTATCGGATAATTGTGTAATTATGCAATGCAATGTCACCTCGTTCCATGCCATCGCGCACCGAGGTTGCCGCCTTAGGTGTGCAATAATTAACCGCTCGGAACGTTCATTTTCAAGTCAAATAGAAGCTTAAGGTTATTTTTCAAGTTGAAAATAACAAATAAAGGAATCAAAACAAATTGGAACACGATGCAATAATTTCGTTCATAAAAATTCATTCAAATTCTTGAATCAATTTCTCTGAAAGGAAAATAAGAAAAGCGAATGAAAAGTTGATAAGATTGACAGAAAACTAACGGCTTGCATAAAATAGTGCTTTAAATGTCTTAATTTCTATTATAATGAGCCAATAAAAATAGAGATATCCAGCTGATGCACGAAACAATAATCATAAATTTGCATAAACAATCCTAATTAACGGACGTATGGGGAGATGAAATTCTTCACTGCTAGACTTCAACCGCAGGAATTTGACGATAAATTATTCATAAAAAAATATAAAATGGAAAAAATGAAACTTTTTTATCGCGACAACAAATTTTTGCGCACACGCGACAAAGTATGAACTCTCGTGATTGTCGTTTATGTGGTTGATTAATTGACCGGATGATCTGACATTTAATTTTCGCGTGCTACAAACGCGGCCATTCAGCCGGACTTTTGCAATCGGGAAAAATGTTTGATTGAATTTCACCCGGTGCATGATGAAAAGTTGAAAGTTGTCGTGGATCCGAACATTGTGTCCTGCGCGTACACAACTCGACGTAATGATGGCTCAAAAGGGCGGGTTCGCCATCGGTGGCTTTCTTCGTAAATGTCAGAGCCAGTACATTTTCTCCTCGCGGGATTAACTTGCGCGCAAGTTCCCCTCTTTTTTTTCTTTTTTACGCGGTTTCGCGTGGGAAGTCGGCTACCTCTGTTGCAATTTCAGTCTAAAACATTTCTTTGACACAACCTCGCTCAAAAAACACTAACAAATATTATTCAATTATGAGTAAATCCGACAGAAAATACCAGAATACGAAAAGTAAAATATCATCACACAAATTTACATTTTGAAAGTTTCATATCAAACTTGAATAAAACCCCGAAAATCAATTCCATATACATAATGTTATATATTTTTCCGCAAAAACCGGCGTTCAACTCTAAACGATTATATTTTTTTGTGAATGGAACATTGTCCAAAAAATTCAAAGTGTCGAATAAAAGTGAGAAAACAGCAATGAAAAAGGAGTTTAGAGAAAGTGTTTGGATGGTTTTAGAAGACGCTGATTACGGGGTTCGAAATTGAACGGCGTATGATTGTCCGGCGAATTTACATCGCGGTTTTCCAATTGTGATTCTTAGATGGGTCGGGTCGGAATAAACAATACGAGTTGGAATTGGTACTTCGCCGCCGGTCAAATTTCTTCTCTTCGAAAAGTGCAAAATTTCTTAATAAAAAATACTAAAATGTGTTGGACGACTAACTATGACAACAATTATTACTGTATTATATACATATAAGTTACTTACGATAATTGATTTTGATTTGATATCACATTTTGCTCGTGAGATTTCATCGAAATAACGGGTTATTTCAAAACAACAACAATAAATTTGTCTAAAAATGAACAATATTTTTGACGGTTAAATTTTTCACAATATACGATAACCATCGTAAAATTGTTTTATTTTTTTACTAGAAAAACGACACAAAGAGAAATTTTATTGATTTTCTTCGAACTCAAATTGATATCTTTATAGGTTTCTTGTTTTCCCATATATCTATTTATTTCAGAAAAAACTTCTATGTGGCTTTGTAAATTGTATTTTACCTTTTATACTCATCATATAGTTTTGTGTAAAATAATAGCACACAATGGACTTCAAAATAGGAAAAAAGAAAAGTGATTACACCTTTTATAAATTATATGATAAAAAGCCGATAAAAAATGTGCATATATAAATGGAAATGAGAATGAATTTATGAACAAATTATTTGTCACGAAAAATGAATGTCAAGCGAAAGATCGATTAGCATCACGCGATTATCTTTCGACGAGTCAAATGGCAATTGTTTTCGAAAGAAGAAATTGTTATTTGCGCGCGCTGAAATTTGCGATCGTAATCAGCATTTTGCGAATCAACGCGTTCGCAATCAGATAAGCCTTACTCGCGTCCCTTATTTAATCAGCTCTTGTATAGAAAAAGAGTCAATGAAGAGTTGAATAGCCATAGTCGTGAGAAAGTCGGTGCGTATCGTGCAAAAATTGCACGTATAAAATTATTCGATCCGCTGGTTTCTTCTGTGAGAAATGTAAAAAAAAAAAGCCTGGCAAAAAAAGTGTCGACGTCTGGCGCGAGAAATTGCTATCGTCGTTAGCAAATAATCAAGCGTGTATGTATCGTTTCTTGATCATTAGGGAATATTAAAAATTATGAGTAAAAATGGTCAAAATGAAATGTGTACAGTTATGATATTTTTTGTGTAAACACTTCATTTTTCTTTGCATTCAGATGGGAAATTATTGAAAATTTATATTCACAATTTCCGCGTTCTCAAATGAGGAAGAATCTTATAGAAATGGTATGATGTTTATGCGAGAAAATGGTTAGTTGAGTTAAAAAGCAAACAGCGCGAATTGTGCAAACGTCTTGGGATGAATTTTTGCTTGGCACACCTGCGCCCGCAAATGCACTCGACTTCCGAAAGTGTAGGCGAGGTTTGCTTGCGTTCGCACGTTTCTATAAACTTGGCTCGCACTCAGTCGAACTTTCATTCTCCGCAGAGAAATTAAACGCAAAACGACGCTTGGATTCCAGCCTAAATAAATCTGCTTGTTTCACCGCCACACTGCCAATCAACTCAAATAGTCATTACATACGCAAATCGCATAATCACACCCGCTTGTATTAAACTTTACCTTATTTTCAGCATATAGCCTATCTCACTTAACGACCACTTTGAACAAATTTCTTTTTTATGTAACAACTTTTTACAAGCTTCAGACTTTTCGAGGTTCCAAATCTTAAAAATTGAGAACAAGAGTTTTGCAAACAATTTGATCTTATTGGAGTTGGAGATTGCAGTTGCGGTCGTAAAAATTATATCAGCGATAAATCAATTATCCTCGCAAATTATCGACGCAATTTTTGAAGGAGCAACAAGAAAATGTGAAATTGTAGGTTTGCACGCTCAAGGCGGGAAATCGTATACAATTTGATTGAGATTTGTTTGTATTTGATTAAACATTGACCTAGTTAGAGAGTGATCTAAGGGATTTATGGATTAAATTGTTGAAAGTTGGATGAGACTCGATTATCTAAAAGCACGCTTTTTCCATCTACTAAAAACGTACAACCGAACACAATTAAAAACTTGCCGATCACGTTCAGCTAATTCTTGGCAAATGGAAAACATTCTTTGCAAAATATGTTTCCTTTAGGTTCAAATTAATTCCTATTGCCATTCATGTTTGAGAAAACATTCTGATTTTAAATTTAATTTTCGTCTTTTGTTTCTACGTCTATACTATACCTTTCAAGTCATTTGCCTGATTGTCGAAGACGTGCTTTAATGAATTAAGTTTAACAAGAAACAATAATTAATCCATCAACTTATAAATTATAAGTGACTTTAAAAATTACATAATAATTTTCTAATAACATGAAATATTATACAATCTAACAAATGAATCCTCTAGTATTTTTCATTTTTATTTAAATGTTAAACCGAATAATTAATTTCAAATTTCTAATCAACGTCGTTTGTTGATTCGCAACGAGCGTTTATTACTATGACTTTCAAAGTTTATTAGAAAAATTGATGAATCATTTATTTTACTGTATCATAAATTTTTGTTCTCAAACACTTATCACTTTTCATAAGAAACTTTTTAAATACTCATCAAATCGAATTATAAATGAAAATTGTTGATTAAAAATTTAAGATCTGATAAGTTTTCATTACGCAAATGCCGATTATTAAGCAAAAATGTATTATCAATTTTTATATGAAAGTTGACAAAGTCAAAACAAAATAAGTGGTGCGTGTTTAAAATACGATGACAATATAATTACAAGTTAGAGCTTTCTATATAGTTAGGAGTTTGTTTGCGAAGATAAAATTTGCTTTCATTATATGACTTTTTGTCCGGTTTGTTAATTGATCAATGTATAAACGACAATTTCACTTTTATTCGTGTTCAAGAACACAGGTGAATAATGCACAGCATACACGCGTATCGAATCCCGTTTATGCAAATGTCGCGCTGCAGTTTGCGAAATTTGTCATGCTTTTTAGTAGGAGAAAATCGACGTTCCAATATTCCAGTAAAATCAGCTGATTATGCGCGCGGCTACTTTGAAAGTTTATCTCGCTGGGGGATAAAATTACACGTTATCATTTTGAATTGAATTTCATGCGACAGACAAAAATGCGAGGGTAATTTGAGTTCTTGCTAAAACTTGAACACGTGATGACCGGGACATTTTAAGAAAGTGTATTCTTTTGATTTTTGAGTCATTATTCGAATTCAATCGGGGAAATGTTTGGCAATCAAGGAGAAACGATGAAAAATTGTATTTAACGAGAGAAATTATCGCGAAGATGAGTTGTGGAAATGTTTTTGTACGTCGGCATGCTCGAAATTCTTTCGTCAATTTCTTTTGAAAAATCAATCAAGAAATTCCAGTCATTACTCAAATTAATAGGCCAGTTTTTTCAGTAAAAAAGCCATCATATAGTAATGTTTCCATTTCACAATTGCAAACAAAAACCCTCATCAATTAAAAATATTATTACGAACAAATATTTTGTGTAGATTGAGGGAACAAGTTTTACAACTAAAAAGACTTTTTTTCAATTTTGCACTTGGCAGAAAAAGAAAACAATCATCTAAAAGATCCGATCAAAAGGTCCGAAGAAGATTAATACCTCAAAGAAAGTTTCGAAACAATGGATTTGAAAACCGTCGGCCATTGAATGGAGTCAATCAAATAAACAAAATAATCCCATTCACATTGAAGTCAGAAAAAATAAAAGGTTGGCCTGAGGTTAAAAGCAGATGCGCTTGTCTACGATCTATCAACCTGTCCTTCTTTGTCGAAACTTGTCGAAACAAACTTCAAAAGTATACAAATAAAAAGCGCGATTTTGATGGCTGGCTAATTTTCGAGGTAAAGTTTTTATTTATAATATAAAAATAAAATAAAAATAAAATAATAATATGTATATAAAAAAAAAAAAAAAAATATTTTGAAAGAAAATTGGAGGGTGTGCAGATTCTGATGCAACGCAGCGGATGCGCTAGTTGGATATTCTGATGCGATTCCCACGTGCGCGGCACTCTCTCTAACAATGGCCAAGTCGACTTTTTATCGCCGCTAATACGCGTCAGCTTTTACTTCCCTGGCCTTTGCGGTTCTTATTAATTACGCGAATTACTCGGCGTATTATCACGAATAGCACCACGCCGCGTTATTGAAATAATAATGCCAATTACGACTGGGGAAGAGGTGAAAAATGATTTATTTATGTCGTAAAATGATCGCCCGAGTCGTGACCGAATTTTGATTTATAGCTGAAAGCAGCACCACTAGAAGCTCCAAAACATCCTCGGGCAACCAATTTCTCAAAATAAAATCTGATTGAAAATGAATCATTCGCGCAAAAATTACTATATCCGTTATCACTTGCGTATACTGATGTCATTTGATGTGTAGTTTGTAGATCATCAAATAAATTCAAATCTGAAATGAAAAATGTTGTTATTAAACTAGCGAAGAGGAAAATTAATAGTTTGGAAACGATCGGTATTACACAATAGGGTTGAGATCGGAGGAGGTGTTACCAAATGAATGGAATTTCCCTTTATACAAAAGCGAGAAAGAAAAAATGTGTGAAGTGGCGTGCGACTATACGGGTATCTTCTTCCTGAGGGGTACTTAGTAATGCAAACACTCATTAGCATTTGCCTTTGTCTGGGTCGGTATTGTTCGAAGCAGTACATCTATTGACACATTACGTCACAGTACTTTATTCTCGCCTTTCACATCTCTAATATGACAGTGACATGACTGACTTGAACCTCACACACGATAAATTACACAAAGTACTTGAATCTCCTATCTCAAGAACTGAACGAAAAATCTTTCTTCTATCCCACAGCATGAAATGATACTCAATAGAGAAAAACTGAATAACCCAGGAAAGACCGATAAATAACGTGAATTAACAGTCACACCACGGTCACTATAATTTATATCAATTTTATTATTCACGCGCGCTCTTTTCGGTCTTTGAGAAAGTGATATCGCGTTAATTAACGGCTCGCATAAGTGGTACGTTCTGTCGACGATAATTAGTGCCATGGACACGTCTAGTCCTACACCAATTAAACATTCAATTGCTGATGCTCAGATGCAGCGTTATACTTGTTTATAATAACTATTATTAGACACACCTTGTTCGTGGATGTTCACCGCGTCAATAAATCGATGACCATTTTCACATTTGTTTACAATTTAAAACTTAAAACTACAAACTTTGTTGTTGTTTCTTTCTGTTTTATGAAAATTACAATTTCACATAAATATATATTGAAACTGTGCACTAGACAAACTAAATGATTAGTCCATAATAAATATTATTTCATAAAATGTTTTAATAAATTAAATATCTAAGTGCAACAATATTTAAAAAAAAACTGGAAATGCTTATATTTGTATAAATGAGTGAATGCAAATAAGTTTTGTTAAAATATTGTACAGAGTATTCACATTTTGCGTAAATTAAACAAAAGCATTATTTTATAAGTTGATATTAACTAAGACAACTGTTTTTTTGCTTTGCAGATAACGTTGATAATCATGTTGGGTGCGACGGCAGTGGTGTTGGCCAGCGAAGACCTGCTAGCCACTCCTACGAATGATCAAGCAGCACCGCCGATAAAAATCGACAAAAACTTACGGCGTGCTTTGCTCAGAGCGCTCGTCGACCTGGAAGCAGAATCGGCAGAGCAGCATCGCGAAGAGGAAGAGGCCGAGAATGATGAAAGTACGATAAACCGGAGCATGGACATCGAGAAGAAAGACCTGAACAACAATTTTGGCACCGTCAACAAGTTCAGCGTCGAGGAGTTGAATAATCGCGAAATCCCCAGCGAAGACAATCTGCAAAACAGCACGTTCATCGAGATCGAAAAATATGTGCCCGCGAGCACAGCGACTGCAGTCAAGGAGGAGGAAGTAGCGGTTAATGAAGTGAAATACAACCGCATAGAAAGCAAGAGTCACGGCCGTGAGGAAACGTCGACTCTCGGCAATGATACGCAAAAATTAGCAAATCCGAATGAGATCTTGGCACTGAGTGCGAGCAACGGCATCGCCACCGCTAATGCCTTAGTCGCTCCCAAACCGACGGTATCTAGTCCAACAGCCAGTCCAGCTGATAACTCCACCAAAAGTGGATTGAAGAAGAAACAGCAGGAATCAGCTGAAGAAGTGAAGATCTTCCAGGCGCCGTTGATTGCAGCTTTCACTGTACAGCAAGACGAGAGAGGCGTTCCCAAGAGTGTTGTTCCAATTTACAAAGGTATTGGAAATGCTCAGGCTTTGACCCTTCAAGAGCAACTTGAGTTCAAGCAAAAATTACTGGAAAAACAGTTGGCAGAGTTACAGCAGCAACAGATACAGCAGACTCAATTCTTGCTTCAGCAGAGGCAACTTTATGAGGAACAATTGAGGAGGAAACAGAGGATCCAGCAGGAACAGAGATTCAGAGAAGAGCAAGTTCTAAGACAGAAACAGCTTTTGGAGCAACAAAATAGAGTTAAGTTGCTTGAGGAGCAGAGACAGAATCAAATTGAGGAACAAAAGAAGATCAAACAACTGGATGAGCAACGATTTTTCCAAGAACAACAGCAGCAACAGCAGCAGCAGCAACAACAACAACAACAACAACAGCAGCAGCAGCAGCAACAACAAAAGAGATTACAAGGATTCAACAATTTTGATCAGTCTAATCAAATCCATTCTAACTTTAAAACTACCAACGTACGTCTACAACCTAGTTTGACTCTTGAAGTTCCAACTCAAGCCGCTCCTCCGCCTTTCAGGCAACCATCTTTTGCAAATCAACAATCGCAACAATCACTTAGAAATAACAATCAATTCCAGCAACAACAATTCCAACAACAGATTCAACAGTTCCAACAATTCCAACAGCAACTTCCATTCCAACAGGTGCAGCAACCATTCCAACAATTACATAATTTCGCAGAGGTTCCTTCTATTTCGGCGCCAGCAACAAGGTTCCATCGACAAGAAGCATTTGGATCTGTTGGAAACTTTGGTCTCAACAACAATGTTGAAAAGAATAATATCAGAACCAACTTTATTTTTCCCACTCAGCAGAGATTCACTAATTCTATCCCACTCAACAACTTTAACTTTGTCAACTTGAACCAGTATAGACGGTTCCCGCAAGCTACACAGAGCCCGCCCTCTTCTCCTGCTAGACAGATTCAACATCTTTTGTACCAATCAGGAGTTGCTAACAATTTGGCTGCCGGTGGTCCAGGTCCAGGTGGACAAGAAGATCTTAACATTGTCTCTAAGGTTCTTGCATTGAACGTTGGCGCCATTCCAAATAACAACCTTCAGTTCGCTGCTAGCCACCCAGTGCCTTCTTTCATCAAACGACCAAATGCATCGTGAAAATTGTTGGCGCAGCTGAACCCAGCTTTGTAAATCCTACGAGAATTTGCGACGAGTCGCATCGTCGCTCACTTGACGTGAATCTATTATGGTTCGGAAACTATCATCTTCTATAATATCACTCATCATAAGCTCAGAATAAATTTAAACAATGATGACGCTATTTTCGTACAAACTCGTTTGACTGATATTCATGTACATTTCCCTCTGATGCGGAATTTACACGATATCGTCAACGTTTGAAGAAAGTTGTAATAAAAATTAGTCTCTGCTAAGTTTTATTATACCTTTCTCAGGGCAAAGTAGCATATTTAGCTTACCGCGCAATTGCCAGAGAGGCAGTAAAACAATTGGCATTCATCGACAATCAAAATTAATTTTAGGCTTAGCATTTTTGTAAGCATCCAAAAATCTTATACTGTCTCTTTGAAATTGCTCTTCGCGCATTGTGCCCTTGATTATGTTCTTAAATCAATCAAGGGTTCATTTGAAGAAACTTGAGAAATGCTTTGAGATTTACAAAAAAATCGATGATCACGAAGTCCCAGTGAAAGTGCAATTGATATTCTACACTTTTTGGTACAACTTTTGTATTGCTCATCTAAGAGATTCTTCATGGTGTGCTAAATCTGACACATTATCGGTGTTAGGCAAAAAAGATAGATCGCATCGCTCTCGAATGATAAATTACACATATCGCCGACAAACACTGTCGCTCGCGTTTGAAGGAAGAAATATGTTTGCTCGTGAGGTTCACACTTTTTGCTTTTGCGTCCCAATGTAAATAATTATTCTCGACCGAGCGTGTAATGATATTAATTAGTTAATTATGATCGTGCGAATTTATGACAATGTCGTCGGTGGTTTCCGTATTTTTTATCGAAATGCGTTTCATAACTAAGCATTGTTGCGCTAATGTGACGTGTCATCGTTAGGTTTGCGAGGACCCATACAGGATCAACAAAATAATCGGCCGATTCACCGCGCATTAATATATTCTTTGGTAGCTTTCTCTTAGTGATTTCTTTTTTTTTTTCTTCGATAGTTTCACAGTTTTTATTAATTCACTTTGATGAGTCCGAATCCTTTTTCCACCGCAAAGTATTAACTTCCTTCTCACAATGACGGGCGTCCTCCAGCAAGGCGAATTTCTCTGTGGCTCATATTTAATCATGTCAATCGTCGTATTCAATTTTCCACAAATTTATTAAATAATTGCCTTACCAAGTTGTAATTCAATGTTCGTTCACTGGGACCGATCATTATTACCATTAGTCATTAATGTAAATTATCCATAAGATGTCAAGAGGTAAAAATCTCTCAAGCGCTTGTTCAATTTCGTCGCCTTGTTTATTCCACAAACTGATCGCCGCTTTCGTAGAGAAAATCACGTCACGACGCAAACTTTTTCCGAATGTGCGCATCTGTTCGGTTCATCGCTGAGCCCTAAAAGAGTAGCAACACGAGATCTAAAACTGAAATTGAAATGTCATTCACTCGCATCATTATCCGTATTTGAATGTTTATAATTGACACGACACTTATATGTAAATATATATCTACGGCTTATAAAGTCCCATTGTTCATTGTATGCTATACATCTATCCGAGAGATAATCTCAAGATACACAACTTATAAGTTTGAAGTTAACTGTTTGTATCGTGGAATAGAAGCAGTGCTACCTAAATCGTGAGCTCGCGAGTCAACAAATGAAATGTTTTTCGTCCAACATCACCGCCTTCTGTAAAATGAAACGATCGCATATGTTTCACGATAATGTATAATAAGATTCGGTATCGCCGTGTAGATATATACTTTGACATGGATTGATATTTGTGCGTATTACTTTCGCCTTACAATGGCGCATTGGGTCTCGTTGGCTTTTTTAGTTGGTGTGCTCTCACGTACACGGACCAGTGCACCCATATGTCCTCAATTTCACAAACGTGCACGCCGGCACAGATCGTGAATTTCTCTCGGTGGCAATCGATGACATCGACGGATTCCATCCACGTTCACGTCTTATAGTTTCTCTAGACAAATCGGTAGCATAAGTTGTCATCATTTTCCGCAACAAAAAATATCCGTAACGATGTGAGTATTACTTGCGTCAATCCAATACTCCACGCTTTCGTTCATTCAATCTCAATCCTTTGATTTTTTTCCATTTTTTTTTTTTTTTTTTTCATTTACTGTTTCCTCTATCTTTCAACTTTTCTCCGTTTCAATAAGTATAAATTATTCGGTCGGTTCAAAAAAATTTGTCACAGCCCAACAAGTCACAATCGCCCGTTAAAAGCAAATTTGATTAATATTATCGTATGACGTTTTAGCATTGAAAGCCAACGAGATAACCAAAAGTGCCAGAATCGTTGCAATGAGTATGCACACAATGTAACCAAGATGCATTATGCATAAACAAAAAAATTGCATATGTGTAGCATGTACGCACACGAACTAGACATGCATCCGATTAGCTGAATTTAGAGGTTCGTTCGTAAGATAATCTCTTGGCATTTTCACTTTCTCACAGGACTGTCTCGACATTGATTAGACTTTTGCTTTCACATTTTCCTGTCATCTCAGCGCAATTTTCATTTTGTAGTATTAATGTCGACCAATGATGCTATTTTTTTGTCTTATCTTTTTCATTCTTCGTTACTTATTGTTTTCACCAACGTGCAAAATTTACGACAGCGGCGATCAGTGTTTGTTTTTCTGTTTATTAACCAAGCGTGGGACGATCTTTAATCATAAGATTTTGATATTAATATGTTATTTTATAAATATTTTATTGTTAATATTATTTTATACGTTGTTTATAATAATTTATCTGACTGCCAGCCAATACGTGTACGATCTTTTGTATAAATGTTCATAATAAAACTAATGTGCTTAATGCAATTAAACTTACATGTTTTTCCAAGATTCCTAAAATCCTTTCCTTTGATCAATCGGGTTTCATTTTATTGAACATAAATTCTTCAAAGTCCAATAAAATGTAAAGCATAGTTAGATTTCTTATAGATCCTCATATATTTCTACCGCTTTTGGTCAATAACATTTCATAGCAAATTTATTTCCAGTCAGCGGTTTGTCAATTAATGTATCGATTCATTTGTTATGCAATTTTTATAGACATAGATGTTCACTGAAACAAAAAAAAAAGATGTACATCATTAATAAAAGTAGATTGCAATCGGAAATCGTGTTCTTAGGTGATAATTGATGAGATGGAACATGATTGATTTGAATAATTGTATCACGTCAAGATGATTATAGGATATTGTATTGAAAATATCTATAATCTGTCGACGGGGGATTACCGCGCTGTACCTTTTACTATCAGTTCATCATCAAAATAAAGAAGATGTAAAAGCGCCTGACTGCGTTCATGCGTTACATTCGGCAACACACCGTTGAAACCGCCATATATACGTTTATATGCATAACACAACTTTCAATGTCATATCTTAATCCGATTACATCAAGATATTTTTGCATTATCTGCGATTTGATGTTATTATTATTTTTTTTTATTATGCACGGAAACTTTTTTACAATATTGCTCGCAAATCTACTGAAAATTCTGCAAATTTATTTCATTAGGATTTCAGTTGACCTCTAACTATTGTGAAATATAAAAAATGACCTTCATCAACAATATCTATATTCACCAAACACCTTGAGTTTTTATTTTGCCGATCTCAATTACAATACTATAAACTAGATCACAAAAAAGCGGTGAAAAAAAGGAAACTTTTGTTATGTGAATTCATAAATTATTTTTTCTAATTCTTTTCTCTTGGATAATCAGTAATATCGTAAATGACAAAGTTCAAGTGTAAATAATAAAGAAAGTTTGGATCAGTTTGGATGTCAATAATCAGCTTGTTCCAACAATATAAACAATCATACAGCACAAGTGGCGCCATCTGTGTGCTCAGATTGCAGAATGTAGTGTCAAATACCGAGTCTAGTGCATGGTTGTGCATGGTTCTATCAATGAAATTCAAAGGGAAATCTTTGATCATCATCATTGAAGGAACGTATACTCGTGCTACGTGATTTGAGAGCGTTGCGAAGTCGCATGATCAAGTTTTTTTGTCGTGAGTCGTCGGAGGTATAATGAACATAAATTGACTTGCTGTCGACGCACTCGTTTCCAATTGACTGATACTTTCGCACACGACTAATACTCACAGTCTGCTCGAACATTGTCAAATGCTAGAGGGGACGGAGGTACGACAAATCCACGTGTGAATCTTTTGTCTTTGCCTCAACTGCAATTCTCTACGATGTCGACCAGATTTTCTGGTATTAAACAAGGTCCTCCGATCGAAGTTTTCGCCCTCACAAAAACTTACCAGGATGATACCTTTGACAAAAAGGTTAATCTTGCAATCGGAGGTAAGAAAATTGTGTTTGTTTTCATTTCAATCAATCATTTAAAATCTTTTTAAAATTTGTTTCGCAATTTTTGAAGATTGAAAAAATTGGATATTTTTTGCTATTTTTAAAGATAGCAAAAAAAGTTTTGCACTTGAATAACCTTGGGAATCATTGGATTATGTAATGTATATATGTTAATTCTAATAAACATGATTATCATTGGCAAATCGAGATTAGCATCACCTCACAGTTTTTGCAATGAATTTACTTCTGAACTCTTTAAAGTTATTATATCATCTTGGAAATTTTTACAAATTCATCAAATGGTTCGTGTTGCACATATAAATCAGGCTCAATCGAGTTAACTTTTAATTCAACTCTACACGGTTGTATATTTACCACTACCATGTATGAATTGACGCGAATGAACCAGATTGTATTTTGGACGCGAATTGAACTCAATTGAAACGTCAGTTGAGACTTGACTTAATTGCCTGTTGCTGTCAGAAAAATAAGACATTCAGCAAATGTTGCGTATCACAAGTTTGCTTGAGATTGTGGAAAAGAAAACATTGTCACCGGAAGAAAAAGTCAATATGCTATTTTTATTGCTTTTCATTTGCATTTTGATTAACCAACCAAAGTAAATTTGTTTAATAATTCATTCAATATTTCGCTTTCCAAGTTTTACGTCCAAGACTTTTTCTCTTACGTCTATAAATATCTCAAGTATAATGGCTGTGTCCTGAAATTCCACCGCACGAGTAAAAAAAGTTCTTCCTTTTTTTCTCTTCTCATCTCGTGTACAACACATAAAAATGCAACAATTTTTTACATTTTTCTTTTCGATGTTATTTTCATCGTTTCATAAAACTACAGATCAACATTTTTCACTTATCACTTGAAAGAGATTTAAGAAGGGGTACAAAATAAAAATAATCAGTCAATCAAACGATAAGATTACTTTTTTATTTAAAGCTCGCTAGCGTTAGATTGACGCATTCCTAATGTTAACAATTTTTTTTGATAATTCTCAAACAACTTTAATCTTCACTTTTGATTCATTTAATAGTTTGATAAAACTGTTTTGATTCATTCAAAACAAAGTTTCGTTGTTTTTATTAGACAAGAAATTAAAAAAAAAAAAAAAAAAAAAAAAAAGGAGAATATGCTCTCTTCATGATTTGCGTTTGAAGTATCTGATTTGTATGAAATTACAGCGTACAGAACCGAGGAAGGCAAGCCATGGGTGTTGCCAGTGGTAAAGAAAGTGGAACAGTCACTGTCGACGGATAATTCTCAAAATCACGAATACCTTCCGGTTCTTGGGTTGGATGGATTCTGCCAAGCCGCAACTAAGCTCGTCTTGGGCGAGGATTCGCCAGCTCTCAAACAAGGTCGAGCTTTTGGTATTCAGACACTCTCTGGAACAGGCGCTCTCAGAGTTGCAGCCGAATTTTTAGCAAGGATTTTACACTATGATACGTTTTATTACAGTACGCCTACCTGGGGTAAGTTGAAATCAAAAGTTTCGTTTCAGAAATTAAATTTCAATATCTTGAAATAAATAATATGTTTCATCTGTTTTTCAGAAAATCATAAACTGGTATTTATGAATGGAGGATTTAAGAAAGGTTGTGAGTATCGTTACTGGGACCAAGAAAGTCGTTCGATTGACTTGAAAGGAATGCTCGAAGATTTGAACAACGCGCCTGAAAATTCGGTCATTATTTTGCATGCCTGTGCACATAATCCTACTGGATGTGATCCCACTTTGGAACAATGGAGCAAAATTGCAGACGTCATTGAGAAGAAAAGACTGTTCCCTTTGTTTGACATCGCGTACCAAGTTTGCATGATTACATGTTGCAAATTTACTACATAACATTTGTCAACAAATATGTTAATGAAAATACATGGTTATCTGTTTAGGGATTTGCCAGTGGAGATTTGGAGAAAGATTCGCAAGCGATACACCTGTTTGTGAATCGTGGCATGGAGACAATTTGTTGTCAAAGTTTTGCAAAAAACTTTGGCTTGTACAATGAAAGAGCTGGAAATTTGGTAGTCGTGATGAATAATACACAGGAAATCGCCCAGGCTAAATCACAACTGACTCTGATTATCCGAGGGATGTACAGTAATCCTCCTAATCATGGAGCTAGAATAGTTATGACAGTTTTAAAAGATCCAGAGCTTTTTGAACAATGGTACATTGCCTAGTTTTTATAATTACTTTTTAATCATTGTTTGATGCAAAAAATTTTATTGAACTTTTTTTTTTAATTTAGGAAAGCTCATATCAAAACAATGTCAAGTCGTATCAAACAGATGCGAGATGAATTGTATAACAAATTGAAACAATTAGGAACTCCGGGAACCTGGGAACACATCGTAACTCAGATAGGAATGTTTTCATACACTGGACTGAATGGTGATGAAACAAAATATGTTTTATATAATTTCTCTTTACCCTATCCTTCCTTGCGATACAATATATAAAATATGTTTTTCTTGTTTAATCGAAGCATTTAATAACCGATACACTTTGTATTGCAGAAAAACAAGTAGAACATCTTGTCAGCAAGTACCACATTTATTTGTTACGCAGTGGTCGTATCAATATGTGCGGTTTGAATGAAAACAATCTGGATTATGTCGCCAAAGCAATTCACGAGGCAGTGACGGAGCTCTAAATACGCGCGACATCAAAACTTGTGCGCTGATTAGTACCACAAGCGAATCATTCTACCTCGGCTAGGCGTTGAACCAAGTTTGACCAAGTACAAAAAGTTACTAGCAGATTAAACCAAGAAAAATGCAAAAGTAGAAATAGAAAGTAAGTGTAAAGTAAAAGGCAAAGAATCAGCAATAGATTAAAACAGGATACTTGTGTTTGTTTTTTAATTTTAGTTTCACTTATACACAAATGTATTTACTTGCTCTATACACCTTTATGAGTACTTTACATATAGAGCCAGAAAGTATACTGTTTTAGAATATAAATGTTCAACATGCTGGAAAAACAAATAAAAGAGAAATAATGCAAAGAGATAATGCTCAGACAAAAAATTGTTGGTATTTGATTTTAGTGTTTGTTTGACGAGATCAATGATTCGTGGATGAGCAGAAAAAATACAATAATTACTGAATAGCTGCATTTTTGGGAATAAGTTGAGTGAAATTTCATAAGTTACATATATCATTTTGAAAATGTTTTTTGACGCGTGTTTTATAGCATATCAATATTTAGAAAAAAAAATGAATTATCAATCATGAATAAGCAAAATGCACAATCAGTGTTTATTTTTAAATGTGCTTATAGAATATTGAAGGACTATCGTTTGGCAAAGTATGATATCTGAGGTGATTAGGAAGAACCAGTTAAGTACTTTTGGGACTTGTTTTGTTGAAGTTTTTAATGTAACATCTTTATATCAAGAAATATGTTGAGTGACACGATTTTTGGTCAGTTATAAGATTAAATATGAATTAAATTCCACAATTCGTGTTTTAACCCTTTTTATCCTGAAAATAGAAATAAGCTTCGTGGAAATCAAAAAACGATGTTAACGATTCGAAAATGGCCTAAAATCACCAAATCAAGCAAAAACTTGTTTTCGAGTTTTTTGCAATTTTTTTAAAACTGCAAAATATTTTAAATTTTTAATTTCATAGTTCGATTCTGTATGAAAAGACGATTAAAAAGAGCACCAATACGTTTAAAAAATGTTAAATAATAAAGTTAAAATCAATTTTTGCCTAAAAATTGACGCTTTTGAAAATGTCACTTAACTGGTTCTCCCTAATCACCACAGATTCCGTCTTTGAATAAATATATCAGTATAGTTCAAATATCTACCAGACATATTGTTCTGATGATAAAGATACATTTGGTGTGAATTCACAATTTGTTATCGATTCAAGAATGTTTCAGCTATTCAATGTCTTAATTGTAATATTGACTGAATCGTTGGAACGTCTTAATCGAACTTAGGCCAATTGATTACTGCCAAAAATTATGTTAACCCCTGTTCAACAGATTTATGAAAGAATGTGTTTAACGTACTGTTAAATATTTTAGATTGCAAATTATTGATGTTGTTGGGACAAAATAAATGTTGGAGTTCTTTGTGTGCAAAGGGTGAAGAAATGAAGAAAACCAATTGCAATTGTTAATAATTGTATTTTAATCGGCATTTAAACAAACGAAATATACGAAACAGCATTTAAACAATGACTTTGGTTTTATTTTATAACATTGAAAAGTTACCATTAATACAATTATAAAATGTTTTTGTGATAAAAAAATGAAAAATTTTTGTCAGTATAAATACTAAAAAACCCAAAAACAATAATTGTAAATGGTTCGGCGATTGTTTCCCGAATCCAAAAAAACTGCTGATATAAAAAAATGGCGATTTGAGAGAAAAAATATATTTTACACAGAATATTTTTTCAATAGCTCAGCCTAGATTAAATGAATACGAAAATCTTAGTTACGAATATTTGGTTATTAATTGTTTTATTTTCTAAACAACATGTCTAATGAGAAAACAAAGACAATCGTCGGCCCAATCTCTTAGATTTCAAAATTCTATACTGGCCCTAGTAAACCATCAAAATAGGGCTCAAATAAGGTGCTAATCAGGTTGTGTAATGTCAATTACACTGATCTTGAATCTATTCAAAAATTTTTCCTTGAAATTAATTGTCAAATGTCCACCATCAGTTATGACCAGTTATGGCCATGAAAATAGTACAACTGTTATATAGTTTGACATTTTATTATTACTATCTTAAATTTGATTTTGTTCGAGAGACAACATGCACCACAATGTGTCTCCTTTAGATCTTTTTTTTCATTATAAACTTGAAACTGAAGTCGTATTCCATTTAAAAATGTGAAAAAAGTATCTCTACTGCTCTACTATAAATTCTTAACTTCATTTTTTACTTGTGATCGAGGACAATATGTCCTTGCTTGTGATAATCACTCCCAATAATCATTTCTTAAATGTTCCCGCCAATTCAATTTTCCCTAATTCGGCTGGATTGACCGATCTCCTGTTGTTAATGTCTCTAGGTACTGCGTCCTCCTCCTGAATCGAATCGGTCGGTGTTACGCACTGAATCATTCCCATGACATGCCATGAATTGTGCCCATCCAAGGTGTTGATGTTGAAATCCGCGTTGTCAGCAACCCATTGAGAAAATGCAGAAGGTAAAACTATCGGCTGGTTCCTTTGCATATAACAATTCTCCAAGAGCTGGACTTCTGAGTAAGAACAGGAGAAACCAATTGCAGCTAAAGTATCAATGAGTTCTCTCGATCCGTGATTTTTTTTCAAGTAGCATCCCGTTCCGAGAAGAACTTTAGAGCGAAAACTTCTTGGACGAGCAAGTTGTATGATGACATGTGAAACCGCTGTCATTTTTTTTTTGGTAGACAGGGACCGAAGTTGGTCTCTTACCAGGAAGTATTATTTCTTCAAGTAGAGCTGTAAGTAAATCCGGGACGTCTTCGTCAACTTTATCCATGAAATTGGTGCTAGGAGGATAATCTTTCGTATCATAGTCCTTATCACGAATCATTCTGCCAATGAACCGTCCTATTTCTCGAGTAGCTCTTTCTACTTCATCTTTTGTGGTGTCTGACTGAGAGGCTTTAAATGCATCTGACAGTAATTTTCGTCCGGCTTTACTTTGGAAAAATATTACACTACCTACACCGGGTACGTTGGTCTTATCTTCGTACTTTTTGTGAAGTTTCATTGTGGCAGTTTCTATTGTAGGCCGATCATGTTCAGGAAGTAGTTGTACAAGATCCTTCACGGCAAATTGACAGATATCTCGATTTTCGCTGATAAAGGAATAGATGATCTCCATGGCTTCATTAAATTTCGCTGGACGCCCAAGTTGTCCGGTACAATTTTCATTCTTCCTTTGAAGGCTTGCATAACATTTCTTATGGTATCGAGCTTTTACTTGTTCCAAATTCACATTTTGCAACTTCGATTTCAGTTTAAAGAATTTATCATCGTTTCGGGATTCTAACATCTGCATAAGGCTACCATAAACATGAGGTCCTGAGACTTCACAAGTGTCTCTCAAAAAGTTTTTTCCTTTTGCTTCGCATATAAAACATACGTTTGTGTTGAATTCTGGAACGGTTGGTTCTGGACAAGCAGTTGGGCCGGGCTCAGGTTCATCGTTCTCATCCAATCGACTTCTGAGAAAGAATAATTATAAATTCAATATCAAAATAACAAAAACGATTAAATTTCAAATTTTGTGGTAGAAACATACACAAATCGTAATACAATTATCACAATTTTATTATTATATCTGTGGTGATTAGGAAGTACCAGTTAAGTAGTTTTAAATTTATTAAGATTTGAATATAACATTTTTATATTGAAAAAATATGATTGACAAAAATGAGTGACACGATTTTCGGTTAATTATAGTACAAAATACCAATTGAATTCAACAACTCATGTTTAAAAGGTAAACTTTCAGAAATACACGCGATTTTTGCAAAAAAGTGGACACTTTTGAAAATGTCACTTAACTGGTTCTTTCTAATCACCACAGATATATTTTATTTTTATTCTATATGTTTGTATATGAGAAATGCAATTATAAATTTTGAGGTTAATCAAAAATGCCTTTTTCCGTCAATTTAAAAATTTGTATTAATGACTGAAATAACATTTTTAAAAGTGTTTTTTTTTTTTACGAAGAAACTGGTATTATTTTAATTAATTGATTTGGCTTTGCTAATAATTGAAAGTTTTTTAAAAATTGTGTTTAACTGAAAATGTTATTAAATGTTAGTAAAAACAAATACAACAATAAATTAAAATCATAAACTACATTTGGCAGGTCAGTCCTTCTAGGTATACGCAAAGTCCGGTCCTTCTAGTGTTAATAATTCTCACTTATTTACATACCTGCGCACCCCTTTCTTTCATAATTTACATTACATAATTCCATTGATATGTAATTGTTTTCCAAATGTTAACTTACAATTTTGGGAGAATCCCGAACAAGCACTGTAAAAATAAACATTATCAAAAACGACAAATTCGAACGAGCAGTTTAAATTCAAACATTGTTAATTTCAAACATAGCGTGAAAAACGGACAGCAGCTATGACGATCACGGTAAAAACAAACAACGAAAAGATGATCAGGTCAAAAAGTAGCGCTATAAAATTAAAAACAATCAAAAACAACAATAAATCATGACAAAGCAGTGTAAAATCAAAATTTTGTAAATTCAAACATAGCGTGAAAAACAGACATAAAATATGATAATCACTGAAAAGATAAACAATGATATAAAAATAGAAGTAATTTTATTTGATTATAAAAATAAAAAAAATATAAATCTTTACGTGTAATAATACGCACTGTAACAATAAACAATGATGGCGGCTATTGCCAACTTAAAATGATAAAAATCGCTGTACTGATATTGAGAAAACGTTTTTATTTTTGCTCATTTAAGTTGTCATCAGCCGCCATCTTCGTTTATTCTTACAGTGCGTATTATTACACGTAAGGATTAATATTTTTTTTATTTTTATAATCAAATAAAATTACTTCTATTTTTATATCATTGTTTATCTTTTCAGTGATTATCATATTTTATGTCTGTTTTTCACGCTATGTTTGAATTTACAAAATTTTTACACTGCTTGTCATGAATTTTTGTTTTTGATTGTTTTTAATTTTACAGCGCTACTTTTTGACCTGATCATCTTTTCGTTGTTTGTTTTTACCGTGATCGTCATAGCTGCTGTCCGTTTTTCACGCTAATATGTTTGAAATTAACAATGTTTGAATTTAAACTGCTCGTTCGAATTTGTCGTTTTTGATAATGTTTATTTTTACAGTGCTTGTTTGGGATTCTCCCTCAAGTCGAATGACGTCACTCCAATGACAAAAAATGTAATTCGCAATGCCCTTTACGTTTTTTATTGAAAAAACTTTTCCCTAAAACCATTAGTTTTCAAGAAAAAAGCATTTCAAAATTTTTTTATTCATTTTTGGAATTTCTCAAAATCAGCAATCAGCGCGACCTTTTTATTTTTCCTGTGACCTCTTGACATGCCCCCCTAACGATTCATTATGTCAAATTACGGTAGGTCTGCATTCGGAGGGCATCTAATTATTCCTTACATATTGACTGAACTAGCGCTTTTTTTCAACTGCTCGACTGTTGGTAAGAACGATCAATTTCGGTGGTGGTGTCATCGAGTTACCCACCTATGTGCCATCATCTGTGTCACTCAATCGTCGAATCGTCAATCAGTTGTTGGATGTTTATAGTATAGAGTTTACTTTACTCGTGCTCGTGCTTTTTACAATTTTATTGACACAACGAAACGTCTATTGACACCTTAAATTACACACGCAAGGTATTTATCTTTGAATTTTATTTCTATTAACAAATATAACCTCAAAATCTTCATTATCTCAGAAACTGTGAATAAACGATTTTTTGAAAAGAATCAACGTTTTCTGATTTATCTTGATAATTTTTCCGATACATTCAAATGCATAGTTCAGTGTAAACAGTACTTTTAAAGGTGACAAAGTATAATTTAAAGAAGTACAAAATTGATTTACGTAATATTAAGTAATTTAGGTTTTAATAGTTTGTAATAATAATGTTTGAATTTTAGATAAACTGATCAAAATGTACAATGGAATTGGGTTACAAACAGCGAGAGGCTCAGGAACAAATGGATATGTTCAAAGAAATCTTGCAGTCGTTAGAAAAACAAAAGCAAAAGTAGAGTATAGCAAAGAAGAAGATGAACGGAAAGACCAGTCACACAAGCAACCGAACAAAGAAATTTTGGATCACATGAGGAAAAGGAAAATCGAAGTCAAATGTGTTGAACTGATGGACGTTTTGGAAGAACAAGGTTTCACTCAAGAAGAGATTGACGAAAAAGTTAATTCTTACAGACAACTATTACTAGGTGAAGACAAAAAACTGGAAGTTCCACTTGATGAACATGGAAGAGTAAAGTAAGCATTTCTCTTGCATTTCTTGCATTTTGTTTATTTCGAGTTTATTGTTGATTCATGTTATTGATATTTGATTGATTGTCTGGTATTTAATTTTAGTGCTAAAGATACTCACCAGATGGCAGAGGCGCAACAAGAAAAAAATTCAAGGCTTCGAGAAGCTTTTGGGATATCCAAATTTTTTGTTGAGGGTTCTAGTTTGGATCCCGAAAGAAGACACAAGGAAGCAGAGGCCAGAGCAGCAGAGAACAAAAAGTACGAGTTAGTGCGCACCCCAAGTCCGGAACCTCAACCTCCAGCTGAAAAGAAACGCAAGAAGGAAAAGAGAAAATCACCGAGCAAAGAGAGGAAAAGTCACAAGAAAAAGAAGTCCAAGAGGCGTTGACCTTTGGTCGCAAAAATTTAGAACCTTACAACAAACTATGGAATAATCTTTCTGTCGAACTATTAAGAATAAATAAAGCAAAATTTGTTTACGCAACCGTAAAGTTTCAGGTTTTATTTATAAAATCAAATTCTTTTAAAAATCTTAGTACAAACATATGCATTTTAATAAATACAATTTAACACTAATAAAAGTTTTCTGTAATAACTTATTACAATGCATAATAACACTATATAACATGATTAATAACATGTTTACATGATAAAAATAGCTATGACCGCCGACTATTTTTTATAAGCAGTGTTCTTGCTTTCCGGAAAAATTCCTTTTTATTATACTTATATTCCTGTGCTATTTCCGGCATCAACGGATCTTCTGGGTTGGGATACTTTAAGAGATATTGGATGGCCTCGAACAAACTTCCCAGCGTTATCGTCGGACTCCAACTTCCGGTCGGCGGCATCTTCAACAAGTCTAGACAAATATGACCACTCTCATCGATGTTAGGATGGTACACTTTTGTCAAAAATTTGACCTTCGGTGGTTCTATCGGGTATTGTATTGGAATGTTGATTTCTAGGTCTAAGTTTGATCCCTCGTAAGCGCTTTTCATCGGACCCTGAATGGAAACGGATAGACACTGGATGTTTCCTTCTTGGACGGGATAGCAACTGATCCCCTCTGGAGCATTTGAAGCCAAAAATGCCAATTCTTTTTTCAGTCTCCTCTCCATTTTCTAGACACAAATTATTCATTTAAAATTAATCATCAGATAAAATTTGATAATATGACAAACTTAGGGAGGATCCCAAACAAGCACTGTAAAAATAAACATTATCAAAAACGACAAATTCGAATGAGCAATTTAAATTTAAACATTGTTAATTTAAACATGGCGTGAAAAACGGACAACAGCTATGACGATCACGGTAAAAACAAACAACGAAAAGATGATTAGGTCAAAAAGTAGCGCTGTAAAATTAAAAACAATCAAAAACAACAAATCATGACAAGCAGAGTGTAAAATAAAAATATATATATATAAACAATGATGGCGGCTATTACCAACTTAAAATGATAAAAATCGCTGTACTGATATTGGGAAAAAGTTTTTATTTTTGCTCATTTAAGTTGTCATCAGCCGCCATCTTCGTTTATTATCACAGTGTGTACTGTTACAAAGTAGTGATTTATATTTTTTTTATTTTTATAATTAAATAAAATTACTTCTATTTTTTTATCACTGATTATCTTTTTAGTGATTATCATATTTTATGTCTGTTTTTCACACTATGTTTGAATTTACAAAATTTTGATTTTACACTGCTTTTGTCATGATTTGTTGTTATTGATTGTTTTTAATTTTACAGCGCTACTTTTTGACCTGATCATCTTTTTGTTGTTTGTTTTTACCGTGATTGTCATAGCTGCTGTCCGTTTTTCACGCTATGTTTAAATTAACAATGTTTCAATTTAAATTGCTCATTCGAATTTGTCGTTTTTGATAATGTTTATTTTTACAGTGCTTGTTTGGGATCCTCCCCAAACTTACTTTGTACATAATTTAAGGTTTCGTTCAAAAATTAAATATAAAAAAGACAATTAATGTTGTGATGTTTTGTATACATAACACAAACAACAAAACATGTTTACACTCTTGCCTTTTACTTGCCAAAATTCGACTGTTGTATCAAGGTCTAGTGTCTCCTTGTGTTGTATAAACTAAACTTTGTATACAGAACATGTAAATATTTATCAACTATTTTTTATAAATCACTATCAACACTATTATTATTTAAAAGAACTGATTACTTTCATAGGAACTTGGACGACTTGGACTGACTGCGATGTATTTCAGCTTTCAACTCATTATATTTGAGCAAAACAAGAAACTACACGTTTGGAGTATGCTACAAAAATCGGGAAAACAATCGCCGTCGTCATTCTACCGAACGACTTGATCAGGAGTGTGACAAGTCAAGTGGCAACCAGTGGCAACAATGTTTTAAAGAAAAGAAAACAAAAACTCTTGCTTTAGTTGACCGGTTTGAAAAAATGGCGGTTCGTTTGAAAACTTTGTTTGGTTTAATTGAATTTTGAAAACTGTAAAATGACGTTTACATAATTATAAGTACTGTTTTTCTTTGAGTAATTAGCATACGCTTGATGATAAATAATAATGAAAATCTTATTTATAAAAAATATCATTATTAATTATATAATGTTTTTTTTGTTTTTTTGTTTTAAATAAATCTTTTAACTTTATCAATATTAATTGATATTTTGATAGTTGAAATTTTTACTTGCCATGAGCGATAGCTTATCATCTTCTTATCACCATATAAATTTTTTAAACTCGTCAATACATTATCATTGCAAAATGGGAACAGAAAATTAAAAATGCGATTGTTTTTTTCATCATATAAATTAAAGTAGTTTATTTCTTCTGAATCATAATCATTCAACTATGTATATACATCACGATAAATAAAATATAATCAATACCAATCAATACAGTGTGCTGTGCAGTGCTGTGTGACACTGTGACAGTTTCCGACTTTCCGACTCCGCGTGTGAGAGTCAAGATCTTAACGTGTTTTTTCCCGTTTTGCTAACTAAAATAATAAAAAATTATTGCTCGATTTAAAGGTAAGACAGTTGAAAAAGACTTTTGAATGTCATAAATGTAGTGTAATCTGTTAACTTATAATGAACAATTCTTAGATTGGAAAATAACAGCAGATTCAATTGGCAGAAGAACCCGCAAAACGGTTCGTACATAACCTCCAAATTCCACTCGGCACCGTTTCTTTCCAAAATTTTCTAAAAAACAACAAAATGGTAAGTAATAAGACGTCTACATTTGAAACAATGAAAATAACAAAAATAACAAACAAAGATTGTTAAATAACTGTCCTTGTTTCAGTTAAGAAATATTACAAATTTACTCAATGTTAATAATCGCATAACCGTTCTTCGGACGGGCTGTAAGGCACTATCAACAGAAAGTGCAGCAGGTATGATAATTAAAATTCATATTCATGACCCAATAGTAAAGTCCAAGTTAAGGAAGTTTGTTAGGTATGTTTGTCTCCAAAAATTTAGTCAAACAATCAGTTTATCTATTACTATAACTTCTTCAACATTGTACTTATGCTATAATAACAACTCAACAAATTATTATATATGTTTATACTGAAATGTATTATAATTTTTACAAATAATGTATTCAAACAATTTTTTTTTATTCTCTACTTTCATTTTTTTCAATAGTTCCTTAATAAAAAATTTAATGAGTCCATTACTAATTTAAATAAATTATGTAGAAACGTAGTGAATCGCGTTGACTCATCTACAGTTCCGGCTTTGCTGAGCGATTTTTGTCATAAACGTTTATATTAAATTGTAAGTGATTCTTAAAACCACATGGTAAAATTTCATTTGTTTGTTAAATTAATCTTCATTTCGGAAAAAGTAAAATGATACGAACTTGGAAAACTACCTTATGTTAAAATTTTGCAAACTTCACTCTTGTAATCAGAAAAGTCGTTCATTGATTTTGAAACTTATTACTTTGCAGATCCCGTACCAAAAGACAAAACAATGCCTGTAGAGGAAGATGTTATCATAGAGGAAGTAAGTAATAAAAATCAAATTCCTTTTTTTGAACAATTGAAAACACTTGTTTTTAACCATTTGTGATATTTGCAGAAAAAAAATACTGGTATAATAACTCTGAATCGTCCAAAAGCGTTGAACGCTTTAAATTTGGCGATGGTTCGAAAAATATATCCAGTTTTGAAACAATGGGAAAATACTAAAGATCTAGTTATCGTGCGCGGAGCAGGAGAAAAAGCATTTTGCGCAGGCGGAGATGTCAAAACACTAGCTTTAGCTTTGCGAGAAGAAGGTGGCGACAAAGTCGGAAAAGAATTTTTCCGAGAGGAATACACGTAATTTTTTTTTTTTTTTATCAGATATAAAATTCGTAACAATTTTATTTACAGGCAAATAATTACATTCAATTTGCATTTAATTGGTTGATTGTTCGGTGTTTTTTTCAGACTGAATCATTTAATTGGAACATACAAAAAACCATATGTTGCATTGATTCATGGCATAACAATGGGTGGAGGTGTTGGATTATCTGTTCATGGAAAATACAGAGTTGCAACCGAAAAAACGTTATTTGCCATGCCAGAAACTGCGATCGGTTTGTTTCCCGACGTAGGTGCAACTCATTTTCTTCCGAAGTTGAAGGGCAAATTAGGTTTATTTTTAGGTTTGACTGGACACAGATTGCATGGTAAATTTTTGAACATTTTTAACAGAAAAATTGCGAAGATACCTTTGAATCTTTGTTTATTATGTTTTTATGTCTCTAAAGGTGCTGACGTTTTGCATGCTGGCATAGCGACTCATTACATAACTTCAGACAAACTAGAACTTTTGGTAGAATCATTGACGGATTCAAGTCCTGGAGACCTCGAGGCAATTTTGAAAGATAATCAATCTGAAGTAGAAACACCTTTTAGTTTAGAAGAATATATGAGGGATATTAATGATTTGTTCAGTGAGCCTTCCATGATGGATATCGTGATGAGGTAACATTTTGTCTACAATATTATCAAAATATAATAATAACACTAATGAATAACAATAATTTAATTTTTTAACTTACTTATTTTCAGATTAAAAAGTGCGGATAATGAATGGGCCAAAGGTTTGGAAAAACAGTTGTCTAAAATGTCTCCAACATCTTTAAAACTGACGTTCCAAGCTTTGCAAAAGGGGAAAAATAAAACTTTGGCAGAATGTTTGAAGATGGAGTACAGATTGGCGTTTTCTTGTATGAGAAGAGAAAGTGATTTTTATGAAGGTACCTTGTTAATAGTGTTTTACAACTGAATATAGTTGATTAATAAACAAGATATAAATTATTAACTTTTTTTTAGGAGTCCGTGCTTTACTAATTGATAAAGATCAAAGCCCGATGTGGAATCCTAGAAACATAGGAGATGTTACCGACAAATATGTATCAACGCATTTTTCACCACTCCCAGAGGGAGAAGAATTAGAACTTCTAGAAAAAAGTAACTTGTAACTTTTCATAACTCTTACGATTTCAAAATATATTCATGTAAATAAGACAAAAGGTGTTCCATGGTTCAGAACAATGAATGTACTAGCATTTGTACACTTTGAATTTTTGTAAATAACGTTTTTACTTTTGTTGAATAAAAAGTTTTTTATCGCATCGCAAATGAATGATTTCGTACCTAGGAAAGTCCATTTTTCTATCTAATTAACTATGAATTCCTAAAAATGCCTCTAATTTCCCTAACAAATAATTTTTATCAAAAGATTTACATTCACAATTTCAAATTTAATGTTACATTGGACATCGAGGTTCTAAATTATCAGTTCTTAAAAATACCTCAACTGAATAAGTGATTAAAACAATAGTTAAAGAAAGAATAAAAATGGTACTACTTTTTTATGATGATAAGTTCTGTGTTACTATATTCTTTTTGTGTAATTGATGAACTTTGATTTCTTTTTTTACTTCATAGATTCGACGTCTAGTTACAGTGTCAAATTGTAACAAAACACATTTCGATTTTGTTAGATCGTTATCGCAACTTCAAGGTAAAAAATTAATTATAGCTATTATATAATCTGTTGATTAATTTTGCCAGTGTTTCTTTTTTAGTCCCTTTAAAAATTGACAAATTAAAGTCACACGATGAAGATAATCATATAATCATTGAAGAGGTACATAATTGAACACTTACATCTCTTTTCTATATTCGAGGTTGCGATTCGATTTTACTTATTTCAATTCCATGGATTTGATTTTTTAATTTTTGTAGACCTCGAATAAAGGTGTTTTGAAGCTTAATCGAGGAGAAGCGCTGAACTCATTCAACAGGTCAATGTTTCAGCATTTTTATACAACGTGCATGAAATGGGAAAACAAAAAAGACCTAGTCATCATTCGGCCGATGGGAAATTTGAATCTTTGCATCGGAGGTGATTTGAAAAGATTTTACTATGCGATGAGAAAGAGAGACGAAAACTACAAGCGATCAGTTGGGTAAGATACCAACCAACGCTCTCCAAAAGTGAAAATTATTTTACGTTTCTCATAGCGAAGCAGGAAATACCAAGTCATCGTACTGCAAATTCAGATCAAAAATTTTAGACGTGCTAATAGGCATTATTTTTCCAGTTGTTTATTATATGCAACTTGTTACATGATGGCTACATACAAAATTCCATATTTATCTATCATGCACGGCCCAACCATGGGTTTCGGTCTGGGTATGTCGGTGCACGCAAAATACAGGATAGTAACCGATAAAACTGTTAGTGCAATGCCGGAGCCAAGCATTGGCATGTTTACTGATGTTAGTAGCAGTTATTTTTTGCCCCGACTGAGAGGGAAACTGGGATATTTCTTATCGCTAACTGGATACGAACTAAGAGGTGCAAGAACCTGTCCGGAGTAGTACCGGTTGTCAAATCAATTGCTACGATTGCTAATTTGAAAAATTAAAGAAATCGTGTTTGGCAATTGTGATCGAACGAGAGATAATGACTTTTTGTATGATAAATGTGTATCATTTCTACAGGAACTGATTGTTTACACGCTGGCTTGGCAACACACTACGTCCCAAGTGATAAGTTGGAGTCTGTCTACAATAAGCTCTTGGAACTCGATGTATCTGAAATTGGCCAATTTTTGGATCAAAATTATGCTAACGCAAATAGTGAATTCTGTTTGAAACCATACTTACCGTTGATAGATTATTGTTTTGCAAAAGATAACATACTTGATATTGTCAGATGGTGAGATTTAAAAAGAATTCGAAACTTTAAAATGTTAATTTCAAACACCTCAGGTTTTTCTTTTTTCATCTTTAGCTTGAACGAAGATGGCAGCGATTTTGCACGAAAAGTGGTCCAACAGATAAGGTCAGCAAGTCCAACTGGTTTGAAAATTTCTCATGCTCTACTCAAAAAAGGCAGTCAACAAAATTTGAAAGATTGCGTTAACATGGAATACAGGCTGATTTTAAACCACAGTACCCATTATAGCGATTTTGTTGAAGGTAAAATTGAAAACTTATTGAAATAATAGTTTTTGTAACTGTTGTTCGTATTTACTTTTCAGGAATTCGAGCAACTCTGATCGACAAAGATCAGAATCCACAGTGGAAACCAGCAACCCTCGAAGAAGTATCAGACGATGATATTGAAAAATTGTTTCTACCCATCCCAGAAGGATTCGAACTGCCCACTCATCGCGAGATCCTATTCTTGTAACAATAAAGATCATGGGTGAATTTGCATTGTTTTTATTCATAAATAGAGTACAACAACTTGAAATCAACTGGTAAAAAAAAAGAAAAGCTCAAAAGTCGTTTTGTACAAAGGCATAAAAAAAAGAAATAAAAGTTGGTGTAAAAGCACGAGGTACATAGTATACAAGTAACTTAAAAATTTATTCACGCTAGATTACAACAGGAAGTCGTACAATATGCATTAGCTTATTATCACTTATATATCGTACTGGTGTGACGTTGCCACCAATTGTATTTACAACTCTAAATCTTTTCTTCTGGCTAAAAGGTATTGTTAACGGTAATATGCTTCCAAGAGGTCATGACAACAAAGACAATGGGACGGGAGTGTGACACGATGACGCTCGTTTATCTCTTAGAAAATGTTATAAATTCTGATTCAAATTCACCTTTGAGGGCTCGTCAAATTCGTTTAAATTGTCGAATCTCGTTAACAGAATTTTGATTAGAAATTTCCCTTCATGACACTAATTTGAAAAATCATCCTTCTTTTTTCAACTTCATTATACGATTTATGGCAATTCGTTCAGCAATCTTATTCTATCTCAAACTGCCACTCTACGGATATAATGTCAATATACTTTTCGAGCAATACAAAACAGGGATGAACAATTAAGAATGGGATGTCAATGGATGATAGGATGTGGATGTTCTGTTGGCATGTTATTCATAGTCCTCCTCATCTGGTCTCACTTGGGGTAATCTTCTCAACGTCTGCTGCTGCTGCTGAGTCTGGGGCCGACGTTGCTGCAGAGGAATATTAACTTCTTCGGGGCTTCTGAAAACTTGATTAATGCTGGACAAGTGATAGGGGTTCGGGGATGGTCTGGCGCCTGATGGCAAGCTGTTGATGGTGGTTGACTGTGACTGGCTCAGGTAAACCTACAAACAAAACTCAATTAGAAAAAAATTAAAAAACAAATCGTTATAACATTGTCTAATTAAATGATCACTTTGTTGAGCATCTGATGAAAGTGAAACTCACTAATTAGTGGAAACTCACCTGCTGCACTGGGCGTCGTTGCTGAAGCGGAGCGTTGTTTGAATGATAGTAATGCGAGTCACGTTCGTCGGTGAAGATCTCACCAGGGAAGTACCTTTCGCTGTAACGCACAGTTACATTGGGCTTGCTTTCGGCTTCGGCCAAGTTCAGTGGCTTGTACAAGTACTCGTTCACAAAATGGTACTGCGAGCTTTTCTTGCAGTTAATGTCTTTCTCGCCGCTTGGCGGCATGCAGATTAAATGTACCTGAAAAGACAATTATACAAATCAGCTCAAATCAATTCAATAATTTTAACGAGACGTTGTAAATGTAAATAAGCGTCCAATTATTCGCAAGATGCAAAAGACTCGCTACCTGATGGAAAGTAAATCCCTCGGGGCAGATCCATGAGTGCTTAGCATTGTCCTGGCAGTAATGGAAAACTTCGCAATTAAGGTCCTCGTCGGCGTAATATCCGGTTTGCTTGCCAACGCAATCGAACTTGCTCTGAGGTAGCAACAGGCTTAGACGATCGGGCTCCTCCTTCTCCTCTTCCAACTCCTCGAGCTCAGCCTGAAAGCATTCCAAGTTTTTTTCAACTGTCTAGTCAACCGATATTCTAGCTAAGATTAAATTACCTGTTGCGGTCCAAAGGCTGTCTGGCCTCGCACATTTCCTCGTTGACCGTTAGCTACTCGAACACCCTGAGAACCAGTGGGCTTACGGTAGACAATCTAGGAATGTCACCATCGTTATCATCATCGTCATAGTTGAAAGTGAAATTATGCATAATTCATCATCATTTAAATACATCTTTTTCACCTGATTTCCGGGGTTCCTGTAGATTGGCGCGAGCGAAGGAGTTGGTGTGACGTTGTTATCCTCATAACTGGCATCTCTGTAACCCTGAGAACTTCCTAGACCTGACGAGTAGATAGATCCCAAACTGTTGGATTTTTGAGGATAGGCAACCGATCTGGTCTCTATGGAGTCATATGGATTTTGGGCAGCGACCATCGTCACCCCCACCGCCAAAATTACTCGATACATTTCTATAACAAAAATAGTTGTTCTTGAAACCTATGTTTGAAAGTCTGTAAGGTTTCTCTAATTTCTCAGCTTGAAAATAAAATTTTAACTTTGCACAATTATTTATGGTTTGGGTGTTGAAACTGCGATTCGAATGCAGAGTTTAGATGCGAAAAAACTCAAGTGAAGTGTCATGCTTGGAATATGCAACAAAATCGAATTTGTATGGGTTTCTTGTAGGTACATCCGTGACCCATAAATTAACTTATGTAACCATACGTGTTATCACTCAAAACGTTCAAATGCATTCGACCACCATGAAAACTGTCGAAGAAATGCTGAATTATGTTCTCAACAAATCAGTGCGCAATTTTTAATTGCATTTTCTGTTATGATTTTAAGTTTTTAATTCAAACAACAAGTTTCATTTAAATTACAACGTTTGTCTGATTGAATGATTGAGATGTTTATCTAATCAAATTAAAATGTTAAATAACAACGAGTAGATGTAAATTCAATTTGAGCTTGAGATGTAGAGCGAAGAGTAACAAGACTTTTTCGGCACGGTATTCGCACAGATGAAGTCAGAAGATAATCATTTAATTGCAACAGGCCTCGCGGCAGGTGTTCAAAATATCATGCGCAAGTCCGCTGTTATAGAAACGATCATTTCTCATACTTTCTAATTCAACATTGTTTCACTGCTCATCCGTATTATTTCAGGCGCGCGTAATTATTATCAAAAAAAAAAAAAGCGCCGTGGATCCAGCCATCAAGCCTATCAAGAGGATTGTCTCACTATCGTTAGGATAAAGGATTAATGATTCTTAAGTGAATGATAATTCACTTTCTACTATGTTGCACTGACTATTTAATGCAGTATGCGCCATATGAAATAATTTTGAACCGCTCGCTTTCTTATTTGATACTTTAGCGATAACTTTTTCTGTAATTTGCAACTTTTAATTATCAGTTTTTATTTTTTTATTGTCCGTTTGGGTGAAATTTTGTTTTGTACGCGAATTTTTGGTTTTCTCTCGTCCAGTAAAGTGTTATCGGTCAGAAGATAATAAAAAGCAAAACTAACGTATTCTTATCCGTAACTTTTTTTTATTGCTCAAGCCCAATGAAGTTGAAAAAGAAGGTTAACGAGGCAACAACGACCTAGTGACAAAGTCTGTTTTTAATTTTTGATTGCTCTCTCCTCTGTATGAATCTGCTGATATCATGTGGTTCACTGATGGTATCCAAGAACGTGTAAAATGAAATGAAATTTTTAGTTACGCTCACAGGTGTATCGAATGTCGTACTGTTTCACTTTCTACAATTTAAAAATAAGTAAACCGTATGGGATTCAGTTCTTGAAAGATAAAGGAAAAGGTTCGCTTTTCTTTATTTATTTACTTGTAATGCATAAGATGTTGTATAATAAATGAAGAAAAAAATGTGTAACTGCATAAGTTGGAAATCCTTTGAGATGCGAAGGAAATGGCATACGCAATGTCGAGCAATTAAACGGAGAGTCAAGTTACAAAAATAGGCATTATTCGCAAAGCCTGAAGTTGTGAAAAGAGATTCGATACCGTTCAGCTTTCTTGACAATCTGAGAAATGAATTTCCCAAACTTGTCGATGTATTTTCTCTTTTCCCAAGGAGACAGTTACGTAAATCTCTTTCTTCTCAGTGCAAAGGTTATACGTGACCGGCGGTTATGCATTTGATATAACTGATTTTCGTTGCATCATTTTATCGTTAAACTACGATCCGACTTGTTTGTAGATCAAACGCATCCTTTTCACAAAATTCTTAGACGCCATTTTTTAACTGATCCGCAGCAAACAATGGAAAATATAAGCCTCGATTGAATGTTAACTGATTCTACGTGAAATCGTCGATTTAGTTCTAAAAACCGAAATTGAATCGTAAGCGAACCAAATTTTCCCATGTATAAAGAAAACGTTTGTTTACGTATTTTAATGATCAATATGAATAATTTTCCCATTTAATATGCATGCGAGTTGTAGTAAAAATGCTCAGGCTAGTTATTCATTTTTTTATCACACGAGTTTCGACTGTTCAGTTAAACTGGTCATTCAAGCATTTATATATTTAAACTATTTTTCTTCATTTGTTAATATATGTAAATTTTCTTGTAATATATATCGGCTCTGTATGATACAACACTATTAGCAATTTTTTGTTTTATTTTTCTAATCGTATTTTGTAATATCACACGTCACACAAATTAACATCGCGAGATTCAAGTTGCACTTTGGTATCTAATTGTTCATTAGAGTATATACAGTTATGACAGTGAAAGCATAATGTGAAAATGATACATCAGGTTGCAATAATCGTGCGATTCAAAGTTTCAGATCGTCAGGGTAATTAACATCTCTATAAATTGAGCATTCAAATATGTACTAGCTAATTATGAGTTATCGAAATATATATCTCTATCGGAAGCGACATTCGGATAAAAATGTAAAATTACACTCGAAATATGTGATTAGCTCAAGAGCGCATTTATAAATGATTACTATTTGGTGTACATTAAAGGTGAAAACTTGTGTTTACGTTCGACACAAAACACGCCCCGATACAATTTTAACGAACTGAACGCGTTTGATCTTCCGTGGCGGTTTCTCCATTTCACGTGAATATTTGATGGGATTATCGAATTGCGGAAATTGCTTTATTGCTTTTATCCACCAATCAGACGATTATCCTTGAATTCGCCGGGATAAAAGTTCAATTTCAATCAGAATTCATTAGAAAATTGATTACTCTTTCCGCGATAAATTATTTGCAGGATATGTTTTGTGTGTGGTACAGGACGTTGGTCAGATTACTTACTGTTGCCACAGATGAATAAGCAATGCAAAATTTTTTATCACAAAGAAAGGACATATATATCTTGTTTTCAATCTGATAATTCTGAATACAATGCTGTCTTGTCAGGATCTCAATATCTCAGTCTTTTGTCACCAACCAACAATGTGTCAATGATAAATGTTTGGTATTTTACCTCTAACTAATTTTTGTTGTACAAATGAAAAAATCAAAGTGTGAAATCTATTTTTCGCCATTTATCAACGGATCATTGTGATAATTTTATAAATCATTGAATTAAGTAGAAATCATCTACATAATAATTAAATCCTTACCATTGCATATAAAACATGATTTTTAGAAATTAATGAAAATTAAATTTTTCATTTTTAACTTTTTCGTGTTTCAATTAACTGATATTATATACGATGAAAATAAAATATTAGCAAAATCTTATTAAACATTACCAGATGTCTTTTAAAGTTATCTAATAGCCGAGGGTTATTTTGTAACTTAAAATTGATTTAAAATTGTGGTTAAAAATCTTCCTTATCTTTACTTTTAGAAACTTTGATGCTGGAGTTAAAAGTTGATAAATTCTAAGTTAACAATATTATCGACTGTGATGACTATTAAATTAAATTGATTAATACAATTGACCCTTAAGTGCATTCGTGGGTTCTGCCGAATCCCAGTCGCTTTTTTAATTTGCGTATTTATATGAGATAAGATAAGAAACATTGTACTCAACCATATACAAAAGAAAGTATGAAGTCTCTAAAATCGCTTTAATTTAAACAACCCACCACTCAAATATATTTTGTATATTTTATTTGTTGTCAAACTTTATGTAAAATTTGTCGAGTGCAATAGAGCGTGCAATTTAACAAAAAACAAGACTTTGGATTAGTGAATTGGTCAAAAATATATGAATATTTTGCAAACGAAATTTTCGTCGTGAAAATTAACATTCATCGTCTGCTTTTAAGATTTACTTAACCGATTTTCCTTAACATAATATTCTCAATTAAAAACTGTTCTATTATCTATTACCAAGTAACTAATAAAATATGATATTGCAAATATCTTCTACTTTATAGAATTTATCTTGTTTATTTTGACTTGTTTATCTTTACTGACATGTATACAAAAGAAATCACGACATCAAAGAAATTTTTTCAATTATTACATCAATTATTAAAGTAGAAAAATTTTGATTTAAGTGGACATTTAACTTCTTGTTAAATTAATCTTTGAAATGTTTGCAAAAAATAAAAGAAGATTTAGTGAAAAATATATCTCCGATTAGTATATGGTTACATATATAATTTGGTTATTTAATTGCTGTGTGAGCAGTAAGAGAGATGAATGGAAAAATAAAGATAGTAGATTCAGTTTGGATTAGGAGAAAAGCTCATCGTTAGCGGATGATCGTGACGATGTTTCATTCATGATGTTACGAAAGAGCGCAAGGTTGTCGATAAATTGGAATTAATCTAAGGGGGGAAATTGATGTAGAATTGGAATAGACGCGAGAGCGGCCGGTGTTAATGAACGGCGTCGAGTGCGCGGAGCGTGCAGAGGTACTACGCTTTCGTCAAGCGGACGATTAGGAAGCGGTGCGGTCGTCGCTCCGGTGAAAGTGAGAGGGCGCGAAACAAAAATGGAACAAAATCGTTGGGGCGTTGAGGGACCCGGTGGAGTCGCTATTTCGCGCGCGCCCATCTAATCGGATGAAAAGTCTCGCGCACGATATCAGAAAGCGATAAACCGTCGCATTTCGTTATATTACTTTCCACGACCTAATGATTTCTCTGCGCTACCGTTCGGATATAAAATACTTTCTCTGCAGAGAAACGATGCGTTTTTCCAATTCCCCAGTGCAACCACAATTAATCCGCACTCAAATTAATTAATTACACAATCGACTGATTGACGAGTCGTGCCGCCGGTTTATTGCGCTCATTCAGCTTCTCGCGTTTGAACAATGCAAAATGACGAATGCGATTTTTTTAGTCCTGCATATCCCAGCTCGGAAGAAAGAGCGTTACAAAACAGCCAGATAATAAATAAAACTATACCCACCCCATAAACAATCTCTTAATGCTGATTGGAATCTGATAAACGACCCCCGCTCGCTCTGCTAAACTATAACACTTTCGAAATTTGCAAACTTGTTTCTTCACTTTTGTTAGCCTCAACAGACAATAATATTTGCAATTTATTGGCCGCGAGGTCCTAACTGCATATCCGTTGATCCGCTTGGCTCAACAATTCATACTTTTAACGAGCAACACATTTTCATTCTACCCTTTTCACCGCCTTAGTCATGCAAAAAACTATCAATCCATCAAAATCGTAAACAAATATTTTTACTGCAAAATCTTTAAATTTGTTTGGAAAATATATTAATTCAAGTCACTTGGGAATAAGTGAAGCTTTCTTTCAAATATTAATTTTTTCAAGTCTTAATTTACAAAACTTGTATTTGCACTCGTCAATTATTTGAAAGAAACATTTTGAAAGAAATATTATTACTTTTTATCCCATCCTTAGAATTGTGAGAATCGACAATGCAGTTAAAAGTTTCAGTAGAACTTTTTTTTTGAACGCAACCCCTTTTTGCAAATCGGAAAGACATTGCGCCAAGAGCGATCGTAACGCAGAAAGGCGAGAAAAGCGATTGCGTCATGGAAAAAGAGATAGTTGTCCTTATAACGACAAGAATGTTCCAAAGTATTCGCCTCTTTTCGTATTTGCGGCTTAAACCAGTTTTGCCCGCAAGACGTTTACCGTATAGGAAATGTGGAGCATGTTTTATTACCGCATTTCATCTCTATTTTGCGCGCGTCGATCCGATGACAATTATACCGTTTGATCTGTGATTTACAAACGATTTGTTGTTATCAATCTTTTTCAAGTATTAACACTCTTACAATCACAAATATTTCTTCCAAAAAATCTCACAAATTCAATTGATGAACTATTATTACAATAATGTAAAGATTACAAACATGAAAAAATTAACGTTTTTTCAACTTTTAAAAAACCAAAAACAAAATACCAGTACATTAATTTTGTTAGAATAAGAACAGTATTCAAAATTTATTGTTAAATTTGGATTAAATTTGAAATTTGTTTAACAAAAATTTGTTTTGAAAAATTTTATTTAAACGTTGCACTGATTTTGTACGTTTGTTTAGTTAATATTATTTATTAATAAACACTTGAATGGACACTTGCCTGTTCTACGACGAATGCAGACGAGAAGGCACAGAAACTGAACGGACAACACACACGGGGTTTATCTCGGGTAGTTGGTAAGACATTCTCTTATATAGCTTTTGCACCGCTGAAAGTTTCCTCTACCAAAGCACGTTAATAGTGGGAGATTCAAAATATATCGAAGATGATGTACCAAAATTACTAGATTTCCTACTGTGGGTCTGAAATAGAGATGACTGAATTTTAATTTCACTTTTTCTGATTTACGCAATGTTAATAGCAGATTATCGTCGAAAGCAAAGATTTATCAAATTTGAAATTTCTGCTTTTGTTGGATGTACTTCACATCGATGAACTGATCAATCAGTAAATTTTGTTTTTACCGGATTAACGCTTAATATTTTTCTCAATAAAAATTTTTTTATCTTTATATGAATACAAAATTTTAAGAAATCCTATTAATTAATTGCTAGTTGATTGATAATTTATTATCATCGTTGAAAAGTAATTGAAAGTACAGATAGGTACTGCTTTTGCGATTTTTAATTTTGCAATTACAGTGTAATTAAAAAAAATTTTATTGAAACGTGAAACTATTTTAATTGATACTGTTTTTGTCAATCGTTTTGTAAACAATAAAAAACCAAATTTCGAATCAACCGAAGAATGAAAATAAAAAAGTGGTTACGTTGTTTGAGCAAACAGACTGTTTTTTGTCGTATTAGTCAAACAATGCTGCGAAGTAAAACTGTGATCTTACAAAAAGTCATTGAGTTACAATTTATCTGCGAAAGTAATGAAAAAAGTGCTACATAACAAGAGAAATTAAGGCACAAATAAATGCTTTTTCTTCTATGATGCTTAACAGTACATTAGAATTTTCACTCTAAAATTATAAATATCTCCCTTTTGTGCGTCCAATAACGAAATTTCATTCGTTTGACATTACGTAATCAGTTTAGTCGTGAAATATTATTTTTTTTCTCAATAACACATAAAAATCAAATTTTAACGTTTATAACTTTTTATCAACAGTTTTTAATTTATTTCCGGAACAAAATTCTGTTTTACATTCTATAAATAAATTATTAATATTTTAATGAACTTGAAGAGAGGTATGTATACGCTTATCGTAACCTACAATTTCACTTGAACTTGGAATTGATCTTAAACTTTAAGTTTCCGCTTTGGTGTGCATCAAAGAGTGAAAATGAGATTGGCAGTATGCAAACGGTTATGCAATCAAACATTGAGAACATATACTGACTAACATCATTCTAATCTTTGTATCTATCTCATAAATGAAAACTATTTACAGTCACACTGAACGATTTTGTCAAATTAATTTTTTTGTAAAATTAAATTTTCGACAATAATTATTGTATAATTATTATCAATAAATTGACTATAATCAAACGAAGTATTCATTAAAATGAGACTGCTGTATAATATTCGAGACCTTAAAAACCAACTTAAAAACTGTATGTTTTTGTTTACATGTTGTTTTTCGTTTGATTCATTTGATTTTCTGAACAAGGTGGAAATGTGTGCCTACCTCTATAGATAATGATGCAAGAGTGTATTGAACTGATGTCAGAGTCAAAGCTCTGTCGGCCTGTCTGCCGAGTTTAGTTTTGCAATCGTACAACCAATTGAAGTTTTTGTTAATTAATTACAAAGCAGCCCTGCTGTGCAGTATAATAGAATTTACTTTGTGCTATCTTAATCGAAATCATAGGTTAGGAGGCATCAAGTGCGATTTTGGATGCATCGTCGGACCGTGCAAAACTTTACAGCCGATGATGAAGTAGTGAAATGTGCAATCTGGTCTGACATATATGAGGCAGGTCTTCACCTCCTTATTCTTCGTTGCGAAATTCTTCTAGAAGAATGCGTGTGTGCAGTGTACCTCTGTCATATATATACATTTTTAAAAAAAGAATCTCCCTTTTTAGAAACTGTTTTCTTGAAAAATGTAAACGATTTGCGAAAAGAATTTTTTCTTGTTTAACCATAATATAAGAAATTCTACAATGCATAACGCATTTTAAGTTCGTAATAAATTGCCGGGTATTATAAAAGAATTACTTGGCCGACTAGTCATAATATGATCTTTATACCAGATCGTTTTACAGTTGTCACAAAACTTGTTTTCTACGATTTTTAACATGCAGCTCACTAGCGAACGGTTTTTTTTACATCGGGCTTGTATTTCTTTAGTTCTATATAGTTTATTGGATGGATTGATCCCGTTATTTTATAGTTGAATCGCTAATCAACACTCTTTTTTATAAAGTCAATTTTTGGTTAATTATAAATCTGCGAAAAATCAAACGAACGAAACAGAAAATGATAATTACTTTTCTTCCTTACAATCAATTTTCCCGATTAGTTATATTCAAATTTCGCGCATTGTTTTTCTATAATAAGAATCAAATTCGATGCAAAAATGTAAATGTAGATACATCGACCTACTAGATATACGTATATTTTCGTTGTATTGTTTACAGTCAATTTAGTCGCAATTTCCTTCGGCAGCCGTAGGATCTATTGTTCTTTCACAGTGGGCCATTGTTTTTCCGAACTTATTTTTATGAATGTTTTTGTACTCTTTTTTTCCTCAGGAAGCCTAAGAATAAGAGACAGCTAACTGTGCGGTGTGAAGTTTCTACCGTGCAAATATATCGCGTCAAAGAGTGTGTGTAAATCTTTCTCCTCTGGCTTTCCTTGTACACGCAGATCGCTAAGAAATGAACGTTGTAGTTCATTTGTCAACGTGCAGGCGTGGGTTCGAACATTTTGTTGGAATTTTTCAGGAAGAAATTCAGGCTCCATTACATCGTTCAATTTGAGTTTAAGTAGTGAAATACTAAAAATTGGTAACTAATGAAAATAATCTGAATAAATGCCAAACATCAAATCTTCATTAGGTTATAAAATTATGAATATTATCCACTAGGCATTACAAATTAAAACAAGTTTTCAAAATTTTCCATTTGTTGCTCTTGAATCTGATTGTTTTCAATGAGTAAAGTTCTTGGTAGGTAGACGATAAATTTTAAAACTCGTATAATTATCTTAAACGTTATCAAGGGTTCTTCAAAATATTAAAACGGCTAAAATCGTTGCACTTGAATACATTCATTACCGTGTAATTTTTGTTACTTTCATCCGAGTTATATTGTGCGCCGCTTAAAATATATAGCAAACCAGTGTGAAGTGCGTATATATACCTCGGCAAAATTACAAGGCCAATGTTTCGCGGTTCACCAGAATTTACAGAATGTTCATGCGTTTATGCAACGATATCTTTTCCTTGCCAGATAAATAACAGATGAACCCGAGAAAAATACTTCTCAAAATTGTATTTTTTTCAACAAATTTCTCGTAGAAAAAAAATCAAGAAAAGTTCCACTTCAATTAGAAGTTTCATTATTATAAAATATGGATCGAAAATTTGCATTGAAATGTGGTTGAAAAAACATATCTACTAGTTGCAAAGACGGAAGTAATTATTTCGAGATGGAAAGTTCATTTAAATGATTCGATATATATATATATATATATCGGTGATTAACATACATGTTTGCAGGATCTCTTATAGATATCACGAGTATCAAGGTTGTTGAATTGAATTATTGGTATGCGGCTATTATCTACTATTCACACAATCATTGTAATAGAAATGCAATCGGAATGCCGCGAGATCAATGACACTAACATAATACAACAATAATAAGTATATAAATACTAAACTTCAGACTATTTTGACACTATCGATAAATTTTCCAGTTAAACTTTTATCGTCAACTTCAACATTTGTAAGTTTTCATTAAAACTTACTATATTTGGTGGTTATATGCAGATACAATTTTCTTCAAAAATGTGTATAGTAGCGATGGCCAGTTTAGAAGCTTTCACTTCAAACAGGTGTGAGGTCGTTGCGTTAAAAGATTGTTGACAATGACAGTACAATTTTGTCAAAATCAAAATGAAAGATGTTAAGTCACTGACCTGTCTCAATTCATAATCTTACATTGTTACTTTATGTTATTGTTGTTGATGACTCTGTCTTTGTATATTAACGCAGACATTAAGCACAAATATGCTATTTTTATGGTATCTATGTTATAAATGTATGAAAAATAATTTATTTAAACTTTTAAACAATAAAAAATGTTACTTTTCATTTGATAATTTATGTTTTTTTGATTGTTGGAATCACATTGTATAAATCTTCGATTGTATCAACACGTAAATACATTTTACAGAATAATGATGTATTAAATTGCATTGCACTTTTGATTTGTTTACGGCCTTTTGAACATTCAATTTTCATATACAATTTTTTTTCTTTCATAAATTTTCAAATGATTCGATTAATGGTCGTACATTGTAACTGATAGGTGAAAGAAAAAAGGCTAAGATAGAATGCAAAATTGTGCCCAGAATTCGACAACGTTTACCGACATAAGCGGTGAAAACAATGACCTTCTCGTGTAACCAAGTTGGAAGAAAGTTCGATCCAATTTCATACATTTCAATACATTAGTCGTTATTCAGTGCGTTGCATTTGACGAAGGATGATTGTGTTTGGAAAATGAGAGTGTGATATTTTGGCTTGATAAAACGTTTTGAAACTTTCCTTTTCGTTTCATCCATATATCATTACACATCTATTAAGAATCATTTACACCTTCTAGTGCATATGAACTATATCGTTCTTTGTGACTCCAAAAATACTATATATAATAGTTCTTCGTTCAGATAAACCATCTGAAACGATCAAAACTTGTATAATCTGTATAAACTTTATTTTCAGAATGCACTAATTCACGTGAATTTCTAAGGGTTAAAAATACAACATTTTTCGTATTCTGAGCCTATGTTTTTGCAAAGTCAAAAATACCGCTTCAATACATGACACGCATGAAAGAATCAAGATTGCCAAGCCTGTGAAAAGAATGCTAATCTCGTGCGTAGAACAATATGTATCAATTGAAACTTTTTTCGAGCCTGAATAATGTAACAATGCACGGTAGAGTATGTCTTCCTGAGTGTTGCATCTCATTGTGATCTCTCTCTCTCTCTCTCACTCTCTCTGATGATCTGTTTGACGGCAGGTGTCAAATGACGCGATCAGACAAATCACGTGGTACCATATTGAGTGTACGATGAACCCGCGATATTATTTCCCGAGCGGGTGCGGTCCTGTTCAAAAGTCATTGCATGCAGAGAACACTTTCACTCGATGTCGAACTTGCGAGAGAAAGTATACGTGTCTCGGCTGTGTTTTAAAATGGACCGTGAATGCACAAATTACGCACAGATCGAGACAATAAGCCTGCGTTCAAGGATCTTCAAGGCCACATCTTGGTGGGGTGTTCAATTTTGTTTCCTCGTTATGCAAACCGATCGAATTTTGCGCGAGACTTCATTTTTCTTCGTCAACGTTCTGTCACTTTTCGTGGATGCTTACTTTTCTGAACCATTTTTTACTTTACGTAATGCGTAAAGAAACGCACTTTCCTTGACAATACAAAGTAGACATTTCGAAAGAAATCAGTACCATTTTTAGATTCAATTTATAACAAATGGATTAATATTAAACGAGACTGGATGAGAAAAGTAACAAATCACTGGGGAAATTATGAAATTCTAATGGAATAGCAATTAATTTACGATAACTCAATCAATGAGCTTTATAATGCGATTTTCAGAACGATTTAAATTTATCAGCTGTAAGGACGTGAAAAATAAATAATCGATTAACTATTTTTCGATCAAAATTTTAATGTTAATTAAAGTATTCGTATACAGCAGAGTGTGCAAGAGTGCAATCGAATATAAATCATAACATAATGTAATCGTAATTTTGTTGCAAGTAGAATATTAAATATCCATACTCCCTCTAGCAAGACATATCAAACACATATTTTTCTCACATTATAATAAACTGGTCTATTACATAAATGCTCAACATTTCGAGTATTATAAAAGTTAATGACATATAGAGAAAGGAGCCTTCAATAAAGCTGTGCACTATTAAAGAGTCACTCATGAACAATAAAAATTGGAAACAAAAAAATCATAAATTGCGTTTTTGAATAACATTGCTACAAGACATTTAGTTATTGATTGCAGAAATTATATTTTGTATAAAGTTTAAAAACCATGCTCAATATTATTTGGTGGTATAATATTAAAAACAGCATAACGTTATAATTTAATTGGATTTTCAAGATGAACACTTTCGATTATACAAATTCGTATTTGCAAACATCACCTTACAGTTTTCTCACTTATAACAACGTCAGACAAGTAATATTCATTCCGATTGATAGGCGGTTATATTTGCGCGTTCAGTAAGATACTTAATTATTATCCAAATGTGCACAATGTATATTTATTGAATGGTATGCAAAATTGAATGAAACTGAACGGTTTTCAGCGATTACAATTTCTCTTGTAATTTATCAGATGAATGCAGACTGCTGAGGCAGCAGAATATATTTTTTTCTTGAACGCAGTCATTACTAGAGCATGATGAGCGTGTTTTCATGCTTTCGCGATTTTTATTTGTATTTTTTTCTGAATTGATTCGTACGTGCAATTGTTACTGATTAAACGAGCGCATAACTTTTATCACAGATAGGAAAATTTTTATTTTTTTCACATGAATTATACATAATGGAAATTCTGTTTATCTTGAAGAATTGTTTTGAATTTGTGACCAAAAGAAGAATCGGCGATTCGCAACTTCGCGATAAACATTTGCTGCTAAAAATGTCCGAACTTATCCGAAGTAAAACGAGTCATTGAACATTTACACATACCGAATGATAAGTATAGCTTATGGTTAGTTCTCTACATTAGTAACGTACCAATAGCCATGAATATTGTAGTTGATGAAAATGAAAGCAATGATTGCGCTGATGATGACATTTTGGACGTTCTCCCGATTATTGAATATCCGAAAATTAAGAGTTTATTAAAAATAGATTGGCCGTTGTATAGAATGGTGAGTATTATTTAACATTTGTGATATGACTAATAACACAACACAAACGTAACATAACATTTCGCAACATAAATATTTGGGCTTTATTATCAACATACAGTCATAGCATTAAGGTGGTTGTCTTCTAACCTTAAAAAAAAACAAAATTTCTACAGAAGTAAGTTTCACTTGTCTTCAATATTTAAATTACTAATATACATTTGGAGAAAATATATTCTCCTATAGTTAATATGATCTAAATATTTTTCAAATAGATAAGTTTTCATTATTATCATATATAATAATGCTCGTAAAAACAAAGAATCGTGTACATAAATTGCATAAAAAAGGCCAGTAATATGTTACAACAATTTTCATTTTTGCTATTTCAGTTGTACTACTGGGTTGAAGAAGCAATACAGTGGAAAACAAAGGATCCGGGTATTTTAATCGACATATATTATCCTAAAGGGAAAATTGAATCTAATATATTCATTGGAATATCCGATGTAATTTTATTGTCATTCACATAAAGATCCCTTTTACATAGAGATCAGTACTAAAACGTCTACATTTACTAACAGTGAGCATTGAAATTTTTAGTTATCATATCAAGTCGTTGTGCCACTCAGTTTTGGCGGAACTGTTGACCTGCTGAAAGAAGTTTGTATGAAAACTCAAAGAATTTCGTGGCACAACAAAAATTTCCAAATTATAACTGCATTACTTACACCTTTGAATACCATTTTGATTGAGATGCAGCATTTACAGATTGTGCCAATTTTAAGTTACTACCCGCATAATATTTGGGCAAAATCTGCCAGTGACTGCATCAAAGAAGATGTAATGTAAGACATACAAATTTTGTTTCGTAATCTGGCCAAGATAAAACATGTTTCACAATTTGATTGTTTTATATTTTCAGAGTTCCGAATGGTTGTTACCTATCTGAAATTACCGAAGATCATGTGGATTTTATTCATTCTCACTGGCCTCACCGAAGACTCGATCATCCAGAGTTCACTTTGGGCACCCTAACAATGAGAATCAAAATGAATAAGGGAATCGGGCTCTTTTCAAAAAGTGATGATGAATTGAAGTCATGGATTCTGCTTAGTGAGTTTGGTACTTTGTCCGTGCTTCATACAGTTGAGAAACATCGACAAAAGGGATATGCACAAATTGTCACTAAACAAATGGCCAAAGTCGTTGCACTTGAAAAAAAACATGATTCGATCGCCACAATTGTTCCTGGTAACAAAACGTCAGAGAATTTGTTCAAAAAACTCAATTATACACTAGTTCAAACAGCAACTTGGATTAGCAGATCTGCTACAAATTATAAGAAATAATTATTAAACATATCATATAAAAAACTGTTTGTTAAAGAACTTTCTGGGTAATAGAATTTTTTATAACAAATTAAATTTTTGATAGAGTCGATAATAAAGAAATTGATTGTAAGTAAGAAAGTGTTAATTCCGTTGGTAACTCCACGATATATATAAACCTTGACTACTACCGCCATCGATGTCAATTTTATAAACTTTCATCCTTTTACAATACCATTCGAATGATAGTTTTGCATTTTTTAGCCATTTTTTATTTTACCAATTATAATCCTGGAATGAATGAATTTAATTTTTCTTTAGCAAAACTGATAAACAAAACTTGAATTCTCGTTTCATGTCTTCAGAGTAAAATTATTTACTAACTTTTGACTAATAACTTAAAATTTTGCATATTTTATAAAATATTTTAAATCAGGCTTTTATCAAAAATTGTTGGATGCAATACTAAATTTTAATAAATTTTTCAGTTAGAGAATGACCCCCAGAATAATGAATGAAATCAATATTGTTTGTACTGATGGCATATATTTTGTTTTTTCCTCAAGTTTTGTCAAATAAGTAGTCGACAAAACATCCATAAAATAACTAAAACACCTGATTCAACAATTTTATTGTCTCATATATTGTAGATCATTGGTGTCAATAAGAATACGAGAAGGAGTTTTGGCCAAGAATCGTGCTATAAGTATTTCAATGCGATAAAGATCCATCATGGGCACAATTGATGTGTAAAAACACTTTCACTGGGCGTGTTCTGGACAAACAAAATTGGGCCACATAGTCGTAACCATACGAAGGCATGCGCGAAAGAAATTAATCATCAGTTCACATAACTAGCCTTACATCATTTCAACAAGTTCACGTGTTACAGAATTCAACCAATTAACCCTTTGAGCCCTGATGGGTCTCTGAGCGACCCATCTAACTTTTAATTTCAAATAGCCAAAAAATGTATACATTATAATGACTTCTATAAAACATAGTTTATCATTATATTTTTTGGGTCACTAAACTAAATTCTGACATCAAAATTTTGGAATTCAGAATGGCGGACACAATATGGCGGGTCAAAAAACGGAGATAAAAATTTTTACATAATATGAATGAATAAAAAAATGCAGGGGCCAAAGAGTTAATTCTCTCGCGACTATTGTCACTATGTAATTTGCCAACAACTTTTTCCTTAAGTTTCGGTTTAAGAATTTTTTTTACAATTATAAAAAACAGTTGAAATTTAATTGGAATATAATGTTTGATCTTACATTATTTGCTCATTTAGTGCAGTTCGAAATTCGCCCTTGAGGGCCAAACGCATTTGTTTCCAATTAAACTCTGTACCGTGACGAACGGTGTCGAAACTTCATCTAAGAGAGTTCAGTGTCATATACGACGATGCTTGCTGAACGTGAAAGTATCTCACACTTTAACTGAGTGTTCTTTCACTCCGCGAAACCGAATGAACTTGACACAATTTATAGTCATGACACATTTTGCTTTGAATTTCAATATTTTTTTCTGTTAATTGAATTTCAATTTCAATTTCATGATATAAAGTCCAAATGAAAGAGGTCGTTAATCATTATCACAACGTATGATGGTAATCTATGGATCAGTTACTAATTTAGCAATAACAAATATTGAACAACAAATTCGATTGTTTTCAATTCAATTCCACTCAAATCAGTAAAAATGTTTGAGTGATCTACATTGAAAATGACCTATCATTTTTCCGAAAAATCGTTTCATAAAATTTAATTGTAAAAAATTGGCAGAAACTTGAAAGTTGAACGGTCACTTTTTTATGGACTTAAGTATTAAGAACCCAAATCACCTTACAAATTCGGCAGCATATGTTTCGCGTCACCCGATCACCTGATCTACTTTTGAGGAGACGTAATACATGCGATAACAGAGCACGACGTTGCGTCACTCTATTCCCTTCTCATTACTTTAATTGCCCTTTTGCAGGACATTAATTAGATCGATGGAAAGATTAGGCGTATTATTTTTTTTTAATTTTGAATAAAACATTTCACTAAATTTATGTTGTTGCAAATTCTTGAATTAATAATCATAATTAATTCATCTGTCAACAACATTGTAGGAAAGCCATTTTGTACAGTCGCATAAGGAGAATTGAAACATAATATATCTTTTGGAATGTCCGATGTAATTTTACTTACATTCACATAAAGATCACTTTTACATAAAGATTAGTACTAAAACGTCTCTAAACTTGTTCATTAATGCAAATTATAACTTACTTTGCAATATAAATTAATTTTTCACAGTGTTCTACAATTATCATTTGACAAATGTTATGTTTTTATGAAAAATAATACGAAAATTCGACTCAATAAATTTGATGGAACAAAAATTCAAGTTCTGAGAGCTGATCCTGATGCTGGGTATTTTGCATAATTTTCATTTTTAAAAATGAGGATTATCACACTTGAGCGCAAGACAATCATAAAATTTGTTATGCACCCATATGTATGATCCAATCTTGCACCTTTCAGTTGGACTTGTTTTTGGTGTGGAAAGAATAACTGAAGCTATTAAATAATGCCGAAAGAGTTACAATGCGGTATTAAAGGACGGTGAGAGGTTTTTCGGGTATGTCGGGTGGTTATACTTACATATATAAACTCTGTAAATCTGCACACCACATCAGTTCAGTGCAGATACTCTAAACATGGCATTCAGGGTAAGGACCACTCACAACAATCCAATCCAACCAAATATTCATAATTTATACTTGCAAATTAAATTAATTATTATATTCACATCATTTTATTCTCATTGACTGACAGTTACTAATCAAAATACAGAGTAAAGCAAAAGTTATTAGCAAAATGTATAATAAATGAATTTGCAGGCTTAGCTATCAATAGTTTTGAAATTTGTAGTTAATTAATATAAAATTTTGTTTGCAGTTTGTTCTCTTAGCCGCTTTCGTAGCCGCGGCGAACGCTGGATTCCTTCCAGCTGCGCCAGCACCATTAGCGTACGCCGCAGCGCCACAACCTCTTGCGTACGCCGCCCCCGTTGCGAAAGCAGTAGTGACAAAAGAAATAGACCCAGAATATGACCCGAACCCACAATACTCGTACGCTTACGATGTGCATGACGGTTTGACTGGTGACAACAAACAACACTCTGAATCCCGCAACGGTGATGTTGTCGAAGGCGCTTACTCCTTCATCGAGGCCGACGGAACCCGCCGCACTGTTCACTACACCGCTGATCCAGTCAACGGATTCAACGCCGTTGTAAACAAGGAAGCTCCAGCAGTCGTCGCCAAAGCCATCGCGCCTGCCCCTCTTGCCTACCACGCTGCCCCAGCGCCAGCTCAACTTGCCTACCACGCTGCCCCAGCAATTGCTCAAGCTGCCCCACTTGCCTACCATGCTGGCCCAGCAATCGCTCATGCCGCCCCATTGGCCTACCAAGCTGCTGCCCCAGCTTACAAAGTTGCTCACGGATACTCTGCACCAGCTTTGTTGCACTAAGTGATATTCCTCTCAAGACTGTACATACACGATTAATAAAATAAAATAATTTTGTACAAGTATTTGGAGGTTTCTTTTCTGTCCACTTTTCCTATTTTCGAAACTTTTTATGCAAAAAGTTTTAATTGTCTCATAATGTATTTTTGTTACATATACAGTAATTTCAAAAACTTTTCATTCATCAGTTTGAATCATAAAGTTTGATTGAAGTGTTTATTTATGAACTCTAATAGGCTATTGATGTTCAACAGTTTAATGACATTTAAAAATAAGTGAAGAACGAAAGCCAATTTGTTTTATTAAAAACCTTGAAAGATCCTTTGTAAGAAAAAAATTTTTCTTCTCAGCGTTTTACGGTCTTATATGACATTTGAATCGAATTGTTACCATCAAAAGCATTCGTCACACAGCATCAGATTATCAAGTAAACAATGAAAAAATATAATATTAAAAGAAAACCATGTTATAAACTTGTTATTGAGTTTCGTTTCTAAGTTAAAAGTAACAATTTTAATAAACGTTTGATCTATAGAAATTTGGAAGAAATATTTACAAAAGAATAGGCAATAAACATATGGCTCTGTCGTAATCAAATTAAATGGTTCATTACACGCCAATTGAATTTTGTTCACCGGTTAAAAAGTCGCTTTGAAATCTCAGGACCCAATCGCAAACAAGGTTTTACGTACGTTTTATAATTTTTTTTATCAATTTATGTAATGACTTCGTTCGAACTTGAATTGAAAACAAAAATACTGGGTAAGTGACAACCGATTGTCCGACCATACAAACGAACTGTAGAGTTGAAGCTTGCAAGATTAATCAGTGCAACGCAAATCCAAGGGCAAATGATAATAGGGACCTTAAAATCGTGCCCTTTCACTTTCGTGCAGCGCATCTCGTTTCCCAGAGTCTGGATAAAAAATTCTTGCAAGCCAAACATTCTTCGATGGGCCAATAAATATTTTCAACGACATAAACCCTACAACATGCAACGAAGAATGTTAACAATTTTATTATGTTGTTAAATAAAATGTTAATAAAAATTTAAAAAAGAATTCTTTTGATCTAAGTTAACTAAACAAAGAAAAAATTAAAAGATATTTTTTTAGCTAAAAAACATTACATAACTGACCGGAAAAAATTGTTGTACATGTCGCTCATGTTATTATCCTTTCACACATTTTATTTCTGCCAAATGTAGTAATTTGCAATAAATTCGAAAAGACAGTGTGGGCTTGAAATGCTTGCAGTAGCCAATTACCATGAATATGCATGAATATTTACAAAATGGAAATAATAAAGATATTTCAAAAATAGCTCGGAAAGATCATCATAAAAAATATCAGAAAAAACTTCGACTAAGGATTGATCTAAAAGACAAATAAAATTTGAATACTTTCCTTTCACGTTCAAAATACTTCGAGAACTTGCTTTCATTCTTATATATGCGCAATAATTTTTTTAATAAAAATTTTTTCTGAGTCAGAAACAACTTTATTTAATAAAATATCTTAAGTCTACAAGACTAGATCAAGTTCAACTTGTATCGAATCAAATATGAAATGTAGTGTGTTCTGCTATTTTTTTCCAATAAATAATGATTTTCATTAGCATATTTAAGTTGTTATAGTCAGCCCTTTGTTCGAAACATAATTATAACGTATGCTCTTACGATGTGCAATGCATGGATCAATAATAATAATATTAGATCTTGCAAAGAAGAGAATAAGTCGAAAAATGTTCTTTACGTGATCACCTGTTATTTCCGTTGTGTAACCAAGGACTGATATTGAAAAGTTGCATGTCCACATGCACCGAATTACCTCCTTCAAATGAAGGTTCAGATGCATCTTAGCGGGGCGTGGCTTTTCGGGTTCACAAATGTATATATAGGTCGAGGGATGCAGAAGGATGCAATCAGTTTACTTCAGATACACACATTGTCTTGTGCAAAGCAAGGAGAATGGCGTTCCAGGTAAACGAAACTCAACATTACCTTTTGATATCAAGCTTGTTCTTATAATTATTGTAACAATTTTTTACATTTAACTCAAACAATTTTACTTTTAAAGTCAAAATTCACTGCCATTTCTTATTTTATATTATCTTCGAAAATAGTGGATTTAAAAAGTGTAATAATATTAATTAAACGTAAAAGTTAACTTTCACTTTTTATTATTATTTGTTAGTATCCTTTATTTCGTTAATGGGAAATGTCCATTTTTATGTAAATCAAAATAAAAAAAAAAAAATAATTGTAATCAAATTCTGTATTGGCAGAGCTTGATTTAATTATGTTTGAATGTTACAGTTTGTTGTTTTGGCAACCGTCCTGGCTGCGGCGAATGCGGGTTTCATTGGACAATCTGCCCCATTGACGTACGCTGCACCAGCTGCGCCTTTAGCATACGCTGCGCCAGCAGCTCCATTGGCCTACGCCGCCGCGCCAGTGGCGAAACTCGCGGCTGCCCCCGTCGCCATCACCAAGACCATCGACGAAGAATACGACCCAAACCCTCAGTACTCTTACGCCTATGATGTGCAGGACAGCTTGACCGGTGACTTCAAACAGCACACCGAATCCCGCAGCGGAGACGCCGTCAGCGGTAGCTACTCCCTCCTCGAAGCTGACGGAACTCGCAGAATCGTTGACTACACCGCCGACCCCGTCAACGGATTCAACGCCGTCGTCCACAAAGAACCAGCAGCCGCCCTTGTTAAAGCCGCTGCAATCGCTCCAGCTCCGTTGATCGCCAAGGCCCCTCTCGCTTACGCCGCTGCTCCAGTTGCGAAAGTTGCTTACGCACCAGCTGCCCAACTCGCTTACTCCGCTCCTTTGGGCCACGCTAAAATCTTCCACTAAATCAACGAAATTTAAAACAATTGATCTCTATTTCATTTAGTTCAAGCGATTCCTGAATCAGGAATTAAACCAACTTGTCGAGGCTCTTTGTAGAAACACCTGATTCGTGTGTAAATAAATTTTTTACTTTAAAACTGATGGAGTTGAGTTTTCAATCATTGAACCCTCTGCAATTTGCAAAATAATTCATTGAATAGAATTTGTTTTGTCAACCTACATTTTGACAATTAATTATGAGAAAACGAAAAGTGCAAAACAGCACAAAATGAAACAAGAAAGAAGTATTAATTAAGTGAAAGCTTAAAGTGAAAAATTGTTTCAGTATTTTAAAAGTAGAAATCAAATTCAAAATAAGTTTGTTCATTCATCATAAAACTCTTTTTTAGAAACGATGAACGAGTTGACTTAATTTTAATAAACATCCGTTATAATTCCGGTGTCAAATCAGATATTGTCACCCAGATAAATCAAATCAAAAAACTAGATCTTACTTTCATAAGCCCAAGCCAAACAAAACAGCAATATCAATAAATACAAATATTTTTTTTCTGCTTGGTATATGAGAATAGTATAATAAAAATCCCTCAACAGTCATTGTTGACAAAGAATTTTTTCTCTTACACAGCAGCAGTGCTCTAAATTTCTTTCTTATATAATACTCGACACCTTCATTTTGACAGGCGAATCGTTCCATTTGAATTATAGTCAACTTTCAGACTATTTTAAACGAGTTTAGGTTTCTAGCCTCACAGGGTTACGGTGTCCTTATTAAAAGCAGCAAACCTTTTCAAGGTGGAGGGAAGGATTTTATCCGATCTAATATAAAAGCATTCCTAGATCTTCGATTTTCATCATTCGATTTTCTAACATCCGTCAATTGTGTCGATCAACGAGTTTACCATGGCTTTCAAGGTAAAGAACCAATAGCTCAAATATTCAATGTTACAAACTGGTTTAAAAATTTCTAGACTTTTTTTAATGCAAACAAATTAAAAAGCAAACTGTCTTCATTATTTTCAAAATTATTATTGAAAAATAAAAAAACTTGTCGTAAATTATTTTTTAAAAATTAAACAAAATCAATAAAACACTTGGATATGAAAAAAAATTCTTACCGCAAAATTTAATTTTTCAGTTTCTTATATTCATTGCTCTGATAGCAGTGGCTACTGCCAACGTAATCACGACAACTGAGCCAACGGAAGAATCCTCGGGAGAGATAAAAGCCGCCGCCTCGCAGACTTCGAAGGTCAAGGTCCTGGCCCCTGCGAAGAGTTCTCTCGTGATCAAAGTAGAGGACCCAGAAAAAGACGCTAGCGGCCAGTACACTTACTCGTACGATGTTCAGGACGGCGCCACGGGCGATAACAAGCAACACCAGGAGACTCGCGACGGCGACGTTGTGAAGGGCAGTTACTCTTTGATCGATGCCGATGGGTCTCGTCGGACCGTTCATTACACCGCTGACCCCGTGCACGGTTTCAATGCTGTCGTCGATAAGGAAAAGTTGTCCCAGAATTTCGCTGTCATGCCTAATCATTATGCGAAACAAATCCCAGCAATTTCTCAAAGATACGTCGCTCCAGCGATGCACCACTTTGTCCAACAACCTGTACAAAATGTTGCTCATTATCAGCCGCAATTCGCTCCAGCTTATCACATGGTTTACAATCAACAACTGGCTTATAATACGTATCAGGCTCCAGCGTACCATAAGTTAGCTGCTCCAATTGCCCCAACTCAACAATTTTTGCCCAACGGACAGGGTGCCGTTGCCTACAGCAATTTCGCCTCGCCAATCTACCAGCACTCTATTTACCAACCAGCTCTTTATTCTAACAATTACAACGTACCAGTTGTGAACAAATTTGCTCCTCAGCCAACTGCTTCTTATCAGGCTCCAGTCGTTGACAGGCCACAATTTTCTACGGCATACAGCTCAATCCATGGAGTTCCTTATATGCAAATTGTGAACCATCACATTCCGATCTAAATAGTGCAAAAACTGAAAAATTGGTTGAACAAGGCTAGTTATTTTACAGAAATGCGTTTGAAATGAGCTAAAAAGGTCATGCTGTCAACTTTTCAGTTTGTTTAGCCTTAATTCATTTGAATGACTTTTGTATTTTTCAGTTTCTTTAGTTTTGTATTGACGCATTGTTTTCAATAAAGATTGTTGATTATTTGTATTTGTGTGTCTCAATACCTTTTCTTGTTCTTTTATATTTGGGCGATGAAAAATTAAAATGGAAATATTTGAGCTCGAATTTTGATGAGGTAGAAAAAAAGTGTGATTTATTGGTCCACCGAGAGTATCGAACTTTAATGTTTGTTTAGTAAAAGGTTTTCTACTTGCCGCTGTAACTGTTCTGAGTGAATGATTAAATTGACTCAGTTACTCTAATATTGCATCATGAACGCTAGGAGTTACACACATCTTAACTTTTTTCCTTATTTTGTTTTTTTAATTATTTCAGTATTGTATATACATGTTTTGAGAATAGTTTTATTAATTAAAGAATATTAATTTTCTACTTCACTGAATTTCTCTAAAAATGTCATAGATTGTATAACGTAAGTTCGGATCGGTCGGCATAACAGTTTGAGATGATCTGTTACACGAAACTTAATAATTTATTGGCATAAACACATGTTTTATGACACTTTTACACACCCATGCAATTTTTTCAACTAATGTTACTGACATTACATTATTTTATGTATATATTATATGAGTTGTAGAAATTTTTAGCATTTTCGAAAACTAAACGAAATATTTCATGTTTTACCGAAAGGCTCACATCCAACACAGTTGCAACATACTGAATCTCACAGTGTTGAAATTGTGCACAAGAAATTTTCGGAAATGCTGTATACATATTAAAAAATTATGTCGCGAAAAAAAGAAAAAAAAAACATGAACGAAAATTACGCTTACGGGTCAAACGGCAAAAAATTTTGTGTGAGGCCATTGAGAAGATGCCTGCTTTAACATACCTGGAGATTGATGGAGTAGAAGAAGATGAAGCTGTTGATCTCACACACAAAGTCATAAAAATCGCTCTAGCTAATAGAAAAAATGTTGCAATTCGGTCAGCGCAAAAAGGTGTACCGAGAAAAATTGTCAAAGCTGGGAAAATGGAGTGCCATGCAGAAACTCTGAAATTGTGGATCGAAACGCAACGCAGTGTTGATGGGACTAACAAGAAAGTGTTGAAGAAGAAAGACTTTACCATCGTTGATAACACGTTCGAGACTTTTGAAAAAAGAAAAACGTTGCTCGAACAGTATACAGTCAATGTTTCCCCAGGAGCTGGTTGTTGGCATTGAAGAAGGTGCAAATGAAGAATCAAACGATGATGTTTCAGCTCATGAGGACGAAGACACAGGTGATTTTAGTGATGACTTACATTTATCAGATGAGGAAGATGGTCCCAGTATTTCGCAATGTGAATTGTTTCTTTGCCAACTTGCGTCATTTATGAATGGGCCTCAAACAGACGAGGATTCTGATGAAGATTCTGATGAAGATTCTGATGAAGATTCTGATGAAGATTCTGATGAAGATTCTCCGTTTGATGGAAGACCTCCTTGCACTATCTCGTAAACTAATTTAAACTTATTTGTTAAATAATTATTGTTTTTTTATTATATTTTTTTATTGAGTCGAGACATTATTTACTTAAGGGTTAATATTAAAAGGTACAACATGGAATAATGTTCAATACATTTGATAATAATAATTATAAAATTTTAATCAATAAATTGTAATCATTGTACTTTTCAGTTATGTGGTTTTGTTATTTTTGAGGATGAAATATTTTTAACTTATTTGAGAACAATCTTCTTGTCTAAATAACAATGAATTTTAGCATTTAAAATTAAATAAGAACTTTTAATAGTTTCATAGTACTTTTATTATTTCATTTAAATTAATTCAAATCAAATTAAAATTGAATACAAAACTAATTGTATTGCATTTGGAGAGTAATAATGAGAATTCAATTTTGTTTGGATAGAAAGTTTATTTCTAGAAAAATCCAAGTAAGCAAGTAGGGAACACGTAATATAATTAATGAACTCGTGAACTGTATAAAAATCCAAATTCCTGAACTGAATTACTTAGAGTGTGTCACAAACAAATAAAGTAAACGTAACATACAATAATGTTGATAAATCCATTTCTTGCCAAACGTTTAAAACATGATTTTTGCATTTAAAATTTCATAAATTTGTGCTCTGTATGATAAAAAATGAAAGATCTTGCAATAAAATTTTTTCATTTCTTGCAATAACAATTACAATTGTTTATAAAAATTAATTTTTCATAGTTGATAATGAACTTTTCCATGGGCTTTATCTATTTACATAAAAGATTTATCTGTAGTTAAGTCTGAGAAATGTCAAAAACAATGATTATGATAACGATGTATTTACGCATCAATGGCAAGAAATAGGTGTATCAATGCTCTATGTATATATAATAATTTAACTTTCACTGGAAAGAAATCAAACCAGTCAAACTATCAATACAAGAAAAACGTCACTTGATAAATACAAAAAAAACTGAAATAAATTTTTTGATAATTCAATATTTTTGTTTTTCTTTCATTTTCTATAACAATTATTGTTTGAAATTTATGAACATTGGAAACAATAAAAACCTTTTACTTAGAAAGACTACATCTACCAAGTCTAAAAACTTCGACCTTGACATAAAATTAGTTGAAATCGAAAGTTCCATTTCCATTATTCTGAATAATAAAAGTGATAAAATTTAGACACAGATTTAATACTGCAAATGAAAACTCATTAATTCTTTTTTCAGTCGTATGACAGTCATTTATTTAAAAAAAATCAACAAGTTAAAATTTACAAAAAGGTAACAAACTACATATCGTCAATTAAAAATCTAACTACTTTACTCTATACAACGTTTTACCAGCTATGGCTTGAGCTCCTGTACGATGGCGAGTGCTTAAATGCTGGTGGTCCATAAGTTTTGAAAGGCGCGTTCTTGACTGGCGCTTTGTAAGCACCATGGAATGCTGACCCGCTGAATTTGGCACCTGAAGCTCGATAACTCGGGTACTTTTGATTGTGAATGTTTTTGTTTACAGGGTAGCTTGGGTATGAGTGGGTTTTGGTTGATGGGACACCGTAAGTCGTTGATGGGACAGCATGAGACTTTGATGGGACACCATATGAAGTCCATGGAACACCATAAGAGGTTGATGGGACACCATAAGAGGTTGATGGGATACCATAAGAAGATGATGGTACATTATAAGAGCTCGATGGTGCACCGTAAGATAGAGATGGGGTACCATAAGAAGTGGATGGGAATGATGGTTTATGGACCTTGGTGTCTACAGCGGATGGTTTGAACGGAGCTCCATAAGTGGAATGTGGCATCTGAGCAGGAGTCTCGTACACTGAATTTAGCACAGAAGACGAAACAGTTTTGGTGTTCTGAACCGATGGTCTGAATGGTGCTCCATATGCGATGTGCGGAGCTTGGAATGCTGGTTCAATTGGTGCACCGTAAGTTGATTGAGGCACCTGAGCAGAACTTTGAGCTGGTGTTCCATAGGTGCTGTGTGGTTTCTCAACTGGTGCACCGTAAGTTGATTGAGGCACCTGAGCAGAACTTTGAGCTGGTGTTCCATAGGCGCTGTGTGGTTTCTCAACTGGTGCACCGTATGTTGATTGAGGTATTTGAGCAGAACTCTGAGCTGGTGTCCCATAGGTGCTGTGTGGTTTCTCAACCGGTGCATCATAAATCAAAAGTGGTTTCTCAGCAGGTACACCATAAGTCGTCTGTGGTACCTGAACTGGACCTTCAACTGGGGTTCCATATGTGGAATGTGGTTTCTGAACTGGTGCTCCGTACGTGCTGTGTGGTTTCTCGACTGGTGTATCATAAATCAAATGAGGCTCCTCAGCAGGTACACCATAAGTCGTTTGGGGTACCTGAACTGAACTGCCAACTGGAGCTCCGTAAGTGGAATGTGGTTCCTGGACAGGCGTCTCGTAGGTCGACATTGGTTCCTCGACTGGTACTCCATAGGTGGTATGTGGTACCTGTGGCGCGGATTCAGGTACACCGTACTCAACATCCGGAAGACCGTAAGTGTTAAAAGGAGCATGTCCAGATTCTCTGGGCAATTCCTGTACTTGGTAATTGTCATAGTAATTCTCAACTTGAGCGGGAGCTTGGGCAACTAACTGCGCCGAAACAGCAGGGCTGCGAACTTTTTCGCCAGACTTGTCCACGTAGGCCATGAACCCATTTTCGTCCGCGGTGTAGTGCACTGTTCTGAGGCTGCCGTCGGCTTCCACCAGCGAGTAGCTGCCTTTCACAGTGTCTCCTTCGCGAGATTCGTGGTGCTGCTTTTGGTCACCGGTGGATTTATCGTCCACGCCGTATCCGTAAGAGTATTTCACGTATTCGTGGTATTTCTGGCTTACAGCCGGGGTCAATTCACCGACCACGATCGGGGATGTAAACTTTGATGATTGTGCAGGCGCACCGTACGTCGGCGATGGCACATAGTCGCCGTGCACAAGTGCCAAGGTGGCGACAAAAATTGTGAACTGCAAAAATTAAATTAGAATTAGATTTTGTAAGAAGTTAAGAATTGTTTGTGTAATAATTCAAATTAAACATTAGTTTTGAGTTTTTGTTTTATTTCATTTTAATCTATTGCAAATTTATGAAATTTATATTGTTGTAAATTTTTCGCGTGAAAATGTGATTAAGATTAAATATGTACCTTGAAAGCCATAGCTGGTTATTTGATCGACTAAGATAGAATGATGAAGTTTGCAGTTCAGAAATCGCTTTTATAAGGTGTTGGGGACCTGTCGTCTATGTAGGGGACCGCACCTCCCAAAACTATGTATCCTAAATGATAAGATTATATAATTTAGTTTTAGAAAATGAAGTGTTCCCCTTTACGTCATTCCCAATAGTAATTGATACACATATTTGTGGATTCTCATGTAAATGTGTTTTAAATTTCTCCTGTTATTAATGAGATTTCTATATGGATAATGAACATTTAAGAGAAATGATACGATAAAGTCAACACCTGGTTCAAGAAATGAATTTCTTTTAATGCAGTTGATTTTTCAATTCATCATACTTAGCGCGATACATTTTTTGAAATGACATTTCATTTTTTAGACTATTGGAGAAAAAAAATTTATAAGTTGAATTTAGTGCGAAACAAATATTATTTTTAAAATTTGCAATACAGCAAAATTAAAGCGAGTTGAACATTTGCTTGGATGCAATATATAAAAATTAATGCATGATGTATTGAAACTCAAGTTTCGTTCATAGTTTGGTCGTAATTCTTTAATGACTGACTATTGATATTTTGAATTCTTGTGCTTTCAATAGCAAACTCATAAAATATAACCCGAAGAAAAAAATGCAAGACCTCGGTAGAGTACAATGAATGTTTCCAACTGTTTTTCGAGATTTTTTTCTAAACATTTCTTTCATTTTTTTATGGCTAAGTATGAAATAAAATTTTTAGTATTTGTAAAATTTCTAAATGTTATCTAATTTGAATGCTTTTATTTTATTTGTTGAATGACAAAATTATTAAATCATCTTTTTCATTTCATAGATACGATTTAGTTTGAGATATTTTCGTATGAAACAAAAGCTTTTTTTCATCTCCCAAACAATAGTATCGGTTTTGTTTTCTTTGCATTAAGTTGAACTGCTTGAACTGGTAATGGCTTAATTGATGCATGTGTTTTTCTCGTTAAGCAAGTTTATGAATTTAGAAAATGTCGGACACAAAAAAAATGTTTTTAAAGTTCTCAGATGAAAAAAAAGTTCACATAAGGAAAGAGCGAAAATTAAACATTGTTCATTTGACATTGTTAATTTAGGTTTCACTTCGGTGATTTAGAATGTTAAATTTTGTAGCTAAAATAGCAAATTAGCAAAACTGATTTTAAACAAAAAAACTGAAGAATATGATACAAAATCGATTAATTGTTTTTAATTATAAAAAATTTTGTTAAAAAACAAGCATCAGCACAAGGAAATTTTCATCAACTGTAATTTCTTCGAGTTTGTTGCCCTAAGAAAATTTTCTCAGGTCATGTATTTTATGAATGAAGTTTGGAATGTTCAAGGAATGTTTTAGAATAGAAATCCGCTCACTCAGTTCATAATGTTTTACTCATGGTTACTATTCTGCCTACTCTTCTCGTTATTTAATTCTGGAATTTTCGCACCCACTGTGACCACCGATATTACGTAACTTATACAAAATCAAATGTATACATTTCAAAGCCAATTTTTATTTTAAAATAGTGCTGTAATCATTATTTTTGAATAATACGTTAATTTTGCATACAATCATAAAACGTATTTCAGTCGTTTCCACAAAAAGTTGAACTAGAGATTTCGAACAGTTGATTGCTCCTTATGTGCGGGCTGTCCGATTTATACGAGAGTCGGTAAAATGGATTTAAAAATGTAAGGAAGCTGAAAATAGGTGACTGAAATAGGAAGCTGAAAATAGGCACAAACAACACTTTTTACTACTTTAGGTATTTTTTATATGATAAAAGAAAGTATAACAGGGGTATGCCAACTTTTGAAATTAGTTTGGTATTGTGATTTTTGAATATAATTAAGCTATTATTAAGTTTTCTTTACAACTTTCCGTCACTTCAAAAAAATCAATTGATTAAAAAATAATGATAATAACAAAAAAATTCATTTGTTTGTCATCGCTTCATCAATGTAAAAGAAATCAATTTCAATTTTCATAGTCGGACTAATGATAAAAAAAATGGTAACTAAAATATTTGCAGATGATTAGTTTTAATGAAAGGTATATGTGTACTAGTCGGCTAGTAGTTGAAATGTCTGATGTGCACAGACATTTCAACTTCGACAATCTAAAGAAGACAATATAGACAAAATACAATTGTCGTGAATTCTATTAAAAGTTTGCAAAACTCATAAGAAACGGTTTCGTCTCAGACATCATTTTAGAGCAAATTGACCGATTTCTTGTCATTGATGCGTAAACGCATCATTTTCAATAATCGGTTTTTTAATGTTACTTCGACTGAACAATAGATAACATTTGTTCTGTCGTATCAAAAGATGAGGCCTATCATGAAGTTTATTATCCACAGTAAAAATATAATTTTTATAAACAAGTGCAATTGTTATTCCAAATAACGAAACAATTTATTTATTGCAAAATCTTCTATTTTTGAACTTACAGAAGACGAATCCACGAAGTTTTGATGAAAAAAAAAATTTTGTTTCGATGTTTAGCATAAAATGGGTTAATTTCCAGAGTTGTGATTCTTAGACGTAAAAGAAAAACAAATACAGGTTGTCCCAGACCACCCGTACCACTTTTCCATATGATCACATGTAAAAGTGGCACGAGTGGTCTAGGAAACCCTGCATACTGTTTCGAGTAGGCAGCACTAATCTCCAAGTTGATCGATACTGTTAGAAAGCACTTTGGGAAGAAATCAAATGAGATTTCGTCAACTTTTTATGAATGGGTGGTTATTGCATTGTAAAAGTGATCATATTTGATTTAAACTTGATGGAAAGGGAAACTGATTGATTAGTATAAAAGAGATCATATTTTTTGAAAATGTATCATTTAATCGTTGTCGATCTACAATCAAGCATGGCATTCAAGGTATAACTAAATTCTCAAAAGTAAAATAACTCAAAATTAGTTTAAAATCTAAATGTTAGAAATTGATATTATTTGTATTTAAATATTACGGAAAATGGCGATGACTTTTTATTAGTTTAAATTGAGTTATAATAATTATTTTTTACTGTTATTGTTTTGATTTAACTCTTAAACCTTCTAATAAAATGAATTTGAATTGTTTTAGTTCATCATCTTTGCTGCTTGCTTGGCTGCGGCCTCTGCTGGACATTTGCACTCCGCACCCCTGCCATATGCCTCGTACTCAGACCCCGTCGTCGCGGACTACCACCATGAGCCGCAATATGCTTTTGGTTACGGCGTGATGGACGCTTACACCGGTGACAACAAACACCACGAAGAAACCCGCAACGGAGACGTCGTCAAGGGCAGCTACTCTCTCCAAGAATCAGACGGAACCCGCCGTACCGTCCACTACACCGCAGACTCCGTCCACGGATTCAACGCTGTCGTTGACAAAGAGCCTACAACCGTCGTCGTAAAAACTGTCGCTGCACCAGTTGTCTCTGCTCCAGTTGTTACCAAAGTTGCTACACCAATTGTCTCTGCCCCAATTGTGACTAAAGTTGTTACTCCAGTTGTTGCTAAGTACGCCGCCCCAGTAGCCTACACCAGCTATGCTGCTCCAGCTGTTGCCAAGTACACCGCCCCAGAAGCGTATGCTAGCTATGCCGCGCCAGCTACTTATGCTGCTTCTTATGCTGCTCCAATTGCATATGCTCACTCAGCTGCTTACACCGCGCCAGCTACTTATGCGACTTATGCTTCACCGGCTCGAACTTACATCGCACAAACACAAACTTATGCTTCCCCAGCTCACGCTTATGCTGCGCCAGCACACACCTATGCTGCACCAGTTCACACCTACGCTGCCCCAGCAGTCTTCTCCAGCTACTCTGCCCCTGTTGCACACACTGGATATGCTTCAACCTACAATCATGGATATCATTACTGAATGTTCGAGATGAGCGATGATCGAATTGTACAAATATGATTTTCCAAAAAATATGATTCATTATTTTGTTTGTAAATAAATGTTTGAGTACAAAACATGATTTGTTTATTTATTTTTATTCATGATTGTTTATTTAGAAACATAACGGAATATACGTCCACTTATAATAAAACAGTAAAGTATGAATCGCATCAACAAAACAGTTCACAATCATTCGTATTTCAAAATTGAATTGTTGATTACATTGTTTAACTCTTGCCAAGTAATAAATCTTAAGTCTAAGTTGAAATTGTTCACCTCAGCACAAGCTTGTTGGGACAAAGGTGACGAGGATTCAATACGCGGACAAACACTTGTTTTTACTTTTTATTTTGAATTAAAATTACAGCGCGGACGCTCGACTCGACTGACAACGGACAGGAGGAGCAAAAGGTTCAAAGTAGAATGATCGACACATAGGAAATCGATTCCTATGTGCCGAACATGAACAATAAAAATTGAAATTAAAGCGGGGGAAGAACCACCCCGAAAATGGGCAGGTCCCAAGCTTGGTCCCAACTTTGGTCCCAAGCTCGAGCCTGCACTCAGAGTCATAAATCCAGGTATTAAAATCCGTCGACAAAAACTGACCATCTGTTTGGGAAAACTGAATTTGAATTTGAGAAATACTAAAACAATAAAACTTATCGCGATCATAAACATTCAAGAAACTAAAAGATAAAATTTGGGAAAAACCCAAACAGATGGTCGGTTCTGTCGACGGTCACTTAATCCTAAGTTAAAGAAAACGAAAAACTAAAAATTAAATTTATGAGGGGAAACCCCACAAGCTCTAGTTTATTTACATTATTTTTTGTATAATCAGATTTGAAAAAGTCCATATGGAATATCAAATTTGATCTCATGTTTCTCTGAGGTACCGAATAACGTAATTCATTACAAAGCAATGAGCAATCAGTGATACCATTAACTAATTTGTATATAAATTTCAAATCACAAGAAATTCTAAGAGTAGCAAGAGATGGAATATGTGCTAAGGCCGCTAAGTTTGTATAATTGTGATCAATAAAGGGGTCAGGTAAACCTCCCGAGGCACTAATATTCTGAAAAACTTATGCTGAACGGATCAATTCGGTTTATATGAACTTGTGCACTGGAATGGCATATCATCGGCACAAACATCAGATACGGTCTGACTTACAATAGATACAAAACTCTAAGTGATGTTGGTGACTTAAATTCTATTGATGACCTCCTCAAGAAACCTAACATTTGTGTAGCTTTATTTACAATATAGTTCCTATGCGCGTTGAAATTCATTTTGCTATCGAAAATGACCCCAAGGTCTCTAATTTCACTTACTTTGTCTAGTATCACATCATTAAGTTTATAATCAAAATTGATTTGATTTCTACTTCTAGAAATGGTTATCGCTTTACATTTTTTGATGTTAAGAGAAATATCGTTATTGATACACCACGAGAAAAGCTTATCTAAACAGGCTTGCAAACTACTGGCATCTTGATCACAGGTTACAGTTCTAAAAATTTTTAGATCATCCGCAAATAATAAACACTCAGCCTCATCTATCATATGAGCAAATCCAAAATTAACATCCACTTAGTGGTTCAAAAAAATAAAAATTTTTGGACATTAGGCACACTCTTAGGATTTTTTTCTCAGGTTCTAGGTGTCAAAACAAGATGAAAAAATGGTGCGACCCACCTTGAAACAGGTGGCGACATACTTTTTTAATTAATAAAGAAGAAAATGAAAAATGAAAAAAAATCGAGTTCGTGAAACCCCCATTTTTTATTGCAGATTCGGATTCTTCATAAAAAAATAAAAAGATTTTATTCTTATATTTTTTTTGTTTTGCACGCTAGATGGCGCTGTAATTGCAAGAGAACGATTTTTATTAATTATTTATTTCTTACGATTACAGCGACATCTATCCCAAAAAACCGAAAAATGATAAGAATAAAATCGTTTTATTTTTTCATAAGGAATCCGAATCTGTAATAAAAAATATGGGTTCAAGAAACTCTCATTTTTTTGATTTTCTATGGAACCACCCTTAATCCGGACAGGGAGTGAGGGGTGAAGGTCAAGTTTGATATGGTTGTATAAAGTTTGAAAAAGTATTAAACAAATATTTTTTGCAAGTTGCGTGTCTTTTTGTACCAACTGTTAGTATTTTATTGGAAGAAAAAGAGCAATTAACTTGATTCACTCAAATTTCTTAGTCATATTAAAATTGAGACACAGAAATATTTTGATACTTCGTTTTCGGTATTTGAATGACTTTGGTAGAACGTACAACACCCCATAATCGATAAAAAACGTAAAATTTGAAAGAAACCAAATTTGGAGTTACTTTTTACATGCTTTTTTTTGCTTTTTTGGTCAAAATCACTATAACTTAATTTAATTTTAAAAGTATCTCGCCACTCGTTTCAAGGTGGGCCGCACCATTTTTCTATCTTGTTTTGACACCGAGATCGTGAGAAAAAAATCCCAAGAGTGTGCGTAATGTCCAAAAATTTTTAATTTTTTGAACCGCTAAGTGGATGTTAATTTTGGATTTGCTCATATACGAGAGATCATTTATAAAAATATTAAACAAAAGAGGGTCAAGGTGTGAGCCTTGAGAAACGCCTGAAAGAACAACAATTTCTCTAGAAATAGAGTTCTTATACCTAACATATTGCACTCTGTCTAACAAATAGTTCTCAAGCCATCTAAGTAGTGGCCCCGTGAAACCGAATGATTTTAATTTAACTATAGTAATGCTGTGTGGTTGACTGAGTCAAAGGCTTTACTGAAGTCTGTATAAATACTATCAACTTGTATGTTCTTTTCCATAGATAAAAAAATTTTTCTCGAGTAATATGCTAAATAAGATTCAATATTCCTACCCTTACAGAAGCCAAATTGTCTTTCAGATAAAAATGGTTGTACAAAACTATTGACTTTGCGCGTGGTAATAGATTCTTGTACCTTATAGGAATACAATTCATGATTGATGATATACTGGTCTAAAGTTCGTTACATCGCTTTTGTTGTCTGACTTATGAATTGGTGTTATAATTGCAGTTTTCCAAACTGATGGTAGATGGCCTTCATCAACTGATTTATCGGACAGAATTTTAAGATAATAAGAGAAAATAAATTTACAATTTTTCAACAAAATAGGTGGAATCGCATCAGGACCTGCACCGCCACGGCTGTCGAGGCCTTCTAATTCATTCAGGATGTCGGTTAACGATATATCTATCTTGCTAATTGAATGAGACGTTTGATCAGCAACTTCCACATTTATGACATTAGCGGGTTTATAAAAAGTCTCAAAGTAATCCGCAAACGCATTCACAATGTCACTACCGTTATCGCAGACCCGATCTTCATAATACATGACGTTTGGTAATACTTTGTTAGATTTTCTCATATTGACATAGTTCCAAAAATAATTAGGATTATAACGATGGACTCGTCCGGATGAATAATAATAAATGTAGTAGTGCGAAGCTCACGTTTTGTACAACAAGGTTCATATATCACCGTCAAAAACAAAACTTGGCGGCAAGTGGCGTCAATCCCGCGTGCGTCCGTGCTCGCTCGCGCCATTTTCTCCAGTGTGTTTTGTTCCGTTGTAAAACAACGTGGTTCATTAAGTTAATCCGTTTATTTGAATTTTTTCTCCCTATTTGTTTTGCACAATGATTGATTGCATAAGCGTAAACATCGTTCTCGTTCTAAAAGTCGGGGAAAAAGTCATAAATATCGTCGTCGAGAAAGATCACGAGAGAGTTCCAGGCATTCGCCTGCACCTTCCCTTCGTCATTCTCGTTCGCATGACGACCAGGATGATGCTTCGCGCAGTCGTTCGAGAGATCCGTCGACCCCTCGCGCGGATCCTGTTCTGGCGATGATTTTGTAAAAATTCAAGAGGTTCGAGGAGAGGCAAGCCGAGTTTGAGGTTAGGTTGCATCAACAACCGGTAATCTTGCCTACGGCCGAGGCACAAAACAACACCACTGCAACAGTACGTGGTTCAGCGGGTAAGCAGACAGAGAAAGAGACGGCTTTTTAGAGCCGGGGCTGTGAACCAGGTGTGATTTTCGCAGACCCCCACGTGGGCAAAAAAAATTCACAACCGACTCTATTCTCTGCAGTCTTCCGTTCATGCTTTTTTATTTTGTTAGGTGGTCGTGTCGTCAACTTTGAGGACATTGCGCAGTAAACTGACCCCTCAAACGATGACCTCCAAAACGATGACCCTCAGAATGATGTCCCTCAGAACGGGGAGCCCCCGAACGAAGATCCTCCAAATGGGGACCTCGTGGAATTGGAGTTTTTTGGCCCGAAGAAGAAACCATCGAACGATTTTGTTTGGGCCCCGTCGAAATTCAACTTCGCAAAGGCCACTGTCGGATCAGGTTTAGAACATGACCCTCGTCAAGAGTTGCTGACAAAATATGCGGTCAAAGGTGATCAGACGATTTTAGGTCCGCTTAAACTAAATAAAGTTCTCGTCCCAGCACTGAAAGTTGGATCGACAACCTTGAAGAGAGACGAGTATCAATGCCTCTCGCAGGACCAGGTCGCTGCTTGCCTGAATGCTTTCGGGTCTGCTAAGTCGATGATGGCTAAGCCAGAGGTCAAAGAAGGTTTACCCCCGGAGGGTACACCGAGAAAAATCGAGTCAGTTGATTTTACTGAAAGTGTAAGTTGAAACCAGCATAACTTCAACACATCAGTTAAATTGACTGAGAATTCAGTTGTTGACAGTTGAAAACAGAGGAATTCACTGTTAATTTTACTGATTTGTATGTTGACGCTATGGTTCTACTGAAATTCTCAGTTGTTACCGGGTAACAGCAGATGAATTACTGTAAAAACAAGTGAACGGTCTGTATTTTTTACAGATCGTTTGCAGTTGGCTCAGTTTGAAAACAAACTTAACTTATTTACTGAACTCGTATGAATTATTCGTATGAATTCGTGGTTATCGTGAATAGTTTTTTCATAACACGTGCATCAAAAACGGCCAACTTCTCCCTGATTTGTCGGGAGAGAAACACTGTTTTATTCCCAAGACGCGGTTCATTCCCTGTTACCATGGTAACAACCATAATAACAGGGAATAAACCGCACCTTGGGAATAAAACAGTGTTTCCGTCCCGACAAATCGGAGAGGTTAGCCGTCTTTGATGAACTTGTTATGAAAAGATATATATGCCACATGGGAGATACAAGCGTTTAAACCTCGGGAGAAGTGACCAGCACTCGACTACTCGAAGTCTCGTGCGGTCACTTCACCCGCGGATTAAACGCTTGTTTCTCTCCCTTGCAGCGTAACATACTATTTTATACTTTTTTTTAATTTTTTTTCATTGCTAAAAATAACAAAAACATTTTGTTACGTAACGATTCAATATTATTTGTATAAAATTTTGAAAAAGACATTTGTATTACATACTTTAGAGGGAAAAAATTATATTGTCACTACTTAAATACATTTAACAAAAAAAAAAAAAAAAAAAACGTAGTTTTATTACACGTACGCCATCAATTGAAATTACGTATAATTATTATACAGAATCAATTTTTTCGAACATACATTTTTTTTATTAATTTCAGTAGAAATTAAGTATTGTTGGACTGTAAAAATAATTTAATTAGCAATAAACATGTAAACTTTTAATCCTTAATTAACGTCACAATCGTCTAAAATCGATGTATTTCAATGTATCTTTACAGATCCAATAAAGTACAAAGAGTTAATTTACTTTCTTTTAAAGAATTCCAAGAATTCTATGAAATAACCTTGGAAAAGATTTTTATTTTTGTTTTGAAAACGTATACTGAGCCAACTGTTCATTATCAGTAGATTTTACAAACATTTAAACTTACAGTTACTGACCAAGCTGTTGATGCATACGTTTTACTGATCGAGAAGTTGGAAGTACAAAATACAGAAAAAAATTTTCTCGGTGTATCTTGGCTTTAAACCAAATGGCCGACGGGATCCACCTGTTGGCTGATCACCAACATCGTTTGTCGTTAGCTCGCCGGGCGTTCATCAAGCCTGCTCTTAGTTTGGTGGGAAAAAATGTCGCCGACAACGCTCCAATAGACGAGTGGCTGTTTGGAAGCAATTTCGCTGAAGATCTGAAACACTTCCAAGCAGTCGAGAAGGCAGCAAAGGATCTGGTCAGGGCTCCAGTTGTTGCAAAGGCTCCAAGTCAACCAACGCGTTCGAGAACGGACAACCAGCAGCGCCAGCCGAACCAACAAAATCAACAACAGCCGCCGAAGCGGGCGGGAAACTCGAGGACCCCTGTTCCGTCTCACAATGCGACGAGACGGTCAGGGGCTCATCGCTCGAGAAGCCGCAGCCGCAAGCCGAACTCTCGTTCGCAGAGTCGCCGGCATTAGAGTCGGTAGGTACCGCGGCACGTTTGAGTCTTTTCTATGAACAATGGGAAATGTTAACGGAGGACGCCACGGTGCTGAGTGCAATCGCGGGCTATCAAATCCCGTTCACGTCGTTGCCCCTACCTAGAGTCAACCTTCCGGAACCGATTTTATCTCCGCAGGCATCGAAATTTTGTGATTTGGAAATTGATCCAAATTGAAATTTGGAAATTGATTGATTGATAGAAAAATCCTTCGGAGGAATGAGATTTATTCTTAATTTAAAGGACTTCAATTCCTTTATCGAACCTCCTCATTTTAAAATCGAAGATTGGCGAATGGTGGTTCAACTCATGTTGCCAAATGTTTTTATGGCAACATTGGATATTGAACATGCATATCTTTTGGTTAAAATACACCCGAGCTATCGAAGATTTCTTTTTTCTAAATGGCGAAATCAAATTTACTCTTTCCGAGCACTCCCATTTGGTTTGTCAACAGCTCCGTTTATTTTCACTGAAATTATGCGAGCACCAATTGCTTTCCTTCGAGACGAGAATTATCAGTCAGTCGTGTATCGGGATGATTGTTTATTAATCGGTTTTTCCGAATTAGAATGCCGAAAAAATTTGCAAGCACACATCAACTTGCTTACAGCACTGGGTTTCATAATAATCTTTCAAAAATCGGAGTTGGAACCAAGGACGGAAAGGAAATACCTGGGTTTTATTTTCAATTCCGAGAAACAAACAATCGCGATCCCAGGTGCCCGCAGGCAAAAGCTGTACGAAATGGTCGGTAACATGGCGAGAAGATCCGCGTGTACCATTCGAGATTTCGCGAGCATGATCGGTTCTCTTAACTCTGTATGCCCAGCTATACGTTACGGCCTTCTATACACGAAAAAAATTCGAGTGCGAAAAATATCTTGCTCTGCTAGCTGCTGATAGTGCGTACAGTGCTAAAATGGTACTTGACCCTACGCTGAGAGATGATTTTGATTGGTGGCTTAAGGTCTTATCCGATAACGCGCAAGAAAATATCATCCGAACAGACAGTTACGCGTGCGAGATTTTTTCGAACGCGTCTTTAACGAGATGGGGCGCGTCCTGCGGTGATAAGCGTGCGCGAGGTTGGTGTTCTGACGAGGAAAGGACTTTGCACATTAACACGTTGGAAATAAAGGCCGCTTATAACGCCCTCCGATGTTTCGCATCAGGGCTACGAGACTGCGAAATCCTTCTTCGGATTGATAACACGACCGCTATCGCGTACGTGAATAGGTTTGGGTCCGTACAATTTCCGAGACTATCCGATCTTGCCCGAGAAATTTGACAGTGGTGTGAGTTTCGTCACATTTTTGTATTTGACACAGAATCTCGTCACGTCGATACGGACACCGAGTGGTCCTTATCCGATGATGCGTTCCACGAAATTGCATGCAAGTGGGGTCCATTCGAGGTTGATTTGTTCGCGTCAGCGCTTAATGCAAAGAGTGATATTTACGTGTCATGGTTACCAGATCCAGGATCTTTGTTGGTGGATGCCTTCACACTATCGTGGTCGAATCTGTTCTTTTACTGTTTTCCCCCGTTTATTCTAATTCCTAGAATTTTACAAAAGATTATAGATGATCGGGCGGAGGGCGTTATAGTAGTTCCGCGTTGGCCATCTCAGCCGTGGTTTCCTCTGTTTAAACAAATGCTTGTATCGTCACCAATCATTTTTTCACCTTCTCAAACTTTGCTTTCTGCTCCTCTTAGGGACAGGCATCCAGCATACAAGATCCTTTCCCTGGTGGCAGGGAGATTATCCGGTCGCCGTTTGTAAGTCACAACGTGCCAGGACCGGCATTGAAGACAATGTTGTCTTCTCTGGCTCCGTCAACGATTCAACAGTATACCCGTCCATTGCGTTCTTGGTGGGCATATTGTAAAACAGAAGGTTGTTCGCTTTTTAGTCCGACGATTGAAAATGTTCTAAGTTTTTTAGCATTAGAAAGCAAATCTGTGAATTGTTATTCGACGTTGAACACAACCCTATCTGCGATTTCGTTTATAACTTACAACGCAATCGGTAACAATTCGTTAGTCAAGCGTTTTTATAAGGGCGTAAGTTCCCAAAAGCCCGCGCGCGCTCGTTACGATCACATTTGGGACCGGGCTCCAGTCATTTCTAAGCAAAAAGATTTCTTTCCGTATGACGATTTGTCTTTAGAGATTTTAACAAAAAAGTTAGTTGTACTTTTGGCATTAGGTTCTAGCCAAAGATGTCAGACATTATCTTCTTTAAAAATGTCCCAAACGTTTTTTAAAAATGGTCAACTGTTGATTCGGGTCCCTGATCGGATAAAAATGAAGCTCCGGGACGCACTCAGCTGTTATTATCTTTTCAAAATTTTTAGCTTGCGAGAGCCTGTGCATAGCGACTTTGATTAAAATTTACTTGGAAAGAACGAAAAATTTGCGAACCGACGACTGCGATTCATTACTTATTTCTTTTGAAAAGCCACACAAGACAGTAGGTGTTCAAACTATTAGCAGAGGGATTAGATTGACATTAAAAGAGTGTGGTGTCGATGAGGTTTTTACTGCTCACAGCAGACGGCACGCCGCAACTTCTTGCGCTGCAAGAAAAAGTGTTCCTGTGGACAGTATCAAACGCGCCGCGGGCTGGACAGGTAAATCGCAGGTTTTCGCCAGATTTTATAATCGGCCCGTAGTTGGTGTAAACTCTTTTTCTAACGCAGTACCATCCTAATTTTAAGTTGTTCTTTATTATTCATAGTTATCAAATAAAAGGTTCTGATTTTCGCTTCAATCTTGGTAAAGGATTAACTTCTGTTTTGTGGCAAATGCTCTAAACATCTACATTTATTATTATTCATCCGGGCGAGGCCATCGTTGTAATTGTATGATCAAACGAACTTACCAAGTGTAGCTCAATCAAAATCATAACGATGGCCTCGTCCGGATGAAATTTCCCACCCTTAAACACTTGTATCCCAACCCAAAGCGATTTTTTTTGAGTTGCCACAAAAGTCTGTAAAAAATGAAGAAAATGGCGCGAGCGAGCACGGAAGCACGCGGGATTGGCGCCACTTGCCGCCAAGTTTTGTTTTTGGCGGTGTTATACGAACCTTGTTGTACAAAACGTGAGCTTCGCACTACTAAATTTATTATTATTCATCCGGACGAGGCCATCGTTATAATTTTGATTGAACTTCACTTGGTAAGTTCGTTTAATCATACAATTATCAATAACTGCTGTTTCGGATTGAACTAGAAAATCACTACAGTCTCTCTTAGCCAGGTTCTTAGGGAGGATCCCAAACAAGCACTGTAAAAATAAACATTATCAAAAACGACAAATTTGAACGAGCAGTTTAAATTTAAACATTGTTAATTTCAAACATAGCGTGAAAAACGGACAGCAGCTATGACGATCACGGTAAAAACAAACAACAAAAAGATGATCAGGTCAAAAAGTAGCGCTGTAAAATTAAAGAGAATCAAAAACAACAAATCATGACAAGCAGTGTAAAATCGAAATTTTGTAAATTCAAACATAGTGTGAATAACGGACATAAAATATGATGATTAATAAAAAGATAAACAATATAATAAAAAATAGGCGAGCCGTGTTGGTTCAGTGGTTAGCGCGCTAGCCCCAGAAACAACACTGCTCAGGGGCCGTGGGTTCGATTCCCGGCGAAAATATTTAGATTCTATTCTGGGTTTTTTCGACGGGAAAAGAACTTACCGCTAGCCCCGATCGCTCTGGGGTGGGTTTTTCCCCGGAAAGTTGCCTTCAGCGGACTTTCCTGGTTGTTTCCCTACTCCACAAGGATCCGCTAGGGACCTTGGGCAAATGTGAAGCAGGTTAGGGCCGGGAGGAACAGGGCAGGAAATTATAGGAAAGAACTAGCTGACCCGATACACCTTCGTGGTGTAGGGAATGCCAGCCTTACTGGTTAGAGCAGGATTACCTCATGGCCTAGCAAACCATGATTAAGGGTCACCTCCTCTGGGAACGCTAGACAGCTGATCCGATGTGCAACTGGGGGCACAGGGAATGCCGGCCTTACCGGCATGAAGACTGGCAATTGATCCACAATTGGCAAAATCGACTCATCATTTTCCATTATTACAGTATTGGATATATCAGAAAAAACTAAATCTAATATAACATATTGTTCTCATTAACGGTGAAATTCTTTTGATATAAATTTAGTAAACTAATAGACTTTGCAAGTATGTTCAACGATTTTTTCAAGTTCAAAGAAGTTAACCCTTTATCTACCGGATAGCTTGCCCAACTTCCATCTAACCATTCAACTTTGGGTAGGTTAAAATCACTCAATTAACATTTGGATATGAAAGGTTTATTTCTTCTAGACTAGAACAATACGAATTCATTATTTCATTTGAATTTGTCGGTGAAAAATATAAGGAACTGACCACTACGTTAATTCTACTAAGTTGAATCAAGACAAAAACATGCTTAACATAAGCAGATGCATTCAATTGAATACTACGTAAATTATTTTTTTCTCCGATAAGAACATCTCCTCTTCCTTGAGATTACTTGTCGAGGGACTACGGTCTGTACAATAAATGTTAAAATTGCCAAGTAAAATTTCTGAACTCAAAATTTATGGTTTCAACCAGGTCTCGGTGAAAACAACGATATCATAATCTCTCAAAATGTAGTTGAATTTTTCTAAGTCTTTAAGTTTTGTTTTTAAGCTCCGAACATTCTGATAATAACACGTGAGATTCTTGCTTACTTTTTTGGATGAGAACGATACTTCATATTAACAATACTAAATTCCAACAGTGAAACACTGGGAACACTTTATAGATTTAGCATGGAAAATTATAACAAAATAATTTAATATTACTTTACGATCTTATGAATCAAACTCGAGCTCCCTTGCTTTGCTCGAGGGTCAGCTTCGCTGCACTACATAAGTTAGTTAAGTTTTGTTTTTTAAAATTATTTGGATACACTTATTGTGAGGAAAAAAAGGTTATGCAAAATAGATACTGCAATAAAGTTGCGCTACGCGCGAGTAAAAACCCACGAAAGCGTGATAAAACCTCAGACATTTATTGATACATGTTAAAGTAGCAACACCTTATTGAACTAATGCATTCTGGTGAACAATATTCGATTTTTTGCGGTCTGGAGCATAGATGTGTGAATTACGTGGGTCAGAAACCCGACAACATGCACCGTAGAATTGTCCGTGCGAGAAGCATGGTTTCTGAAGATGTACACCAGCTATATGGAGAGTTTGACCTTGAGCTTTATTGATTGTCGTTGCAAATCCCAATCTGACGGAAAATTGTCTTTTTTTGAATTGGATTGGAAGATTCGTGGGGATAACTGGTATCTGAAGGATTATGCTATTCGCACCTTGATTCGATCCAGTCATTATAAAACTTAGAAATTATACAAATAAAATACTATGTCAGTACATCTGTTACGTAATACAAAACTTGTGTATCACTTTACAGTTCAATACCTCTGATAAATTATCTAGTGATGCATATAATCCTAGATGCCTATCCAAGTTCCATTGCATAAAAGAAAAGGATTTAAATTTTGCAGAAACATAACAGGAACTCTGACTTTTAATTTCAGTACGTGTGGCGGAACTCTAGATGATTTCAGCGAGTTCAAGAACTCAACGGGATATTTCACTTCATCTTGGTTTATTACGGCATTTAAAGAAGTGTAAATTCTCTCTTCCCCGGGAATAGTTGCTAATATTTCCTTATTTGAATAAGTGACAACATCGTTTGTAGATGCTAAAATGGCTTTCGCATATAACCAATCCATCTGCAAGTGATTTTGCTGGATGTTGGGAAAAACTGCAGTAATCAGTTCACCAGTAGAATTGGCAATAGTGGAGAGTTCAGGAGAAATAGTCACATTTTGATTGACATCTGTCAGTACGGTACCATTGCCGATAGTCAAAAGTAATGCAGAAAAATTGGCAGCGTTTTCATCATTGTGAAGGTATACCCTCATATTAATAGTCAGCGTGTGCACCGTAACACTTCGCCATAAGATCGAACTCTTGATACTGGCATGAAGTTGATCAGCTAGTGTTCCACTGGTAATTACCTTTTGTCTGAAGGCCCGCGCAATGATGTTATGTCTACTCTCAGGAAGTTGTTCATCCATTCGAGCATTTGTAATTTCCTTCCACTATGGGTTTTATGTAAACGTTATGAACAAATCTGCTCAGCCGTATTTGCGCACAAATGCCAAGGCATCCTGTGTTTTTTCTGCCAAATATCGTGGGCTGTTCACAAACGAAGATGGTAAAATTACGGCTCTTCCAACGTTCATTAAGTCGACGTTATTATCAGCAGCAACTGCATCCCTTAAGTGAATGTACTGTTCAAATCGTAACGTGGCCTGATGGGTGGAAACGTAGCGCAATCTTTCACTTTTCTCCTTAGCATACATATCCACCACATATTGACTAAACAATACTTTGAAACGCAACAAAAGATGAAAATTATCTACTCAAACCATGATGTGATATGTTTAAAAATTCATGGCTGATACTGTCCGTGGACCGAGTGCGAGAGTAAGTGGATGTACTTAAGGTATATTGGAGTTTTCAAACTCTATTTATAAAGCCTTATGCAGTGTAAACGCAAAAAATTTGAAAATTTTCAAAAAACTGAAACAATATTTTTATAATTTTCTCAAAAAAATGTCTGTTTTTTCACGCTATGATTGAAATTCACAATAGTTAAATTTAAACTGCTCGTTTGAATTTGTCGTTTTTGATATTGTTTATTTTTACAGTGCTTGTTTGGGATCCTCCCCCGCCCCTACGGGCGTGCCGTCCCGAACTTTGATATTTAATTAGTATACTGGTTATTTATTTATACGCCCTGCCCCGACCGATTGAAAAATTATACTTTTTGTAATGTTTCTTAGTTTCAAAATGTTCATAAAATAAATTCATACCTTATACCTTAGATAGGCAATGAAACGCGCCTGTCGTGCGCCACCATCAATTAACTCTGTGACATACAATTTTTTGTTCTTTGAACAATTTTAAAGTTTTTTGATACTTCCATTGATTGATTCCGAATGAACTATTGGCAATGTGACGAAAAAATATTTTTTCATGAAAAATTTATCAAAATTAAATACTGCTGCTGTTTTTGATACAAATATAAAAACGTAAAAGTTGTTTTCGTTACACCCGCATGCAAAAAACGCTTTTGCGCTCTGAAAATCGGATTGCGAAGAGTCATTATTTCGCGCCCTAGTGCGCGAAGCACTCCTTTTGTCCGAGTTCATCGAGCTCTATGGCGCTGAACTCAATAAAAATACAAATTAAATATAAATTAATAAATAAATAATTAAAATACAAATTAATAAGACTAATGAATTTAAATTAACATATTCGTATTTCAATGATTGCGCGCAATCTAAGCAGATCGATATTCCGATCGGTAATGCAGTTTACGTTATTTTTCAAGCTTTAAATTTAGTATCAGATAGCGTATCGAATCTGATTGACTGTGGATTGTTGATGATATATCATAATAATTATTTATTCAATCATAGAATTTGAGAAACGATAATGAGAAAATAATGAAAAAAGAAGAATGATATAAAGAATGAACGATTTAGGTAAAACACGAGTGACGTGTCAGCGACAACTTCACGCCAGTGAATTCCTGGAATAAACGAGGTGCAATCTGCAACTTCAGATCGTGACTTTTTTTTTAAGAATGGATCGAATAAAATAATCGTCCATATTCCTAGAAAAAAAATTTTGCAGTGATGCAGTGATGCAGTGATGATTTATGGACTGCAGTAACAATTATTTTCTAGGAGTTGAATGATAATTTAATAAATTCGTTGCAGAATGAAGTAACAAAATAAAAATAACAAAAACTTTTCAGAAGAGGTTTGAAGGAGGTATACAGAACTTTTGCAACAATTATTGAACTAAATTTAAATGAGGCTCAAATAAAATGAATCGATTATTTGATCATAGGATCATTGGATCATTAAGTTTATAAGAGATAACTCGATCCTTTAGGGCCATCCATAAATGACGTAATGCTCTGAAGGGGGGTAGGGTGTCTGCAATAACGTTACATGTCGTTACAAAATGGTCCATCGAAGAGAGCAGGGGCGTATCGAAAATCATGAAAGATTGCGTTACGTAATTTATGGACAGTCCCATTTAATCACTTGCTCGTTATAGGTTATTATTTGATCATCATGTCCTTAGATGTGCAAATTATAGCATCATTGAGTTGTTAAATTATAAGATCATGGGATCATTTGATCATTGAGTTATTTGATCATCAGATCATTCGAACACTTTAATATTCAAATATTTAATGATTACTTAGTTGAGTTTTTGTATCATTGAATTCCATATTCAATTATATCAAATCATTAGATTATATTGAATCTCGCATGATTGGATTATTCAGTTATTATAGATTTTATTTCTGATGAGAATATGTAAGTAGGAGTGATTAAATCACATTTTGTACATGTATTTTGATGATACAGATGATTGGAAATAAATTACCAATAATCAAGTATTTTAATGATCCAATGATCTAAAGTTTTAATGAATAACGATCCAATGATCAAATAATTTATTCAATCAATAATTATGCATATATTTAGTAATTATTTTTCACACTTTAATATTCGCAATAAAATTAGTTTTTGTTACATGAGTTACATTGAAGTACTAATGTAAACGTATATCAGTAAAAACAAATTCTTTAAATAAAACTGTTACAGTACTATGAAACCTAAAACAATTTGAAAAGAGTTTTTTGATCAGTGGTCATTGGATTATTTTAAATTTTTGGAATAGAGGGTCGTTGGATCATCAGATTATTTGATCGGAAGATCATCTGACTATAAATTATTGAATTTTTTCGATCATTGAAGAGTTTAATCATTGACTCATTGGATCATTTAATGTATGTGATAAAAGAGCTGGCCGGGCGTTCAACGGTTTAGCTCGGCGCGTCACTTAAGGTGAAATATCAGTCGATTTTAGGTTAAGCGACGGTCTCGTTCCGTCATCAGATGGCGCGCGGCACGGAACGCAGCCGAAAAAATTCGACGGCGATTCCGCTGCACCATCTGCCTACGCGGTAAATTAAAAAAATAATTTACGATGACAAAGTTCACCCAGTTCACTTCCCTGAGGAAGACCCTGGGCGCCAAAAACTCCTAGTTCACTTTCCTGAGGAAGACTCTAGGGTAAATAAAATTCACCCAGTTGACTTCCCTGAGGAAGACCCTGGGCGCCAAGAAAACCTAGTTCACTTCCCTGAAGAAGACTCTAGGGTAAATAAAAATCACCCAGTTCACTTCCCTGAGGAAGACCCTGGGTGCAAAAAACACCTAGTTCACTTCCCTGAGGAAGACTCTAGGGTAAATAAAATTCACCCAGTTCACTTACCTGAGGAAGACCCTGGGTGAAAAAAAAACCCAGTTTACTTCCCGGAAGAAGACCCTTAAGGTGAACATAACCTTAAATGTTTAAATGTCAAAAGCATAAGTGATCGTAATTTTCTAAGTATTTGATCTCTACTTACTTGAATAATTTCCATTGGGACTTGTAACAAAGTCCCTTTACATCGTATTTTTTTTATTACAACACAAAAATGTTACAAAAATGTAAAAAAAGAAAACACAGTTTATTATGGACATCTGATGATTCAATCACACGTTCAACTTCGTTCCACTTCGTTCCAATCGCGCACAATCAGCAGCGCCGCTAGAGGGCAACACTGCAGAGCAAGTGTTTCAAATTCAAATGAATATAAAATTTCGTTTTATCTGCAAGTGAAATCAAACAATCGAAAACGCGAAAATTGAACAAAAAATAGTCATTTGCATCTGGACCTCTGCACCTCTGGATGTCTTTCTGTAGCGTTCGACTTAGGAGCTGTATTGCTTTCTCTTCAATGTCTGTACCATGTTGCATAGCGACATTAGATGTATGCCTCGGATAAAGAATTTTTTAAATAAATTCTTCGTTTTTTGTTGAAGATCTTTTTTTGCAAATGGATCCGAAATTAGATGCCGTGATCCTTTGTGCTCGCAAGACAAGCCACCGGTCACATTTATTTTGTTGTCTGGTGTCTATTTCATTTTGTTTCCAATTGTTTGCTTCTTCTTGCTGCCAATCTCTGTGACGTTTGGCATTCACTTCATATTGAGCCGCGTTCATGTCAGTGGTATTGGCATCAGCCCCGTACGACTCTGCACCTCTGTTGCAGGTGTTTTTAGCTGGACGACCGTGTTCTTCTCTGTACTCCTGTACCCGCAAGCGACTACCGCAGTTGCCAATGCTCTGGCGTGAAAACCTTCACGAGCGTTGAAAAAGACGCGTTTACCTTCGAGGGCCTTACAGAAAACGGAATTAAATAATTCAGCTTTATTGTTTGTTAGGTTTAGCAACAAACTTGGAGCATCAGCACTGAAGTTACGAATGATCTCCTGTAATCTTACATGAAGACCGTGCTGCACTATTAATGGCATGTGATTCTCATTTGCAGGTGTTTCTGCCGTGTAATCCAATCCACGTGTGACACACTCAGTGTGGTCTCCAAAAACGTGTTGTGGTATAGCAAGAATGTCTCTTTGCAACTCTGCTGCTTTGACATTATCCGGCTCGTCGGACATGATTCTTCGAAGAGTCGCATCAGATATCTCATTACGAATTTTTCCGAGCTCTCGGACACTATTTTTCGAATCTGATAGTACGCAGCTCAAGGAAGTGTGGAGTTAGGCGATTGAGAGATCTTACCAATGTCTCTTATGTTTATGCAAAGACGCCTGTATAAGTGATTACAACACTGTACTTTCTTGACAACAACTCCGTACTCCTGATAAGGATTGGAATTCAATATTTCAAAGTATACATTACTATCATTGTCAGAAATCAGCGTTCGATAAATGAGCCCATGCATTTCAACGCTGCTCCGAAAACCCTCAGCGATTGCGTCACTTTCCATACTAGAAGAACTAGTATTTCGATCGAAATTTTTATAGCATCTGTGAGGCGGACATTCAACACGCTTACGTTCGTAATATGCACAGTAGGAGCAGTACTTATTACGAATACCTATGAACAAGACTTTTCCCGTTGTCATGCCGACAATCACGGATACTCCAGCAAGAGCATTAAAAGTATGCCCGTAAGAACGTTTTGCCCACTGGCCATCTGCTGTCACAGATATGAATGGAACCCTGTTTATTACATCACCCCTGTCGAGAGCCAAGCGTCTCTCTTCTTCCGCTGCTGCGCTCATACTATCTAATGCACAATTTGAAATTATGTCGGTTACTAATTCACGGTACTTCCTGTATTTACAAGAAGACATGCACTTTACATTCATAGCTGCACATAATTCTTCTAACTTATCATAACCACAACCTGCTGTAATAGTGCCCATCACAGCAGCAGTATTAATATCATAAGACTTATCGTCTTCTGGCTCAGACCAAAAACTGTCCATAAATGCATACTTTTGACATTTTATGAAATACTGCACTTTCAGACCTTTCTGATAAACTTTCATCAGTTTCAGATCTCTCAAGGTGCAAGCTAGTGGTGAATGATCATCAAATTTTTCATGAAGCTGTTGAAAAAAAGATCCACAGGGTTCAACAACGCGAAAACGAGGAGAAACCCCGTTTGCATCTAACACGATATTTCCACCAAGACTCGCTACATCATTTTGAATAGCTTCGTCTTCGACATTAATATCTGACGTGTCGCTATTGTTCGATTCATTTTCAGTATGATAACTGGAACTGTTCGACTCGCTACTGTCCGAATTAATATCTTCTTCATATAAATTATAGTCTGAACTATTAGATGCGTTGCTTCGATTTTGTTCACATCCATTTGGCTCGTTCTCAGTAATCATGTTGTACCCATTAGACGTACTAATGAGGGAATTCACTTGAAGGTTCTCTAGATCAGCAATGTGAGTGCCTGCTGATCCACCTTCTGCTGACGTACGGTCACTGTTGGGCGTGGCACTATCAAAACCAGTAGAATAACTTAGCAGATTATTGTCGTAACCATCCATTACTTCTGCTTGAAATTCTGATGGCCTACTGTCACTGAAAGGCGTACATATGTCAGAATGTTTGTCATGTTGTAAGATACTATAACCTTGTGTTTGAGATTCATGTGTTGTATCTGAATCAAAACCACCATAGAAGTTATTCCTACCATCAACATGAATGTTGTTCCAATCATTATACAAGTTCAAATCACCATTTACCAGTACAGGTGAAGAGGGTTCTTGCGAAGCATTTTTTTCAGCTGCAACTGTATGTTGTCCCTCCTGATTTTTAGCACTTTTTTTTGCCTAAAAAACAATATTCAGTTTTTGCATTATACACAATCGATCTAGATAAATATTCAGTTTAAGAATATATCGATAGCTCTTACGAAGACTAGGGGAGCGGAGGGTATTGTGGGCCGGTCGGGTATTATGGGCCCCCTAATTACTCAAAAACAATTAAATTTTCACTTTTTTTGATGATCCCAATCGAATCTCCAACTAGAAAAACCTGTAAAAGCATACTTTATTTACATATAAATTGTTTTGTGAGGAAATAAATCGAATGAGTTACTTCGACATAGTCGCGATGTAACGTTTTTCCCATTTAAAACAATGTTAATTTACGAGCAGCTATTGTAGGCCACTAGCAATTTTGCTATGAAATTCGGCATAGTTATAATTTTATAACAAACAAACAACGCAAAAATGAATAGAAATTGATTGAATTCACTCATTAACACTTTTATGTGCAAAAAGTAGATAATTCTTTATTAAAAATGAAAATAACACTATAACCTCAGAAGGTTAATTTAACAATGATTTTTTCAACAAATTTAGATATATAAGTTGATATTTTCTTATTTCATCAAACAAATTGATCATATATTTTATTATTATTATAGTTATTTTATTATTATTATTGTTTATAATAATCAAAATTTTTTTTGAAGAATCTCTTTGTTTTAAATAAATACTCATGCTAGCCCTGCTGTCAAAATAGATATCGTTTACGATATCGTTTTCGATATCGTTTTCGATATCGTTTTCGATATCATAAACGATGAAAAAAAACTGAAATTCTTGTTCAATTTTCAAATTTAGCATAACAAATTGAAATTAGCAACAATCTGCACGACTGATGTGAACAAAATAAACAAATGAATTGTTTTTTCAGAAATGTAGTTGAAAAAATGAGCGGTTTATGACAAATGTAAGGGCACAAATTAATATTTTATTCACAAATGTTAGTTAACAAAGGAATTATTTACAAACAAATGGTCGTAAATGAATGAGTAATTCGTTAACGAACCTATTTTACCATAATAATTTCGTAATTTTACACAGGTATTTGAAATTTTAAATAAGTTTTCAAATAGTAAACAAAAATTGCGGCTGATAAAAACTTAAATGATCAAAAATGGAAACTTGATCCCAATATCAATACAGTGATTTGAAGTTGTCACAACCGTCAAAACCCATTTTTACTCTATTTGTACATACAAAATATTTGTTCAAAAACAATTAACGAGATAACTAACATCTGTAATTACTCGATCGAGCATAACATTTGTTTCTGAACTATATGATTTGCTTCTAAAAATGCGAATTGTTGATCAGTTGCACATTTGTTTATAAACATTTATTTGGACGGTAACGTTTTTTAATAACAGTTCATATCCATCAGCTAACATTTATTCGTTCATGGCCGATCTATGCAGTTAATTTCTTGGATATTATTTTTTCTTAAATCATCTTTCGTTATTTGTTCACACAACATTTTTTGGTTAACTGATAGTTGTTTATAAATAGTTACATAGTGAACAAACAATTACTGTGTTCCTTCACGTTTGTCATGAACCGTTCATTTATCCAACTACATTTCTGAAAAGACAATTCATTTGTTTATTTTGTTCACATCAGTCGTGCAGATTGTTGCTAATTTCAATTTGTTATGCTAAATTTGAAAATTGAACAAGAATTTCAGGTTTTTTTATCGTTTACGATATCGAAAACGACATCGAAAAGGATATCGAAAACGATATCGTAAACGATATCTATTTTTACAGCAGGGTAGTGGCCCACAATACCCGACGCATTCGGTTTTGAGTGCATTTTGCATACATTTTTGAAACGAGATTTTTTAATAAAAAAATTGTATTTTTCAGGCAAATTTACTGGCAAACTTGAAGAAAAATGTTTAAATAAACACCTCCACTGTTGAATTTGTTTGTATTTTGAATATTGATGAAAATATTTAAGTCTAAACTTAGGTGGCCCATAATACCCTCCGTTCCTCTATCTTTTGTCAAAACATCACTGAAAACTATCTCCTATGTATGTTAAAATCATACAAAATAAGATAGTTTTCAGCGATATCTTAAAACAAGACAGTCTTTGTAAGAGCCATCGATATATAAAGTAAAGACAAAAAATAAAAATTTTTAAATTCAAGGCATACCTCCGAAATAAAAAAAATTTAGCAGTTTCCTGGAAAACGAAAAAAAATTTTTCGCTAGTTCCTCAGCATATCGAAAATGTTTTGTAACTAAAAAAACTTGATAAGAAACAGCCGAATATAATGACAAAACCAATCGAGTACTTAGGATGAGACTTCACGTCGAATATAAAACTTTAAGTAGCATTCTATTTAGTCTATAATAACTACAATAAAAATCACTTCGCGGACCGACTTGATAATCTAGTTTGCTCGCCCAACGGACGAAGCACGTGATCCTTTTCTCCGCGCATTTGACCAGCCAGCGAATAGCGTGGCGGAAAGACGTCACGTGTGATCAAATAGGCGAACGAATTTTCGTCTGTTAGCTGAAAGGTCGGCTAATTTTTCAAGTTTTAAAATTTGCAATTATGTCTGAGATGTGCCTTATATATTTGAATTTACTAATCATAAGTAATTTTAATAACACAAAAAACTAGCAAGACAACAAACCTACACACCTTTGGGAATATGCACGAGCGTAGCGCTCTTCTACCTTTCTTCTGTCAATTATAAACAAATTTACATACTGTAACCAATAAAAGCCGGATTTTCATTTGGTTTCTTTTTTTGAGTTTACAATTTTTGTTATTGTGCTTGTAAAGGAATAACAAAATGATAAAAATCGGCGTACTGATATTGAGAAAACGTTTTTATTTTTGCTCATTTAAGTTGGCAATAGCCGCCATCATTGTTTATTATTACAGTGCGTATTATTACACGTAAGGATTTATATTTTTTTTATTTTTATAATCAAATAAAATTACTCCAATATTTTATCATTGTTTATCTTTTCAGCGATTATCATATTTTATGTCTGTTTTTCACGCTATGTTTGAATTTACAAAATTTTGATTTTATACACTGCTTGTCATGATTTGTTGTTTTTGATTGTTTTTAATTTTACAGCGCTACTTTTTGACCTGATCATCTTTTTGTTGTTTGTTTTTACCGTGATCGTCATAGCTGCTGTCCGTTTTTAACGCTATGTTTGAAATTAACAATGTTTAAATTTAAACTGCTCGTTCGAATTTGTCGTTTTTGATAATGTTTATTTTTACAGTGCTTGTTTGGGATTCTCCCGATTCGATAGCTCAGTGTGCTTGTAAAATGTTCGTTACGAATATATATTCGTAACGAACATTTTAATATTAACTAATTATATGTTGTATGCCTCAACCAAAAACGACAACAACTCGTATTCTTCACGATAGTAAAAAAAAATAATGAAAGCAAAGAGAAACAGCAAACCAAAAAACAGAACATCAAATGTGAATAATGAATAAATATTTTCCGTAAAAGCCATACCTCAGGTCACTACAAAGTTTTTTACGACATTTTTGTCTCGAATGCGGAGTTTTTTTGCCGCTTCCCATTTTGAAAAACAGAAAGAAAAAAATTCGTATAACACTTTAAATTACAAAATTGAGATTGAATATTCACTTTATAAAAACAATTTGAAATGAAAATTGAACAGACTCTGAACGCCCATGCGAATTATCGTACAAGGCTAAACTTTGAACAGTACCGTATCCTAAAGTATGGTCTCCATGTCCACTTTAGGTTTTTTACGAGCAAATTTTATTCGTGACGATGAAAGCTTCTGAAAGCTGCTGTTTTTTATTTATACTTTGTTCAAAATTTTTTCTCTATCTCATTTATCAAATTTTATTCCATTTTTAAGATCTGACATATTTAAAAAAATACCAACAACTCATAAGCCCGGGTCTTTAGAGTGGCGCTGGCGTCACTGGCAATGTTTTGGTATCTTGTGATTGTTGCGAAGACGCGTGTTTATGCAAGTCGCCCGCATTTTCATAGACGCTTTCCAATGATAAAGTCAGTTCTAGTAATATTTCAACGTGCCAAACAAAAGTAAAGGTAAGAAATCATTTTTATCTATTATCTGTTATACTCGCTAGTAGAACATATTAATTTTGATAAAAATACGAAATCAGTTTTCCTTCGAAATAAGAAATCATTAATGGACGTGTTGTTTGTTTTTTTTCAGTTCAGCAGAATCACAACCCGAATGAGGTAAGAATGAAGAATGTTTGTGTTTTTCCAATTTTAAACAAAATTGCTTTGTTAGTTCCCTATTTTTTAACTAATTAAAATAAAACGCAGAAAATATGGAGTTGTTACAGCTTAATTCGAGAATAAGATGTAGATTAAGGTTATTTTTAATTTATAATGGAACTTTGAAATCCAAAAATTTTGTTCGAATTTTGTATATTCCGAGAGTTACCGGCTAGAGCGAAACGAAATTTTGTTTCGTTTAGATCCGTTTAGATCCGTTTGGCTCGAGATTGGCTCAAGCGAGTGGGGACAGCCGAAGTTCGCTTCGTGAACGCTCGGGGCCAGCGCGCGCAGACGCTTTGTTGACATGTTGACGAACTAAGCAAAAGGACGCGACGACGCTTTATTTTTTACGTTTTTAATTAATTATTGAAAGTGTCATTCAATTGAATGATCAATTTTCATTCGACTCATTTCTGAGTAATCTGTGTTGTTGTTAACCTGTGCTGTTAATCTGTGGATTGTCCAAGGATTGTTTACATAACCAAGTAAGTGACATTTTTTGGTGTTCGAGTGAACAATTGTATGTACAAAACTATATATACAATATGTCAATTGTATGTACAAAAGTGATTATAGCTGAAATAATATATGTGTTTTTCTATTAATAATGTTTTTTATAGAAATAAAGATTCAATTTTAGAATCATTCATTTTACTCACAAAAAATGAACTTGTATGTACGTTCAAACAATTTCTTTAACAAAATTTAATTTAAAATTGGCTAAATATTGTCTGCATAATAGCGACAAATGAATTAAAGAAAATGTTACTGCAGCTTTCCTATTACAATCAAAGAATAAAAATCACCTTAAACTCTAAGAAAAAAAGCAAATCTATATTGCAGTACAGAATTTTTATCACGTCAGAGTATAACCAAATTTGAATAGCAGTCTTGTTTGCAATGATTTGAAAATGACTAAAAATTTAGACAAATTGATAAAAACTACAATCCAATATTTAACTCTTGATATTATATTTGCTTTTGAATTTCGGTCTGAACGTCCGGCATAATAATAGATTACAATCTTGACAAACGTTCAAACAAAAATTTTAGAGTAAAAAAGATAATAAACAACAATAATATAATAAATAAAACTCTTTTCAACAAAAAAATTTTGGAAAAAGAAGATTGTATCATCAGACTGGTATACTAACATGGGTAACGTCATCTGAAATGTTACAAATAATTGATTTGTTGAATATTCGATTAAAATTCCTAAGAGAAAAAGGCCCTGACGTACATTCTGACAGCACCATATCACCGCACGGTAGAAACACTGTACCCAATTCATCAGCATAACAAATTTACACACTCGCACATCATCCACATTTTTAATGTCACTGTTCCTCGACATCTTTTGACTGGCTCTTTTTTTGCATCAATAGTGTCTCGATTTTCTTTTTTATGTCGCTTGGTAGGATCATCTTTAGTGTTTTCTCTTTGAAAGGTGGTGGTACATGTTGTCAAGTGACGTTCTCAAAGATCATTGTCCGGTTCCCAATGTTTGAGACCACCACCGCAGTAGTAACAGACAGTCTGGTCGCCCTTGTCCTGGTAATACAAACCTGCGTCTGTGAGCTGCTTTTTGGTCTGCAGCATGAACTTTGGCCAAGATTCGAAGCTTTGTAGTATCGCGTCAAAGCTCGCCAATAGGGTGTTTGGGTCCCTGAGACCTGCCGATGCCGAGACTGCCAAGTTTCGCTGTGCTGGGAAGGTTCTCAGTCGAGCCGGAATGTTGGCTTGAGGCTACCGAGACTAAGTCCTCCTGTGCCCCGACTAAAATATCCATAAGGAACGTTCCTTATGGAAATTCCATATGGAACTTCCATAAGGAACGTTCCATAAGGAAATTTGGCACAGGCAGTTAATCGGGAAATTCCATAAGGAACGTTCCCGATATGAAATATTTAAATGTTTTTAATTGTAATTAAGTAAAATAAACTAATAAAAGAGTAAAGAGTATTAAAAAAAATAAAAAAATAAACGAAAAAAAGCGGTACGATACGTATTGCAATTCGCTCGTGAAAGGAGGAGATTCGAACCCGTGGTGCTTGAATTTTCACTCGCAGAGTCGGTGCCCTTACCAATGTGGCCAGCATCGGTAAGATACGTGACCGAAAGTTTTAGCGGTACTTGAAGTTTCGCGCGGTCACTTGACCCTTAGCATGAATGCTTGCTTCTCTCTCCCTTGCAGCTTAATATACTTTTATTAATATCTAAATACATAAAAATTTTAAAACAACAAAAATATTTTTTGAAAAATGAAATGAAATGAAACGAAATAGTGTGAGAATTTAGAATTGAAGTAAATTTTAAATTGAATTCTGAACGGTTCAGATAATTCAATTCGACATCCATGATTTAATTTTTGCAATTATTGATCGTGTTTGAATAAAAAGAAGTTTCAATTTCATCAAAAGTATTTGACACTGCCAAATTAATTTTTTAGTGAAAAAATGTTCATTTATTTAGAAATTAATAATAGTATATTAAGCTACAAGGGAGAGAGAAGCAAGCATTCATGCTAAGGGTCAAGTGACCGCGCGAAACTTCAAGTACCGCTAAAACTTTCGGTCACGTATCTTACCGATGCTGGCCACATTGGTAAGGGCACCGACTCTGCGAGTGAAAATTCAAGCACCACGGGTTCGAATCTCCTCCTTTCACGAGCGAATTGCAATACGTATCGTACCGCTTTTTTTCGGTTATTTTTTTATTTTTTTTAATACTCTTTACTCTTTTATTAGTTTATTTTACTTAATTACAATTAAAAACATTTAAATATTTCATATCGGGAACGTTCCATATGGAATTTCCCGATTAACTGCCTGTGCCAAATTTCCTTATGGAACGTTCCTTATGGAAGTTCCATATGGAATTTCCATGAGGAACGTTCCTCCTGGATATTTTAGTCGGGGTGGGTACACGGAGAAGAGGCCGCTCACGTAGAAGCTCCTGGTTAGCACTGCAGACATTTTGCTTGAATCCACGCTTATCGACACGTCACAACCTTGCACTTGGACCATCTCACTTTGTCTTTCCAATCTCGCGCTCTCGCAATGCTAGTCCACGGAGTTGGCGTTCTGGATTGAATCGTTGTCTACCTCGTCGCGCTGCTTCGGCAGCACAGCTTACGTGATCTTATCGAGAGCATGTGTGAGAGCTCTCGGTGCTCGATGATACCTGTCATACTCATCTGCTTCTTCTTCAGCGGTGCAGATATTTTGGTGGCTTTGCGGTCGAGGGACTTGAACTACGATCCTGACTTTGAGCGTTTTAAGTTGAAATGAAAATCAGTTGTTAAAATTTTAAAACAAATCGAGAAACAAATGCAGACTAAAAACTAGACATTTTTGCTAAATCGTAGAACATGCAAGTCTGCTATCTTTGAACAGACTTGGAGACACTTTTAAAAATACTTGAATAGGGCTGGTCTGAAAATTGAATATTCCATCCAGATTGTTGATCAAATTATCAGTTTGACATGTGTGATTCGAGAGATAGTCGATATAGAACAATTACTCGAGGCTTGATCAAATACTTTCGTGCAAGCGTTCCATCCCATTCCATCACACAGACAAATGTCATTCCAATTAAAGGCCTCGATGAACATTCGATTATTATTTCTGCTTAACCCTTTTTTTACCATCCCCTACTAATTTCTGATTAAACAAACATTTCTAAGAATCAAGAAGGGTACTAAATTTTCCATTTTTTTTCCACGTCAATACGTTCAAATGAGACATAGTTGCTTAACTATTGGCACGAAATACCAATCCATCTTGGGTCGACATTGTGGACTCGCACGTAGTTTCTATTTCTCAGATAACAATCTGTCTGGGAAAAAAGTTGCGAAAATAACTTTTTTGTTTTCCTGGACAGAACCATTGAATCCGAAATCTTGAACATGCCGTTTGATTCAGCCAGTTGTACCAGTCAGCTACTCGAGATGCAATGTAAAAAATAAAACGTCAGATTCAAACTAGTCAAATCACAAGTAGGTCCTACTTCTGGCACAACTATGTACAATAAAATAGTCAGTAAATCCCAGCAGCTGTGGATTGTAGAACCTGTTTTACATTTTGCCTTTTTCGTTCACTTCAAACATCATACTTTCAATTACAGTTAATTTCTGTTCGCAGGTCATTAAGTTTGCTCATAAATAGGCGTTGTTTTGTAATACTGTCCTAGTCCAGGACCTAGCTTGTGATTCGTTGTTTTAGTCTTAAGTCGTTGTAGGGACTATATGTCGAGAGTGCTTTTTAGCAGGCATTCGAGAAATTATGATTCAAGTAGCAATAGCAAAAAATGAATCACCTAAAATTGTTCAATTTTAAATAAATTTATATCAGATTTTGCTCGTGTAAATGAATATTAATCACAGAATCAGAAAACTTTTATTTATTTCGAAAATTATAGGCCTTATATTCCGTCAATGGCAGCAACCTACAATAGTTAATAGTAGTTAAATTTTAAATTTGGACAAAACTATTTAATTTATTTTCTGTTTCAACCCTTTGACCCATAGTGTGGCAAGAAACCTTACATCTTAGTAAAACTGGTATTTTTCTTAGACAAATAAAGTTTATTTTATGAAACTTGATACTCTCGGGTTTTTAGGGTCGCTGAAGACGAATTTGAAGTCAAATTTTCGACAAAACAAAATGGTGGATCACATATGGCGATTTAAAAGTTTAACTTTGCTATGATAGATTTAATTTTCATTTTTTTAAAACAGAAACTTGTAAAACAGAGTATTTTATATGTCTTCAAATACTTTTTTCAAAATTCAAAATGACTGCCTACGTGGTTGACCAAAAACATTAAAAACGAAGTGTTTAGTATCAAACTTGGTAAATTCCGGTTGTTTGACTCGTAGATGACGGCTCAAATTCGTATTCAGCGATGCAAAAACTCCTTATGCAAATTTTTAAGCAGAATGATACATTAGGAAAAAGTATGGGTCAAAGGGTGAAGGTCAGATTTCAAATTCTAAGTTTGTACAGTTGAGTATTATTATTTTGTTACAGACAAAATGGGGCTTTACAACGATCCAAAGTATTTGGCTTTCTGGAGGTGGACAGATGAGCATTTGGAAGAAAAGCTGGAGCCAAGGGTGAAAAATATTCTTACCTTTAATGGTTATGGCAAATTTTTCAATTTGAAGAAACTCGAAGTTTTTCCATTTGACGAATGCCAGGAAGCAGTACGTTCGCAGGAATACTGCACAGTGGCTGAAGAATACGAAGAACAAGGAGAGAAACTGACAGACTTTTTTGGCTTTTACCATAGAAATCCACAAAATTTCAAATTCAACTCTGGAGATAAAAGCGAAATAAACCGACTGATGGAATTGATCCAAAAGACGACCCCAAAGATGTACAAACGAAGTATGAACGGCGTTGCTGAAAATGTAGACGATACAGACCCTGCAACGAACAGAGAACTCATCAAAACTGCTGTGATGAATCATAAAAAATATAACGCAGATTTAAAACATTTAATAACCGACACTATTGCAGTTGTAACGGAGGGGGCGCGTAAAGGCAAGGTGAAGTGCCCAGTTGAAGACTGCCAAGAACAGGTGGCAGTTTATAAGCGCTTTCAGAAGAAGTCTTGGTGCTGGGGAATCGAAAATTTTACCAAACATTTCAAGACACATTCGCGGGACAACAACAACAACCACAACGTCAACGACAACAACAATAACAATAACAACAATGACGATGACAACAATAATAATAACAATAACAACAACAACGTCATTGAAGATGCAGATGATCCACCAAGTGGGGGAGAATAGACATTTTTAAGATACGTTTTTTTCTGCAGTCCAGCTCCATAGCAAAACAATGGATATCCAAATTTAGTATTTTACCTCACAATAATCACCAAAGGAACGTTAACAAAAGTTTTGGCAATCTATTTTGTACTTTTTTGTAAAAATTTGTACTTTCTTTTGTCAAAATAAGTTTGACAAAATTTTTGTTAAGCGTTAGCAAAAAAAGCACAAACTTTTTTTCTGGGAAGAAAAAATGCTTCTCATCAGTAAAAATAATCTAGAAGGAAAAAGCTTTAGTGAGCAGTAAGAAAACGGTGCAGTTTTTATAATTAGTGTATTTATTATTTATTATTCATCTATATTGATTCATCCATCCATCCATCCATACCTATCCATTCATACAGAAGTTTACATATCTTGCCATCCACACATACTTAACCATCCATATACATGTAAGAAAAAGGCGATGGTAATTTTTCTTGATTACTTAATTCTCTTCAATTAATTTAAGAAAATGACTCAACAAACAAAGACTTATTCAAGAAAGACTGCTTAAGTGATTACTTGTTAAAAAAGTTTAGTCATTGTTGTAATTACATTATAACATGTTATTGTAACTTATAGAGTAGAGTTAATTTTTCCAAAGTATTTTACATATTTAAAGAGAGATTTAGGAAAACACTATTTTATTATTTATTACTAGTAGCGAAGAACGACTTAAATTTATTTGTTACATATTACGTATTACAGATATATGAATAATTTATGTATGCCTATAGCTATTTTATTTTCTGTTAAGTTTACTATTTTACTGTTATATTGTATAGTTGCAGATATTTGAAATATATGTATAAACTAAGTAAAATGTCCATTCGTTTTAATTTGAGTTGACATCATGAACCCAATATATCCATGTCATGCACACTTATTTCTATGCAAAGTTTCAGTTCTATACAAAATACGAGTAGAGGAAAGACCTAATGGTATTATCTGTTTTATTACAACTACGATCATATAAAGTAAAGATGTAATTTCTTTTTTGTGTTACTGAAAACTGGAGTTCATTCTACTAAAGTTCAATGATCATTATCTAATAGCTCAGTAATTTCTTGATACACCTCGTTGCTGAGATAAAAATGACCATTATTGCTTTTAGGGTAGGGAATAGTTAAGCGATATTGACCAATAAGAATTAAACCTTGTGAGAACTTGGTATTAATACTCAACTTTCTGTCTAATGGATCGACACTGAACCACCGTGCTAAAACTCCTACTTCTTTTTTGTCTTCTCCCTTCTTTTTCTTTTCAGGGTGAATTGTAGCATAATCTCTTGTATAAGCTCTTTCTGATTTCCTTCCCTTGATTGTGTAACCAAATCCACTAACTAGTCCGATCACACAATTTCCTTTTATATCAGATGTGTTTTCAGTTTGGAAAACGCAAAAATCATTCGTATGAATCTCATCCATCTCTTGGATACCGACTCTTTCCTGCGAGCGTGAAGAAAAAGTAGGTTTGTTTTCACCTTGTTTTACTCTAAGGAGACGGTCACTGCTTAACTTCTGTCTGTTATCTAAGAACCAACATAGACTACCTTTCTTTACAACTTTGCGATTGCCTGAGCTATCTACAACGACAACAATGGGGCTATCGGGAGTTAGGTTATTCTGATCAGAAGAAAAATCAGGCAAATTGAGGGGTTTTCGATTATTCTGAAGAATTTTCAGTTCTGCAGCGCTAGGACGATTAACATCATCTTCTTCGGCTTCAGCTTCAGCTCCTGCAGGCGTTTGTATGTCGGGTTCATCTTCAACGATTTCAGTATAGTCGTCAGCGTCTGGAGACTTGAGATGAACTTCATATTCAGCATTTTCTGCTCCTTTCATACCTAATGCTTCTGCAGTCTCACGCGCATCAGCCTTGGCTTGAGACATTACATGCCTGATTGATTCGATCGTAAGAGGCAGTGGAAAACGAGGGATCTCTTCGAAAGTTTCTTCTTGTTTTTCATTCGATGCATTCAAAAATCTGGTTCGAGGAAAGATTATTTTATGCTCAAGTTTTTCAAAAAGGTATGCAGTAATGTCGCTTAATAATTGAATTTGTTTGATCCTGCGTAATGCGCCTAAAACACTGACGTTAACCACCGTAGCAAATGTTGAACACAATGACCTTAAATTCCGAAAGAATCCTTCACAAGCTTGACTAGAATATAACCAAGGAAACAATTCTAGAGATCCTTCTTCCTCCATCGATTTGAAGACCAAATTCAACAAACCATGACCATTTAACTCCATACATTCGCATACATTCGTATGCATTTTTAGTTATAAAGGTCTCACTAATTTTATAACCATTTTCTATGAGCCAAGCGTGCCAAATGCGCAGGAAGAAAAGGCTGTACCACAAGCAGTAAATCCTCTCAAGAGAATTTAAATTTGTTGAAAGCATGGCCTGCATAGCAAAAAACATGACTTTTAAGTAAACTTGAGTACCATCACTGCCTGGAACATGTTCTTTCAACAAGTGCCATATTCGTGGATGGCAAACTCTCGCACTAGCTCCAAAACTCATCTTATCTTTCCCTGTAAGATCTAACTCTTGGAGACGATGATAGTCTTTTGTCTCTCTCTGTACTAATAAGCGTAAATCTCCAGACGTCGCAGAATAACTGCCCATAGTGTGAACGTCAGTTGAATCGCAAAGTTTGACTCGGAGTTTGTTAATCTTATGAGCGGCATCTTGTATGAAAACGTTCTTAGGAAGATATTTAGCTTTAAAACCCTGGATATAATATTTATGATTAACATCCTCTACTGTAGGTAATTGCATTTTAATACGCATTGCTTTCATTAATCTAAGGTCTCCATCAGAAGACAATCCTAACACCTCAATTTCATGTTGCTCTATTGATTGGATGATGTACGACCATCTCCTTAATACTTCTTGATAGTTCGACTTGCCGTCAGTACCGTATGCCATTAAACAGAAAGGAGCAGCATTTTTGTCATTTGCTTGTGCCATGAAAACATTAAGTAGAGACGATTTTCTATGATTTGTAAAACAATTTTCAATTGCTGCAGCTGACTTTGCTATAAATGAATAAGTTTTTGGCATTCCATTTGCGTTCAGGGGTAAAATATGACCAACAACTTGATTTGATTTGGGATCGTACTCCACTCTATTACTTATGCTAGTAGCATCTTCACTTAACCAAATGCGACAAGGATATTTACGCTCAGATAGAAAATTCTTAAGATCATTTATTCTCAGAAGGCCTTCAGTGATCGGCGCGCACGTTAAACCGATGAATTCGCCAATAGTCGTGAGAGAAGGTATAGGTAGATTAGCCGCTAAGAACCCATACAATAATGAGCCAGCAAGCATACGAATATATGCACACACGTATTTTAAGGCTTGAGTAAATGTATGTTTGTTTGAAGGTTCAGTTCTGTTTTGTTTCTCAGAGCGAGTCAACATGGTTAGAAGTGTTGACTGTTTCCAGTTACTTGCAGGTGTAGGGACAGGTGTTGTCTTTATCCAAAGCTGTGGGTCACTTTCTGTTAAGAACTTCTTGATTCTTTTGAACATTGCAAGGTCATCTATAGACCACCTAAAGTCTTCGGGTAAATGGTTGTTGTAATAAACTGCTGTGTTCGCTTCATTATGTATGCTTGCAGCATAATCTTCGTGTCTGACAAATTCTTCATAAGCAATAAACTCAGTCTCTGTAACTTCAATGAAGTTCAATCGATGATCAATTCCTTGACTCTCACATACATACTTTAGATGAATAGGAATAGTGATGTGAAGTCTGCTTTCGAGTGTTTCCCAGAATGCTTCTCCCCTAATGGCAGGCATCTGTAAAAAAATTTACTAGTCTGAGTAATCGAAGGCTTATTGCACTTAACTCCTACCACATTATAGAAAATATATGATTGTTTGATTGTTTGTGCGCCTGCGCATCATGTCTGCAGTGATTCAAATCGTGTTTTGTTCTGTGATTATGAATTTTAATGTTTTAAGGTTTTTAACTCTTTAAGCCGGATAGCCTATCCTCTCCTAACTGAATGAAACCTCACGGACACAATACAAAAAAAGAGTTTATTTATCTTATAACTGTTTATTTAACTTTCAACTGATTTAATTTTTTCAAAGCTAAATTGTTCAAAGAAGTATTTAAAATGATTTGTTAACAGGGTATTTTCATATCTTGTTGCAATTCGGGATCGATTCTACAACTAATTTTATACTTTGGTTAAGTTTTGATTCCATCTGCCGTTATATTCGGTTCTATTCTTGGTTCAGATCCGGTTGTAAACTATGGAATATTCAAGTGGCTCACTGTTGAAGTCTTTGAACCACTTGGTTTGTAGTACTTTTGAAGTATATTGTAGTACTTTTAAAGTCATACAATTTTTAAGACTTAAAAGACTACAACTATTGAATGTAGTACTTTGTAATACTGTGTAGTACATTTTCGAACTGTATCGATTTTATGAGAATTATTGATGTTAACTTTCATTATATTAATAAATATTCAATTTAATTCATTAATGAACATTCACGATAATGAATGCATAAATAACAGTAAATCAATGAGCATTAATCATACAATTTGAAAACGTTCATTTATTTTGAAAATTATAGTTACTCTGATGATGGTTGGAACGCACGATATTCAATCCCACATGGACAAAAATATATGAAAAATATATGCGAAAATCTGAAATTATATATTCTTAAAATATATGTTTGCATATAAATTTCTATATATAAGAAATATACAACTTATTGCCGCTAAATTCGGACAAAATAATTCAATTTATTTCCTTTTTAAAGGTCGAATTTTCATTTGTAAAAATTATTCAATTTCTCAACTCAAACATGACTTTATGGACATGCACGGTAAATAATGTACTTGTTAATGTATTACCATAAGTTGGTCCACCCCTGGTGTACCAAATTTAGATTTGTTAGATTTTTTTAGATTTGTAAACAAACTCATCGAGTCGAATTGATTTCATTTCATTTCATATCATATCATATCATATCCCTTGTAAAAAGGATCATATATTGACAATCTATTGACCATACAATACAAACCGTATATTGACAATCTATTAACCATACATTAGTAATATATTGACCATATACTAAGAATATATTGTCCGTATATGGACAATCTATTAACAATATATGGACAATATATTGACGATACATGAACAATGTAAAATAATTTTACTTTAGCACGAGAATCGATCCCAGGCCGTTGAGGGTATCAGTCCGGGTCGTTGTCCACTGCACCATCTGCTTCGATAAATTCTTCTATCGAAATGAGCCACATACTTAATGACTATTTTTTATTGGAAATAGTTCAATGTGAATGGCTTTATGTCAATGATACCTTCTATAATGTTATTTTGTTATAAATCTTCAATTTTTTAACCAAATCCGAAAATTTATTTATAAATTTATCCATAATTTTTTCAAGTAAGAACTATGATAAACTATAAGGATCCATATATACTATAGAACATCAATATAGCTAACTTTTCTCAATGATTTAATCTTTTATTACTAAAGAATTAATTAAAATTATTAACAAATAACTATTAACAATTGTCTATTGAAAATCACAAGCTTCTATCCGCAGAAGATAGACTTTTCACAAGATCGGTGATATTAAATGTTTTGTTATAAAAAAAATATTAAATATCAGAAAAAAAGTTTTAGAGTATTTAAAATAAAAATATTTGTTTAACAAAGAAATAACAAAGAAATCAAAAATGTATGGCAAAGAATGGAATTTTAATTGTCATACATATATTGTCAATATATTGCTGTAAATCAAATTATATCGTTTATGTATGGTCAATACATTGTTTGAAAATAATACATTGTCCATATATGAGCAATATATTGTTCATATATTGTTAATATATTGGCAATATATTGTCAATATATTGTTAATATATTGTTCATATATTGTCAATATATTAACTATGTATGGTCAATATAGGGACAATATATTATTTCGTGAATAATATATTGTCAATATATTATTCTTATATGGACAATATACGGATCTTTTTACAAGGGATCATATCATATCATATCATATCATATCATATCATATCATATATCATTTCATTTCATTTCATTTCAATAATTTCTTTATCTTTGATGAACTCTTATATTACTGTTTTCATAGTCATCGTGTACCTGAAGCGTATTACAAATGAAAGTGTGGTCTAGACAAAGAAAGATGAAGTAGGATGGCATTCAAGTGAACGACATCAGGTGACACTTTCTCATCAACACATTATTGCATTTATATTTTACAATTTTTATGTTATTCTAACCTTTATTATGATGCGACGTCTTTTTAATCAGATCTCCACCCAGTGTCAATAGTTTCGAAAAACGTGAAACACCTGTAATGATTAAAAATATATTAATTATTATTATAACCTTTGATGCGGCATGCGTGGCATGCACGCTGACAGCAAAGTCAATTTTACATTGATCATTTAGTAGGTAATATACTTATTTGAAATGATTTTATCAAAAACGCGCGTGATAATTAACCTCACTAATGAATTATTTCAATTTACTGCCGATCTCACATCAAACAGCGTGCGAGCTGTCAAAATGCGTTCGACAATCGTTTGACGCGTGGGCACCGAAAGTACCGCCAAGAGTTCGACAGTCTTCGGACCCGCGAGCGAGCGCTCCCGAAGCGAACTTCGGCTGCCCCCACTCGCTTGAGCCAATCTCAAGCCAAACAGATCTAAAAGGATCTAAACGGAACAAAATTTCGTTTCGCTCTAGCCGGTAACCCCTCGGTATATTCCGAAACAGAAATGTTTAAATTTTGATTTGATTCAATTTCAAAAAAGTAAAAGTCGTGGTTTTATTTATAGGTTGTAAAAATAACTAAAAACACTAGACGTCATAACAATCGTCGATCAGCAGAAGCAAAAAATATCGAGGAACATATTGAACCTCTGAAACCGCCAAAAATGAAGAGGCCAAAAGACGGAAAGAGAGGGAAGCAAATCCTGGACAAGGAACATCTGCCAGCTATGAATAACATGCAGCAAGAACCCCATTAGCCTGCATATTGTTTTGAATTACAAGAATACAAATTTGCAAAGAGTCAATACGATTTTAACAAATCTGGATATCAAAAATTTCTGAATATCTATGTGCGATCTTTTCAGTTTAGATTAATCAAAATAAAAAATCACGCGCGGAGCGCGTAAAGCTATCTAGTATGTTAAAATTTAAATGTAAATGTATGTCAATAGGAGCAGTGGAACGGGCGCGTCAAATTAGAAGTACTGTTTTAAGTTCAAAATATATAATTGAATATTGAGTAACCAAGATTAAGTTTTATAAAAACAGTTTCGCACACTCAAATTAAGATAAACATATATCTTCGTAAGAAAGCAAATATTTTTAACGTAAGGAAATTTTAAATACTTTAACTGTACTGATGAGTTGCACAGATGACAATATTTCTTAATAAATAAAAATAATATTTTTTCAAATTGCATTCCCTACAACATGTTGCAGAGGGAGCGCGCCCAACGGGAGCGCTTCATTGCACCTAGTATGTTAAATAACTTTCGTCTAATATAGAAAAAGTCATTCTTGCATTTGTCGTTTTTCAATATGAAATTTTTAAAAAATTTGCGTTCTATTATTTTTTGCGAAAACAATTAAATTGAAATGATTTAAAAGCGTGCAAATTTTTTCACTTCAATGTAATCGCGCATAGCACTGTGCATGAATTAAGCCACCTCGATTTTTTCCTCTTGCTGAAAATAATAATCACTTGGATTTGCAATCGGTTTTTTCTACTTTATTTTATAACCAAACAGAAACCTCGCCAAACATTGAGGCGCAATGACAATTTACGATACTGCTGCAAGCCCCCTCTACCGCTCAAAGAGGAGGGTTGGCGGGAGTGAAACTGCTATCGTAAGAGACGCTAACGAGAGGTTCAAATGTAATTTTTTTTTTCAAAAATTCGTCGGAAATTAAGGTTCAACCTTCTAATATTACGGTTTTGTTCAAAAAATGTGAAATATGGTAGTGTTTTATACTAAGGGTTAATGGGCCATTTTTCGAGAGTTTCCTCAAGATTTATTAATCATTTTGTGATCATTTCATGATCAAATTAGTACTCATCGGTTTGAGATAATAAGATGATCATCATTTCATTTTGATGAAATTTTTTTTGTGTAAGTTACCTACAATTGGAATCTGACGGAACCCGTCGTACTGTGTCCTACACCGCTGACTCCGGGTTCAACGCCGTTGTTTAACCTTCCGCACTCAAGGAAATCTTGACCTTTTAAGCCTTAAAATTTTGACGTTTTATTCTTCAAAAATTCATTACGGAATTCAACTACAAATTTTAACGTTTTTTCCGTCAAAATTTGAACTATAATTCAATAAAGTGAGTTAAGGAATTAAGCTGTAAACTTCGAGACATTAAAGCTTAACAGCCTAACTTATAATTCCTCAACATTGTCGGACGAAACGTCAAACTGCATTAGCGTTTTAATCGTCAAGCGTTATATAGGATAAAACGTTAACGCTTGACGATTGATATGAGCCAATTCACTCATTGACAATTTCTAAATTGTATGTTCGATGAATATAGGTTAAGATAATGAATAAAATAAAAATTTCGAATAACAAAAACGAAAATAATAATGTATTTAATCATAAATAATATTTTTTCTTTTTTTTCAATGAGAAAAAAGTAAAAAATTCAATTTAAAGATTGGCGCTTGGCGATCGTAGGCTGTTGTCGGATTATCCGTTAACGGTTAAACGGTTGACGATTGAAACGTCAAATGTTAAGGAACCGTTCGACAAATCGAGTTGACGAATAAATCGTCAATACTTGATGGTATTATTCGTTAAAGTTTATGTTTTTATTCTTTAATTCGATTTCGATGTTCAAAACCATAAATTTAACGATTAAAACGTATACTCGTAAAAGCAAACGTAATAAAACGTAATAATAATAATAATAATAATAAAACATAAACGTAATATTCTCGAAAATCATTAAATGTTCTATTATTTTAATAAAAAACAATGACTTTCAAATAATTAATCATAAATAATAATGATTTATACAAAATAATCAGACAAAAACAGGTCTGAGCTCGAATGTTGTTTTTTTTTATTTTTACAAAGTAAAACTTCATAAACAATCAATATAATTATAATAATTTCTATTATTTATGCGAGCATAAATTTTTGAGCTCTTAAGTCTATTTAGCAGTAGAAACCATCGCTGCAAAAATTGTGTCGCCAACACCTGTGGCTCTTACGTAGCCCCAGTGGCAAAAATTGTTGCACTGTTGGCCTACACCAGCTACGCTGCCCTAACTGCTGCCTACACTACGTACACCACTGCTCCACTTGCTGCTCAATTGACGCTTACACCAGCTATGCTGCCCCACTTACAGCGAAATACGCCGCACCTGTTGCTTACAGCTATACCACTATTCCTTATGCTAAAGCTTATACCTTTACAAATCAGACTTAATAAATCTTCATAGTTACAAGCGATTGTAATAAGGTGAATTGATGCAATGCACGTAAAAATGTTAGTCGTTTACCCGTTCAGTTTTGAAATAATTTGTCAGAAAAATGTGCCATAGTCTTGTTCAATAAATTAATCTATCTACAGAAATATGTTTTCATTTGTATACCCTTTTCCATTTTTAAAGACTTAATAGAAACATCAATGAAGGATTTCGTTATGTCATCAAAACATTTTGTACAATATAGTTTGAATTAGATCACTTATCTACAAAAGGGTATTATGAATTCAGTTTTATATTCTCAACATTTATCGTTGATAATTTCGATATGCATTCATGAATTGCATTATTAAAATATATAAACGACGCAAACAAATTTTTTAATCGTACTCAGTTACTGAAACCACCTCCCTTTAAACAATGATAAAGAATAGTTTCAATATTTAATTATTTTATCACCTTTCAACCTCCATTCATGGGTTGCTAAATCAATAAACAACTCGTATTATACGTATTTAACAATGATTTATTTACAACAATACAATATGAAATTGAAGTTGTACGCTGAACGTAGTGAATTAATGATGATAACGAATAAGTTTGACAGGTATCCCACGTTTCTTAAATCTGATTGCTTTGTTAATGAATCGCCCCGCAAACCTTTTTTTGTGCAAAAACGGTTTAAGCGAAATCGGATGAGGGTGCTTGATAAAAACTGGTTCACTTCTTACTGGCACATGAGCAATCGCTGGGCTGCTATAGACTGGCTCAATCGCTCTTATCTGTGATTCGGGATAACTCACAAATGACAATGGGCTGAATGCAGGGGTGATTTGAGGTCTGAACTCGAATCCTTCAGGTTCCCTGTTGACGATAGTGTGAACGCCATGCTTTGGGCTGGCAACGTAATGTACGGTATGCCGACTTCCGTCCGTTTTAATTAATGAGTACAATCCTTGGATAATGTCCTCCTCGTGATTTGGTACATTATTGTTTGCAATATTGTAGTTCACTGGTTGTGTCACTAATGATTTTGTAAAAAGTGGATGTGCGTCAGCATGATATACCACAGGAGCATGAAATCCTAATCCAGAATGCACTGTCGCCAAGCAGATGAAAACGCTGATGGAAAACTAAAACAATAAAATTGAAACAAATTGAAATAACACTTTATTGATTTGTTATAACTTTTTGAATTCAATTAATTTTTCTTTGATAATTTTTTGAAAAATGCTCGTACTTTGGAAGCCATTGTAAGTCGTTTGATTGACGATGATCAACTGATACCAGAGAACGAATTTGATGTACCTTATATACTTTTTAAATTTTTAAACTTTCGATTTTCAAATAAATTTGTTGATTTAATTTTTGTTTGTACATTAAGAAATCACTTCTTCGATCAGACATCTTACATATTTGGACGAAACATCGAAAATCAACGGAAATACCCCATGCGATTAGAATTCTTTATTTATAAAGCACTTGAAAAGCACGCTGGTAAAGTTATTGGTCTAACATTATCATTAGTTTCCTATTTCTATTTGCTTTTATCGTTTTCATAATTTGCTACTGATTTGAAATGTCAACAGACAGAACCTGTTCAAAATCGATGTATTTAGTCTCATTTCATCAGATTTGTCTGTACTTTCACTGTGATTTAATATCACGTATGTAATGTTTATTATATTTCTAAATTTTCTTAGCAAATCAATGACTCTGAACGTTTGTTATCTCGACTTTTCGTTAAACGATTTAGAAGCAAATGCGCCATCATTACGTTGATAGTTAATGCTTTATCTAAAAACATGTTCCTCATATGGTTTAAAGGTTTTTAAATTTGCATCGAAAAAAATTAAACAGAAACTAAAAACTCAAGATTGAAATTTAAATCATATTAAAAGAGTGTTATAAAGTCACACAACACAATGTTAACTTGAATATTGCAATAATTAAAGAAAATAGGGTAAAAAATTAACCGTATGTGTTTTTTTTAAAAAAGTATATTTCGTGAAGAACTTGGCACAATAGCATAGTATTGCAAACACTTGCTCAATTTTTCAATAGAAGCCTTTTTTTCAATTTTTACACTCCCCGTCAGGATTTGAACATCAATACACGTTTTGCCACTTATTCGATTTTATAAATTAAATTATTTTAAAATTCGTCCTTACTACAGTTACAGCAATACAATTAAAGCTTGATTTGTGTCTTAATAACTTGAAATGTTATTGTTTGTTTGAAAAAAAAATACATCTGCACAGTCAATTAATGCATATAACATAAGATCGATAGGGAGCAAAGTTGCAATAACGCCTCCTTTTGTTTTATCTTACATCAATAGTCATGCTCGTCGCGATTTACATCGCGACCTAGGTCAATGTGCAATCAAGCATGCATGGGAAAATAAAACTAATGAAATGAAAGAAATTTTATTAACTCTTCTCTTTTGTATAATACGGAAATATCAAGGTCAAAATCCAATTTTACCTTGAACCTTAACTCAACACTTTATCCAAATTCTTTCGTGAAGAAAAATCAAAAACGATTTTACAATCCAAATTCATCTTTTCTAAATCCTTAACCAGATTTCTATTAGTTATCATTTTCATCATTTTTACATCCTATTAAAATTTCCCTATCACAGTACAGTCGCCGATTAGTCAAGTAAATTATTTCCGCCCGATCTGAGCCACTTTTCAAAAATTCCAATTGCCTAATGGTTGTACTTGAGTTTGAAAGGTGCATTCGTTAAGGCATAACCGTATCGGCCTAGGATGACTGGTCTGATACCAGAGTTCAAATACGGTGGCACTTCATCATGAATCGCATTGGGATGATTTGTCGGCACTTTTCCATACGCCGGCGCGGGTGTCCGGATTGTAGCGGTGGGAACTTGCACGACCGGCAGCATCTCTGCTTGCTTGTTATGAGGATTCATAGGAGAAGCCATGTGTGGTTTTCCAAACCACGTAAACGGCTGCACGACGTAAACTGGAGCCTGGTTGAGAGGTGCTGGATGGTACGCTCCAACTGATTGTGAATAGGGGATGATCTGAGACTGCATGTTTGGATGCACAGGTGCCTGGGGTCGGATAATGGCTGATGCACTCGGCACTGAAATTTTTGGCGAGTGGAGTTCGTGGGCACCGTTCGGGTGTCTAATCACCGCTGGGGCAGTTGGAACAGAAACGATGGGTTCATGTCCGACTGGTCTGTGGTTTAGACGGTGGAGCTGGTTCGGGTAGAGTGAAGGTGCCAGAGGGAACTGACGATGATCCAACTCTTCTGGGCCAATTGAGAATAGACCCGTTGATTTCGCAGTGTGCGATGCAGGGATTTGGGAGATTGCTGGTTGTTTGTGGAGCACTGTGTTGTAATTGTGAACTGCATTGGGGTAGTGGATGTGGGGTCCTGCATTGTTATACGCGTAGCTGTAAGCTTGATGAGGCGATACTGTATTGTGATTTGCTTCGGATAAAATTTGTCCAGGACGGTCAGGTGATACTATCCTAGCGAGTAGCGGAGGTACTGATACGGTTAGAACTAAAAGGAGGAGCTGCGAACAAAAAGAAATAATTGGAATTTGAAAAAAAAATTATTAATGCGTTGATTGAATTACTCAACTTTTTTTAAATTGAATTTAATGAACTTGAGACTCAAATTGGTCACTCAAAAAATGCAATCAGAAAAAGTCGCTTGTCACTGCGACTGAAAATTTGAGCTCAACCACTCGTTGCGCAATGATAACGGAATTGTCCGAAATAGTTTTTTTTGTTCACGAAAATAAATATATGAGACGTTCACTTTCATTCCGTTTCACTCAATCAAACTTTCTGACAGAAAAAAACTTGGCCACCGAATTTAATGAAATAAAAATTTGGAGATCACTGAACTAATTGACAAAAAAATCACTTATCACAAAGCACCAAATTGAATCCTAGTACCTTAAACGCCATGTCGATGCAACTCTTACGTAGGCTCAATGCACTGTGCCCTGCGAATCCTAGTTGCGGAATATATAGCCCTCGAGACTTTCCTCTATGAGACCCCACTTATGTCATGGAACTACATTTTTATCTCAGCTGCAAGTACTGCACAGACCTAAATACTCGACAGCGACTTTAGCGATCTCAGGGAATTCTTTATTTTCATTGCAACACCAATCTTTAAACTGTGACCATTAAAGTAATTATCCTCCTAAACGTGCAGTCACAATATCCGCACTGAAAAAATCTATCGATCGAATTACGTTCTGATTTCATTTTCAATTTGATAAACAGAATGAAATTTCTCAATGAACACTTTTTGCACTACAAACGGACTTATACTTTTGCAAAATTTTAATAAGTACACAAATTTGAAACTCAAGTGGTAAAGCAGGAAAAGAAATTTTAATGTCATTATAGGTCGAGATAAAAAGAAATGACTATTAGAGTTACTCAATTAATTACCGCTTATAACCTGAAATAAAAAAGTGGGGTTTAATAAATGTTTCTAATAAGCATGTAAAGATCGAACGCCAAGGGCTATGGAGATTACAGTGGCGAGTTCATTTTCTGCGCCCCAGGCTGGGCGTCGGTTCGATTGCACTTCCCGACTCGGCTTTTCTTCATGATCGATATGTGATATAATGTTATTTAGCCAAGATTGCGAAATATCGTATAAAACAAACGTCTTGTTCGCGTATGACAGCAACGCATTTGATCGTGATCTTTCCTCGAGCGACAGCGAAAGTATATCTCTCCTGAGGGCTTGCGCACCTTTCGCCTCAAGTCCAAGCTACGCGACCAATCACGTAACTTCATATTTGCATGCATTAAATTTTCATCTGGCCTTCCGATGTACACCTTTCGCACATGCAATTAGGCACACACAATAGTTTCTTGTAAAATTGTTGACTTTCATATAGTTTATCCACCCAAGCACAGAACTCACTAAATTATAATCGAATATAAGTCTGCAAAGAACACTTTACACAAATTTGCAACTTTTTTCGTTTATCCATCTTTTATGGGATAAAATTGCAACTTAGGAAAGTTAATGAAATTTTGAAATTATATGTAGTTGAAAATAAAAAAAATTTGTGATATGTGCAACTTAAAAAATGTGACAATTCTAAAAGTTAATCAAAGTTATGTAATCATCTACGTCCAAAACCCTATAATTTTTAGAAAATTGATGGACACCATAAATGATTGTTGTCGACATTGTTGCCGAAATTATTAAATTTGTCTTATATCATATATCAATGACTTTAATTACATAGCAGCTTTCATTTCAATTATGTAAATTATTGTACTATACACGCACATAGAAACGATAAATAATAATTAACAAGTACATATTGGAATTTGTTACTTTGGATATAATTCATCTCACAACTTCCGTACTTATAACTTTAACAAATAATGAAGGATCATTGTTCTGCATTTTGATATTGAAAAATGTTTTGAATAAAATCATATTCAGTGTAAATAAACATATAAATTCGCACCTTGTTAATTCGATTGAACTTAATAGTGTGATAAAAGTAGTTGCAATAACTGGAGGTGATAAAATTAGTGATAAATGCGCGACAAATTATTGTTATTATACGCCTGATGATGTGAAGACATGGGAGACGAGTTTGCCTGGCTGTTGCATCGACGACCTCGAGGATATAAGGATTATATAAGGCATTCTTGTAGATTACGGAAGAGATACAACCATACTTCGCTCACAGCTAAGAATCAGGTTCACGGTCAAGGTCTTGAGACTCATCTTCATCGGCCGTTTAAGGTGAATCATCCGAAACTGGAATGGAACGGTGCTTAAGATGAAAGTTACAAAAAAATGATGAGCGATCAATGCCACTTGACCCACATTCTCCTTCTTCCGCATATTTCATTCAATTAATCTTGTAGTCGATTTTCTTATCTAAAAAATACACATTTTAGAATTTTTTTATAAAATTTCTTTTTCACCATGTCTATTTGGGGAAGGGTCCGATTGCCCACGGGATTTCCAGACTCATCGTATCAAATATTGAAAAATGAAATGAGACGCGGGCGAATAAGATTTTTGTAAATGAGGCAACAGGATTGACAAATGTAAGTTTGCGTTTTGTGTGTTTGATGCGCAAGACATTTGAGATTTTAGAGAATGCTGCTCAATGATTGAAGAAACGTATAGCTATCAGCTCGTTTGAAATGAAGCACGATATGAATTAGTTATATGTAAATTAGTCAAATCTTATACTTGAGAAAAGTTGATCTTGCGCTCAAAGTGAATGAGAGTTTTTGGAATAAGTGTATTGTTAATTGGGCTAAATATAATTGGATCACGTTTATTTTACATCCGATGAAATGAGATTCATACTTATGGGGTACAATAAATGAAAAAATTGTACCTTAGATTATTATATTTCAGATTCGTAATATTCAAGGCGCGTAAAAATTAGACCCAGTTTAGGGCACATCGCTTTGAGATTCATTTGATTGAGCGTCCAAATGATTGAGTCGCATGTACTTAATTGATGAAAATCAATTTAATTCCCTTTTATATCAGGTCCTTATATTTAGCGTGCATAGCAATGAGACACAATAAATGAGAGATGTGTATGCGAGAAACTTTTATTTTGTGCTCAAGTAGTTTCAGATTTATTTAAATTTTGAATTTAACCTCGATGTAGCGCCTTCGTTGATAGTTAACCCCATTGGTTGAGGTTTTGAATTCTCTCTAAATCTCAGCGAATTGCTGAAGAAAGGCCCGTTAAAATTGAAAAAAAAATCTCAAACTGAAATAAAAGTTTCTTGCATACACACCTCTCATTTATTGTGTCTCATTGCTATGCACGCTAAATATAAGGACCTGACATAAAAGGGACTTTTCATCAATCAAGTACATGCGACTCAATCATTTGGACGCTCAATCAAATGAATCTCAAAGCGATGTGTCACTTTGAGCACAAGATCAACTCTTCTCAAGTATAAGATTTGAACAATTAGTGCCTAATTTACATATAACTAATTCATATCGTGCTTCATTTCAAACGAGCTGATAGCTATACGTTTCTTCAATCATTGAGCAGCATTCTCTAAAATCTCAAATGTCTTGCGCATCAAACACACAAAACGCAAACTTACGTTTGTCATTCCTGTTGCCTCAGTTACAAAAATCTCATTCGCCCGCGTCTCATTTCATTTTTCAACATTTGATACGGGTCTGGAAATCCCGTAAGCAATCAGACCTTTCCCGTCTATTTTACGGCTGATAACGTGATGTAATTGTTGGACGTAAGATAATTTCCGATCGCAAAAAATAGCTGAAAATTGTAGCGAAAATATAAATAAAACATAAAAGTAAATAAAACAGAATGTTTGTTTTGAGTGTAAAATGAAACGTGAACAATTCAATTGACTGTTTTAGAGTGACAAAATGAAGATTGATCGAGAACGATGTATATAGGCGAAAGAAATTGTTTTGTATTCAAGGGTGGGTTTTGTCGTGACACGGAAGCATTATATTCACTGAAATCGAGCTTACGCAATCAGAGAAAGCATTGCCCAACAAAACTAAATTTCTTCAGACAAAATGCGTAATTTCACAAAATTGTACACACATTTTTTATTATAATAACAAAATATTTTTAACTTTTACTACTTTTTCATAACATTTATAGTTAAAAAAAATATTGAAAGGTGTTTTTTTAGTCTTCTGATTGCGTTGTTCGGATTATCGGCATGGAAAATCAGTGAATATTTTTTACTAATTTGTTCGCGTAACTGGAGCAACGTGAAAATGTTAGTAGAAAAATATTTTAATTAAATGCCGAGAACTACCAGTGGCATATCCATTATTGGAGAGGTGTGAAAGACATTTGTATCGGAACAAGAACTTTTCCTATCATTTCGAAACGATCACGTACTCATACAGAACTGTTCGCGATGCACACAGCTTATTCAATGAGTGATGCGGACACGGCTACCACATGAACTATAACGACGTGTGCCCTGCATTACTATAAATACTTTGCTTCTGGTTAACCCGGACATCAGTTTTTGTTCAGATTCCGCATTGTCATATCGATCGTCCAAAAAATGTCACTCAAAGTATGACTTCTTTGCCAATCTAATTGATTCAAAAAATTTTCACTCAATTTTTTAAATCAATTTTGCATTTGTTTTTTGAAAGTTCAATTTCATTATTAAGTTAGCGAGTTTACATAATTACATATTTCTTTCGTTTCAGTATATAATTTTGTTTAGTGTAACAATGTCGTCAATCAAAGCAAGTGGAATACCAGTGGCAGCAGCGGTAGCACCTGTATTGGTAAAAGGAGATAATTACGATCCACACCCGCAATACTCTTACGCGTACAATGTGCAGGACGCGATTACCGGGGACGCAAAAAGTCAACATGAAATTAGACATGGAGACGTAGTAACTGGCAGTTACAGTTTAATTGAAGCAGACGGAAGTCGTCGAGTTGTCGAATACACAGCAGACCCCGTAAATGGATTTAACGCAATTGTTCACCGAGAACCTGCTGTTTCAAGTGCCGTACCAGCCGTGCCAGTACCAAAAGTTGCCTCCACATACGTCGCCACGCCTGTCATTGCTTATCGCCATTAAAACTTCTACCACCTCATTGCCTCTAGTTTCTAGTCAAAATTTCCTGTTCTTATGTGTACTTTAGCAGAACCACTTTTTTCAACAAAATAAAAAAACAAACCCCAATAAAATTTGGGCTCAAAAAAATAACCGACATTTTTAGTGCCGCTTTTTACTCTCTCGCTTAATTTCATCACAACTTGTTTGTTGGACTTAACTTCGTATTTGTGACGAAATATTATGATAACATTTTTTGCCTGCACTCGCCACACAAAAGGGAACGAAAGTTTGCACTCCGAATATTTTTTAATGGAATGTTTATATGGAGGGAAAAATTACTTTGTCTGAGCGTGGTCAAACTAATAAATAGTTCGCAGTTCTTAAGCCATAGGAGCCAAGGATTACTACATTATTTGGGGACATGTGCTCTTTCAGATTGTACCTTATGCAACGTGAGTTCGTGGAATATCATTAGTAATACAGATGAGTTACTGACATTAGCACTTGCGAGCATTTAATTATTACTCCTTAAGTGAATAACTTTCTTGTAGAACTTTTCTTATTGTGGGCAGCCAATTATATTTTTTAAATTTATACTCTTGTTTCACATCTTTTTCTTTTTAATTTTCAATTCAGTTTGTTTTTTTTTTTTATTTTTTATTAGATAATATTTTGAACAAATACATTAGCGAAATTTAACAATTACAGCTTTGGGAAAGACAAAAATATCCAACGAAATTCCATAATTGAAACCAAATCATTCTATAATTTTATTTAATCACGTATTACTGCAACACCTGTACGTGATCACTCTTACATTGCCTAGGGCACATCTTGTATAAACGTGATTTGTTTGACTGATAGAAAAACTGGCATATACAATATTAATAAATTTAGTAACTCTGCTTTTTAAAACTCTATGAACGCTAAACATTTACTTTTTTATTAATTTAATTAACTACATTTCATTATCACTGATAGGCTCTACATTCAAGCTGATCTTATAAGATTGATAATTAAAATTATTCCATGAAACTGGTAATTAAATTTCGACTATGATTGGTATTATGGAATGGGTCCGATTGCCCACGGTATTTTCAGACTCGTATGAAATGTTGAAAAATGAAATAATGAAATATTTATTTTTTATTTTAAATAAAATAATGAAATAATTCATGGATTTGTAATCTATGAGTTCAAAAATGGAAGATTTTTTACAATAAAAATTTTTTATTTTTCTTTGCAATAACTATTGCAATTATTGTTTATGAACATTAATTTTTCATTGTTTGCAATAAACTTCAATAGTTAGACAAATTTTATCGGTGACTAGATCCAAAAACATTATAAATCTGTAGTTTTAGATGTCAAATCAAGGAACTCCTATTTAAAAAATGTCAATAAACTATTTTCTTAAACATCGAAAAAAAATCTTTACTGCTAATTTTTATGATTTTTGTTCTAAAAATTAATTACAAGCTATACTTCTGTATAATAATGTGGAGAAAAAAATTAATAAACGAAACTCGGGTGCCCTCGGCTTCGCCTCGGGCCCCTTTGAGCGTTGTTTCCTATGCCAGAGCCCCCATCGCGAAATGGCCCTTCGCAATCCTAGTTATGAAATGAAATAGACGCAAAGAACAACTTTAAAGTTTTCATTTTCTTGAAAGTCAAAAATGGAGATACCTAATTTAACATTTTAAGAATTTTTAAATACGTATAAGGAAGAAAATATTTTGATTAATATTGGTTACTAATTTTTTCTTGATTAAAACTTTGCAACGAGGAAACAATTTTTTTGCTAATTATCTCAATTTTCTTCTGATTTCTGATATTGTGTACTTTTATGTAATCACATATTTATTCACTTTAGTAAATCTGGGATAAGTAAATTGGTTTCAATTTTCAAAAAAGAACAAATAATGATTAACAAAAGAAACTACCAAGTATTATAATCTTTGACAGAAAAGTCGTTCTCTTTTTAATGATTGAACGTTAATTAAGTGCTATAATCGATACATAATCGAAAACATCACTGTTAAGTAATATGTAGCTCCTTTAAAAGGTAGACGATTACGTAACTTTGATCTCATAAATCTGTGACTGTTCTGGAATCGTACTGAAAGCTATAATTCTAAATGGTACTCAATGCATTATTCATTTAGTCAAATAAAGATCTACGCCTGTAACAATGACCAATTACCTGTGCTAATAATTTTTTGATTGGCTTGCCAGAGATAAATGTAAATAACAATGGTTTGGATTTTTATTGGCGTTCACACAAAAGTTGCACCTTCAATTTTGTGTCCAAGGCGCATTTGTAATTGCATTTAGTAATGGTATCGGATTTCGGAAACCTCTCTTTGATTAGTATTGGGCACGAATCATTCGAAACGTGATTTTAGATTTGCCGTAGATTGCAACTCGGCCGAACCTGATGAAGTTCGAAAAGTAATTGGTTTCTAATGAATTGCAATTGGTTACAAATAACTTTATATACAAACAACATTCAAAAACTATTATAGTAGAACTAGTGATTATTTACACTAATTTGGTCTTTGTTAAACTTAATTTAATTAAATAAGTAAACAATTACAAAATGAAGTAAATGAAAGTAAGGTTGTCTAACTGAAAATGATGGTAAGACATTTGTTTATAATTTTTTATTTCTGGATTAGTGTTCAAGTTTGTTAAACTGTATTTTAGAGTTCGAATGAAAATGAAATGTGGATTTATGACAGGAGTTGGCATGTATCCTCTCTAAGGTACAGGACTATTGATTTTCATGTCGCGTATGAAACACAATGACTTTTCTCAAGCAACGGCATGAAGAAATATCAATACGTCGGTACTTGGTACATAGTTATGAGGAGGTCATTTGTTTCACTGGGTGGGGACAGCTAAGTCTTGCGTCTCAACAAGTTGGCGAATCTTGAGTGTATAAAAGAATAGATGGTATCATCCTCTAGTATCAGTCCTGTGCGGTACATTTACCTTGTAAACATGGCTTGCAAGGTAAAAAATTCAAATAAACTCATTCAAAGTACAATTCAAAATATAAACTAAAAAGAAAGACTATTACAAAGGATTAATAAAAAAAAAAAACACTTTTCAGTTGATTTTTGTATAATTTTTCTATTCAATTCCCTTTATTTTCAAACAAATCAGCTTCGCAAGAGATTTCAATACCCGAGGCAGAAACGCTATCAAGCATTGAACTCTCTCAAAATTGCATCACAAATTTTCAAATAAATTTTCTGAAAAAATATCTGACCAAATTAAAAATTCAGTTCCAGTTGATCGCTCTGTCAAGTTTGTTGGCAATTAGCAACGGTGCGATAGTTCCAGTGGCGCCAGCAGCACCAGTGAACGTCGTAGCAGCGAGAATAGAAGACGCTCCTTCGGTGGCGAGCTACACCTTTGCCTATGACGTTCAAGACAAATCGACAGGGGACTCAAAGGCCCAGTACGAAACTCGAAATGGGGACGTCGTGAAGGGAAGTTACTCATTCATCGAAGCTGATGGTACCAGACGAGTTGTTGACTACACAGCTGACCCCATCAATGGGTTCAATGCGGTCGTTAGTCGGGAACCCGTAGCAGTTGCAGTGGCCCCAGCCCAGGGCCCAGTATTTCGCGTCAGGATGGTTGCTCCAGGTAGACCAGCGCCACCCATGGTAGCAACTAGTGGTCCTGATGCAGAAGTTGAGGTGGTTGAAAATTTTGCATCCCTGAAAACTGACAGGAACCAGGCTAGAGCGGGCAATAATGAAAAAAATGAACACGCTGCGAGGTTGATTTCGAGCGCTACTGTTGCCCAGATCAGACAGAATGTTCCAGTGCGAGCAGTAGCTAGCCCGGTAACCGGCGCAGTTGCTACAACAGTAGCACAGAGATTTGTCACAGCGCCATCGGCAAGCAACGAGATTGCCGAGCCGGCGTACGTCGTTTATGCCACGACATTCAACTCCCCCGAAGCGTTTTCTGCACCTATTACACGCCTCACGTACACGCCTACGCTGGCGTAAGAATTACTTCATCTAATTACATTGTGCCACCATACAATTTATGTCACTTGTTACTTTTGCATAGAATAAATGTATTTATTGACTGTTCAACTGATGTTCTTTTTTGTAGTTTTTTATTAGCCTTGTTCAAAGATGGAACTAATTGAATCTATTAGATTTTGTAAACATTTTTTGTTAATTATTTTAAAGTCACATTTGACATGCAATATTAATGAATACATTTTGTATGATTTTTGTTTTAATTTGAAAGCACAAATAAAATTTTGATTATAAGCTTTATAAAATGTTTTTTCAATTTTAGTTATAATAAAATTACGAAGTCAGAATTAAAATTAAGTAATAAATCAAAATCAAACTTATATTCTGAATGTCATAGCAATTATTGATTAAGTAACTCGCATCAGATAAGTGTTAGCAAGTGGATTTACCAATCGAATATTTTTAATACACAATTCACAAACTGAGCCTTGCACTTCAAGATCCTATTGATCGATTTATTATCTAGCTGCCCGGCCCATTGCTCTGTATTAAACAATTGGAATTTCACGCAGACAAAAAATTTAAAAGTTCAATGATCATATTTAAAAACCGATAAGCATTTTGAACCCCCAACCAATTCTGTAATAGAGATGTTGGGTTTAGTGATTTTTATACAGCTTATATCTATTGATTAGAATTAAATTAAGTCTGCGATGAAACGGGCAGATATTATTCCTTAAAAGATAATATTCACACTATTGTTTATTTTGACTGACTCAATAAAATATGCACGCTATGTTAGGTGATTGGCATTTTTTTTAATTTAATTCTTGTTTCTGATTGTAAACAACATGGTAACATGGCTGCTTTTTATAAACACAAATAGTTGATATATAAACAGTTTTCGTTAGTGTTTTCGTAAAAAATATTCTGCAAAAATTATGGAAATTGTTAATGATTAAACATTTAAGAAACATTTTTAACAAACGAAAAGATTTATTTTTTTCTATTTATTTTACTAATAATTTATTACTAACCAAACAAGTTTTTCAAAATGTTTTATTTAGTTTACAAAGTTGATAAATGAAAGCAAATTGATGTGATTCTAGATAAACTATAAGAAAAATAGCTACCTTAAAAATTATTCAGGTAAAATGTTGTTCCTTTCGTTTTGTTAGGGAAGGATTTCCAGACTCGTACCAAATCTTGAAGAATGAAATAAGACTCGAGGTGAATGAGATTTTTGTAAATGATTGACAACATGATTGACAAACGTATAGTAAGTTTGCATTTTGTGTGTTTGATGCGCAAGACATTTGAGATTTTAGAGAATGCTGCTCAATGATTGAAGAAACGTATAGCTATCAGCTCGTTTGAAATGAAGCACGATATGAATTAGTTATATGTAAATTAGGCAATAATTGTTCAAATCTTATCCTTGAGAACAATTGATCTTGTGCTCAAAGTGGATGAGATTTTTTTGAATAAGTGTATAGTAAATTGTGCCAAATAACGTTGGATCACATTTCTTTCAAACGCGATGAAATGATACTCATACGGATGGGGTACAATAAATGAAAACTTTGTACTTTATATTAAAATGTTTCAGACATATATATAATATTCAAGGCGCGTAGAAATGAGACCTAGTTTTTCAGGGCTCATCGCTTTGAGATTCATTTGATTGAGCGTCCAAATGATTGAGTCGCATGTACTTAATTGATGAAAAGTCCCTTTTATGTCAGGTCCTTATATTTAGCGTGCATAGCAATGAGACACAATAAATGAGAGGTGTGTATGCGAGAAACTTTTATTTTAGTTTGAGATTTTTTTCAATTTTAACGGGCCTTTCTTCAGCTATTCGCTGGTATTTAGAAAGAATTCAAAACCTCAACCAATGGGGTTAACTATCAACGCATCGTGGTTTAATATCAAAATTTTAAATGAACTGATTTAAGGAGGTACACTTGATAATTTCGATTAAACATCATTGATGATTGGTGGAAACTCCTAAGTTGTATGCTAACAGCCTAGTTTTTACAAGCAATTTTACTCATCTTCACATTTTCATTATATTTTTGTCTTCTCTTTTTACAACTTACAACATTTATTGAAATATTAACTTACATACTTATGTAACTAATTTTCTCGTTATTTCTTTGTTGATAAAAAAATTTTTTTAATAGCTTCTTTTGTTTTTACATTGAATTTACTATAAAATTAAGAAACTTAATAATTCACTAATTATTTCTACAATTTTTAAATTTCAACTTCAATACAAACGTTTCAAATTCAAATGCAGTGCGGATAAAAATGGTAAAAACACAAATTCAACCATAAACAATATTTATTAACAACATATTTACACATAAATCTCGAATTAGTTTATGTACAAAAAGAATGAGGAAGTTTTTTAAAAAAAAATATCTCAAAATCAATAGTTCATAATTCAAACGTAGTAAGCTGCCGTGTAAGGTAGGGAAACTCTAGAAGCAACAGCTCGTGGGAGAGTGTATGCGACGGGTGCGGTGGCAAGGTAACTTCTGACAGCAGCAGAGGGTGCCACCGCATAGGGCGCCGCTTTAGCCACCAGCGGTGCAGCAGCGGCTACGATTGGTGCAGCTTTTGCAACGACTGGTGCAGGTGGACCATAAACTGACGCCGCATAGGGGGCTGCCGCTGCGACCACTGGTGCAGCTTTGGCAATTACTGGCGCTGGAGCTGCTACAACACGAGCTGGAGCAGATACAACTGGAGCAACTGCCACGGTAGGTTCACGGTTGACGATCGCGTTGAATCCATTAATTGGGTCAGCGGTGTAGTCAACGATTCTCCGGGTACCATCGGGTTCAATCAAAGAGTAGCTTCCTTGAACCACATCACCGCTTCTGGTTTCGTATTGGGCCTTAGAATCTCCAGTGATCGCATCTTGAACATCGTAAGCGAAACTATATTGTGGTACCGCATCGAAGTTTTCAATCTTTGCTAACACTGGCGCAGGTTGGGCTAAAGGCACGACTCCGGCATTTACGAGTCCGACCGAGACGCAAGCAGCGATCAAAATAACGCACTGAAAAAATGCGAAATGAATTCTTATTAATTCACAAAACAAAAGTAAAACAATTGTTTCAAAGGAAATCAAATAATTTTTTTAAATTTTTATTTAATGTGAATTAATGTTCAATTTATTTTGTAATCAATCAGTCAAATAAACAAAATCGATTAACTATGAATTGTTGTTGTTAAATTTGTTGAAGTGAAATTGCGAACAATAAGTATTGTAAAGATATGGTAACCTCAAAGTTAAAAGAGGCTATAGCGAGCAGAGAAACAAGACCGACAAAAGTGTTTGAAGACACCCAACATTCGAGCATATCTGATCAGATAAACGGCTGTATTTGAACTTAACTAGCTGTTTATGTCCGTACATGTTCGCTCATGTTTCCCTCACGTCTAACGTCTACAAAGGTTGCAAATTTATTAGAAGTGAATTCTGAGAGGCGTTGCTCTATAAATCTTGTAGAAGATACCACGAGTCTAATTTTGTTGGTCGGACATTTTTTTCAGCCATTCAACATACTAAACAACGAATTTGATGTTAAAAATTTTCATCCTTAGAAAATCACAGTAAAAATTGAAATATCGAGTTTTTGCATGATTGAACAAAAACAACGTTCACTTTATCACAATAAAAAGATGCACAAACTGTCACGATGGTCACTTTTCACTGTACCTGGTGAGCCATTTTTTTCTATTGGTGAATAATCCACTGAAGCTAAGGATCAACGAATCCACTGACAATCGTGAAGACGATCGCGCTATTTATACCAAAAAGGGTGTTGAAACTTCTAAACGACTCCTCCCACCTGATGGACAATGACGATGACATGATTGCACATTCAGAGCTGTCTCTTCGCTGTTGAGTCAAACGTCCGGACGATGTTTTGGTATTGCCCCGATATCGTTGCCAAAAGTATCTGACATATCATGTACGGAATAAAAAATATTGCAAAAATTGAATGAAAAATTCAGCATCAAAAATTAAAATAGATTATCCCAATTAGAAGTTTAATTGTTTCTGTAATTGAAAGTAGATTTGGTTTTTTGTTGATGGAACAATGGTATAGCAGAATTGTAACGAAGGTCAGACACTCTTTTCTTGCGCCAACTAAAATCGTTTTATCGCCGTCGTGTAAATCTCATGCAGCCTCCACTCACGGTCGTAGCATAAGTCACGACAATCAGATCCATACATCGTCTTTGCATGCAACACAGACACATTACCCTGGTTCACTCGGTACTATACTTAAAAAACATAAACGCTTTTCATGTTGACTGGTATCGTTAAGTTTTGAATCGCACTCCGCAAGATAATGTCTAACAAGATTCTTCATTCTCGATACGTGCGAGACAAAATTCGCACATTTTTCAAGACCAAAATAACACCGCCGACTCTGCTTTACAATAGACATAAATCACGCAGCTTTGGGAAATTTCATTTCGTTTTAGAAATATAAATTGAGGATTGATCTTGCGTTGTCATTGAGGGAGTGAAGTTTTAGTGAGGAGCTTATTAGTATCCCTGTGCACTTTGACAACTTGAAATGCCAATCACAATACCTAATTATCAAGTAACAATGATGATGGGCATTAATTCATTAAAATTTCATCTTACTTTACAATGCCCATGTTTATTTATTTACTCTAAACTTAACAAAAAATTAGACACAAGTTTGTAATTATCATCATAAAACAGTGCCTAAAGTAATATATGAGTGTATCAATTTCGTTAAAGTTTATTATCGAGAAATTCGTAACGTGAAAAATTACGAGATCTCTCAAGATCAAAAGCGAGTGTGCTAAAAGTGTAAGTTTAAATAATATTTATTGGTTACAATATTATAACTTTGCAATAAAATATGTCATCTTTAAAGTCATTTTGAAATCCATTGAAAAAATTTGTTTCGTACAAAATTGAAATGAATCATTTTCACAAAATTGAAATGAGTCATTTTGACTCATTTTAGTCTCTGGTAAACTAAACTAGCACACATTGAACGCAGTCTGCATTTAAAATGTAACAGGTGAACTTACACAATGCCACCATCGATTCCTGGGACTAATAAGTAAAAGTGCCAAAGAATGTCACACCGATGCATACGTAAATCAGTCTCAATTTCTCTTGCATAATTCCATTATACCATTTCGGCGTAAGAATAATGCTGAAAACCATTCGGCGTGACCTTCAATGCCATTAGTTTTGCATGATTACATAAACATTTCAGGTGAAATGAAAAGGATCAGATGTACGATTATCCTTTCAGATCAAAAAATATGTTCGCAAAATATCAGCCAACAAAATATCATTCAACGGAGATTTCATTTTTACATCAGATAAAATTTATGCATGAACAAAGTTCCAGGATTCATAAAATGTTTTGTTGTTTTGTTATTTTGTTTTTTTTATTTTGCAACAAAAACTTGTATTACAGCAAGTCATAAAAGACAAGCATTTTAAATTCATTGAAATTAAGTAAAGTCATGAAATAATAGAAATTCTTACAATCTTAAACTTTGTTCAATTTCAATAAAAATGAAATAAATACCTTGACTTATTACGACAAAGTATTTAAAAGTTCGAAAAATAACCGTTGACATTGGAAAGTAGAAATAGTTCTATTAGCTAAGACTGTTGCACTGGATGCAACGTGTCTGACCAAAATTTTGATTACTACTTACGTCTAATTTGTATGCAAATTTTATTCTAACATCAGTGATCTATCGGACATTGCGTCAGACTAGAAGTCAGTATACAAAAATTGTGCAAAATGAAACGACAATAATATTTTATCAATTTGGCTAAGAGACAAAAAACAATCAAAGAATTAAATAAATAAATGAAAAATTATAATCTTGAAAAAACAGTTTTTATTTCGTCATTAAAAAAATTATTTACACTAAAATCTAAGCCTATCGTTACAAGCAAACAAGAATCAACATCGTAGAAAAACTTACAATAAATCGCAATTCACAAAAAACAAAAAAATAACAAAAACTGGTCTGAGTATTCACGTTGCTTGAAAAAAACAATACTTCGAGTTTCACTGACTATGAATAAGACTGGAAGATGCAAGAACAATCTCAACAAATAAAAGAAATCATAAACAAAAGAAACATCACACATCAATCGGTTCGATTATCGCACAAAACCAAATTGATCAAGGAGGTCCTAAAATGCGTACGAAAAATATGGCGTGGTGTATTTCACGTGTGAGATATATGACAGGGGTACTCGAGCCTGAAGGATTATATTCGCAGCTTCATTGGCATTCAAAAACCTCATAGTTGCTGCTGGAGCGTACATTCTTAGTGGTGCAACTTCCTTCCTGATGGGTACGCCGTATTCTGCAGATGGTGCAACAGGTTGTCGTTGAGGTGGACCATACTCTGCAGATGGCACAACAGGTTGTCGCTGTGGTGGACCATAGTCCGAAGATGGCGCAACAGGTTGACGTTGTGGTGGACCATAGTCCGAAGATGGTGCTGCAGGTTGTGGTTGTTGTGGTGGACCATATATTGGTGTAGGAGCTGGTGCAGGTTCATAGGAAGGTACCTGGGGTGGTTCATAAGAAGGAACTGATGGTACAGAAGGTACCTCTGGTTCATACGATGGTACCTGTTCATACGAAGGTTCTTGTGGTTGGTACGAAGGAACCTCATAATCTTGTCTAATAATTGTTATCGGTTTCTTTTCAGGCAACTTGAAAGCAACGGATGGCACAGAATACGAGTACCCACCGTCTGAAGATTGAACCTTATTAGCTGGAGCTGGTTTTTGTCTAACAGGGATGAAAGGGTTGGCTGGAGCCTGATATGAATACCCACTAGAAGCTTGAACGTAATTTGTCATCGCTGGAGCATAAGTAAGTGCTGGAGCAGCAACCTTTACAGGCGCCAAGGCCACAGATGGAGCAACGTATTTGACAACTGGTGACGCATATTTCACAACTGGTGCAGCATACTTCACAACTGGTGTCGCATATTTTACCACCGGGACATCATATCTAACAGCTGGGATAGCATAGGAAACAGCTGGACGAGCTAATTTAACAGCTGGTTGTACTATTGTTGGTTGTACAAAATTTATTGCTGATGGTCCGTAGGTTGGTTGCGGTTCCGTAAAGGCTGGTCCAGCAAGAGGTGGTCTGGAGTCCAGCGCAATCATCGGTCTGGCTGGTGCATACCCTTGCGCTGGTGCACTTTGCACCAGTGGAGCTCCATAAAGACCTTGGGAAGCCTCTTTTCGAACAATAGCGTTGAAACCACTTTGTGAGTCCGCGGTGTAATCCACGATACGTTTGGATCCATCCGGTTCTACTAGACTGTAACTGCCTTGGACATAGTCCCCGTTTCTAGACTCTCGCTGATTTTTAATGTCACCAGTTACAGAGTCATGCACTCCGTATGAAAAACTGTATTGAACCGGTGCTTCAGCTGGTTTTTGTTTCACTAACTGTGGAGCTGAGTATAGAGCGGGTGCCTCTGCAGATACCAAAGCTGCGCAAAGGCATAGGAATAGAATCTTAAAAAAGAAAAATGTTTGTGTTGATTTAGCACTCTTAATTAATTTATATTTTATCATTTTGCTTGTATGATGTTTTGGTTTACCTTCAGAATCATGATGTGTTCGGGGATCAATGTGGTACTGAGTCTTCCTGGGTTGCGCCAGGTATTTATACCGAATTCATTGGAACGCTTTTCGAAGCTTCATGTGGAATCAGATGACCGTTATGTGATGTAACTGGCGATGTTGCGGTCCAGTCGAAAAGTGTGCATTCGATTGAATGCAGAGCAAGCAAATATGTATAGTTACTTTCACTGAGAGTAATCAGATAATTGCCATTAAATCCACCACACCCAGCTGCACTATGCCTCGAAAAGTTGCATCGTACCCGTCAAGTTACATAAAATTTGCCGGCGCCAAAAAAATAATCAGTTTTTCAGAAACATTGGCCCTTTCGGTTAACAGGTCAGGTGTGAATAAGAAAATGATTTGTCGCGCTGTTGGTAAGAAGAAATGCAGGATTGCATAACTCGACTGTTCATATAAATTTAAGAAAAATTAAACTTAAATGACTTGAGTTTTGTTGCTTATTCAGGTAAAATGTTGTTAGTATTCTTATGACTTGTTCCGTTAGTTAGATTTTTTTTTGAAAAATAAATGCGTGATAAAAACTGCACATAAAATAATAAATTATGCCATTAAGTAGAAAATTGAGCTGTGAAATTACGGCTGTAATGGTGATGTGTATTGAAGTTGTAATTATACTTATTGAGTGCCAAAAAATCAACCGTACAATTATCGCAGGTGTAAGTGGATAAAAAAACACAAAAATTGATAGATTGAAAAGTCTTTAATTTTTACGTTACCCACCATAATAAAATCTTAATAATTTGAGTGGTTACATATTTTATAATATGATTCTACCTTTGTAAATGTCACGAATAGATAAAATTTTTCTCGTTCACGCTTTTAAATCTCGTTTTAAAATTTGTTCTTAAATTTTCTTGTTCAATAATAAAAAGCACTTGAATTCGAACCTGAAAAAATTGGAAAAAAATTAATACCATACAACAATAATAATTAGCAGTCGAAAATTTTATATTAAGATTAATCGATTTCTTTAATTACATAAAGTGAAATTATGCAAATGATAAATTTCTCTGCAAAAACGGTTGTACTTCATATCCGACACCGCAGTGCTCCAACTCACAACGAAGTTACTCAAGTGTTAAGAAAAAACCAGTTCGGTCACTACTCAATGATTGAATTTAACTAAAATGAAAATCTTGTTTACCCGCTAACTTTTTGAACGTCGGGAATTTTAATTTCCATTTTTGACTATCCTTGTCTTTGTTGGCCCAAAGTCCAACAAAATTTTTATAAAGTTGATCAGACATCTATATCTTCCGAGTTTTCATCGGCCTCCTGCTCGTTTATTTCAAAAGTTCGTTCCAGCCAAAACATATTCCGTCATCCTTTTGAGTGTCTTCAGACTTTTCTATGAACAATTTATAATTATTATTATTAATCGATTATTACAACTAAAAAATCAAAAATCATAAAAATGTCTCTTTACTTGACGATTTGTTGGCTTTTTTATTAACATTTTTACGAGGTAACATTTTGTTAGGGCACGAAAGTTCTGGAAAATCTTCGCTCTTCAGTTGAAATTCTTTGTATAGTGATACAGCTGACACTGCTACTTCAAATATATTAAATTAAATTAAGTTAGTATTTCACACAATTTTAATAATTATCGAATTACGACAAGCTAATACAAAAAAATACCCTCGCTATTTGTGCCACCTAGTAAACTCGTAGATCTCTCAAAATTATCAGCAACTATTGGTGGATCTATATCAGATAATTGTTAAATTTTTATTTATAATAATAATAAATATAAAAATTATGAAAATCAAATATTTTTATGTATAATTATAATGGAATTTTGTTAATAAATTTAAGAATTAAAATATATTATAACGAACATACTCAGAAGCACTGTGTAGCAAAGGAAAGTTAAGTAATGATAATCCAGCAAATTTGTTCCAGTTTCCGTGTCACGGTACGTAGATGAAATTGTTTCAGCTGCAAAAACATGTTTCTTGTAATAAAAAATTTTGTTTGAAAAAATATCTAAAGAAGCAAAAAATATACTTTGAGTTGGACTGTGACAGAGCAAAGACAATCGTTCCAATAAACTCATGTTTGGCAAGCTCGCTGAAACCTGATCCGATAAAGGGTGCTTAGTTTCTTCATCTATATAATAAACAACAAAGAAAAAAAATGTAATCTCGCGAGCTAAAAAGCAAGTTATAGTATGAATTTATTTTCATACAAACTTTGCTCTGTCTTGCTTTTGGTAGATTCTGAAATAGCAGATTCTGGATAGTTGTTAAAATCAGTTGAAACATATTCTCCTGTAATTATAAAGGTGAACAATTACACATGGAAGAAACAACAATATTTAACATCTGAAAATTATTGAAAATTTATTTTAATGCATACTTTGTTCTTTGACGGACCAAATGGGATCTGACAACACAGATTCTGAACGGCTGTGAGAATAAGTGGAAAAACTGTCAGCTGCAATTAATAACATAACAATTGACATATAACTAGCAATAATCCCGATGAAAACATTTTTATTTTATTAAAATACTTGCTTTGCACTGAACCTTTAGCAGACCAGTTGATGTAATCTGACACAAAATTTTCTGGGACGTTGTTGTAATGAGTTGGAACACATCCACCTGCAGTAAATGAACGACAGGAATAAACATAAATAATTTTTAATATTAGAATTTATTTGTTGCTAGAAAAAATTTAAACTGTTGAACAAAAATAAAGTTTGTAAATCAACCGACGAGTTTTTGTTTCGCTGATGTTGTTTGCTGTTCATCTCAAAATAGCTGTCATTGAAATAGCTGTCAGGTATGAAAGAAATTAAATTTCAGAAAACTATACATGCAAAAACTACATACTTTGCACTAGCTCTTCGGCAGACCAAACGACGTAATATGGCAAAGATGTTTCGGGGTGGATATTACAATACGTTAAAAAGTATTGGTCTGCAATTATAAAAAAACAGCAATTATAGTTTTCAGAAAACAATTTCCAAAAACATAAGAAACACGTGTGGTCCTTCGTCAGACCTATTGATGTAATTTGGCGAAGTTGGATGGGTCGCAGAATAAGTTGATTGGTTGGTTATATATATATTAAAACAATAATAAACAACAATATGTATAGTAAAGTGATGACTTTGTTCAAAAAAGTGTAATTTTTAGAAGTACATACCTTTCACTGGTTTTTTGGTGAAATAATTTTGGTCATCGGACAACAGTGCTCTTCGCTGATTGTCGAGGTAATACAAAACACTTAATTTACCTAAAATAGAAGAAACATTGAGATTCCTATGATTGGGAAAACACACAATGGACACACAATTGGACACACTTTGGTTTGACTCGTTGCTTGAATAATCTGAGTCTCTCACATCGTTGCTTGAAAATCCATCATAAGTTGACATTTGTTCTAATGGACAAAATTTGTTTTTCTGACTTTTTGCGCAATGAGAACATGCACTTTCACACTCGTTGATGTTCTGAAACTCGTTTGATAGGACGAAGCCTTTCACATTATCTAAAATAACGAGAATAAAGAGCCAAATTAGTTGTTAAAAAAATATTATTTTTTCAGACTTGTTTAAAATTAGCAAAACAAACCTACTGTGTTCATTCTTGTAATACAATCCCAAATTATAAAACAGGCTGTCTGAAATGAGCTCGTTAGAAAAATCTAAACCATTTTGTTCTGAAACATAATTAATTATAATTACTTAATTATAAAGTATCATTATAAGTAATTACACTTTGACGATCAAATTATTGTAACATTGATTCTCACCATGGTTAAAACGCCCTTCCCAATTGTTTTCTTGGGTCAAATTCAAGTACGAGCCGCTAAAGAGAATAAAACCATTCGATTACGAAACGATTTAAAATGATTTAGGAATTATTATTCACTCAAAATACGACTCATCTTAATGATCTGAAAACTGATGTCAAAACTATACATAAATACCTCTCCATTTTTGCACTTTTTTCCGTGAGTAATCAAGTAAACAATCGCACAAACAACTGTGCATGTGCAAAAAAATATTCAGTCGTTAAAAAATCAAAAGCGTTGCTCAATTTCGTGTTTGCCGACGTTACTACAGACTATTCTAACAGAAAATCGAGAAATGATGGCCAAGGCGTTGACCTTCGGAGCAAACAAAAACACCACACTTTATTTTCGACGGCCACTTTGCAGCGAGCACAATTTTCATCAAGTGTCATTATGAATCCGTCGTTACTGTGTAAGAGTGCAAAATCTTCACGTCTCTTTTAGCGTTTAAAAAATTATTTAATCTGATAAAATAAATGGCATCCATTTTTCATGAATAAAAGCTTAAAAAATTTGAACAGGATTACTTAATAAAAATCTGATGAGATTTGTTGTCAAAATATTGTAATAGTTTAATTTTGGCACATGAAATACTAAAAACAATTGATTTAGTATATTGAAATTGAATTAAAAAATATCGGAGGTAAGAATGAATTTTATTGATCGTAACATTAGCTTTTACGGATAGAGTTATGAAGTAAGGAACCGTTCGGTCATATACAGCGCATGAAATATTGGCAGTAAAGAGCCGCCAAGCGTCAATACTGCATTCGCGAAATCAATGAGAAAAAATTTTTAAGACGAAAATACAAATTCCAGCGGATGATTTATAACTCTGTTTGAACATTACCAGATGTATGTGTCATAATGATTGCAGGTTATCCGTGTAAAATATTAACACACCTACGCGATAAAATATCGCGGGTACAAGCGCTTCGGACAGGCAAAATAAAAGGTGCAAAGAGAATTTTGCGCAGCATCTTTTGTGCATCGTAAAAGAAGATCAATTTTAAAAATCAATTTTGGTTGCCTCCACTGACAGATCAAATTAAAATGTTACTTTTTAAATGAGCAAAACTTTGCGAACGATCGTGTAGTACTGCATTTTTTTGTCTCGCAGGACGTACAATCCCTTTTGTGTAATAATTTTTTTCCTGCAGTGATATTTCCCCCTTTAAAAGCCTTACTTCAAGGAGAGGCATCACAGCAGCATTTTCTACAAAAAAAAAAAAAATAAAAGAAAAAAATGGTTTTGATTTCGCTTTCGCACTCGGTATATGATAATCATCAAGGTCTTATTTAGCGGTAAATAAATGCTCATATTTCGGTGGGTGTGATCGATATTTCAACTGTCATAAATTGTATAATACTTTTTTCAATAATTCTTACTTCTGTTGTTTTTAATTTGAAAAGAATTTGATGTAATTAAATAAATAATTTAAATGTATTTTTTTCGCGTATTATTTAATTCAGATAAATTGTTCATAGGATGCAGTTTTTTTGGAAAAATAATCATTCATGTTATTGCGATTGCTGAAAATTATCTAAAAGAAATGGAAAGGAACAAGAAATGAGAAGAGAAAAAATGTGATGGATGTGTTTATGATTAATTTATTATGGCACTTCAAATTTCATTTCACAACTTTGCAATCACGAATTCCGTCCATAAAGCACAGTACAGAATCAACGATCGCTAATGTTTTGCGGGCAATAAATTGTGTCAAACGGTGTGTGGCGTACCCTTTGTTCCGCGATAAAAATGCACATTTTTCGGTTGCAACATTCAAGAAAAACGATCAGAAATGGTCGGGGGCAAAACAAATGTTTGGTTACGCGTTGAGTCCAGCGTGCCCGGCGCATTCAAATCATTCGCGTCGGGCTCACTCGACGAATAATTCATGGCCGTATTTAAAATAAAAGAAACAAATTTTATCAGCAATAATCGAGCCATTGCCATTCCATGCGACACTTTTCGGCCAAACCGAGCCACATATCGTAATCTCAGCTCGTCAAGTGCACAGCCCATTGACACAATTTTGAACATGATGAATGGAAACTAAAAAAAAACATGAACGAAGATTGAGTTTATGAAAAATTCGGTAACTAACTTTTATAGTGTACAAAAAGTACACTCGACAGTTTCGTGCATCAGAATGTTACAAAATACAAATTACAATTGTTTTGGTGAACGAAACGGTCGAGCGTCGAATAAATAAGTTGGCAATTTTGGATCCAAATTTAGTGGTAGTAAGCTTGGGCAGCATATGCAGCAGGGGCGGCATAGGCGTGACCAGCATAAGCTACTGGAGCAGCGATCTTAGCATAAGCTGGCGCGGCATAGGCTGGCGCGGCATATGCGGCTGGCGCGTACGCGATTGGGTGAGCGATCTTGGCCACTGGGGTAGCGATCTTGGCAACTGGAGCGGCGTATGCAACTGGGGCAGCAGCGACGGCAACTGGCTCCTTGCGCACGACGGCGTTGAATCCGTTGATTGGGTCAGCGGTGTAGTCGACGGTGCGTCTGGTGCCGTCGGCTTCAAGGAGGGAGTAGCTGCCGGTCACAAGGTCACCATCACGGGTCTCAAATTGGTTTTTCGAGTCTCCGGTGATGCTGTCCTGAACATCGTAGCTGTAGCTGTACTGTGGATGTGGGTCGTATTCCGCGTCGATGGCCTTTGTAACGACGGCCTTGGCCACTGGTGCGGCGGCCAGCGCGACTGGCGCAGCGTGGTAGGCGAAGGGCGCAGCCGGCAACAATCCGGCGTTAGCAGCGGCCACGAGGGCGGCGAAAGCGATGAACTGCAATTTTTATGACATTTCATTTTTTTCATCGACTCTGTTTTACGAAATTTAAAACAAATTGAAACTTCGTTTTTTCAAGTTTTTGTTAAAAAAAAATCTTTTAAACTTTGTTTACACAATCTTGAATTTATTTTGTAATGTAAAATTAAAAACACAGATATAAAACTTTGACACTTGAAAAAAAAATAAACATTTGCGAGTTAAAACAAATTTTGAATCAAAAAACACTCTGAACAATTTGATGGATAGAGTTACGTGAAATACCGCACTTGAAACGATTCGATTTTATGCAATTGGCAAATATACAGATTTTTGCAAATGTTACACACCTTGAAGGCCATTATTGAGAAGGTGCAGTTGATTCAACTAGGTTCACAATCTGTGATGACCATGGTTAACCAAGTCTGCCTTATATACTGACCACTAAAACTCCCACCATCCTCACAGGACTTTCGATGTTCGGGACAGAAATTGCACCTGAACTTGACAGGGTATTCTCCCCCATTTCGCCGTTCTTGATGCAACGTTGTAGCCCCCGGATCTCAAACCAATTACAATTTTTTCCTTTTTGCCGCAGACATTCAAATTGTCGTTACTAACCGACGAATGAAAATCGCGAACAAAGAAGTTTGTGGCTCCAATCAAGTAGGAAATGTACATCAAAGGTCGTTCATTCTTTTCAAAATGGATTGGAGTGATACTGAACAGAAGAAATGACCAAACCTTGGGATTAAAATTTATAACAAAAAATAAACTCACTCATGAAAGGTTGTTTTCATGAAAGTTTTTTTCTTGTTCATTTTCGTCTGTCAATTTTTCCATCCCCTTTACAAGTTTCAAGAAACCAAGAAATTTATAGATCAATTTGTTATGCAATTTGACATTCAAATTATAATTTTGTTCAAATTTTTTAAATAATATTTATGCTGTTTCATTAGAATTTAAAAATACATGTAGGACTTCCTTTTCAATTTGCGAAAATTTGAAATTGTTTTTGTAACAGTGAATTGTAAATGTTAAACGAGTTTCAGAATAAATTATTAACAATGTCGATAGAAATTCAACATCCTTTAATTGATCATTAATGATCACCAAATACAGTTTTTGGTTTGATGCAACTAAAAATATCAACTGCACTAATTTTAGCTTATCCTGCATGAAGATCATCGAAGGTGCAAGTACATCACCCATTAAGAAGCCCGAATATAGAAAGTAAGGATTGTTCAGCGCATTATTCATGTAATGAGCTGTTGCAAATGAGCATTCTGAAAAAGTCACATGGGACGAAAAAATTTACTGTAACTAACATTCAAGGTAAGTCTATTTATTTTCTTTCATTTTTTGTTTACATTTTGTTATTATTTTTATGAAGTTTCTCGAATATTCAATAAAGTTTCGCGAACTTGAATGGACAATTCAAAAAAAATTACGGTACACACTTAACTCAATATAAGTAGGCCTGCCTTTAGAACTAGACTTTTTAAAAGTCGGCGCTAATAGAGAGCGTGCGTAATTGTCACTCTGTAGAATATTAATAAATTGGCAATGAATTGGGAAACATTGCAACGATTTGAGAAATGAGTTCTACGTAACTTTATAAAATGAGTTACAATGATTTAAAATTATCTTGCAAAATGCAGAATACAAACTGGAAATTAATATTTTTCTAAAAATAATTTAGTTTCAATAAAACATGTGAAAAATCGGAAGCCCGAAGAGTGTTAAGATTTCTTTAAGTACATTGTCATTAGTGCGTTTTTTAAGAGCCTTACAATTTAAATTGAAAGAGCATTGTTATTCAATTTATTTCGAATAACAGACATATTTTATCTCGTTCGCTTATCAAATAGAGTTATTCAAAAAAAAAATTAAATCATGGCAGTCCTATTAATTTTGAACGTTGTGTATCACAACGACCTTGAGGGAAAAAACAGCGCGACTACAAGGACATTTCAATTCGTGAAGAAAGTGTCTCAAACATTATAAGGAAGTTTGAACCTTAATTGCACTGCTCGGAACAAAGAGAAAGAGTATGTCCCTTTTTTATACAATTTTCAATCAAAAAATGATTGGCTTAAATTTTTATTATAAAAATAAAAGAAATATTTATTGTTATTTACAGTAATTATTTACTCTATTCTAATTTTCAAGTCCTTAAGACTTGATTTTTATTATAAATTTTTTGCAAAATTCTGAAAAATTCCATAACGTCGAAAGTCACAGGTATGATGAAAGTAATCACGACGCATTAAAATCATTTATTTTATTATAATTATTAATGCCAAAAAGATATAAAAGAAATATTTCTTGAGTGTACATTACCTGCCGTTCAGGAGAACGGAAAATTTTCATAAATAGTCTCTCGATAAGATATTATTTAACAAGAAGCCTGTTTTTGTATGTTGCAGGACATTTTTTAGGTATGTATGTATGCCTGTTTTATAATTTTTTCAAGGCGTAATCTGGTCATGGTGTTACCTTTAACTGCGACCATGATCGTAGCTCCGGTTCCGAATGTAACAACAAAACAAATATATAAAATTCAAACAAAAAATTTTAATTGTTTTCCAACAACATATTATCCTAATTCAATATTTTCTTTTATCCGTTTAAGAAAATTGTTGTTATAAAAAAATGAATACTGTACAATTAATAAGATTGAATTGAATTAAAATTGAACATAACAGCAATATTTGTGAAAGTCTGACAAGTAAGAGATTAATATTTTTTTTCGACTATATTAATTTTAAAGAATTCAGAAAAAAGAATAAAGAAAAAACATTTTTTTAATCGGTTCATTATTCTTAATTTTGTTTATTTACAAAAATTAAGTTACAAAATTGATTGCACACGTCACGTATACGATTATTAGTAACTCATAACGATAATTAATCAGTTTTTTTGTATTTATACCTTGGTCCATATCGCACGAGCCCTATCGGGCAATTTTCTTTTGAAAGGAATGAAATATGTATTATTTCACTCAGTATGAACGAGTCCACTTTTAAACTCAATAATCTTTTTCATCTCAATATTTGCATCAAGTATAAAGGTCAAATGCGGCCCAGATAAATACCAATCAGAGATTTTATTTTTTAATTGCTGGAAAAATATAATTCCAAAAATTTTATCTAGATGCACCCCTGTTTAACAATTAACGACCAGTTAAACACTTGTATGTTGGAACTGTCTTTTTTTATAATCAAAAGATTAATCGGATTCAATTAATTCAAAAAGTTACAGTGAGCCGTTCGCTCCAGTTCCTCGTTTAATGAGTTACATGTAACTGCAGGTCAAATTATTTCTGTCGAGTCCATGGCCTTTCGCGTAGTCCGATTACCGAATTTAAACACGATTTAAAATAAAAAAGGAAAATAAAAAATTGATCTTTCAACATCACCACCCGCATTGACATTCCTCTTGGGATAATTTGCCGTTTCAATAAACGATCACCTGTTTGAATTTCGTAATAATGGAATGGTAAAGTTTTTACTCTCAAATCCTAACGTAATTGTGTTACTGCATAAAAAACTGTATAATTCATCAAAATCAAATTTTACAAAATAATCGTCGTACCTATAAAAACTAATTAAAAGTATAATAGTTGCAATTTTGTATACCCTAGTAACACAATATTTACTTCATAGTTTTTAGAGAGGTCAAAGGGTTTTAGCAAGCGGTCATTTTGAAAATGTGAATTTCCATTGGGAGATCCGCAGAGATTAATTACAGTACAGTGAAGTTGCATTCCGCCATTTCTTTACAAACGAAAGTGAAAAAATTCGTGGGACCTTTTTGTTGGTTGTGTCGTACAGTTCATCGCCTTTGCTGCCCTTGTGGTCGCTGTGAACATTGGAGTATTGGCCCCCGCTTGGTCTGCGACTCCTTCGACCACCAAGGCCAACGCAGCGAAAGCCGTTGACAGAGCATAAGACTCCCACCCACTATTGCCCACTATGCAGTTTTAACCATCACGATATTTCAAGAATCAGTACGACATTCGCGGTGGTTGCTCAAAGTCCCAAACGCATAACTCATTTATCACCTTAACCGTTTCTAAACCCAATTAAATATTTAACCACTCTTTTGCTGAACAAATTGTGTTATACAAAACAAAAAACAGTGATCTCCAAATTAAAAACCCAAAAAATGGATGGGTCACAAAATTACGGAATTATTACTGCCTCAAAAAATATCGAACAAATGTAAAAATATCTCTTACTAGAAAAAAATACGAATGAAAGGAAACATGTGATCGCAACCGCGAACCTCTCAAATGGTTAACAACGGACTCAATTAGAAATAAGTGCCTTCAAAAAGTTAGAACCCAAGATGAAAGTAACCATCTCGTTACATTTCTGAACGAAAAAAATTGTATCTAATTCTATCATAATTTGTTATCGAAAATATTCACATAAATATAATATTAGAAATGAATTTGACATTGCAATATTTTATGAAATTGAGCAATCTTCCTGAATTGAAGGGAAAAAACTAAAAAACTGAAGAGCCGTGTTGGTTTCAGTGGTTAGCGCGCTAGCCCCAGAAACAACACTGCTCAGGGGCCGTGGGTTTCGATTCCCGGCGAAAATATTCAGGTTCTATTCTGGGTTTTTTTGACGGGAAAACAAAAAAAAGCAAAAAACTTTTAGTAATCGAAAGAGTTTTCACGTTCGAATATTTTAGCGTAAAATTTTAAATTCTCGCAACAATCTTGCAATTGAGTTAAGAAAACTTTTCTCAGTCCTATTTCGTTACACACGCAAAAAAATGCTTGACCAGACCACATCCGACGTTGGGGCTAGCCCTGCGACAGAAAAATTTAGATTATCGCAGGTGCCAGCAATGTCGCGAACTTGGTTGTGCCAAGTTTGCACTTGGTTTGCACGCGACGGATGTGGTCTCTGATCATCGAGTATTTTTCTTTTTAATGCAGCGTCAGAATAGGTAGTCTTGAAGGTTTCTACATTTTGTTAAACAACTGTGTTTGTTTAACAAAGAAGACAACGGACATTTACAATTGGAGCGTTATACCGCCGTTTGCTTTCGTTTTGGACAAGACATTTGGAGCAAGGCAAAATAAAAAGCAAACATTTGTTTTTGAAAATAATTTAGGTTTGTTCGTTAAATTTATTCTAGTTTACACTTTTGAAAACAAGGAAGTATTATTAAAATTATCCATACATGGATAACACAAACTGAAAATGAGCTCCAAACAATCATGCTTTTGTTGTGCTTTTGCTTTTTTCTGAATATCTCGAAACGAGAAATGAGTAAAAAATTGTGAAAGAATAATTATTATCGCATAATCAAACTTTTTTTACTTTGTTGAAAAGCATAAATACAACGAGTAATTCATTTAACTCAATTCAAATTAAACAAAACCTTCTGTTTTTCTATTGCAACTTTTCGTAAAGTTAGTTTCGTACAGTAAGTTTGGCCGAGGTTTGAGATTCAAAAGCAATTTATGTATAGAATCACAAAATATTTGTAAAATTATGAAAGGTGAATTATAAAATTGAACAACAAATATTCTGTACATTTGACAATTTTTTGGAAACTCATAAATGCAGAATCGTCGAGAATCGTTTACAATGTCAAATCTTATTTGCCATACTCTCCTCTTCATTCTTGCAAATAAACAATAATGATTTGTTAATGAAATAAATGAAGCAATGAAAAATATTTTTGTTTTATCAAAATGACTTATCGGATAAATCGCAGGTTCACATCTGTATTATGGCAGAAACAGTGTTGATTCGCTTTCCAACATAAACTGGCGATCTCTTCTCATCTCTATTAGAACAGACCATCGAAATAATCTTTCACGCGCGTAGGCTATTACGCACCCGATGAAACAGTTGTCGATTTCCATAATGATTTTTATTTTGCTGTAAAATGTTGTTGTATTGCTAGGATTGCGTTGCTGTTATGTAATTAAGAAATTGAATTAGATTTATGTCATCATTGTGCACTGAATAATTTGTCGTCGTCCCCTATCATGAATTGAACCGCATAAATCAGTGCTATAGTGTGTGTTCGTCACATTCCTTTCAGCATTGTGACAGCGGGATACATAAGTGTGACACAACAATAAATTTCTGTTGTAAAAAATCTTTTCGTTTTTGGAAATATGGTATAATCGTAGAATAAAAAACATTTTGTACCATCATGAATTCAATAATAATACTTAAAAATTGAGTTAAATTAGCCATTATTCTAATAGCCATTCAAGTTATATTTCTGTTTCCTTCGCTAGCTTCACTGAACCTAAAAAGAATGTGAAATTTCAAACCATAAAATCACAATTTGAACAATACGCTATAATAGCAAACGAAAAGAATGTATAACAATTTCTAGAAATATAAGGTGAAATCCTTTTTCGAACAATATTTTGAAACAATTTTTAGTCCAAGCGAAATGTGTAACCACGCATATTCTATCCAATGCACTTTATATTTTACTTTCTTTCTTTATGTTTTGATTCAAAAAGGAAACAATGTTTTTATTACTCAACAATAAAAAATATGTTCTCTGAATGTTCAAAATTCATTTCAAGCGGATGTTTTGAAATCGTTTTTCATTGACTTATCCAAAAGATTTCGGCTACGTTACATAAGTTAATGTTTCCCAACCCAAATTTGCCTTTTCAGCTTAGTATTTTCACAATCTCGTTTAATATACATTTTGAAACGATAATAAAATTCACTTTTTTGAAATGGTGTTAGCATTGTGGTACTATGTTTCGGATTTTAGTTTACCGGAAAGATGATTATTAATGATATGTTACCGAATCTTAGGAATCGTATATATATATAAACGGAAAATCTACCAAACAGCATCATTCTCGATCCAGCTAATCGAGTGTTCTAATCATCCTCTAAAATGGCTTTTAAGGTATGTATAGTTCGTTGGACATGAATATTTGCAAATTAATTTTTAATTTTGACTGAAATTTTTAAGACATTATTTTTGCTATCTCGATAAATAATTCAAATTGGAATTATATTTTTTCTCTATTTACAAGATGTGATTTTATTTTGATACAATATTTATAACGTTTATGTGTGTTTCTTAACGTCTGCGAAGTATTTGAATTGAATTGAATTGAGTTTTAATAAAAAAATTGTTTCAGTATTTCGCTCTTGCTGCTCTGGTAGCCGTTGCCAACGCTGGTATTTTGGCTCCAGCAAAAATTGTTTACCAGCCAGCAGTAGCTGCGATTGAACTGCAGCACGATCATCACCATGACCACCATGATCATCATGATCACCACGACCATCATGACCACCATGAACATGACCACCACCACGATCATCACGAGGGAGACTTCGACCACCATCCCCAATACAGCTTCAGCTACGGAGTAAAAGACAGCCTGACCGGAGACGTGAAAAACGCTCACGAAGTCCGTGATGGTGACCTTGTCAAGGGCAGTTACTCAGTCCTCGACGCTGACGGCACTAAGCGCACTGTTGACTACACATCTGACCCTGTCAACGGCTTCAATGCAGTCGTTAGCAAGGAACCAGCTCACCATGTCGTTGCCCACCATGTGCCAGCCAAAATCGTCACCCCAGTTGTTGCCAAAGTTCAGCACACCCACGCTGTCCCAGTTATTTCCAAAGTTGCTGCCCCAGTTGCTCACGTTGCCTATGCCCAAACTTGGTAATTGGTTGATCGTCTGAATATGTTTGAAATGTGATTTGTTGTTTTTTTTTGTAATTGATTTTATGACATGAAATAAAGTTGTTCTTTTTTGATAAATGATTTGTTAGATTTACCTCTTCGTCCTGCCATTATTTTTCTATAGTTTTCACATTTTTTCTCTATTATTTTAAAACAATATTCACATTTATTTTTTCAATTTATTATTTCAAACAATTATAACTTCGATGTATGATAGAAACAATTTTGAAAATGCAGCCCTTATATTAGTACAAAATATGAACTCAATAGTTTTTTCAAATTACATTTTAGCACAAGGTGATTCAAAACATTACTAATTCTGTGGTAATTAGCAAGAACCAGTTAAGTGGTTTTGGGACTTGTCTTGTTGAAGTTTTGAGTATAACATTTTTATATCGAAGAAATATGATGAGGGACACGATTCTCGGCATATTATAGGACAAAAAATACATTGAATCCAACAACTCATGTTCAAAAGTTAAACTTTCAGAAATATATGCGATTTTTACAAAAAAATTAACGCTTCTGAAAATGTCACTTAACCCATTTTATGCCAAACATCGAAAAAAAATTTTTTGCATCAAAAAATTCATGGATTCGTGTTCTGTATGTTCAAAATAGAAGATTTTGCAATAAAAATTAACAATTGCAATTGTTTATAAAAATTAAATTAAAAACGATTTTTGAAAATGATGCGTTCGCGCATCAAAGGCAAGAAATTGGTTAACTGGTTCTTTCTAATCACCACAGAATTATCAATTTTGATATCAAAAATAGTTCAATTATTCCATCTGTTTATTTTATTATAACTCTGAATATGAGATTTTTATTATACGCTATAGGGTATAATAAACATCTAATACATAATATATAAGATATAATCATCAGTCATATCTTTTTGTCCTTGTTACTTTGCTGCGACTGTGTTAGCTTGATATTGTTTGACAAGATTCTTACACCTTGTCGACACTCAACTTCACAAATCGGTTCATATAAGATGCGTTTCTTTCATCTGGCAAAATATTGAGATAATTTCTGGTCCCCGAGCAGGTTTCTTTGTACTTTCATGTTGAATATATACATTTACATTTTATCATCAGTAAATCATCGCTAATATAAATACTTCTGCAAACAGGACTGATGTGCCTATATAAAGGTACACAAATAAGAGCGAAAAATCAACACCAAATAAATTGGTAACTAATTTCTATTCAACATTTTTATAGCAATTGCAAAAATAATTGGTGATGAAAGTTAACAAACATATGAAAATCGCAAAAAATTTTCCAATTGTCCTGAACCTAACGAACATCATTAAAAATGTTACATGTAAAAAATTTTGAATCTGAAAAATTGAATTTGTTATATTACTTACAACAACTATTACTACAATTATTACTACAAGCACATTCAAGGTACAGCTAACATAGGGTAAGGTCAAAAATTGATCCAGTGAAAGTATATAAAAAACTATTTATTTATTAATAAATTGTTGTTGTTGGGACAATGACATTTACAGAAGAAGAGGAACGGAGGTTGGTAAACGCAGTTACCACTGGGAGTAGTATTGGGCAGCTGGGGCAGCTACGATGGGAGTGGTAAGATGGGCGTAGGTCGGGGCAGCGACGTACTGCTGTTGGACGGCAACCTTGGCAACGACTGGAGCGGCAGCGACGTACTGCTGTTGGACGGCAACTTTAGCGACAACTGCAGCCGGATCTTTGCGCACAACAGCGTTGAATCCGTTGACGGAGTCGGAAGTGTAGTCGACGGTGCGCCTGGTGCCGTCGGCTTCAATGAACGAGTAGCTGCCTTCGACCAAGTCTCCGTTGCGGCTCTCGTGCTGGCTCTTGACGTCTCCGGTGGTTCCGTCATGCACACCGTAATTGTAGCTGTACTGCGGGTTGTGGTCAAATTCAGCGTCCACCGATTTCGTCAACACCGCCGCTGGCGCGTACGCCAAAGGTGCTGGCGCCAGGATACCCGCGTTTGCAGCAGCCACCATAGCGGCGAAAGCGATCAACTGCAAATTAAACAATTTTTTTTTACAAAATTGAATATAACAATATAATGTATAGATGTTTATTTTTTTTATGGATCCGGTAGAATTAACATTTGAAATTAAAAATTGAAAATATTACTGTTGGATTGTTTGGTTTATTTTTAAATGTATGTACCTTGAATGCCATTTTATTATTTTTGATTTTAGTCACTTCGCGAACGAGTGTAGAACTGATGGTTTAGGAAGCAGTGAGCTGGCTTTATATACTTATATCGACTAGGTTTCAGACTCTGAAGATAAGCATCAAGATAAATAGTACGTTGATACATGACACAATTCAATCAAATTGAATGAACTAAGAAAAAACACTATTCCAAAAGTACACGCGCTACAATATTATGCAAAATATGAATGTGAAATGATTCCAATGAAGCAATTCTTATATCACAACTAAATATGAATTGCATGAGAAATGAGCTGACATTGAGTAGCGTTAGATGTTTTATTTGAACTTGAACCGTAGGTTTTGTATAATGATGAATTTATGATTAGACATGTTTTATGCTCATTAGTTATTGTTTTGTCGAAACTTGATGTCTTTCAACTGTTAACCTTGGGCTGGGTTAAAAGTTTGTTACTTTTTGGGTGATGCAAAATGTCTTTAGCTTGAGACAACATTATTCTTAAGATTTGCAACTGTCAAATCTTTTCTTCCAGATCATAAATCATTAATTGCGACTTTATAGGAAAAAATTAATTTTAAAACATTATGCAATTTTTTTGGTGTAAATATTGAAACATTCGTTTATTTTTAGCAACCAGTTCCAATTAAAAAAAGAAACAAAAAAATCAGTAATAATGTATATCTTGGTCAAAATTTAAATTTTTTGTATGAGGTGGATTGCGAAAATTAAATCTGTTTCATTAGGATAGATAATTTTGTTTTGAAGTAATTTAAAATGAAAAGAAATATAAATAAAAAATGATACACTTTATTCACATTTTTATCCTTCAGAAAAAATAGCAAATAAATAATTTATTATACTTTTTACTTCTTATATAAAAAATTATAATTTATTCCCCCCCCCTTAAAATTTTCCCCATTAATTATTTATTGATTTTCCAATTTGTTACAAAATTATGACTATATCTCAAACGCTGCCCCACCGCTTTCGAGCACTAATGCACAGCCACGTAAATCGTTCAGAAGACAATACTTTCAATGCTCGTATCAAAACTATACTTGCACTTATGTACGTATAAAATAAAATGCAGTACTTCAAAGTAAAAGTAAAAATGGATTTTTTGTCATTTTCTCTGAATTTTTAGTCGCACCCCTATTAAATAATCCACTAAAAAGTTGAAATATTAATAAATGAAATGTTAAGAAAAATATAAAAAGACGCGGCGATAAACACAAAGTTTCATTGTTCTTCAAAATATACAATTGATTTCTTTGCTGAAAATTTTTTACTAAGTCGATAAGAATCAATGAAAACGAAAGATCAAAGAGACAAAAAATTAGAAAGAGAATAGGCAGGCCTTGTGCACGCAATGATCTGTCAAATTTTATACTTGAATAATATGAATTTAGATATCTCAATCAATCCACTAGCCATTAAGTAAACTGTATTATGTATATGATACATGATTATGTACATGAGTTTTGGATATGACTCTTTAGATTTCATTCTGTATATAAGTCTGAGTTTGCGTAGACCAAATCATCAGTTTCGATTCAATCGTTTGATTGTATATTCAACTAAACTCAAAAATGGCATTCAAAGTATGTATCAGTGCGCAAACGATTCTTTCCTTTAGAATAAGTTAGATTCATAATAACTCTTAAATTTGCAGTTGATCGCTTTCGCCGCTATGGTGGCTGCTGCAAACGCGGGTATCCTGGCGCCAGCACCTTTGGCGTACGCGCCAGCGGCGGTGTTGACGAAATCGGTGGACGCTGAATTTGACCACAACCCGCAGTACAGCTACAATTACGGTGTGCATGACGGAACCACCGGAGACGTCAAGAGCCAGCACGAGAGCCGCAACGGAGACTTGGTCGAAGGCAGCTACTCGTTCATTGAAGCCGACGGCACCAGGCGCACCGTCGACTACACTTCCGACTCCGTCAACGGATTCAACGCTGTTGTGCGCAAAGATCCGGCTGCAGTTGTCGCTAAAGTTGCCGTCCAACAGCAATACGTCGCTGCCGCTCCAGTCGTTGCCAAGGTTGCCGTCCAACAGCAGTACGTCGCTGCCCCGACCTACGCCCATCTTACCACTCCCATCGTAGCTGCCCCAGCTGCCCAATACTACTCCCAGTGGTAACTGCGTTTACCAACCTCCGTTCCTCTTCTTCTGTAAATGTCATTGTCCCAACAACAACAATTTATTAATAAATAAATAGTTTTTTATATACTTTCACTGGATCAATTTTTGTCAATGTCATACCGGCATTCTGCAGTTTGAGTTACTTTTTAATTATAAATTTGTTGCAAATTCATTTGTATAAAAACGCTCTGTTAAGCTCTCTGTATATTTTGGAAAAACAATTTGGTTTAAATAAAATCAAATTTCATTGCAAATTGTTGACAAAATGTTGAAACGCAATGATTCAAAGTTTGGCTGATTTTATCTAAACAGTAGGCATTTATTCCCTAAAGCTTATATTCACTTTTTATAAGTGTTGACAATTAGTTTGTCGACCGTTAGCAATTTTTTTCCCAACGCTTGACAAAAATGTTGTAAAACTTATTTTGACATAAAAAAGTACAAATTTTTACAAAAAACGGACTAGATTGGCTTGGATGATCTTTGATGTAAAAAAGGCCAAATTTTTTTTTCTGTGTACGAATATCTTTTTTAACAACTTAATTAACAACTTTAAAAAATGAATAAAGAATTTCAATCATAAACGTTTTTAAAAATAAACGGCTTAATAATATTCAACTAAGTAATATTGGTTTTGAAGATAAATTGAACTATAAATACATAGGAATAAATAATAATCTATGAATTGGACATTGGACAATGAGCCGTCTACTATCAAGATTTCAATACGTTCATTATCGCCGATCAGACTAAAGGAAACTTGACATTAACATAACGTTGCCTAATTCAAGGTGAAACCAACGTCCTTCGCAAACATGCATCACACATTTGACTTCAACACCAATTGGACATGATCCAATTTCTTTCTTCACTTTTTTACAGTTTAACAGTTTAATACTCAATCAATGTTTTTAAACTAAAAATTAAAATACAAACATTTGATATTATCAGCGTCAGGTATAAATTGCTTTCATTTATGTATAGAAAAGAGATTTCCGCGAACAAGTACAATCAGAAAGCGAAACAAATACAAATCCATCATTCATCAAATCATTATGTTTCTTTCTTAGCTCGACAATGGCGTTTTCTTTTGAAGTTACATCACGCGCGGCAGAAAATACATTTACGTCCAGACAGTGCAATTCTGCCCCAAAACGTCGTCATTAGCGGGCGTACCGCAAAACGAAGCACTTTCTCCGGAGCAGTTGCCCAAGTCGGCCACACCCATATCGAACCTTGTATAATAAAAGCGTAATCTCTCCTCGCATTACGCGCTGCCGAACCAGTTTCAGCGGTCAAAGCCTTGAACCACTTACTTGTCCGTTCCTTGTTTTTTCGTGAGAATCCTTTAGCGTACAAGAAGGGTGGAAGAAAGCTTACAGGTGGTTGAAACAAAAGTGAGAGGAAATACGCATCCCAACTTTGTAGATCTTACTGCTCTGTCGAGTGTATCTTCCTTTATCACTCTCCCTTTCAAATAATGACAAAAAGACAGAATACTCTTGTTCTTAAATAAACATTTATTTAATTAAGTTTGGCGGTATAAAACAAACATTTCTCTCCCAATTAATAAGAAACGAGGTACTGCAGTCTTATATCTAAGGCACATATTAAGCTTATGTGTAAACTTGTTTCACTAACATTTTTCGAACTTTGATATCTTAATTTACTTATGTTATTATTATTATTATTATATAAGACACTACAGTTAACTTTATGATAAAAATATACTTTGGAATGGACGTTCGTAAAAATAAATTAATCACTATTAATTATTAATTAATAAATAACGAGTAATAGACTTATAAATGGTACAACTTAGATATAATCATCTGAACGATCACAGTCCTTAGTTGTTTGGATCATCGCCTTCTCTCTCTGGAGGAGCCAGTCTAAAACGAAAAATAAAACAAATCATGAATATATCAATAACAGTCTAAACGATTTAGTAAAATTAATAAATCTGACAGATTTTCCAAATGCCTAAAAAAGACAGAGGTAAACAAATTATTCCTTTGAAATTTTTAACCGATATTTTTAAAATTCAACGACTTTTTATCAGAGTTGAATTATTAACACTTTAATGTAAAAGTTTCTCATCATATATTTAAATATAATTGAATTGCTTTCGCGACCAATAGTTTATCAAGTCTTCAAAAATAAACGAAAGAACGATTTATATAATGCATTTTAAATAAAATTTACAAGAATAACAATTGAAAATTTTCAAAAATTATACGTAAAAAAATAAAAACAAAAATTCAACTCTTTAGTTTTTAAATGAAAAATTTGCTTTGAGTTCATTTTTTCAATATTAATAAAAAATAACTGCGATGAAATAAAACTTACTCATGGATGGAAATGATTTTAGTTGCCTTGACATGAGATGTATCCAGCGGGGTAAGAAAACCGAACTGCCTGTTGGGGCATCGTTTGGTGTGCTCCAAAAGGATGTCCACGATGACACGACGGTTTACTTTGTCCTGGAAACAGTACGATGTATTAATATAAATTAAATTAAAGATATATGTTTTTTAAATTCAAATATAGATTATTTATTATAAAGATATTTACCATAAAGACATCAAACTCGTCCAAAAAGTAAAATGGCAATCCTGTGCAATCCCACAAAGCCAAAATGAAGGCCATAGTTGCATAGGACCGTTCACCTCCGGACAAAGTTTTTGCGTCGCTGGTCTTCCTCTGCGAGTCGTTGGCAGGGCTGACTTCCAACTCAAGCATCTGCTGCTTATGATCGATTGTGATTCCGCCCTAAAACAATAGAAAAAAGATTTAACACTCCTGCCCAAAAAACGAAATCAATCTTATACAAAATTTGGCAAAAAGAAATTTTACCTTGTACTTTCGGAAGTTCAGAATCTTTTGGAAAGAAGACTGGATTTTTTGTCCGATTTGAGCTCTCAGCACCGCGTAGTTCTTCTTGCGGATGACCAAGCGGTTCTTTTGTTTCTGAAATTTACAAGAAAGAAGATTAATTTTATTTATTATTCGTTTAAATTCATATAGGTAAAATTACTGATAAATAAAACACTTACGGCAATATTTTCGTTCAGGCAGGTCACGGTTTCATAAACTTGATCGAACTTAGTCTTCTGTTCCAACAACTGATTTTCCAAGTCTTCTTTGGACCCTAGCTTCTTTTCAGTTTGGACGATTAGATTTTTGAGATGATTGATCTTTGATTCAAGGTCTTTGACGGATCTAAACAATAATATAACATTTAGAATTATAATTTTTTTCTAAATTTGATAAAGTTGCAATAAAAAAAAAGATAATAAAAAATTACTTCTCGGTTTCAACCCTTGGGCCTTTCTGCTCAGCATCAGAGACGAGTTTGTTGACAAGCCTGCTTTGAAGTTCCTCACTTCCTTCGTATTTCTGAACCTCTCCTTTAGCTCTTCTCATTTTGTCCGTCACTTTTTTGGAGTTTAATTTAATCGAGTCAATCTTGTCCTCCAGGTCTCGGATTTTTTGCTGCAAAATGAACAAATGAAGATTAGTTTACCCCCAAAACTGTTTTGTATATTGAAGTTTATTTTAAACAACTTACTTTGTATGGTAAAATGACATTGTCGACATTTTGAACTTCGTCTCGGGACTTCTTGCATTCAGCTTTTTTCTCTGCGAGCTCCGATTTCAAGGCTTCAAACTCCTTTAATATTTCTGCACAGTTTTCTTGCAGAGTTTTTAATTCCGTCTCAATTTCCCGTGCTTCCTCTTCCTGTATAAAAACACAAATGAATTTTGACATATAATAGATTTTGAAAAACAGTAACAATTAATAATAAATAGCAAGTTTTACGAACAAGAACAGTGCAAGTGTCTGTGATCTGCTTGTTGTTGATCTCATCTTCCAACCGCTCAATTTCCGCTTTTAACTGTGCATGTCGTTGTCGACTATCTCGCAAAGTTTGGTAAACCCCTTGATACTCTGCCTCCTTTACACGGATCCTTTCCATTAATTGGTTGTACTCCCGCTCAGCTCTTTCCATCATCATCTGCTCTTGTTGCAGTTCTTCTTGTAAGTTCCTACAATCAATCACATTTTTGTTGAAGAAAAATGAATACCAATAAAAAATAAAGAAAAAAAAAACATACGCGATGACTTGGGTGGTTGAAACTTGGAGCAACGAGGCCCTTAGTCCTTTAGGTCCACCATAAGTTCGGTAGCTGGGATCGGGGAAATACAGATCTCCTTGAGGCGTGATTGCTCTGTGGCAGTTTCTTGGAACATTACTGGCCACTGACATTACAGCATGGGCTTCTTCGATGGTGGGTATCAGGAGGACGCACTCGATCTCGCGCTGATCAATCAAGCAGTTTCCAACAACTGGATGCGAAATTTCCATGGCGTTCAGAATGCTTGAATATTGAGAAGAGTTGCATCCTTTAGCTCTTGTATCGTGCATCTGAAAATTAAACATTCTATTACACAATGTTCATATTCGAGGAAAAATGATATTAGATAAACTAAATGATAAAATGACCAAATCAACAAATCTGTCTAATTGTGTTAGTTTGTTGTTTGCTTAGTTATTTATTTATTTTAGAGAAATTTGCAAATAAATAAATTTTCAATTGGATAAGCAATCAATGAGCGTTTTTTCTTGTCTACCTAAACTCAAATATCAAATTTCAAAAATTTATTTCGTATGGTATATGATATATTTCTATGGTATACCAGGGAGATAAAGCGCCCCCTACGGGCGCGCCGTCCCGAACTTTGATATTTAATTAGTTTACTGGTTATTTATTTATACGCTCCGCCCCGACCGATTAAAACATTATATTTGTCGCGATGTTTCTTAGTTTCAAAGTTTTCATATAATAAATTCATACATTATACATTACATAGACAATGAAGCGCGCTCGTCGTTCGCCACCTTCAATTAACTCTGTGACATTTAAATTTTGTTCTTCAAACAAATTTAATGTTTTCGATACTTCCATCAATTGATTCCGAATTACACATGAACAATTTGCAATGTGACAAAAAAATATTATTTCATGAAAAATTTATCAAAATTAAATGCTGCTGCTGTTTTTGAAACGAATATTAAAACGTAAAAGTTGTTTTCGTTACACCTGCATGCGAAAAACGCTTTTGCGCTCTGAAAATCGGATTGCGAAGAGTCATTTCGCGCCCTAGTGCGTGAAGAACTCCTTTTGTCCGAGTTCATCGAGCCCTAGTGCACTGAACTCAATAAAAATACAAATAAAATATAAATTAATAAATAATTAATTAAAATACGAATTAATAAAAATAATGAATATAAATTAACATATTCGTATTTCAATGATTGTATTGTAATAATTTTTTTTTATATGATTATATTATAATAATTATTTATTTAATTATAGAATTTGAGAAACGATAATGAGAAAGTGATAAAAAGAATGATATGAAGAATGAATATTTAAAGTAAAACTCGAGTGACGTGTCAGCGACAACTTCACGCCGGTGAAGTCCTGGAATAAACGATGTGCAATCTGCAACTTCAGATCGTAACTTTTTTTTAAGAATGGATTTTCTAGCTGAGGTTCGTATACATTAGCATTATGAAACCGTAATAACAATCTTGACTAATTTTCAAAATATATAGATCAATGTAGTTGAATCTGTATGATTCACATATAAATAGAAATCTTTTTTGAAACGAAAATAAATAAAATTTATTTTATGAAATTTTTTCTTGAAAAAAAAAAAAAAAAACGTAAATTTTTATTTTGGAATAAAAAAAATTGTTATATTTTTTCTTACCCGATCGAAGAACTGACTGGATATGATTTGAGGAGGCTTTTCTCTGTTGAAAACTTCTTTCATGATGTCCCTCAAAACGAGCGTATCTTCCTGGTTGTCGGTGCAGAAGGATTTGAGAATTCCACCCAGGTAGTTCTCCACTGCTGGAATCCACCGCTCGTCCTTTAACTTGATGAATGATCCTATAAACGAACAGAAATAATATGTGAACTAAATCGTTAGTTTAAGAATACTCTTTTTTTGATTTATTAAAAATCTATCAATCTGTTTATTTTGAATGTAGTGATTACCAAGTGGTCCAATAGGTTTCTGTTTAAAGCGGCCTCTCGCAAACTCGTCATCAATCCGTTTCAGAAGTCGTGGCATGTGGTAACCATACACAGAAATGGCATCGTTAGCCTGTTGCTTGTAAGACATCAGGTTTTGTTTGGTCTTGTCTGTAATGAACAAAGAAACACAATCAAAAATACAAATAGTTTGAATTAAAATTTTAATCTACATTTGATATTGTTGAACGTACTGTAAGAGGATCTATGCTCGTCTAAAGCGAGTTTGAGTTGATGCTTTTCCTGATCCGTGCAGCTCCTGTCGTTATCCAAATGCTTCTTCTCAACGTCCTTGGTTCGGATGACTGCTTCAAGATCTTCATAGCTTGCTTTCGCCCGTGCCAATTTCTCCTGGTTCTGAATCCTTTGAGCTGCAATCTCGGAGCTACCACTGTAAACCAAAAACAACATTATTGTAAATGCAAATGAAGACGAACAATTTACAAAGAACAAAACTATGTCAACATACCTTTCATACTGCTTGACCGCTCGTTGTACTTCGAGAAGATCTCGTTTTTTGCGGTCAATATCTTGTTTCAGGGTGCTGACTTGTCTTTGTTTCTCGACCACGCGAGCTCTCATAGCACTGTACTCTGCATCCAACTTCTCTTGCAAAGCTTTTTTCTCAGCAACTTTGGCTTCTTCCTCAGCAATTTTCTGTTTGCAATTCCTGTAACAAACAAACATTTTTTTACATTCAAATTACTATGAACTTCAATTTTGATTCAATAAACGTAGAAGCAAAGCAACTCACTTTATCTCCGCATCATATTGCTTCTCGTTGTCGTCTTTGGTTGCCTCGACTGCAATCAAGTCCTCCAAGTTCGTTTTAGCGATTTCCAGATTTTCTTGAATCTTCCTCAGAATCTTCTCTTCAGCGACAACCTGCGAATTTTTATAAATTTATTAGTGGACTGATAGATTCTTGTTCTAAAAATAAAAAAATGGTATCAAAGTTACTCTGGCCCATTCTTTCTCGATGGTGAGCTGCTGATGTTCCACACGAGCTGTCTCAACGGATTCTAAAGTCTCGATGCTCTTCTCGATGTTTCTGATCGCTTTTTCAGTTTCATTTAGGTACTGAAACATTATGTTTAATAAGTATGCAGTTCACGAGTGATTAATCAATTTTTCATTACTTGGTGTACCTCGTTAGCCTGTTTCAAACACTTTTCCGACTCGTCTACATCAGCTTGAGCGTCGTGATATTTTTGTTGAATCACGTCCAATTGGGTACCTTTCAGAAACAGCTGGTACTTCTTGTTATCTTCGGTAGCTGTCAAGAAAGTTCGGGAGACGTCTTGGTTTAAGATGCAGATTGGGTTGTCGACTTGGATGTTGAACTGACACAGAATGCTGTCTAAATCTGCCTTCTTTATGGAGACGGTTTTTCCTGCAGCAAACAAAAAAAATGAATTATTAATATCTTGAAAATTCCTTTTTTTTTTCTTTTTTTTTTTTAATAGTACGTTAATTATGAAATCCATCATACCGTGATGGTTCTTGATACGGTAGGAAGAAGAAGCATTTATTCCTATGGTTCTGCAAACCGTGATGGTTTCTCCGTAGACTTCTGGATAAAACGCGTTGACTCCGGTGTTTGACAAAGTTATATCAATGTTGGCAGTATTTGTCCCCTTTTTGATGAATCCTGAAAACATTTAGAAACAGTTAGATTAAGTCAAAAATCAAAAACAATATCATCTATTAATAATTTTGGAAAAATTGGTTTTGTAGGAATGAAGAAAACTCACCTTTTAAGTTAGCTCCTCTGTTGGTTGTTGTAGCTTTTGCGCCAAGTCCTACAGTCAGGGCAGTTAACAGCGCGCTTTTCCCACTGCCGTTGCGTCCGATGATGAAGTTTACTCTTTCGTTCAACTTTATTTCCATTGATTCGTGGCACATGAAATTGCGCACATGGATTTTGATTACCTTTCCAGCAAGAGCCTGAAAAGTCAATAATAACGTTTATACCTTTTTTTAACATAATTTTGCCGAGAATAAAACGAAAAACTACAAGAAAAAATGATTACAAGCTACGTGAATTGAAATAAACCAAAATAAGATAATAAAATGGATTCGGGAGGATCCCAAACAAGCACTGTAAAAATAAACAATATCAAAAACGACAAATTCAAACGAGCAATTTAAATTTGAACATTGTGAATTTCAATCATAGCGTGAAAAACGGACAGCAGCTATGACGATCACGGTAAAAACAAACAACAACAAAATGATCAGGTTAAAAAGTAGCGCTGTAAAATTAAAGAGAATCAAAAACAACAAATCATGACAAGCAGTGTAAAATCAAAATTTTGTAAATTCAAACATAAAATAAAAATAAAAATAATATAATAAATAAAAAAAAAAAATAAAAAAACTGGTATTGGGAAAAAGTTTTTATTTTTGCTCATTTAAGTTGTCATCAGCCACCATCTTCGTTTATTATCACAGTGTGTATTATTATTACAAGTAGTGATTTATATTTTTTTTTATAATTAAATAAAATTACTTCTATTTTTTATCATTGTTTATCTTTTCAGTGATTATCATATTTTATGTCTGTTTTTAGCACTATGTTTGAATTTACAAAATTTTGATTTTACACTGCTTGTCATGATTTGTTGTTTTTGATTCTCTTTAATTTTACAGCGCTACTTTTTAACCTGATCATTTTGTTGTTGTTTGTTTTTACCGTGATCGTCATAGCTGCTGTCCGTTTTTCACGCTATGATTGAAATTCACAATGTTCAAATTTAAATTGCTCGTTTGAATTTGTCGTTTTTGATATTGTTTATTTTTACAGTGCTTGTTTGGGATCCTCCCATGGATTCAGACACAAAATGAACAAACTCAAGGAAATAATCAATTCAAATCAATCATAAATAAAAAAACAAAACAAAACAACAAAATTGAATATAAGAATGTAAATAAATGTTTTAGATTTTTTTTCCAAAGAATGAATATAGAGATTTGTTTACAATTTTGTAATGAGAACGTAATTATCGTTGATTAATTTTAAATAATCAATTGAAAAAAATCATAACTGCTTGCAAACCTATTAAAAACAACGGTACTTATTCAATCGAAAAGTAAAGAAGCTGCAAGAAATTTTGAATTTTCTACAATATAAAGATACTTATTTTTAGAATACTTATAACCAATATTAACAAAAGCCACTCATGATTGAAAAGATAAAATAATTACTGATGAAAAAAAAGAATCATGCGAAGAAATAATTGAAAGTCAAAAGTGACTTGAGCAGGAATGTTTGAAATGAAAAAAAGATGTCTGACAAAAAACAATAAAAAGACTAAAATCTGTTAAAACCTGAAACAAATAAATAAACCGGAAAAACAAATGAGTTTGAAATCTTTTAGAATCGAATTCGTCCATTTGACGGGAATCATTAAATGCAAAATTGCTGATATCTGTATTTGAATTGAAAACAAACCTCATGAACGGTTGGTAACGACATGCTGTCATCCTCATCTTCTCGAGCTCGTTTAGCCTGGCTGGAGCTTGATCCCGGCTGGGACAATTTCCTCTTCATATTTTCAATTCGAGGCATGTTTATGCCTGTCCCGCCAAACGATCGTTTACAAACAAAACTAACGGTGTGAGGTTATAAGATCTCTAGCACAGCGCGGCAAAATATTCACCCGTTGACATGTCACTGGCAGCCGTTAACTTTTTCTCAAATAAACACAATTTACGATTCCAGTCCCCGGAGAAGGTTCTAAAGAGTCTCGTATACGTACAAAACAATTAAAAATCACGAATTAAAAGGGCTTTGTCAAGGCCGAGATATGCGCGCTTCAGCTGACGAAATCGCAATGATCGCTAACGGACACGCAAGCGTATTTAAAGCTTCGAATCAGTGTTGCCACTACTCGGCCGTTGCATTCAAACTCCGAGCATGCATGTCTTAGCAGGTTTCGTCGCCGCTTCGCTTTTGTTTATTCTTGGAATTCATGAAATTTGTTTATATTCTGGGAATTCAAAAAAGGAAAAATCATTTGGATAAAAACGAATTAACAAATAAGGGATTGTTTTCTGTGTTTCAAATATTCGATGACACGATTGATGACATAAGAATTGATCAATTATTGATGGAAATTAAAATAACTGTGTAACCAGTTTGTTACAAATACAAAAAATGAAGAAAATTTAAAATTTGTAAAAGAAAGAAAATCTGTTTCAACCACTATAACGTTTGCTACAAATTCAAAATCAATTATGGAACTTATTAAAAAAACTAAAAATAACTAAAACTAAAGAAAAAAACCATTTTATTTAGAAATTGGAAAAATGTTTCCAAAAAAATTTCATACATTTAAGATTCAAGATGATTCAAGTTTTGTTTATTAACAAAATCATTAATTTTCTTATCAACAAGAAGTCACAAATCTCTCGAAAAAAATTTTGTTTGTAAAATTAATAGTTCCAATCAAATATAAAACAGTTTTGATTGTGAATAGGGATAAGTGGACGATTGTGAGAATAACTCGAGGAATAAGTTTTTTAATGTTCCAGAAATCTGCAATTAATTATCATTTTTCAAAACATTAACAGCAGTTTGTAGTTTATAAACTTACCCCTTATTCCAACCTTATTCGATTATGACGAACAAAAATTCACAATAATAAAAGATGAGTTCACCACGATCAAAAAATCAATGAATTGATTAAAATCATTTTAACTCATCCCCTCTAGCTGCTATCCACTATTTTTTCATTTTTTTTATTTTTTACAAAACAAGAACATTAAATATCATCAGTTGTTGTCACTTTTTGATCGTTTTGTTGTTAGTCTCTGGTTGTTTTTACATTGGTTGCTTGCAACTTTCTCGATTTGTTTATTTATATGTATAACAATAAACTCGTAACTCAAAAACTACATTAATAAAAGCAAGCCAAAGCAAGCCACTTTTTTCAATTATAATACAAAATTATTATATTTTATCTCTTAAATTTATATTTAAAACACTATAAATGTTCAATATAAAACATTAAATGTTGCACAATAAAAAAACCATGTGCGCTGTTTGAAGGTGAGTCATATAGGAAAACTCAAGAAATTTTGGTATCTGATCCGTGTACGTGCCAGATGCTTTGGTCCTGGTCTTATCCGTGAAAATTGTTTTATTGCATGTTATTCACTCAGAACACACTTTCTTTCAAAAACCTCTTGGGTTTTTTGACGCACTTGAAAAGGCATTATTTTGGGGAATTGTGTAAAAAGGTATTAGTTTGGTATTAGTCCTTTCTTTTATATAAGTTGATGGAATTTAAGAGATTACTCACAAGCAAATCCAGGTAGATTTTCGTCATCTTCGGTTTTCGGCTCAGAAATTTCCTTATCTTCCAAGTGTCGGCATGTGTTTCCAACAGTCAAGCTTTAATGGGTCTGTTTGTTTTAGTCATCGAGGGAAACTCGTTTTACAATTTTGGGGTATCGGATCATGGGACATCCCCAGCATTTGATTCCTTTTTCTGAGATAAGAAAAGTTTGTTGAAAAAGTGCTTCAAAATCCTATTCTATTGTTGTCAAGTTGTCGAGGGTCATTTTTCTACAGAATTCAAACTTGATACCCCAGGACAGTCCTCAATTCACGATTCTTTTTCAAATAAAATAATTTTATTGTGACGTCGAAGTAACATCAAAGCAGTTCCATATAATTCTATCACTTTTTGTTTCATTAATTTTTATTGATACAATTTGAATTACTTTTCTTAAGAATATAGACAGAAAAAATAAACAAAAGCCAAATTCAAATTTTTTGATTTCTAATGTTGGCATTGAATGCGATCATATTGGTACTATCAAAACAAAAATTCATTTTAGCAGCGCCAGACTGAGATAAGAAAAGAAAGTGTCACATGCGGTCAATAACAACGGAAACGTTTATACTAAGTGAGTTTTGCCGGACACCATTTCCTTTCTTTCAAGCAAAAAATTGATTTAACGATTTGTCATACTAATCCGATCTGATGATAACGATCAAAAATAGCTTGAAAACTATTAACAGACAGAGATAAAACGGATCCCAGCAATAGTGTACATTTTACGATCAAGTGTTTTCCGTTATATCTTTAAAAGGACGTTGTAATAGAAAACCGATAACATGAGTCGCCGGGATGGTCTTAACATTGTGTACGTATTTTCTTTCCGTTCAAATAACGAAAATTTTCCTAGCTCCTTTTTAAATGACCATTTTTGTTTGTAATTCTAGAACAAATTGATCAAATTGCTGCTCATGTCGCTGATTGTACAGAAAATTTATATCATGTTCACAAATCTTATTTTCTTATTTTAGATTCAACATCCATAACGTTTACATAACGATCAATCCTGGAGGTATAGATTTTGGAAATAATAACAACGGAAGCGATGAACAAGAAACAAATCAAAACCCCGTTCCCACTGAAACTGATGTCAATCAAAGGAACAATTTTGCAAAAGAACAAATTTCGAGCACTTCCTCCAACAATTCCAAAAGTACTGACGCAGTTTCACAACTTTCTGCCGTACTTAACGCCATAAGTCAACCACCTACATCTCGATTAAACGAAAATTCAATTCAGTCAGAGAGTAACGACACCTTGATTCTTTGTCGGTCCCTTAATGATCCGGAAATTGCGAAACAAGTCAGTGCTGATGATAAGGTATAATTTTTTACAGCATCATATGAAAGAAAACAAAACGAAGAAATAAATAAAAAAAAGTAAAAACTATACCATAATGCATAAGCAACATTAAACAACGATTTTATTTTTACAGATAAGCCAATCTGCAGTTGAACAAAGTTTGCATCGATCAGAACTGGCTGGATCATCGGGGACTGTTGCAGGAAACAGTCAACAACTTCTATTGGAGAAACGGGTTGGAGAAGGAACATCTGCGAATGTCACTGACGCAAAACCAGACAAGCCTACAAATGTGAACAATGAGCCCTGCATTGCAACAGCGATTTCAGGAACAACCGAATCCAGAGACACGATTCTGACAACCACCGCGACTTCATCATCCACAGAACTTGTAAATACCAGCATCAAATCAAAGTCGTCAGATAAAGTAGAGACCTGCGACAGTGAAGCTAACAAAAACGATGAGAATAAAGAAAACAACGGTGGACGTCCGAATGTGTTTAACCCGAACTTGACCTTTAATTTTTCATCAGACTTGTTGAAAATGAAGGAAAAGGAGGCAAACAGTTTAGTACTTTCTGAACGTCCATCTTTTCAGTTCACGAACCGGCGATCAGCGCCTAATTATGTTGCATTATTCACATTCAAAGCAAAGTCAGAAGGATCATCAGTTGAAGAAACAAAAGCGAAATTTAATAAAATTAATTCAAAAGTAACTCAACGGAAAATGTTTTCGCGAGCTCCGCACCAACCGAGTTGCTTTTTGAAGAAAGGTGAATCCGGAAATAATGAGAAAATTGAACAGAAAAAAACATAAAGTGTGAAAAACGGTTGAAAGTATAGAGCGCAAGATGAATTCGAATAAAACAATTCTATTTTGTCATCAGTAGATTTACATTGTATAAAAATGTCAAAGTGGATGATTATTAGATTGATATAGCAAGATTGATAACATTGTATAACATTGTAATATTTATGAGCTGTGAAATCAGATTTTGTACGCTTGTTTTTTATTTAACACAATCCGAATTTACAAAAAAAATGATAAATAAATTACGACAGTATGCAAACTATTTTATAATTGGTTTTGTAAAATGTAAGAGAAACAAAAATAAATTCATTTTGTCGTATAACAATAAACAAACGCATTATTTCTTTTCACGTATGTATTTCGTAGACAATTTGTTTAAAAAGTTCTGGTCGAAGATTTCTGTTGTTTAAAAAAAGAATATCGTCTCGCGCTTCTTTTCCTCTCTTTTTTTAATCCCACAGATAGTCCAAATGAGATACCGATTTGTGGCGCCACCTACGGTCACTGAAGCCGGCTGACGGTACAGATCGTCAATCTTTTTTAATTAAATCTTAAGATTCACAAATAAGTAATCATTTTGCTTAATTGTTTACATCAAAATATTTTCTTTTGAACGTATCATCTGGTTATAAAGGTAAGTCTAAATGGGAATACTTCAAGTAAAAACCTGCTGTTTTTGAGTTGTTTTACATATTTTTTAAACCCGGCAAATAGTTATGATAAGATCGTTAGAAAATGTTATTGTAACCTCAGCCATTATGTTAGTCGTAAGGGTCGTAAGATTGAAACTCGTTGAATCACGTGACTCACATGGCAAATGATGTTCCATTAGTGTCGTTCGGCTTGTCAGACCAAGAGAAATTTTTTCCTGATAATAATTACATATCGTTGCATTAACCATGTCTGCGTTGGTCGCCAACTCTTTTCGTTGTGCCAGTAATTATCTTTTGTTTTACTTTCACATCTAAGCTTGTTAGAGAAAACTCTAAAAATCGCTTTATTTTTGTTTGTGTTTTCATTTGCCCTTTTTAACCTGCTTTTCTGCTTCATTATAAGGGATTTATTTCCCAGAACAAATCGCTGACAAAATTTTAATTTTAACTCTGTATTGTTAAACAATGAAAACAAATCTTATATGAATAAAATCGTGATTTGCATGATTTTTCTAATGACATTTTCAAATTTATCAATTTGTTCCGTAGAAGAATTGTTTAGTCTTCTCAGACCAGGGAAACGGATTGATATATTTTTTATTGGTAAATTTTATTCTTACAGAAAAAACTATATGCTAATTATTATGTTTATTAATCAATTAAATCCAAGGAGATTGACATTATAGCTGAACCTGATGTCGACTTTTTATTAAGAGTAATAATTATTATGAAAAGCAGCAATCAATTAGTTCTACTATAATAAAAGTTTGTATCGACAATTAAAAGTTAGTTCGAATAAAAATTATATGTTGGAAAAATGTCCCTATGGAAACGATCAAAGACAATATATATATAGTTTTGTTCGTTTTAAATTATTGTTCATTTTATTCTTGGAAAGTGCAGGTATCGAATCTTCTCAAATCAAACTTAAATAAAAACTCAACAAAAAATCGAATGTAAGTTTTTTTGTATTATTTCAATGCTTGATTAGTCAAGCAACCTCAATTTTTCTATTTCGCGAATATCTTACAATAATATCTCCATAATAGATATTATCTCTCAACAAAAATTGCCGATTTCCTTCCACTTCAAGTTTGTTATTCTCTAACACATATGCAAAAATTTGTGCAACAATATCATCTCATTTGCCCGAGTTTGAATCATGCTAACTCTCTTACTAACTTCTGATCCGCGAATATGTTAATACACGCGACGCTCTTCGCAACTTTTTTCCTTTTATGGAGTGCCCAATCAGATGGTGAACAAAAAATGATTCTCGTCGTTAAATTTAATTTCTCAATTGTAAATCAACAATTTTATGATTCTTTCAGCCACTTTGGGACGACGTTTGCTGGAGAGACAGCCAAGGCATCTTTCTACAATGGCCGAAGGATTTGTCAAGCATGAAGTGGTGTCGGACGTCGTTGATACGACCCCACCTGCTTCTATTAAAGTCACCTTCGATAGCGGTGTCAGCGCCAATCAGGGAAATATACTCACACCAACGCAAGTTCAAAACTCACCCAGTGTTGAATACGAAGCTGATCCAAATTCGTTCTATACCCTCTGCATGACAGGTAAAATTATGTGTACATTTTTAATCACTTTTCAAAATGTATGAAATAATTTGGAAATTAATTTTGCACTTTTAAATATTATTTAAACCAAATCTTACTGATTTGAACGCAATAAAGTCATGACAAATTAATCGATTATTGAAAAAAAAGGTTGGACCAAATTTTCGATTGAAAAATTGAACTTGCTAAAGTTGTTATTGTGATTTCAGACCCGGACCCACCGAGTCGAAAAGATCCAAAATACCGTGAATGGTTGCATTGGCTGATTGGAAATATTCCCGGAAATAACGTTTCGCAAGGAGATGTTCTGGCTGACTACGTTGGATCCGGACCACCAAAAGATACTGGACTTCATCGCTACGTATTATTAGTCTACAAGCAACCCTCAAAATTGACATTTGACGAGAAACGTCTGCCTAACACCTCTGGCGATGGTCGTGGCATGTTTGCGATCAGAAAGTTTGCGAAAAAGTACAATCTTGGAGAGCCCATTGCTGGAAACTTGTACCAAGCTGAGTACGACGATTACGTTCCGACATTATATAAAAAACTCGGCCTTTAATGATAACATTATCATGTTTTCTTTTTGAACTTAATTCAAGTGTTAAAGTTCTTCTACTATTTGAAATAAATGGATAGTAAAATAATAAACTGAAGATTTTGTTTATTTCGTCCTATATCAAAAAACCATTTTTCATTTGGATAAATGAGAATCCAAAATTCAATTAAAAAGTGGGATCAATCCAAAAATGTATATGTCGTAGGCCGATTGTCATTTCAGGCCGATTATAATCTGCCTAGGCCGTTTATAATCGGCCGGCCGATTGAATTATCCGCGATGGTCTCACTATTTTCGGTCAATCTGCCTGGAATTTTCAGGCAAATAGAAAACGCCCGGGCGACGTTAGGCCGATAGAAAATAAATATGGTTTGATTGAACGGTCAACGAACTAAACTGAAGCAATTAAAACACGGGAGTTTATGAGGAATAATGTTGTAATCTTTTATTTATAAACAGTTGTTTTTCGTCATTTCAGTTCTTTTTATGCCACTTAATTTATTTTTTTTTTATTTATTTATTACAACAATTACCACTATTATGACAGCGCGAGTTGCACAAAATTCCAGCTTTAAAACATTTGCAACGTTTCGTGCCGCATTGGGTTTTTGAAATTTGACAATTACATTTTTTATACCCTTGCCCCCCACTCAATGACTGTTCGGCGGCCGCTTCTCTGAGAGACAAAGAGACATCACGCCATCTTAGAACCAACAAAATTTGAGTTGCGACAATTTTTAAGGGATGGTATCCGACAACTAAATAAAAAAAATAATTAAGTGACTGAAAAAACAAACTGTAATGGCTATATAAATTATATTATAAATAAAATATTGCAGCATTTTTCCTATAATAAACTCCTGTATTTTAATTGTTTTGGTTTTGCATCGTCTCTAATTTTGATTTTATAAAGGAAAATACTCCCGTAATTGAATTTAGTTCGTTGACCGTTCAATCAAAACATTTATTTTCTATCGGCCTAACGTCGCCCGGGCGTTTGCTATTTGCCTGAAAATTCCAGGCAGATTGACCAAAAATGATGAGACCATCGCGGATAATTCAATCGGCCGGCCGATTGTAAACGGCCTAGGCAGATTATAATCGGTCTGAAATGACAATCGGCCTACGACATATATGTAATTTGTATGCTGTTTTACGCACATAAAAAACAATCACCTTTTCAAAATCATCCTTTATTCAGCTTATTTAGGATTTGCATGTATTGGTTGTAAAATGTCAACTTTTAATTAGTTAACGTTTTTAAATTCGTTGTAAATTCGATAAATTACGTTAAAAAAAAAATTCCAAGGTAAGCTGAACCTCCATCTCATTTAGCGAGTTTACATAACAGTTTTCTGGCTTTTTCCAAGTAACGTTGAACTTTTGTAAGTTTTGTTGTTTGGAGTACATCAGCTCCAGACATCGACACCCACTATAGAAATCGCAGACTTTGTGTGTGTGGGGGGGGGGGGAATAAAAGTCGAGTTTCTCTATGGTATCTCAGCACTTTTAGAGAGACTCGCAGTTCGAACTTAAAACGTAAAGATGAAGTATCTTTTATCAGGTAACTCTTTTTTTCACAACGAAATACTTACCATAATTTATTGAAATACATATTAAATCAAAGATTTGTTTGTTTGTGTATAGTTCTCTTAGTCTGTACTTTTTCACTGGTCAAGGCAGATGTTGATGTTGCCAGTAAGTTTAAAGATGCCAAAATAGTTTCTGACATTATTGACGACCCACCAAACGAATTGATCGAGGTATGTAAAGTATTGAACAATACATTATTGTTATTAATCTCAATTTTTCGAGACTAATAACTAACGTTTTGCAGATTAAATATGGAGATAAAGAGGTAAATCTTGGAAACGAGTTGACACCAACTGAAACAAAGCACATTCCCGAAGTGCATTACAAGCATGAAGGAGGAGTTCTTTACACCTTGGTGATGTCTGGTATGAATCTTTTTTTTTTCAAAATTTAAAAATGTCCAAATGGAAAGTTCACAAGCCATAACTAATCGAATTTCTACAAAAAATAATTTATTCTTCTCATGTGCTATATTGTCAATAATTGCGTGGGACAAACTCGTCTATACTTTCTCAGAGAAAACCTGTTTTATATAATATGCTCCCGACACAAATTTGATCTTTGAAATCATGTTCCATGGTAAACAATATTGAATATTAAATTATTTATTTCAATTTCAGATCCAGATGCTCCAGTGAAAGGGTACAATCGCGAATGGCAGCATTGGGTGGTAGGAAATATTCCAGAAGATAAGGTAGCCAAAGGAGAAGTTTTAACTGAATACTTTGGACCGGCTCCCCCTCAGAATACTGGATCTCATCGTTACGTTTTCTTATTGTATAAACAAAACCAGGGATCGATCACTTTTGATGAGAGAAGACTTAGCAATAGGTATTTTATGGATGATTATTATTTTTTTTTGAATCCTATCCTACTAATATAATAAAAATGAGAATATCAAGAGAATATGTTTGTTTGTTTGTTTGTTTGTCTAAGCATCACGCCTCAACGAAGCGTTCGGAAATGATTTCAACACGCATCAGGGTGATTCTATGAACTCTCAGAATTAACGTAGGCTACATTAGAAATCAATTTCTCAATTTTTTCTGGAAAAAATTGCAAAACCATTTTTTCAGTTTTTTGAAAATTTTAAAATTTTGCGCGAACACACTTCATAAGGCATTATAAATAGAGTTTGGATAGGTAATGTTTGGTTTTATATTCTGTAAAATAACCATCCTTCCTTCCTTACTAATATAAAAACGTAACTATGTTTGTTTGTTTTTCGATTTGTTTGTTTGTTTGTTTGTGTCTGCATCATGCTCTAACAAAGTGTTAGAAAAGATTTTAAACGCATCAAGAAGATTCTCTGAACTCCTACTATTTACATAGGCTATATAAGAAGTTAATTTCTTCATTTTCGAACACAAACAAACATAGTTACGTTTTAATGTAATGGCGACGAATAATTCATGTAGTTTAACGACGCTCGCGTAAGTTTTAAAAAATTTTCCCTATACGTAAAAACGTTTTCCAACGTTCTTTCTACAAAACTATAATGAAAAAATGAACAGTGCGGCGATGCTGGTGCCTGTGCGAAGCACGGGCGCTTAGCTAGGGTGCTCGGTTTGGTTGTTTGTTTGTTTGTTTGTTTATGTCCGAGCATCGAGCCTGAACGAAGAGTTTGATTTTAACGCATCAGGGTGATTTTTTGGACTCTTAGAATAAACATAGGCTACTTTAGAAATCAAATTTTTGATTTTATAAAAAAAAATGAAAAATGACATTCGAGTATTTACGTGCAGCTTTCAGCGTCTTAGAAAATTTTAGTAGGACACGATTGCTGCAATCTATGGGAGTAGTTTCAAAATAGTTACCCCTGTTCATAATTCGATTGTCATTTCGTTTTTGTTCCGTTAAATAGTGCAGCGACGCAGATGCCTGAGCAAAGCGAGGGAGTTCAGCTACTAATATAATAAAACTAATCAAACAAGCAGTGAAAATTAACAAAAAATGTTCTATTTACAGAGACAATCGCAGAAATCGATTCTCAGTAAAAAAGTTTGCACGAAAGTACAATCTGGAAGGACCACTTGCTGGCAATTTCTTCAAGGCGCAATACGACAATTACGTTTCAGAAGCACATAAGCAAATCGGAATTCATCATTAGATTTGACTTTTAAGTAATAATTACCAATTATTATTGACCTTTTTTCTACAAAGTTTTTGCTTTTATAAAGAAGACTTTATTATATACTAAATAAGCTCATTTTGTACTCTGCCAATTTTTTCTCAATAAATAAGTCCTCGTAAAAAATTGCCTGTTTATTACGCATATAATTACAATAAGTTTTATTGAGTAGAAAACAAACGACCAAACACAATAAACAATTGTGCACGAATATAACAATTGTTATCCAATTTAAATTGTTGAACAAATTTGTTTACATCGAGAACATATCTCACTGTCATCATCCTCCGGGTACCTTCTGCATCGTTTACAAACTGTTTTTTCAGTATTTGTCAACCCGACTTTTACTGTTTCACACAATACATCTTCATTGAGCTGCACACCAGAAACTTGTAAAATTTCGCACAGTTCGGAAGTAGATGAACTTTTCTCAGGATGTAATAGCTGAAAACAATAAAAGATTAATAAATGTTGAAAGAAGAAGACAAATTTAAAAAGTAAGAGAAAAATATCTCTAACTTTTAAGGTAGAATATATTTTAGGGTTTGCGTCGATTACAGCCAGATGCATCCAAGTGTTCTTGTTTATCAGTTTGTTCATATTACTTTTCACGTCGAGTGCAGTTTTAATAATGCTGGCGATTTTTGGTTTATTCCAGTCATCCGGAACTTTGTAGTCAATATGGAACAGTGGAACTGAAGCTGAAAGATATTATTATTCATTAAAATCGAATAAAAAAATTATGATAAACAGAATGTAGAATTAAGTTTCATAACAATTTCATGCAACTTTTTTATGTGAAATTACCTAAATTTTCTGGATAGTAAAGCCAAACTTCCTCGGCAAGGAAGGGTAAAATCGGTGCAATAGATCGGACAAGAACCATCAAGGTGGAATTCAAAACATCCGTCGCAGCTGCTCTGTACGGAGAGCTGACTTTTTCGCAATACAATCGATCTTTAATCATGTGACAGTACACCGCTGATACGTCGTTCGCAACAAAATTCAATATTTCTTTCGTAACGTTATGATACTCGTAAGAATTGTACAATGAGTTTACCTAGAATAAAATGAATTATGAAAAGTTACACAACATACGAAAAAACAAATATTCACTATAGTTAAGCATTGGAGGTGCTACGCAAAAGGAGAACGCTTCATCGCGTTTTGTCTCCGTGTAGTAATTATCTTATACCTTTTGGTTGAATTCATGAAGTTGATGTAACATGTACAAGTCAAGATGCAAATATGCAGGTTGAACTTCGATCTCCTCATCGTACGGATATAAAGCACCCAGGAGGAAACGTAAGGTGTTACGAATTTTTTGTACGGAATCTGCGCTGCCTTGAAGAAGCTCGTCTTTTACAGGTACCATTGAATGTTGACAGCCGTGATGCGCTGTCCACCATCTAAAATTGAACACTGACAATCAACAAAACAATATTTTAAATTTGGTTTTATTTTTTAAATGAATTAGTTATTGTAACCTGAGAACATCAACACCATATGCTGGCTGCTTTTTCAAATTCTTTCCCCCTTTTGTAATCTCTTCTGGATGAACAACATTTCCAAGTGATTTGGACATCTTGTTATTATTTTTATCGACAACAAAACCATGCACGAACAAAGATCTGTAATAATGAACAGAATTATAATTTACACTGGAATTCAAATTTTCAATGTGAATAATTTTTTTTTTTTTTTTTGTAATGTCTTGTTACTTGTAAGGAGATTTGTCTTGAAGAGCTATCGAAGTCAATAGCGAAGATTGAAACCACCCAGTGAATTGATCCATCCCTTCGAGATAAAGATCTGCACATTTATCCGGCAACACAGCCGACCAAGAAATTCCACTGTCAAACCAAATATCAAGAATGTCCTGTAAACAAATAACATATAAGTATTGTTATGTGCCAAGTATAAGCTGAATAACAAAATGACAATACAGTAGAAACCACTTATTGTGATCATGTAGGGTCAACTCCATTTGATAACATCAGTCGACTGATAACATTATGTGAATAGTAAATATCAATGATTTTTTTTAACAATGTGTTTGATAAATCATAATAGTATCATATAATAACAGTATCTATTTCCGACAATGAAATCTCTTTCATTGCACATTTTTTTGTTTTCACTTAACAAATGGCAAATAAGTTAAATTCAGTTTAATATTCAATTTAATTCAGTTAGTCATGATTTTATATTAGTCATTAGTTAAAAATTGGTTGAGTATTGTTTGGGGCCAAACCGTCTTTTGGAACTAATAATGAACCATACATTCACATCGAAACAAATCGAGACAAAACAAATTCTTATAGAACAACAGGGAAACGTATATAAGTAACAAAAAGACTACACATTTTGTTGTTTTAAATCGACAATACACCATAAATTCATTAGAGAGATTTTGAGATTTTCGAGAAACAAAATTTACCCAAAAAAAGATTAAGATAGTAAAGGACAATAGGACATTAGGGCAATTTAGAACAATAGAGCAACATTTGATGAGGATTATGTATGCAGGTCAAAATTCTGACGAAAAGTCATCTTTTTTAATCCGTAAATTTTGTAGAATAGTTTCAAACAAGAGTTTTTGTTCTCAATGTTTATGACATAAAGCAGCCTATACTTACTTGTCCTCTTTCAATTTCTGATGCATCGAGGTTCAAATCTTTCAACAACTTTTTCCCCGCAAGCTTTTCAATTGGCATCGTCCACCAAAAATCTGGATTATATTTTTCTACGTAATAGCATAATCGTTCAATCCATTCTCTGAAATCATAGTTTATTGATTTATTTATTCTTATATTGCTCACAATTATTATTAGTCATGATTACAATAAAGATTATCACAATGACAATTATAATTATAACGTTAATAATTATTAATCATAATTATAAACGTTTAGTTTAGTTTATATAGGAAATTATTCTTTTGGTTACCTGTTGGTAATGACTTCTCTTGTTTTTTTATGTAACAAAACAGGTATTGGTGTACCCCAAACACGTTGTCTTGAAATACACCAGTAAGGACGCAACATAATTTGATTGTGAAGAGCCTTTCTACCAGCTATTTCGTTCTGAGCTGGGAATATCGTTACATTTTTCAGAGCTTCCTAAAACCAGAAAAAAACGATTTTGAGACACTTTTCAATAAAAACGTTGAATTGATTGAACTGATGAACTCACTGTTGCTCTTTCTTTTAGGCTATCAGTATCAATAAACCATTGGTGACTAGCTCTGGTCATCACAGGCTTTTTCGTTCGCCAGTCATAGGGATAGCTGTGAACAATTTTTTCTATACACAAAATCTCACTCTTCAAATGTTTCAAAATTGTTTCCTGGCCTTGCGAGAACGCTTCCAAACCCTTCAGCAGTTCTCCAGCTTCAGATGTGTAACAGCCATCCTCATTCACCAAACTGATCTAAAAATTGCAAATGAAATAAATGCTAAAGCATGTTGATTGAAAATTTGGAATTTGTTTGATTTCTTAATTTACCACTGGTATTTTGTTTTCTAATGCAACACGAAAATCATCTGAACCGTGTGCAGGAGCTGTGTGCACCAAACCAGTCCCCTGATTGGTGTTGACGTGAACCGCTGGTAGAAATTGTAAACTCTCTCCAGTCATGGGTTGCAAGTAATGTGTCCCAGCAAGTTCGCTTCCTATAAAAACAATTTTGATGAATTATTCATTCAATTGGAATCATTCAGAATGTTGATACTGTATTATGTATTTCATCGTCCATCCCCCATACCTAAACCAAAAGACTTAAGTTCATCGTCAGTTTTTTAGTTGTTAATCACTTTTTTACATTGTAATTTGGTTTTTATGAGTGGTGAATTCATTTTTTAAGAGCAAACATGAGTGGCTTCGTCTTGCAGATTTATTTATTATTGCATCAAGAAACGGAAAATAATTGATCGACTATCTTGAATTAAATCTTGAATTAAAATTCTATTTGTCATGATTGTAATTGTTTTGTTTTTGTTTTTTTTTTTTCGATTTTGCACTAATCCTAATGAAATTTATAACTCGATACTATTTCATAAATTTACCAACGTTGTGATTTTCACCAATTTCTTAAAATACATTCAAATTGGTTCGACGCTTTTGAATAATCCTCTTATTCTTATATGGGTACCGAAAAATGTGAATGACAACTGTGGATGCAGGTATATTCAATATTGAATTTGGGGCAAAAGAAAACTCCGCCGAAATCTAGAGGGTTGTTATTTAAAAAAATTTCTATGGTAAACTCCGCCGAATTGAAAACAGGTAGAAAAAAGGTCAAAAAAGGCAGAAGGTCGAATGAATCGAATTTCTACACAACGAGTGGCTCGCAAACCGTGTTCTATGCAAGTTCTATGATATTTTTGTACATTTTAAAACAATTCAACCGAGATTTTTTAAATTAAATTTTACCAAGTTCTTCATAAAGCAGATTCTCCACGGTCCGAGTTCTGTATTTTTTTTTTGTTTATTTATAAAAAGTATCATCAAATCTGCGGAGTTTACATACAGCCCGGTGGAGATCACCAATCCGATTTTTCAGGTCAACATTTTTCAAGGTCAATCCCCTTTTCGGCGGAGTTTACCTGATGTGGCCGAATTAGGGTTTTATTTTTATTTTTGTTATTATTTTTGATTTGAATTAAAATTTATATTTCTTTTACCGGTTTAGTGTTTCTCCGAAAAAAATGATGAATGCTAATTGACAGTTAGATTTGTAATTTCGATTTATTTCATTTTTTGCAAATACTTATGTGAAGTGTGTCATAAATCAGATGATCAGAGGTTTGATTCAGAGATCAGAGGTTTTTTAAGTCTTAAATGCTGTTAATTAAAAAGGAAGAGTAGAATTTAAATTTTCCTTACAAAAGTAGTGAAATTTAAAATACATAGATACCTTTGAAGGTAGAAAGAACTGTGAACTCGCCAATTTTTTGCTTATTGCTTTCCAGCAACTTCTCAGCAAGGATATAACAATCTCCTTGATTAGCTTCAACCAAACAGTATTCACTGGTTTTAGAATAAGCAATAGCTTGATTTGCTATCAGTGTCCAAGGGGTTGTTGTCCATGTCAGAGCATGAACTTGTTTGTCCTTGAATTGGGACAAAACTGGCGGTAACCGTACAACTTTGAGACGAACAGTGACAGAAGTACTTTCGTGGTCTCGGTACTCCAATTCTGCTTCTGCTAAAGCTGTCCTATGAAGTGCATTAAATGAAATAAAAGTTAAAAATTTAATTATTAAAGTTTAATTTTGACTTCAATTTAAACGATTTGGAAACTCACTTGGAAGCTGGCGACCAATGGACAGGTTTGAAATCTCGATAAATTAGCTTCTTCTCATACAATTCAATAAACTGTCTCAACTGGTTTGTTACGTAGGATTTGCTATTGGTTAAATAACAGCCAGGATCTTTCCAATCTGCCACAATTCCCCACGATGCAAATGTCTCTCTTTGTTTTATCATTGTGTCGTGTGCAAATTTCTTGGCTGAATTATGTAACTGTTAATGAATATATATTTTTGTTTTGATTTAAGAGTAAGCAATTTTATTTATACCTAATTCGCGAATCTGAAGTGGGGTCAAGTCATCTGTAGATTTAACTTCATTCAACGCCTTGAGTTCGATTGGGAGTCCATGGCAATCCCAACCAGGTACATAGTGGACTTTCTGTCTGTTAATCAATTTATTTCTAAGTGTGATGTCTTTCAATATCTGTAAACAAATAATTTTCAATTTAGTATGTATGTAATTTTTCAAATAGTTTTTAATTGACAAAATGCTAACTTTTTTATACCTTATTTAAAGCATGTCCCATGTGAACTTGTCCATTTGCATAAGGTGGCCCGTCGTGCAAAACGAACTCTGGCCCAGTCAAATTGGTTCTTTGCCACTGATATAAATCATGAAATCCACATTTCTTAAACAGCAACATTTCGTCAATATCATTTTTTTAAATACGATAAACTTAACAACGATAATAATATTGAATTTAGGTGATACCTCGATTAAATAATTGTCTAGCTCATTTCGTTTATCAGCCTTAATTCGTTGAGGGAAAGAAGTCTGTGGGAGTAATACAGTGTCCGAATATCTTTTCGTTGCTGTATTTTCCTGTGTTTTAGAATAGAACCGAACAATTGCTTTCCTGTATTCAAGAAGAAAAGATCGGTTTCTCTTAAGAAGAATGTTCAAGCTAGCTGACATGTTTCATCTAACCATTTGTCATTCGACACACCAGACTAAAAAAAATAAAAACCATCTTGAAATGATAAAAAAACCAATCGAGTTTAAATAAAGATATTTTATGTACTTAAGATTCTAATTTTTATCGTAAATTCATATTGTGAAAATTAGTCGCACAATTTACCACAGATTTTTGACAAAAAACTCAGATTGACATCAGGTTTTGTTATTATTGCACAAGCTTGTAGGATATCTTAAAAAGTCAGCTTTATTTACTAGCTCTTTGATAGTACAAATCACTTTAAAAAACAAAGTTGGTTACAACAAATTCACAAACATTACACATTTCGTACAAGTTTTGTTTTGATTCCAGAGGAACTATGTGTTAGAAAGAGATAGATAGAGGTCGGATGTGATTGGTTGATTCCGATGATACTTGTGAGATGAGCGAAATTTGAATTGGCAAATTTACTTTCATTGCAGTAAAGAATCCCATAAATAATAGACAAGTGAAGTTTAAAAAACGTCATAACTTGTTAATTCTTTTTCTGAAGTTTAATAAATAAAATACACAATTCGACTGCAGAGTTCAACATTAATTTTTTATTCTAAAACTTACAAAAATAAACAGGTTAAAAATAAAATAACAAAGTTAAGAACGGCGCCTTGGTGTGATGAGCCTTAATTTTTGGAACTTTCGTACAATGAACTTCGGCAGTTTAAACTCTCGTATCAATTTCTCTATGCTGGGGAGCATCGTTTGCATAAGGTGGTTCCATGTGGATTGTTCAGACCTGTGAGGAAGGTACTGAAAACAAAAAAAGTTAGCATGTTAGCAATTTTATGTTAAAATAAACCAAATAGATAACCATGGTAAAACTTTAATTTACGCCGTCATTGTGAAACTGTGTCCAAACTTGCTTTCCCTTGGCCACACTAATTGCATTATTTACGATCAAATAATAAAGCATTATCTTCTGTTCTCTTTTTGAGAACTTCGGTCTGAAACGATTAAAGTTGGTTATAGAATCATTTGCATACATTTTAATTTTTTAACAATGAAATAAATTTCCACATTAAGTCCTTCTAGACACGTACTTGCTTTTTAGCCCACACTCTTTAGCAATATGTCCTTCCTTGTTTTTTTGCTCTTTGACCATTTCTTTTAATTTTTTCTTGTACCTGAAACATAATATAAGTTTAGAAACGATACAATAAGAAAATGAAATCAAAATTTTCAAAAAAAATAAATAAACGCACTCGTTTCTTATAAAATCATCCTCTTTGCTGCCACTTGTATCAGCTTGACTGGATTTTTCATCTCCCTGATCGTCACTTTTTTCATCATCCTTATTGCTACTTACATCAGTGACATCATCATCATCATCATTATCATCATTTAGATCCTTTACTTTCACCTTGTTTTCGCTCGCATCTTGCATCTCAAATTCAGAGTCACTCTCTTCCAAAACGTCCTTATCGTTTGTTTCATCATTATCATCTAAATGTTTAACGCCACTGATTTTCAACTCAGAATTGTGTTTTCTTTTATCTAGTTTGACATTTTCTTTTGCATTGGCGTACGGATTAGGAAGAAAATTATCTACTGTAGAGCTGTTGATTGAATGATTGCTCGACAAATCAATGTCAACAATTTCATTTTCATCATGTGTCTTGTCAATTAATATCACTTTTCCAATGACTTCTTCATAATCCGGCGGAAAAGTAGCAATAACATCCTCCAAGGTTACTTTCTTGAGTGGTTCCCTAGAAAGAATTATTTTTTAATGTTTGAAGTTGAGTGCTACAAATTTTGTTTTGTTTTGAATGTCTTAACACGGTTTATTTAAATTCATTACCATCCAAAAACACAAAGTATTAATTTTCAAAAAAAAAAAAAAAACAAAAATGCAACGCGGAACTCAAAAAAATAAAATGAAATTTTAAATTCCGTATGAGTTTTTTAACTATATATATAATTTTTTGTTACAATTTTTTTCATAAATTTATAAATGAATTTTTATTCATTTTTGGATTGATTACATTTTTTTGCGTTGAACTTTCTTCTTCGACTTTTTCTCGAAACATTCACTTTATTATCTGATGTTCATGAACATTCATTTCATTTTATATTGAAAATTATTGTAAACACTTTGTATACACTTATTTGTTTCTATACATTCTTCTGTTTATAAATATTTTACAAATATTTCATTACTTTCCAACAAAGAAAATGCAAAACTTACTCTGGCTTGCCATCATCTTCTTCTTCAAACAAACTGCTACACTTAATTATTTTGTCACGATAAGTAAACATGGTGACTTTAGGAATCCTTCCGGCGTTGTGACTACTTTCGATTATAAAACTTTATAGTTGTCAAGTATGAACAATTGAAATAGCGTCGTCCTCTCCTAACTGTTCCTCATTGTATGCGACAAAGGCGATAAATGATCCAGTAAAAACTGTAATAATTTGGTAATAATTAAAACACCATAACTTCACCAACTTGTTTTCTATTTTAGCAAAGTTTTCAAAACAATAAATGTCGACAAGCCAGATCGTTATTTTACCGAACGTATTTGAAAAATGGCGGCGATGTTTTCAGTTTTCTATATAATACATTAATAAGTTTCAACAAAATTATTCGTTGTAATTATAGTTAGCTAATATTTCCAAATGAGAAAAAAAATTATTCAAATTTCATTATGAGATTAGATAGAAAATCTGGAGAGTTTAAGTGTAATTTGACTGTAATACGTAATTTGCTAAAATTTGTTTATATCAGAAATCAAAATTAAATGCGAATCAAAATTCATTCATTTTTCATGTTTCGTTTCTCAGTCGTTAGAAAAGGGAGGACGTTAATATTTATGCGAAGGGGCGTTGTAAGGAACCGACAAGTTTGCAAAAGAAAAAAAAGGCCGGGATCGATAAAACAGGACGGTTGTGTGTGTATTTAGACGACGGGTAGCGGTGGGCAGGGTGGGCGAGCGGTGCGGTGAGCAGCATAAAGAGGATAGAATAATATCGGTTCGCGTCGCACGGTCTTTTTGCTGCTGTCGCTTTAACCCTGGCGACGAAGGATGTAGTGATGCCGAAAAAAGGCACGCGCGAGACCAGCAGCGCGAGGAAGTGCCGCCGAGTGAGCGATGCAGCAGTAGCCGAGCCCGGGACCAAACACTTTCGCAGCGTTTACATCGGCGTTTCTAATGGCAGGCGATGGCTCACGCTTAAAAAGCGCCTCGGTTTGCAAAGCGATGAGGACCTCGCGCTCTACCTCCTCGACCTTGCTGACTCGACTGTCAGGTAAATCAGTCTACTTTTTTGCATCAAGCGCGCGAAGGCGATTCGCTCGCTATTTGTCCGTCACATGGTGCAGCTGTCACTCGCCCGGGGATCCCCCTCTAACACATCTTGTCGCCATTTTTCCCACTCAGCGAATCAAGAGCGCGCGGGGTCGATATCTCGCATTGCGCTCACATTTGAATTTCCACACGTGGGTTTATTTTCAATTTCCATTTGAGGTACTCTCTATTATTTACTGTATCCTTGTGTGTGTTTTGGATTAAAATTGTTACAACAATGTAAAGACCTGATTTTTGTTTTGTTTGTAAACAAACAAACGTGTTTACGTGATCCAAAAGGTTTTGCAGTTTGTGATTGAAATGTAAACAAAAAAACGTTTTCATGTTGAAAAGTGTTTGATGTTATTTTGTTGTTTTCTAGAAGAGATGTCAAGTGTCAAGACTCGTCAAGCAATCGAAAGAAAGATTGCGACAAGGAGAATGACATCGACCGAACAAAAAGCAAAAGTGCGGACGAACCACTACGCCGGAGTGCACGCAAACAAACCTCCGAGTCACCTGAGTCCAAAGTACCTAGTGAACCGATACAGCCCGCTCAATCAGAAGTAGACGTTGCAACAGGACACGTCCGAACCAAGCATCACCGAAGCAAAACAAAACATCACAAAGAAAAGCGCAGGAAGAAGAAACATCGCGATGACAATTCGCAGTCTGATGAATTGTCGAATGTAGACCAACCACAGGTGTCACCAAAAGACGAGTCCTTGATCGAGGAAAAAAATGTTTCAGAAATACCGACTGCAGAAAACAACAAAGATGAGGAAAAGAAAAGAGACGAGGGGACGTCGGAGGTAAAGCAAGTGGAAGAGGAGAAGAAAGCTCTTGAATCTGGGACCAATATCGAGAAGAGCGAGGAGTTTCCACTATTCCATGATTTGACGACAAGCACAGCAGTTAATGGTATCGATGAAGGAGAGAAGCAAATTTTTGAAGACTTCTCCAAGTCGACAACTCCAGAGAATGGTTCGGAGAGGAACTTGTCCTCTGAAGATACAAAAAGTCTTCTGTCTTCGGAAGCGCTGAAAGAAAACGTGCAGAATCCTCCCCAAGATGAGAGGAAGGTAAAAAAGAGGAGGAAGAGATTAAAAAGGGACGGGAAAAGTGAAGAAACCGTGGCTACCGATGAAGATGACGAAGGCTTGCGTAAACATAGAAAGAGAAAGCACAAGCATGTTGGAGAGCACAAAAATAAAAAAAATCATGATGTTAGAAAGGCGCCTCAGGATGGAATCATTGTTTTGCAGGTACGGATGAATAAATTCAGTCATTTGTTAATAAAAAAAAATAACACAAAGAACGAAACCAATTGTTTGAAATGATTTTTTCAGGAGAAAAAAGAAATGGACCAACACGAAGACTCGGCAGTTGTTCCAGATCTGCAATCACCGGATGAAGCAGACGGTTCTTTGACCGAGCCCCAAAGATTGGCAATCAAAATCAAGCTATGTCAGGACTGCAATAGTCGTCATCTCCAGGACGCTTGTCCCCTTACGACTCCGCAGTATAAAATTGACGATGCAATCACATTAACCGACTGGTTGACAAAACACAGAAACAGTCAGGAGACAATCAAAGTTGCCAAATCTGAAGATCCTATGTCTGAAGGGTATGGACGTACTAACGAAGAAGCTTCGGATTCTGAGGAGGAAGCGAATTCTACCGAACAGTTCAAGGCAAAACCCAAAACAGAGAGGGAGGAGAATGTAGAGACGACTGACCCGGAGAGACCGACTTTTGCTAGGGACTCGTTACCTGATTGTTTCGAACTGAAATTAACTAATACCAAACATGGATTGGGGGTTTTTGTTAAGAAACCTGTGCCAGTTTATGCAAAATTAGGACCTTTGATTGGAAAACCTATCAGAGAGATGGATATACCAGACGACTTTTCAATGAGACATATTTGGGAGGTAACATTTTTTTATTTCAAATTTTTTTCTGTTAGTTGTTACTTTGTCGTTTCAGAAAATTTGATTTGAGTATTTTTGTTTTAGGTGAACACTAACGGTACAACATCGTATTTAAGCACAACCAATCCTGTGAACAGCAATTGGATGAGATACGTGAGGCCTTCATACCGCAAAGACGATCGAACATCGACACTTGTGACCAATGAGGGAGCATTGTATTTGATTACAACGCAGAATTTGACCATTGGCATGGAACTCACCTACTGGGCAGATTCCCAATGCTCTGCGTGGAACCGGAAAAACAAAATGGACAAGACAAGTTTGTGTTCGAACAATTAATTCAAAGCTTTTTGATCCAAATTATTCCGAGGTGTTTAACTTAACTGGATTGATTTTGATTGTGTTCCAGATTGCGGTGGATGCAATTTAAACTTTCATCATTCCATCTACTACCGTCTCCATTGTTGGATATTCCATGATACAAATTACAGTCTTACAATACGAAAGTATCACTGTAAGGTACGGGAGAGAACAAAATTTTTTGATTAACATAGAAGGGGTTATAATATTGAAATTCAAAAATGTGATTGAATTTCAGGTGTGTGGAGCTGTAGTGTTAGGAAAAGACAACATAGTGAAGCACGCAGCCGAGCTCCATGCTGGCCGTGGAGCGTATCAATGTCAGTATTGTAAAAAGTTCTTTTTAAGATTAAATTATCTTGAGATGCACAGAACTTATGGCTGCAGTCAGAATCCGCAGCGCTCAAGACCACTCTGCGACTTTTGCGGTCGTAAATTTTGTCAGCCACAAAAGCTCAAGGTGCACATTAAAAGGATGCATAGTGGTGAGTGAAAATCATTCCTTTTTTCAAATTCGAACATAAGCTAATTTTTTTTACAAACTGTTTTTGATTTCTCATTCTGTTTTTGCAGATATGTCAGAAGTACTTCGGGAATTTCAGTGCAAGTCGTGTTTAAAATTGTTAGGTTCACGCGCAGCCTTGCAAAGGCACATGAAAGAGGTTCACCACAAAGACGTTGTGGGAGCTGCGACTTGTGATCGGTGCGGGAAAATGTTTCAAAACAAAAGCAATCTCAAAATTCATATGCTGACCCACAGTGGAGTTAAGCCTTTCAAGTGAGTTGTTCATTTTGAAAATCATCTTGAATGTTAAAAATAAAATGTTTTCTGAAATATTTTCTGAATACTCAATTGTAATTGTTTCAGATGTAAAGAAAGCGGTTGTAAAGCAGCCTTCACGACGAAACAATGTTTGCAATTTCATTACAAAAAAGTTCACGGTTTAACCGAGGAGATGATGCCCAAGATCGAACGGTCTGTGGCTTACACTTTTGACGCGTACAGTGGCGGACTCGTCGAAGACACTGGCCGTGGAAAAACGCCTAAATTTAGCCAAAGAAATTCTCAGGTATCCTATTAATTAAAATGTTGTTGTCAATAAAAGTTGTCTCGTTTTAATGGATTTTTGAAATTTTTTATTTGATTTTTGTTATAGGATAATAGCAACAGTGTGCCATCAATAGACGACTGTAGTTCCGAAAGTTTACGTTTAGATGCTTCAACAAACCGAGCAACAGCTGATGCACCAAACAAATTTAACGCTGCAGAGCTGAATCAAGAATCCCAAAGTTCACCGTTGCAACAAAATCAATCTATAGTGCCAATGTCAAGCATAGAAGCAGCTTTGGATCCACTTCGAGAAGATGTAGATCTTTACTCAGGGTCGCGAATACAGAGTAAAGGAAGCAAAAAATGGCTTGGTAAACATTCATTGCTTTTTCTTTATCGTTATTAATTTGCAATCGAATTTTGAGCAGTTTTTTGATAAAACTATTGACTTTTGTTAGGTGAATTTAACCCACCTCCAAATCCAGAACTTCCAAGTGCATCAGCCGATCTCTATGATTTTGAAGAGGAGCGGAAAGAGCTGTCAGAAAAAGGTCTGAATTCGCAAATTATAATCAACGAGACAAAACTGAGCATGAGTGTTTATCGCAGACCGGAAAGCACGAGTGCGAGTTTGTTAGTTGAAGCAGCTCTGGACGCGGCTGAACGCGAGATCGGAGCTGTCTCGAGTCCGATTCTCGAGGACACCGATCGCGAGACTCATTTGTATCCAATGTCTAATCAACTGCAGTCTCCGATGCACTCGAGGTCGCCGGAACCACCCCTAGATTCCTATATCCAGCCGCAGGACGAGCTGATGTCGCCTGCACCCACACCTGACAATCGTCATTCGCCCCCTAGTCATTTGCATATGGATTATCATCTGCATCGTCCTTTGGAATATATCAGCACCTCGAGAACGCACAATATCGAACAGTATTTACATCACGAGGACATCCAAAGGGTGTCTTCACCCAATGGTTATATTCACGTACAACAAGATGAATTGGAATCGCCTTCTGCAACGCCCAACCCTCGATATCAAGATTTACATCATCACCACCAGGTACATTAAACCTTTCAAGTTGAACACAATAATAAGTACAAAGGCAGATTGGTTTATTTATTGAAATGTTTATTTTTTTATTCCAGGTACCAACAGACAATTTATCAAGTGACGAAGGCGATTCGGTAGCTCAAAATCTTTGTCTATCCGTAAAGGAAAAGTCATTGCAGTTAGATCTCTCTAGTTCTTACAAGTACGATTCCCTCGATTCCGAATTCAACCGCGAACGTGGTAACTTTGACACGTTATTACTCAACTCAAACGAGCTCCAAGGTCTGGACATGTCGGCTCGCGGCTACCACGGATTCGGCTCTCAGTCTCAGACACGGTACCATCATATCTACGAGATGTCTGACCGGCAATCTGTCGACCTCAGCCGAACAGGTGGTTACTCTATACCCTCGTCATCCCCGCCACCTCCTCCGTACCCCCACAGCGACGTTCTCCGGGTCGTAAGTCTCGATCTCACTCCTGGGGGAAGGCACACAGTTGACCTGAGTTTGTCCAGGTCGCACCACCTGCACTCCGGTAGCAGGATACTTGCAAGTCCACCGCAGACGAGCTCTGCCAGTCCGCACATCGTACCTGAAGTCTTAGAGGGCCGAATTATGTCGCCACCTCCGCCTCCTTTGCCAGGTTATAATCCTACTTACCCTGTTAGTCCGGCACCTTACCATCCCCCTCGATCTGGATACCACCATTATTCAGGTTATTATTAGATTTAAGTGCCACAACTGGAATCTTTGAATAAATAATAATTATGGAAAAGGCATGTTGCAATTATGAAATCTAGAAGTGTAAAATCAAGTTTTCTGACAGAAGATGAAGGACAAATTTTAGATTTCTTCATTTTTTAGTTACTCTAAAGAATTTTAATATTATATATTTACACAAAAATCTCCATGAATAAGAACGAATCTTTAATAACTTCGTTTGTCTAACATGATGCAATGATTTCTCCAAACATACTCTCATTTTTACACACGTGTAAAAAATCAACAAAAAAGTTAATTAACGTGCCTTTTTCATAGTATATTATCTGGAAAATCAATCATTTGGTAATTTACTACCAAAAATTACCTTGGTGCGTCATTCGAAAATTGTATTACAAGTACAGCACACTTTTTTAACAATTATTGTTGAAACAAATTTTTTGTTTTATCATGTTTTTTAAACGGTTCAAATTTTATTTATTTTACAAGATTTTGTTACGTGAAAAATTTTTATCATTATCAATAATTCAAATATATTAGACATAATTTAAAGTTGAATCAAAAAACTGTTTGAAGAATGTTCAACACAATATCAATAACCATACAAAAATATCTTTCGCGTTAGAAAAATCAAAAAAGAACAATCTTAAAAAATTTTTATACCAGTAGAAATGAAATATTACTAGATTGTCACGAACAAAAAAATATACGATTGTAACTTCAGAAGACAATTGAATTCAAAGTACAGTGAAAGTGTAAACATTGTATAATAATTTCGACGCAACTTTTAATGAACATTTTTTGCAGAGCACTCTTTGGCCTGAATCTTATTCTTTTCTTCAATTGTTTTTCTTTATTCGTGAGAAGTTTTTATTGCAATTCAACTCTCTCAGATAACAAGAAAAGAAGTTAGAATTTTTTACGCACTGCCCTGCAAGAATATCGAATCTATCGAAAAATCGCAAAATAATTGAAAAAAAAATTTTTTTGTTAACAAACTGAAAATTTCATGTTACAAATAGTGTAAAAATCTACGTACCGATGATCTTTTGGTAAACAAATTATTGTGCGATTTTTACATTCGTAAATCGACATGTGTATTGAAAGAACAGTGTATTTTATACGTATTTAACAAATTAGACTCGACTTTTGCATGAAACAGTAAAAGTAATAGATTTTCTTGTATAACGATGTAAGAAATTTTGACAAGAGTGGGAGGGTGCAATACACACAAAACACTAAAAGTAAGACAAGATGTATTGTATTTTGAAATTGAAAGTCGGTATTTTCAAGACAATTTGTAAATGATAATCAAGTAAAAATCAAATTTGTAGAGTTGAAAACTCAACACAATACGTGTGATCATTTCGTGTTAAAATGATTTTTGTACACTTATAAAGCAATATTTTCGTCACAATCCTTCAGAGGTAATAATTATTTATTTATTTATTTTATTTTTATTTAACAAAATGTTTATTTATTTTTTTAATTAATGATAATAGTCTGTTTCAGTTCAAAAAACTATCGCTTACAATTATTGTATACTTTTGTTTGAATATATTTGTGATATGTATGTTGATAAATAATTGTTACTTAGTCTGATGTAGCCTATATTCTTCTATAATCAGTCGAATACTCCATGCATATAATTCGCGTCTTAAATAGTGCTAATATAAGATTCATTCCTGGATAGTCAACAAGTTTGTTCACTGACGATCGCAAAACTCAGCTACATCCAAGACAATATAAAACTGTTCAATTTTTATGCAATTTCGTATCAAAAATAAAATGGAGGACAAATCAAAAAAGACTTTCGGAATGAATCGCGAAATTAAAAGAATGGGTGGGACAATCCAGGAATCAAATAGCCCTTAAAAGTAATGAACTCTGAATGCCTAACAGTAGTTTTAATTATTATGTATCGGTAACCACGCAGGAATATACAATGTCTTTTCTAGTCACGTTTATTATATAAGATTAATTCACGGAATATTATATTAGCGCACGAATTTATAATTTACAAAAAATGGGTTTCGGGCAGAGGCAACTTTTGCAACGTTAATTAATTGTGTAGCAACAAAGAACATCTGTGAACTTTGCACCTTTATCGAGTACTTAGCAATGATTTGCCGTTTGCCATTTAACACCATCATACCAAAGAACACACGAATTTTGTGCCAAAATGTAATTACTATCACCAACAAATAATTAGTTCTTCGAGCTTTGATCTTCCAATTTTTTTGCTCCAAAATAATTAAACTTATGATACAGTTCTGCTCAAAATGTCTTCGGCATTTTGATTTATTTTGTCTTAGTCTGTACAATTTTTAGGTGTAATTACAGTTCTAAGTGTGATATCGTAATTTATTTAAGGCTGCGTGTGTAAGTCAGATGGAAAACTTTGAAAAGAATCATTTGTGTAAATCGAATTTTCTATTGGAAATCGCTTGTGGGTATTAAGTTCAATGAACAGTGAAAAGGCGAATATAAAATGAATGCGAAACAAAAATTAATATTATTGGACTCAAAATGCTAGTAATAAATGAAAATATTTATGAGTACAAATCGCGCTGGCACAGAATATATTTGTATCAGGTTTACTAATTGTAAGACTTAGTATCGTAACGGAGTAAAGAGACCAGATTATATCTCATGAAAATGTGTGTTTTATTTACCATTAATGTTCCTCGATTTGATTTCCTATACTTTGGTTCAATTAATATGAATTTTTAGTCGAACTTAATTCGTCACTTTGTGACAATTGATTTGATTTTTTATCAATTATTAATTTTTCTAAGCATTTTCTGAAATTTTATTTCATTAATTATTGGATATATTAATTTTTATGAAAATAATAATAATAATAATAACAAGAATAAGTAAAAGTATAGAAATTCCTGCAAATTATTTTTTTTGTCATCCATCAGAATTTATTTCAAACACATCTTTTCAAGAATTCACGGTTCCTCTGGAGTAAAAAACGGTGGTCGATTACTTTATTTTTGTAACAAAAAACTAAACACAATATTGACATAGATAACAGATTATGTAATTATGAAAAACATTATGTTTAACATTGAAAAATTTTATTTTTAAAATGCTAACACAATACGAAATGAGAAAACTTGAGCACTTTGTATGAGAGAAAGTAGCTGATACTAGTAACCTACTAATTCTAAGAGTATAGAAAGGAAAAGCCAGACCTTGATGATTCGAAATGGGAATTTTCAGACGAATAATTTATTTCGTTTGATTAAGTTATTTTATTATGTCTCAAAAAAATATTAAAATAATTTCTCTTGCAAATAATTCGTTCATTAATTTCAAATGATTTTTTTCTTGATGTTATTCTTCACAATAATTTTGGAAGGTTCAAAATTCTTTACATAAATATTATTTTTTGTACGAATTTCAAAAAATATTATAATTTTGCAATAAAATGATTCATTTTCACATTTATTCATTTATTTTTGTAGAATTTTCAATTTCGAATGTTATTTTGAAGGTGAATTTTAATTCTATGTATTATATTGGACAAAAATTCAAAGCAATGTCTTAGAGAGTTGGAAAATTGGGATAAAAGGAATGAGAGCCACTGGCGTGACATAGTGGGACGCTGCTCGGAGCCTGTAACATTTTGAGCACTTTCAACAGTCGCTTTCTGACTGCCCACGAAATAAGGTCTATGTTAAAAACTACACGTGATTTTTTATAACGACATGATATTTGTGTTGGGTTCGGCAGTCACTTTGGCAGCGTCGTTTTTCGTTTTCCTTCAAACGAAAAAGGGCAGGCATTATGTCAAAACTGCGCTTTACGACCTCATGTACAATGTTCTCGCTGTCAAAGAAATCTTGTACGACTACATGTTTATTTACCAAAACAAAACAGGTGAGCTTCCTGCCAACAAAATAATTCACTTTCTTTTCTCTTTATGTACTGTCAGATTTGGTTCGTTTGGTTCTTACGAGGTCTTTTATGTGACGATTTGGCAATGAAATACGTATAACCGCACGATTGACACATTTCAAAGGGTGCAGCTTTGCGGATAACATCTCTGATAAATGATGATATGAAAAGATAGTTTGTGCACAAAAATGAGTTGCGATGAGGTCATTATTAATTTAAAACATTGTCGCTGTAAAATTGTTTAACCTCTATTTGTTATTGTAAACAATAAGAATAACAAACTAACGTTTCCATTGCGTTTCCATGTTTTACACTTTGAAAGATGCTCGGTTTTTAGAAACTAGGTCTTTTAACATATGATGATTTTCGTGAGATTACGTGATGTGATTTGAGAGGGTGAATTAATTTTCTATTGATTCAGTCCCTCGCGTTAATTTATTGTGCATGTTGTTTCAAATCCAGCATGTTTATTCCATTTGATTTAATTCTATTATTCGAAACATTTTATGATTGAATGAATAAATATATACAGATTTGATTTTACAAAGCATGCACCAATAACGAAAGAATCATTTTCAAAAAATGCAAAGTAATTACAACGCAAGATTGAAGTCCCGGAAAAGCAAAATTTTGTACAAAATAATATTGTGCAATAAGGAAACAAAAATTGATTTCACAATTTCAAATAATTTAAATCTCTCCTGATTTGTTTTGTTGATATAATTATCGATTTAATTATCATTCAAATGACTTATTTAAATCGAATACTTTTGTGTTAAATTTTATAAAAATTAAGTGTATCCAAGTGTAATCTTTTCAGATCATTACAAATGAAAAATTCAGGTTACACATTGAAATAAACTAAAATTTAAAAATGACCGGTTCACTTGCAGAAATGTTAACTTTTCTCATTAAAAATTATTTTTTGTATAATTTAAAGGCAATACAAGTGTCAAGTGTTTTTGTGAGTCTGAATAATTTTTCAATTTTATTTGAAAGTAATAATTTTTCAATCTTTTACATCTCATTGCTACAAAAAATGCAATGATAAAATATTGAAGTCGGAATCGGTTTCTACAAATAAATTCTGTGAACTTTTTTCCTCTCATTTGAACAATAACACCTTGTAAATGTAAAATGTTATTATTGAAGTCGATATGAAAGAAATCGAATTTCATTTTATAATTTCCTTCTGAAATCGTATCGGAACTATAGGTATAAACGAATCACTTTAAAAAATATTTGTATTTTCAGATTTGCCAAACATGTCTGGGAAAGTTGCGATCGTTACAGGAGGATCTCGAGGGATTGGAACAGTTGTTGTGAAAATGTTGTTGCAATGTGGAGCCGATGTAATAATAGGTGATGAAACAACCAAATTAATCATTTAAAATTTGTTTTGGTCGTTTTAATTTTTTACCTACTCGCGTCGATTTTACTTTTCCTGGTAAATAATTTTCTCGATAAATTAAAATGTTTAAAAGATTGTTCTTAGATTGGCTGAAAATTCTGAGTAGTACAATAAACGCGAATTTGCATAATAATCGTATACAACAATTTAAAGAAAATGTAATATGATATTAAAATTTTAGCATTATTTTCGTAAAATAAATTTTTCATCGAAGTAGACGCGTAAATGTTGATTTACTTACTTGTTCCATGTCAGTCTTAACGATCAATAACTTAATTTTATCAAGCATTTTATTTGATATTTACAGCGTGTCGAAACCAAGCTGCTGGCGAAAAACTTGTGAAAGAAATTCGTGATTCTGGTGTGACAACAGGCAGCACAAAAGTTCTTACGTTGGACAATTCGAGCTTCGATTCAACTAGAAATTTTGTGGCTGAAGTAAAAAAGGATTACGACAAAGTTGACGTCCTCATAAATAATGGTAATTATGTTTTTTCGCCTATCATTAATAACAAAGTTGTAGCCCAATGACAGAATTTCTCTTCTGCTTCCTCGAAGGAACTTTGCACCTAGCAATACTTTTTTATGTCAAATCATTTAATTTCAACGCATCTTAAGATACTTTTTTCAATTCAGATAATTTTATGAATTTAGAGATTTAAGCTATCATTTTCTTTTTGGTTCTTCCACAATAATTTTGGAATTGAATCCTTCATTGTATTTATTATTATATTCTTGCGTATAAAGTGATCATTTTTTCAGCTGGAATAATGTTCTCTCCTTATAATGAAACAAAAGATGGCTTTGAGGCGCAATGGGAGGTGAATTATCTGTCACACTTTTTATTGACATCCTTGTTGATGCCACTATTGAAAGCCGCAGGCACGAAAGATGAATATGCAAGAATAGTGAATGTCTCGTCGTGTGCACATCTTTTAGGCAGTATTGACTTTGACGATATCAATCAAAAGTAAATCTCACTCTAATATACAAAGAAACATTATTACTAACTCATAAAACAATGGTTAATTGCATGTTAATTGGCACATAATTAATGCTAAGATAGTATCTTTATTGTTTTACTTAAATGACTTCTATATTTTTGCAGAAAAAATTTCATAACAAGCATAGCTTATGCACAAAGTAAACTGGCACAAACAATGTTTACAAAAACGTTGCAAGAACAATTCACTGAGAGAAAGTTAAACATTACCACAACTTCTGTCCACCCAGGAGTGGTGAATACCGATTTGTTTGACACCACGTGGTTGAGACACGTTAGATGGGCTATCAGATGGTTGTTCAAGGTAAAATGCAAATTTGGAAAAGTATTCTTCAAGAAAAATCAATCGAAAAAAACAGTACTAATTGATTTCATTTTAATTTTCAGACTTCTGCGCAAGGTGCCATCCCGATTGTGTTTGCGGCTGTGAATAAGTCTGTGGAGAATAACTCAATGGTTTACATCAACAACTGTGTTGAATTTCCTGTAAACCCACTGGTTTATGACATGGCAATCCGAAAGCGTCTGTTTGAATTATCGCTGAAGCAAGTTCAGATCAAAGATTTCTTCGAGGGCAGGTAACTGCAAAGTTGACCATTCTGTCAGAACTTGTAAATAAGATACGATAAGTGTGGCAAGTTAATTTTGCGGTCCGCGCTCTAGCTTTATGTTTTTTGTATGATGAAACCAATGTGGTGCAATAATTTATTGTACTTAACGAGTGTACGAAAATGATTTTCCGAAAAAAAGGTACCCTGTATATAAATAACGTTATATTTTGTTACTACGCTGTGCCTTTTTCCGGAAATGAATTATTCTATCTTATAAACATTTGTTATACTTTATGATCTGTGCAAAAAAAAAATAAATTATTTTCATTAATGATAAGTTGTTTTTTCAATATGATGTACTAAGCCATTTAAATTAAATAATATATAGTGTTTATTAAATTTATTAAAAGAAAAGAAATATCCATTGAACAATTTGATTATGCCAATTGTGCTTATAAAATATTTTCAGCGATACATGAGACAAGTAAAAATATGACATCGCATAATTATTTCATCTAAAATAGTTACAATGTTAGCTTATTCTATTGATTTAAATTGTAGAGAATTAAAGTAAGTGAATAAATTAATCAGGGAAACATAATTCGAGGCAACTTTCATGATGATTTCACAACGATTCGACTCAGTCGCGTTGCATTGTAGCGCATTTCGATTTGTATAAGGCACACTCTGGGAAAATTAAAAGGAAAAAAAGTAACATTTTCAGGAATCGTTGAGAAGCTCCTGAAGCTTTGAGAGTTACAATTTGATCGAGACCTAAAAATTAGACCAATCAGAAGTGAAAACCTCCATTAGTGGAATCGTGAGTTGATTTGAACTCCAACTGGCCAACCTCTCCATTTTCAGTTTTGATAGTAGGTTCCAAGTTTTCATCGACACCCTGAGGGAATAAAAGGAAGAAAAGTTATTTTACAAGTCTAATTTTCTTTTTTATCGTTTTGATAAATGATGAACTGAATGTAAACTTTATTATATTAAGAAAGGATACCTCTCCGGATGAAAAGTAAGCGTCAATCATATTAACAGCTTTCTGATAAATATTGTTGTTTTCATGATGCTGCAGTTGTTCGATTTTGTCTAGACCATTGCACTCTTCAATCATCAAACAGAGCGTATCAAGTTCGCCTTTTTCATCTGCAAGTTTTAAGATGTTCGTTAGGGTGTCCATAACAACAACTATGATTTGGCTGTCTGGACTGTCCAAGAGGTCGCACAGAGGTGTCAAAACACCCGATTGAACAAGGAATGCAATTTGTTGAACAGAACCGCCTGTTGTGATATTCATAATTGCAAAGGCAGCTTCCTTGCAGGACTTTGGATCACCCTGTAATGAAATTAAAACCAAATATATTAAATTTCTTTAAAAATCCTTTGAAAATTAATTTGTGATCATTTTTAAACAATTCATCAAAACCACTTCAAAACCATTTATCAAACGCACTTTCTCCAATACGGCGAGTAAAGGTGCGATCAAACCAGCATCGATGACGGATTGAATTTGCATTTGGTTTCCGGCAGTGATATTGCTAATGGTCCAGGCAGATTCTTTGACAAGGTTACGCCTTTCGTGGAACAAAAGTCTTTCCAGATATTTGAGCGCACCACTGTTGATGACAATATCAGTTTGGGTGTCGGTGCCAGTGACTATGTTTCCAATTGCTCTTAATACTGGAGTTAAAATGGACGGATCAGTACTCTCCAATTTTTTGACTAAATGAGGAACGATATTTGCATCAAGGCACATTTGGATCTTCTCGTTTGTACCATCTGTGATGTAGGACCATGACCAACAAGCATCAGCTAAAAAAAAACAAAAAAATATTTGATGTCTTATAAGATTAAACTTTTTTTCAACAATAATTTTATATTTTAATTTACCTATGACATCGGTTTCATCGCACATTAACAAATCCTTCAACAGTTTTAAGGCAGGTTTGATTCTGTCTATCTTTTCGGTATCTTTGCACCGACAGAGATTTGAGATTGTCCAGACAGTGTTTTTGATTAGTGACATCTGTAACAACAAGTAAACAAACATTGTTACATTTCGTATGTGATTAGGAATAAGAGGAAATATAAAATTTGTACCGTGGCGTCAGCGTTGCACAATCTGACTAGAGATGGCATAGGGTCGAGTTCAAAGATGGCATTTCTTCCTTCAGGGCCATCACCGGCGATGTTTCCGAGGGCCCAGACAGCTTGCTCAATAACGTTCATGTGTTTGGATTCCAGCAATCTGACTAGAGACGGTACAGCTCCACTATCAATCACAACTTTGGTTTGTTGTTTGGTTCCAGATGCGATATTTGTTAATACCCAAGCTGATTCAAACTGAAGGCTTGGTCTGAATTTTACAACAGAAATTATTTAGTAAACTTCGAATTTGAAAATCGAAAGAATAAGAAATGAAGGAACGCACTTGTCCATGTATGACAAAAATTGGATACACATTGGTACTATTCCCTTCTCGACCATAATGTCAATCGGAGGATTGTGTTGTCGGCTCAAAACTTTACGGCATGATTGTACTGCTTCCAAAACAACGCTGGGGTCACTCGATTCCATGCCAATGACCATCTCATCTAAGCTCATAGCAACATCATCTTTCTTCGGGGTCTCATGGAACTCTTCCAAGTTGATGTTTCGGCGCTTCAGAAGCTGGTCATCTTTTTTCATTTTTCGCAGCTCTACTGTTATCTCGGATCTTTTTCGCCGAGACTCCTGCAACGAATTTTGAATTTGTTTTCATTCGAAATGAAAATTATTTAATAGATTAACGTACACATTAAAATTAATACTCACTTCAAGTCTGCTGTTGTTTTTGAATTTAGACAAACGGGTGAACTGATCTGCAGCAGGCATTTTGGCTGTAAAATATAAATTTCCAATTGTATCAAATTTTAATTTTCTATTTTTGGATCGTTTAAAATCTTAACTCTTGTTGACTATGCACCTATTTTCGCGACTGTTTGTTTTGACACATAACGATTGAGGACATAGAATTCACTTTGGTTTGACTGAACTTGTATGCTATTTTGATTATATTTGAATGACCTTTGGAAGAAAATCGTTTTCCATAAGAGCGGACAAATTCATGTTTTAATCAATCATTTAGCTGATTAACGTTGCTTATAAAAATTATCAACGGCAAATTCGATGGACAATGCTAATATTTTATTGTTTAGAAAATAACAACTGACAAATTTTAGATTATTATGCTGATGTTAAACGTTTATTATTTGTATTTTAATTTGACAACTCACCTTTTTGATAAAATATGAGTAGATGATTTTTGAAACAATAAAACGAACGATGTTAATGAACAATCTCTAATATATGCGCTCCAAAACTTTTTTCGATGCAATCGAGTCAATAGTCAACGGAACTTTGAAAAGTTTGAAATCGAAACACGTGAATCTGCGTGAACCGACCTGTTAAAATTCGTATTTCTTTCGAACAACGTTCGCGCCGCATAGGTTGTGTTATCATTTGTGTTCCTAAACAAGTCAATTTTTATTTCTTACTGTTACGAATTCCAAAATAGAATGCGGCAAAAACAAAGCACTATTAAGTTTTTTATACATTATATATAATTATTTTCATAAATAAATAAATAAATAAATAAATAATTCATTATAGCAAGAGAGAATGAACACGTCTCAGTTGTTATCAGTTTTCTTTGTCTTACCAATGAATCAAAGTGAAAAAACTATCTTCGTAATAACCTTTAAAAATATGATTAAAACACTTGTATTTAAAGTCTCTGAAACTAATGTATTTAATTAACTTGTAGATGCCTTCTTCTTTATTTATTATTTATTGTTTACAATTTGAAGATTACAATTTGAATTCATTTTCACCCAACCCTACCGCAAGTTTTCCGTCCTACTCTAAAACAAATCGTGAAACAAAAACAACGAACCTGAACGAGAAAAAAGAAAAACAAGAAAACAAAATAAAATAAACGAACAAAAAATCTATACACGTCAAAAGAGGTATAGACTTGTTTCCACATTGAATGAAGAATCTGCAAGTGCAGAGGTACAAAGCGGTGTAAAGTGGTGTCTGGTCTTCGATGCAAAAATAATAAAGCGCCCTCGCATCGAGTGTGTCTGTTGGTACGTTTGGAAGATCGTGGATACGCAGAGAGAGCGTGAGCGTACAATTAACGTGATTAATGGAGCAGTCAGCTGTCGTCAGCTGCCGTTGTCGGAGGACTTGTTAACCAACAAAGCGTGGCTTCATTGGCCAGACACAAAGTCCACCGACCGCCGACGAGGAGGCTCGGTCCGATCGCACCATAGAGCCCACTCTCAAGCTAGTCAGAAGGTGCGTTTTTCACTAGTCTGTCGCGGCAACATGAGTCATCTCTGCTGACGGCGATCTCGTTCGCGCGTCATCGCCAGTTCGTGTCCGTCCATTTGTCTTGTCGCTTTGCTAGCTTCTTGTCGATCTCGGTGTGGTTTATGATCCGCCACGCGAATCCATAAAATAAACAATGCTGAAGGAAAGCGAAAGTGGCGCAACCGTCTGCAATGCAGTACCCAGACCTCGAAGACTCTTCCCCAGGTTCTCTCTTAGAAGGTTACTCTACTCCAGTCCAATTATCGCCAGGAGTATATCTAGACAACCCACCAGCAGAAATAAGGGTTTGTATTTATTATTTTCTCTAAGTTTTCTACTTTTATTTACTTTTCTTTAAACAACAAAGGCGAACGTGAAGATTCCGCAGAAATATGAGTCATGGTTTTCCCCACGTAAAAGAGTTGACAAAATTGTACGATTTTGATTTTTAACTTGAAGTCTATAAATAATAATAATTCTAGTAGAGTGTTTTTGTAGCAATGCTGTTAAGTGTGCAAAACAAATTAAAAAATTCTTTCGTGAATGTTCACTCGTTACAAACGTTTTCTTATGATTCTAGGTTCCTGATTTATTGGCAGTAGAACAAAGTCAAATCAAGTTATTTTCATTTTTGAGCACGATTATTGACAATATTGACAAATGACTTTTCTTCATTTTTTGAGTAAAATTTTAACAATCGGTTTGAAATTTTGTCATTTGTAAAAATTATTTTTATCTTTGAAAAATGTATGTAAACTTGATGTGCCCGATAAACTACAGCTAAGTGTAAGGTCATAGTAAACGTCGCACATGTCATCTTGTTTTATACACATGTTTGAAGCGTTTCGATATCAATCAAATTTTTATACTCTGCTTAATGAATCTGTTAATCAAAATACACTTTTTTCTCTTCATTGCATAAAAGTGTCTAAATAAAATGACAGCCTTGAATCTTGATCGGTGGGATAAATAAAAATCAGTTAAGGCAACTTTGTTCCAAGAATGTTTCAATGTAAGAGTAAAAGTGCTAACTTTCAAATGAGAGTTGACAGATTAATTTCCATTTCCACCTCGACTATTTATAAGTAACAAAAAGCATTTACACTGATTTACACTGATTAGCAAATGTGTATTAATTAACATAACATGATATGTCTCACATATAAATCCCCTCTTTTCTTATAGGTATTATTGTAATCACTTATGTAACCAAATAAAAGGAACATCAACTTTCATATTACGACGTCCAGAAAGTGTTTTGCTTGGATGTGAAATATAAATTTTACAGTCAGTTTGATGCAATAATGACAAATTTCAATTTTTATTTTTATTTTAACTGTGCTGTAAAAAAAAGATTCTACATTTTGTAATTTTTGTCAGTTGATTTATGGTCTTAAATATCAACAGCCGTGTCCTTGCATAATTCAAACAAACATTTGACAATAGTGCCGGCTGGCAAACAAAGTGCACTGTTCCTGTTTCCAATTGCAAAAGGTTTTCGCATTGTTCGTCTAACCGTGTGACACTTTTGCCGCTGTTTGCGTCACACGTGCCATCTCTGAAAACATGAGTTTTTTCCACTCTCAAGTCATGTTGATAACACGTTTTTTTGTTTTGGTTTGTTGAGTATTTTGAATAAATAAAAATTCATTGTCGTTTAAACCGTTGCAAAACAAATTGATTTCAATGTTTCGAGATCATAGTAATTGGAAATTTGAATGCTAATTAAAAACCTGCATCGATTATTTTATTATGTAAGGCCGATTATACAAATTTCAAGTCAAATTTGCATTTTAATTGTTACATTTTCAAAAAGTTGTCCGATACAAGATATGGCAAATCGATTGTTTTTTTAATGGTATCAAAAGTGAAAATCTGATTTTTCATTGGACAGGAAATGCAAAGTATTTTTTTCGTGTATTACAAAATCATGACAAAAATACTGTGTAAACAAATTTATTTGATTGTCTGATTTTGCATTTATGCATGTAAATTGTCTGTGAAAAAATTGGCTTTGTAAATTTGTTTTCATTTGACTTTTTATTATCAAATTTGTTCGTACACTTGATTACTTGTCATCGAAACAATACAGTAAAAAAAACTATTTTTTAGCGCTTTCGCAAATTTAGTAAAACTATTGACTCCAAAAAGAAAAAAATAAAACAATCAAAAGTATGAAAAAACGACAAAAAGATGTTCTAATTTAAAAAGTCTCTTCAATTTCTGTTGCACTTGAAGAACAAAAGACTTTTATTTTGTCGAAGCAAATATCTTATGAATATAATCAGAATATCCAAATTTTTTTGTGACTCATGAAATGTTCTTTTAATTCATTTGGTTTGTAGTAATTGTTTCCTTTGAATATTTTTTCATCGCTTTTTTTATTTTCTATTATTTTACTAAATAAATAAATAAAGTTGAATGTTTTAAATATCAATTAAATGAATTGAAATGCTTTGATTGAAAAAAATTCTGACTAGTGCTTATTAGTGTGAATTAATTTGTTTGTTTCATGTTTCAGACAAGGACACGAATAAAGATGTAGAAAAAGGAGAGACGAGGGCCAACAATGGATCGAGTCATTTTCAATTTCACAACGACTTACAACGTGCCTCAAGTAAAGGCTCAGTGCTCTCAACTGCGGGAAAAGTAATGAACAATTTTATTTGTTTTTCTTTTCAAATGCGAAAGTATCAATGGTCAAAACAAAAAAAGCCCGACACAATTACTTTGAAAGCTTCTGTTAACATTTTGCAATTGTATTTTCAGAGCAACGAGAGCGGAGTGTTGGAATGTCCTCTCTGTCTGGCTGAATTGCCAATCGAGTTATTTCCAATAATCCAGTCATGTCACCATCGCAGTTGTTACGACTGTTTCCAGCAATACTTGAAAGTTGAAATTTCGGAATCTCGAGTGAACATCGCTTGTCCAGCTTGTTCTGAACCTCTTCATCCAAATGGTGCGTCACAATTTTATAATGTATAATCTTAAAAGTATAAAGTAAGATTGGAATTTTGTTCGTGTTAAAAATGGACCTCGATTAAATGGATAAAAGTGAATGCTTAATGATGAAGTAAGCTTTTTGCAGATATTCGCATGATATTGAACGACCAAGTTCAACTGGAAAAGTACGAAGATTTCATGGTTAGACGAGTTTTGGCCGTGGAACCAGACGCACGATGGTGTCCAGCTCCTGACTGCAGTTTTGCCGTTATTGCGTCAGGCTGTGCTTCTTGTCCGAAATTGCGTTGTGAAAGGCCCGGTTGCGACTCTTATTTCTGTTATCATTGCAAGGCACGATGGCATCCGAATCAAACATGCGACGCTGCCCGAGCTCAACGTTCGCAATACTATGACCGCAGCTCGTCGCTAAGTTTCAGCCAAAATGACTCAATACATCGTACGTTTTAGCTTGTTTCTCTCTTTTTGCAAATCGAACCAATTTATCAGATATTAAATTTATGACGATACAATAATGATGTCAGATATGTTATCGCCAATGATTCACATTTAGATCCAATCAACTTTCTGATTCGAGACATGATTTATTCTTTCTATTTTTATGTATGGTATTTTGTAAATGTTTCAAGTTAAAAATGCGCTCGAGATTTTGCTACAATAACGCCTCGTCTATTTTTAGTCTTTGTACAAGTCATTTGCTATCATTTTGCAGTACTAATAAAATGTTGTTTACTCATTTTCTCAGGTGACGACATCAAACCTTGTCCGAGGTGTCAAGTTCTTATTGTCAAAATGAACGATGGCAGCTGCAATCATATGACTTGCTCCGTTTGTACGGCTGAGTTTTGTTGGCTATGCATGAAAGAAATAAGTGACCTCCATTATCTGAGGTAATTGAAGTCTCGGGTTAGAAAAAAAAGCGAAACAACCTATTTATAGAAATGAATACATTTCAATCTGATTTATTAAACTTGTTAACAATTCTTGTTTAGTCCTTCTGGTTGCACATTTTGGGGAAAGAAGCCCTGGTCGAGGAAGAAGAAAATTCTTTGGCAACTCGGCACCCTGGTAGGAGCACCGGTGGGGATCGGCCTTGTAGCTGGTATCGCAGTTCCTGCGATGATAATAGGTATCAATAATAGAAATTGTTACGCCATTATTTCGCAATTCGCCAATGAAAACCATGCTGAATTCAAGTCGTGCACTTGACATGATGAATGAAAATCTAATCTTGCTTTCAAAGCCAACACTGTCTTACAAACTGTCATATCAATATTCATAACCTGGTCGTTTATACAACCGCGGAATCTTAAATTTCATTTGCCTAATTATTTCATTTTCAACGTCAAGCATTATATATTTCCTGGCATGAAAATCTTGGCCAACGAATGGTAATTTAAAAGAGGAAGATAAAGATATCAAGCTTGCTCGAAAGCGCTCTTTTATCGTTACCGTGAATTATTGTGAGATGAGATTTTCACGATTTTACAATTTAAAAAAGAAAATTGACAGCGCGCAGACAAATTTATATTAATGTTTTGTTTGTTGCAGGAATTCCTGTCTGGGTGGGACGGAAGTTGTATATGCGTTATGAAACGGCGAATAAACACAAAAGGAACGCCTTCATCGCGGGAGGAGTGACTGCATCGGTGAGTTCAGAAAACGCTTCGCGATGGCATTTCATGCCCCGCGGAACATTTAATCCGCGCGTCCCCTTTCCTTGTCCACTCAAATCATTCGTTATTTTTGCTTGGACTCGATCCTGCTAGCAGGTCGATGCAAAGCCACGCTTTTTAAACCGAGCCTCTAAATAATATTTCATAAAAAGAAAAAGAAAAACAATTTTTATATTTTATTTATTTGCTTGTTTTTGAATTAATAATGCTAAGTATTTATTCAAGAATATAATTTGGAAAAAACAAAACGATCAAGTGGGTTCGCAAATCGAACAAGATTGCATCACGTTCGAGGAACAATGCATTATGTTACTCGACTAATGAGACTCGGCATTATTATGTCCAATGACAGGGAAACGTCCATAAAACTGTTTGCGATGAAAATAAGGGGAAATTGAAAACGCAGCTTTGATTTTCAACGTTTATTCCATTCGCTTAATCTATATTCTCTTGAAACCCTTATTGTAATTAAAATTTATACATTTTGTAGGTATTACTTTCTTTGTGGGATGTTTTTTCGCCTCTTTTTTTCAATTTTTCATTTTCAGTCCATTGGCAATCGAGGGACTCAGTGTTTGAACCAGGAATGGTCACAAGAAAGCTTGATAGGCTTTTGTACATGTTTCGTCATGACACTATCTAAAAGTCAGTGACATAATCGCACACTCTCATCGTTGTCCGCAATTTCTAAAATTGTTCCATTTGAGAATCTTGTTTGGCTGAGAGATATTTTTGCGCCTAGTTTATTAGCATTCGAATATCCACTGCAAAACGATATTACTTACACTTGCGCAACGCACAGTCTTTACATTCTGAAAGTTTAGTGCTCGAAATTTTTGGCGAAATGATGGATCAACTTTCAAAGTTACTACGACACTAAACCACTTTCACGGAGGAAGATTTTCAAATACTGCCGACTTGGTTTTCAATTTGAACCGGCAATAATTTTGAAGCCAATCTTGAAAACAGCTATAAACAACACCTAGTTGGCGTTTTTATAGAAACATTTAACAAAATGATTATCTCTTTTTTTTATTGTGTTGTGCTTTTTTGCAAAATTTAATTGACCCATTTGTAGTTTAACATTATTAATAACCGTTGTTTCAAGTATGATCTAAAATATGAGACTAATTTGAGCAATGTATATTCTTAACTATAAGGAAAAATGTCAAGAACAACATCAACTTTTTCCAGTTAAGATGAATATAATTTAGTTAAATTGGCAAAACCGAATATACCGTTTGTATTTTGATTTTAATTGTCGCGCTATAGATTATGCCATTGACGTATACAATAATTGTACTTAATCGTCGCATCGAAAGTTATAAGCCTGGTATAAATAGATGCCCGTACACCTAGATTAGATGTTATAGATCTAATGGAGATATTTATCGTATGCGCCGGACCGGTCAACTACTGGTCTATAAATTACTTTCGTTGAAATTTGTTTGTTCACGCAACATGTCCCGGGGAAACAATAACTTTCTCAAAAGTTCTGACAGTCGAGGTTTTTCTCCAGAATGAAAACTAAAACGTATCTGAAAAAGAACATACAGTCTCGTTTGGTGTGCAATGGAACCATTTATTTGTATATCAAAAAATCATCGATCACAAAAACAGAAAGTCTTCGGATACTCAAAGCCGCTGTTATGCATCGTTTATTCATTGTCATTTTTCTTTCGCTTTATGTATAAATATACAAACGGTAATCACAAGATAAACGTTGAAGAATTAGAGTAACAATTCCCGTTGGACAATCAAAGAATCATTCAAAAGTTGAAGACATTAAAAACGAAGGATCAAATCACGAACACAGCAAACGCTCAGCGGTGGCACTTGTCCAGTAAACTACACATATCCGTCCGGTCTCTCAAAAAGCAATTTTTCAAGTCTACAAATCTACACGAGTTGTCGCCGCACACTCTGCCCAAGCAGTCAACGCAAAACCAGCGAAAAAGCGACCGCAGCGCCACTCTAATAGCACTTGGCTCACTGTTCAATTACAAGCCTGATGAAAATTGCTTCTCATCCAACAAAACCAACGTTTCCAGTTGTACAATCCTCGATACTGGCTACCATCTACTAAACCTTAAGACTCCTTGTTGGCAACTTCGCCAGTTAGGATGCCGTCATTATGAAAGTCCTCGAGCACGTCGATCAGTCGCTGTTCAGTCAACGGGTCGCCCAGGGCAACATCAACCGACCCCACACATAACAGCAGAGCCAGCAGCTGAGACTTGCGATAATCTCGGTCAAGATCCGGACGATCGTAGTTCAAATCCTTCGGGATGTCAAGAGCGAGGTTGGAGGCCGTGCTTGTTAGCACCTCCCAGTACTTGTCCAGCAGCGCCTGCGTGTGTCTTCGACGCAGCTCTGTTGGTAGCGAACTCACAATCAGAAGGGCGATGTCGTTAGTTGGCCGGCTGAACGTTACCATCTGCCAGTCGAGAATCGCACACTTCACACCACCGTCGTCTTCGTTCTTGAACAGCAGGTTGTTCGACCAAAAGTCCGTGTGAGTGATGAGAGCCAGGGGACCTTCTGGTGCTAGTAGCGCTGATATTACTTCTTTAGTCTTGGGCTTTAGCGTCAGCAGTGCTTCTAGAACACCTTCCAAACCAGGCCTCCTTTCCAAAAATCTTGCAAGTTGGGGTAACCCACGCTCCACCAGTTGCTGGTATGAATCCGTTGCTCTGGCGGTTTGAAAGAGAAACGGGTACCTCTCAGAGAGAAGACAGTTTTCCTTAACTTTTAAGGCTAGCGAGAGAGCGTGCAGAGTCGCGACGGCGCTTAGAGCTGCTTCTGCCTGACGGAGGGTGAGACCGCGAGAAAATTCTGCTCCCTCGTAGCCTTTTGAGCGCAGATTGTCTAGCACCAGGAATGACTCGGGTAGTTCGAGCGAGTCTTCTGTACCTCCTCCTGTACTGTAATGCGTGTGGATGCACGCTGGGATCGGCAACTCGATTGCTGACTCCGCCGAGGAGATCTGTTTCTTCTGGAACGCCTCGAGATCTGGAACCACCTGAAGAGAATTCGTTTTTTTTCAATGTTCTTTTCTTTTGGAGATAAAAAGAGGTTGAATAAATTGGCCTATGAAAAGACTCTGAAGGTGTGATTAATGAAACAGGGTTACAACTTTTCATTGAGAAGAAAAGCTCGCAATGAGCCGGGCCGATAAACTTCTGCTATTGCAGCTATGAACTGTAATTGCTGTTTTGGAAGTTAGCCAAAATTCCAGCGGAAATGAAATATTTTGTAACTTGGGAAGATCAAAGGAACCGTTAAAAACAACCGGTTATTAATATCTTTTCAGACGCGTTTGTGTTTTTTATTGTGGTCTGCGGTAACAAAGCTCGATTCAAAGCTCATGAAAGAAGCAAGTGATATGAATGAGGAGAAAAAGTTGAACTCTTAAGTTGCCTCCGATTAGGATTGTAAATGTCGTGGAAACGATTGGCACAGTTGAATTGAGTCGATAAATTATATGTCCCTTTCGAGTGCAACCTTGAACGCACATTGAAAATCCGATAAACTTTTCTAATAATGATAAATAATAAACGGAATCAACCTTGAATCATCGACTGGTCGCGTTCCGTTCGAATTACAATAATTTTATAGAAATCGTGTTTGATAAATGAAGTGAACCAGCGTAACAAAAGTGTGCTATCATGGTTGCAAAGTTGTACCTGTACAGAATACAGATGAAGGTTCTGCAAGTGCAATTTTTTATGCTAATTCCTCTTGGTCCAAATTGAAAGTCAATAAATGTAAAGTGAGTGCACAGAAAAATAACAAAAAGTACAACAACAAATTAGTTGTGAAATAAAAAAGTCACTTTGCAGGTAAATTTGTAAAGGTTGTAATGAATTAGGTAAAATTGTTGTACTTTGAGATTGGTTTTCAGACCTGGGTGTAAAATTTGATCTCCCTAAGGTCAAATTGAGCCTCAGTGACGAAGAAGCGATTGAAGGGGTCCTGCGGCAGGAGTTTTACAATGACATTGAGATCTCGTTTGGTGTCGTCGGGCTGGGTGCGATACTCGACATTGACTGCGAGGATGTCGCTGAGCACGCTGTCCTCAGCGCTGCAGCCGGGGCGGAGTGAGAAATCGTCGACGGCTACGTGGGATGCCACGCCATGGTACTCGTTAAGTAGATTCTCGAGCCAGTCCTTCGTTACAGGCCATTCCTCGCAGGAGAGCTGCGGGCTGGCGGTGCCGTCGCTGTCGGACATCTCGCGGACTGCTGACTGACAGTCGAAATTCAGAGCGACATCCTCTGCGGAAGCACTCGTCGTGCTTTGACCGCAGTGTCGCACTCGCACGCTGGGTGTAGGGCGTCGTCGGCGCGCATGTCCTCGCCTTTTCTCTCTCCCTCGCACCTCCAATCAATATCCTTGTTCTCCTCCCGCGCCCGCGTACTCCCAAGATCCGTCCAGCCCCGATCAACCATCCGAATCAACTTGTTCGTGGATACCCAAATCGAACCAGTCCCCCAAAATCCTACCGCTTTTTTTTCGTTTTTCAATCAACTTTAACAAATTTTTTTTGTTTTCAATTAATTTTGCAAAGCTACATTTCAAATCGTTTGAAAACGTTCCGTTTTATTATTATATTGAAAGGAAGAAAAGTGAATCAAGTAAAAGAGAGAAATAGTATTTATTTTTTTCAGTTCGTTCAATTATCCAAAGAGCATTTTATCATCATGATTCACCTAGACAATTTGTATGTTTTCTGAACGCTTCATTAATTTCATCGAGAACCAAGGTGTATTAATTGAAAGAATACTTGTCTTGTTACCGTTTCAATCTCTTTTGTTCGTAAATTATAGAAAATTTGCCCCCTTTCTACTTCTCCAAACTCGTTCTCGCTGTTCGAATAAAAATGCACCGTTCATTTCCTTGCTTTCGATTACAATAAAATTTGATAATTATCACTAAAACCTTTTGTTTTCTGAACGGACAAACTTTTTATTTAATTACGCTGCTAATAAATCTGCTTTCGTTGATACAACTCATGGACAAACATGAAAACCACTTGGCGTGGTTTAATTACATTTGTAATCCAGCCTGAAAGACGAGATGCGAGATAAATTGTTAGTTTTATAATTTACAACGGCCCGAGTTCAAATAGAAATAGTCGACGAGTAAAGTGTGATCGCATTCATGTGATAGAGGACCAACTTGAACACAAATGACTTAATTATTGCTCCATTCGCAGCTTGCACAGGCTTTTATTTTCGGCCCCCCCCCTGTGCAATTTGGTCTTTTTCAATGGACTCGTAATTCCTCCGTTTTTTCGAAACATTTTTTTACAAACTTGTTTGTCTTTCGACAGAGACAACGCTTTCCAAACGAAGCGCATTGTCCGACGATCTATCGTGCTTTAAATATAAGTACTTGTTGCTCAGGCAGTACAAGTTTTCCTCTTGTCATTCACAACATTCAAGGAGCATTAATTTTCAATTCCTTGTAAAAATAACTTAATCATTTTGTTTAATTTTTTTTATTCACGAAATTGACAATTTTTTATCTTTCGAAATTGAGGTGAAGCAAATATAACGAGTCTATCTGTCTATCTGAAAAATATTTGATAAGTTTAGTGAAATGGATTGGTTTTTCAAAACAATTTTTGTTGTTTTTGATTGCAGGTGCTAGTGTCTCCCGTATTGGCAGGATTGGCAGTTGGTATTGGAGTGCCAATATTGTTGTTTTACGTCTACGGCGTAGTTCCCGTTTCTTTATGCCGAAGCGGCGGTTGCGGCGTGTCAACAAATGGATCGGGCGTTCGTTTTGAATTCGATGATGAAAACGAGCTTATGGGCGGCCTTAACGGTCGAAACGTTGGAGGTGATTTTCATCTTTCTTTTCTGTTCTCAAAATTGCCGATAAAAAGAAGGCCATTACGGGCGCTCTAAAGTTTCATCCCTTCACAAAGGCTGGGATAAAAGCACATAACATTTTTATACTGAAGAAAAATCTTTCTCGTTTATACCACTCTATTAAAGTTTAACTCCAATTATTTTTACTCCAATTGATAAAAAGTAGCCTGGGATAATACATTTTTATCGTCAATTGATTTGATTTCACTGTAGTCTGTTTAGCAAGCCATGAGCAATTATTGTTCCAATTTAAAATTTCACTTTCATGTTAAAGGTGATTAATTATTAATGAATTGAAAGCAGTTTTTTGTTAAAAAAATATTTTTTGGTTTGTCTTTTAGAAACATCTTCGATTGGAGTGGCAAGTCATCGGGGAGGCAATCCATCCATCGGCGAAGCCTCATTATCTCTAGGCAGCGGTAGCCAGTTAGAGAAATTGGGTCGAGAAAATGACCGCGAAAGTGCGAGTAACGTTGCTTTGGCTGGCACTAGTTTAGCTGGCAGCATTGCATCGAGTGTCTTACCAGGAGGTCAAAGGTGAAATTCGCCATACAATTAAAATGATCGAGAATTTGTCTGTCATTTAAGGATGTTATATGGTGCTGCTGTAGTCAGTAAAAAGACTAAATAATCAAAACTTTTTAAAAATGGCTTATTTTTTGTTTTTAGCATATGATAATTTTTTTTGATACCTTATGTTGACATTGTATTGACTAAATCAACAAAATATTGATAATTATCAAAAATCGGTTGTATTTAGTTTTCGCTTTGACTAGCTATTCTCTCTCCATTTTAAATCTGATTGGCTGACGCTCACAGCTGACAGCAATTTTTACCGGAAATATTGTTTCCATTCTCAAATATTTCGTAAACAAGGCCCATTTTTTTTCGCCGGTGTTTTGTTTGTTAGAATCTCAAGTTTTTTCATGTAGTTTTTGAGAAACATGAGTAACTTATAAGATAATGAATTCTTCGTTCCAAGTTGTCAACAACCTAACCTCGCTATAAGCGTCCATGTAAAATGTCTAAAAAATTCCACTTTTCAAACTGCGATATCTCAAAAAGTAAGCTGGAAAGCCCACTTTTTCTTAACGGAAATCGATAGAGCATAGTTAAAACTATAATTAGCAACTAAAAGTTTTCATTTCTGCGACTATCGGAATATTCATATAACATCCTTAAAAAACAGCACACTCGCTTCCATTTTTCAAATAAAAATCATTTTTTTTATTTTATGAAACATTATCAAATTGTTTAAAATGAATAAATCATAATACCTTTCACATAATCTGAATTTGGCACGTCAATTAGCTTTTTAACGAATTAATTGTAGATACATAATTCTTGATGAATTTTTCACCGAATGAAAATAAAAAAAGTAGGACACGTTTGAAAAAAAAATGAAGCGTTTTTTGAGGAGAAGCAACGATAATGCTCATACTTGTTGTTTTTATATTAGAACACTGACGTTGTCACCAGGAGCAAATATTTTGGTTCCCCTCGACGCCAATCAATTATGTCGAAATAACATTTTGATTAAGAACATATGGGTCATTCCAGCCAAGTACGAAAATTCGCTGCGCACGAGGTCCAAAAATTTGGCCCAAAATTTTTTTACAGGAAGTACATATATTTTAAAGACTAACTGTAGAGTTCCACCAATTTTTTTGAAAACTTTGCCCAAGTTATTAATTTTTTAAAATTTTCATTTTTGCAAAATTCTCATTTTAAGCCATTTTTCATGCATTTTTCAATTGTTTCTAATCACAAAAAAATAAATGTTTGACACATGATTTCTGTAGAAAAAAACCTGATCTTTCACGTAGATGTAGAGTCGAAGTCAAATTTTTGGACCACTTGCGGGATAATCGTCATTTTTGAATGTCACTTTTCTGAGTGTCTAAGGAAAGAATTATCCGAAAGTAAAACCTAAAAAACCGTATACCGTTTGCGCGGTATACGAATTCGTTTCCTATATAATTAGTTATCATCTGAAACTCTGGCATTTCGGTTTCGGTTGATAAAAATGTCTTACACCTAATTATTAAGAATTGAATTAGTTTAGAAAGAGTTTTTTTTCAGTACATTAGCAGTTGCAAATATGTAACGCACAATATAATTCAAATTGTTCTATGTATTTTAGAAGAGCATCGGTGAAAAAATGACTAGGAGCATTTTTTTTCCAAATAGTTTACGATACCCAAGATGAAATTTTATAGGTAGTTTCCTGGTGATATGAACAAACTTTCCTGAAAATTTCAGCCTCTTCGATGATGCGGTTTTTGAGATATTAATTTTCGAAAAATCGCGTTTTTGGGGATTTTCTCATTTTTTGTTTATTTTGAAACGACTGTTTACATGTTCTATATTGTAAACAAATCAAGTTTCGGTAATTTTTTGTAACTACTGGTCCCACTGAAGAAAAAACATGCATGCAAACAAATTTTTCAAGTGCCCATCTGCTCATGAGCAGATGGGCAGAATTTTAGCGTTTTTTTTATAGAAAAGTGTCATTCAAAAATGACGATTATCCCGCAAGTGGTCCAAAAATTTGACTTCGACTCTACATCTACGTGAAAGATCAGCTTTTTTTCTACAGAAATCATGTGTCAAACATTTATTTTTTTGTGATTAGAAACAATTGAAAAATGCATGAAAAATGGCTTAAAATGAGAATTTTGCAAAAATGAAAATTTTAAAAAATTAATAACTTGGGCAAAGTTTTCAAAAAAATTGGTGGAACTCTACAGTTAGTCTTTAAAATATATGTACTTCCTGTAAAAAAATTTGGGCCAAATTTCTGGACCTCGTGCGCAGCGAATTTTCGTACTTGGCTGAAATGACCCATATAAAAAATGGAAATTTCTTGTTATATTAGAAACAAGATTCAATTAATTATGATACGTATCAGAAATTCGACATTAAATTAAATATGAAAAAATGTTTATGCTCGAATATTTTTGCAGGTTGGAGGTTCAAGCGGACGTAACGTCGACGCAGCGTTTCAGTTTGTGCAGCGAAACAGCATCGGCAGCGACAAGTTTATCCGAAAAATCTGTGAACGCTTCAATTGCTTTAGACGACGGCGCGGCATCCACGCGTGCCCTCGCTGGATCTGTATTAAACTTCAAAGTACGTCGTCATTTTGAATCCCTTGCCGATCATCTTTCGTGCATCAACTATCTTGATGTTGCTCGAAGTACTTTACACACGTTTGTCACGTGCATGACACTGTACAATCGTTACTTTCATAACGTCGGATTTTAAGGTGGTACCAGCGCATTTATTAATGTAGAAATTCATTTTTCAAATTTTGTTTTCAAAATATCAACAGTGAATGTTGGAATACTTTAACATTTGTACACACACTTTACAGCAATTCTAAAAACAAATGATTTTTGCACTAGCACCGCCTTCTAACGTTGGTTCAGAAATGAACGAAGGAACGAAAACAATGTTCACTGGTTTCATTCATATCACTTAGTTATGAATTCATTAGTTAGCTTTATTTAACTTTTTCATTGTTCTAATCGTGTTTGAATAGCAATAAAACTTGTTCATTGAAAATGCGAATTATTGTTTTCATTTTGTTTGTCTTTGTGTTTTCTTCCGGGATGTTTATACTTTCTTTATTGCGTTTCAGCCTATAGTTGGCCTGAAAACGCGAATGGATTTAAAATCTTGTACAATCTTGTGTAACATAAATAATACATTTTCATCTCTTCTGATTATTCTTTCCGGGATTTTGATTAACATATTTATTAAGAGAGTTTACTTTCTGCACAAAAAGTTGGAAATGAAAATTAATTGGTATATTTTAGTTGGATAGTAATTGCCGTAGCAACGATAGTGATCAAACGCCAAGCTCGTCAATCGATCTGCAGCCAGATTCAGCCGGTCAAGCAGCTTCACTTAGTTCCTTGGACGACATCACTCCAGGACTAGCAAAACGGTCGCGCAGAAAACCTACTCTGGACAGACAACAGAGCGAATCGGGCAGCTGGACGACAGCCGACGACGGCGGCTCTGAGCGCGTCCGATTTGATCACCATGTCAGTTTCATAGAATCTGACCAGGACCTTGGCAAGTCCTTTACCAGGCGTAAGAAAAGTAAAGATATCGAACAGGACGCCGAGTCGCTCAAATCGTCAAGGTACAATACGCGCAGAATTATGATTTAGCAATGTCATAAGAGGTGAATTGATTTTACGTTTTTTTTGGTCTATGGTTTGGGTTTATTCTTTTCTCTAACACTTTCACTTTTTTTAACTTGAATAAATGAAAATTTGATCCAATATTTCATATTGTAAGAAGTTTTAATTCTTAAAAAAGTTTGTAAAATCAAGTCAATGTCCATGCTATCCGTCGCGTTTTTATATTCAAATTTATTTATGAAACAACACAACTTTTCCCAGACGTCTTTTAATATTTATGAAACTTTGTGAAAACAATGCAACGAATGTTTTACGAATAAGTTGCACCATTTTGATATACCGAGAGTTTTTTGCGATCAAATTTTCTGAATGCCTTTGTTTTTTATTTAAAATTGCTTCTTCTTTACGAGCTTCCAAAGTCAATCATTTTGTCAGAATGCTTACTGTAATTATCACTTGGCTTGCTTTCAGTGTCAGAAGTTCATTCGCTGTGCTCAATTTTGATCAATTACGATAAATTACTGTTTGTTTATTGATTTTGTTTATTTTATTTGCAGAACTGTAAACTGTGACATGAGTTACGAGTTAACTATAAGTGATGAGACACCGAAGGAACGCATCAATGTATCAAGCTCTTGGAACGTCTTTTTCCAGAATTCAACGTCAACGGATCAGGAGAAACGTCTGCCGGTGATTGAGGAGCCTTTGGTGGCATTGACACCGAGCAGTCCCACAAGTCGTTCTGAAAATAACGCCAAAGACAAATCGGACGACAAAAATCATTGTTAACGCAGCACAATAGCTTATAAATTGACAAAGACTGAGCGTTGAAAAACTTTTTGTTTTAAAATAACGACAATTAATTATAATAATATAAAAACAACAAATGTTATACTATTACGGATAACGTGAAATTGTACATCGAAGTTGCGTCGTTCGCCAGTGTACGTGTAAATATTGAAAAACTTAATCCAAAAAAGGTTCAGTCACTGAACTCTCGCGTCATCTTTCAGTGCAATATATTATGAGCATTTAGTGTGTAACAATGATTGGCGTGTTCTGCTCGAATTAGTTCTTTAATTTTTGATTTATTATTCGTTTGTGAATCGATAAAAAAAGACTGCATTTTTGTTTTGCGTACGAGCTTGTGTTTCGCGCTTTATTAAACACCAAGGTGCTCATTACTGAAAAATAGCATTTTAGGATGAAGATTATCTTTGCTCAGTAGTAACGGATATATTCCTTTCCAGAAATAACGTTTTATCTTGTTTTGTATAAACAATTTTCTTTTTAGTTTCTTTGCACATTTTATTTACAGGCCAAATTGAAATTTGAGTGGTTCAATAGGAAAATTTTATTTTTTTTTGGTGTATGAGATATTCTGCGTGACATAGAATTTCTTTTCTATTCCTATTGGTATGGACTTAGTATCCTCTCTTTTTTTCGTAAAGACTAACAGAAACGATTACTGATACGGTTGTATAATTGAAAAATCGTTATATAATTGCATTGTGATTTCTTAATGAATGATATAATTGTATTTGGTGCGCATAAGACTGCAGGTGATAATTTTGATGATTTGATTGGACGACGAAGATGCGAACAAAAATTAAATTTGACATTCCTGTGACAAATAATTATGTCTAATTGTATTAGATATGATTGTGATATCTAATTGAATTTGTTATCTGCATTATCTTTTGAAACGATGACGAAATATTATATTTTATATGTAAAACAACATTTGTAATGTATAAAATATGATAAATCAATTGTAGTTAAAACTTTGAATTGAACCGAGAAAGATATTTTGTTCAAAATCATTAAGAGAAATGTAAATTCAACAAATATGTATGTAATGAAGATTTAGTAATAAAGGTTTATATTTTTTCAAATCAAAGTGTTCCCTACTAAACAAAATGTATTAACTTTTCTGGATTGTGAAAACAAACTCGTGCCAAATTCTTACGTATAATAAAACTAATTGCTTTAGAACCTGAAGTCTTGATTGTGAAGTGAAATTAATTATAATATGAAATTGAAGTAACGACATATTATATTAGTAACATGTATCTTTATCAAGTAATTTCTTGACATCGACACAGAAAGAAAGTTAATGTGACATGTTGTCTCAAAGAAACTTTTATAGACTCTAAAAGTCTAATATCAGAAATTGTTTGATGCAAAGTTTCAACTGGAGATTTTTGTTGCTTGCACTGCCGTTTATACAGAACTTCTAATCAGTTAGTTGCTTTGACTGATGTCAAACAAAATTAAGAGAAAAACTTTAAAGCAAGTAATTAACAAGAGACAAAAAATTGAGGAAGAGTGCACCGTTTTATTCTTTTGTTACATTTAAAATTTTTCAAATTATCTGAAATTTGAATTTTTTGTAATTTTGCAAACGACAAATTGTATGCCTATATTGATGAGGTAACTCATCTCTGTTTTTCATCTCTGTTGAATATCATTTAGTCAAATAAAATTTAAGTAAAGATTAGATACAAGATTGCAAAACTGCGTTATTTTTAATGCAAAACGACTAAACGAACTGCCGTAGTGTTTTTCTTTACATGAGAAATAAGTTTTGTAAATATAATATAAATATGTGGTTATTAGCCAAAAACAATAAAATGTATTTGAAATGCCTGTAGATATATAAATACATGTTACGCATAAATAAAATTATATAAGATAAAATTCAATGTTCAATATGTTAGTCATAATTTTAAGGATATCATTATTCTAAGGATGGGTTTATTTTTTTTGCATGTGACCATAATTCTAAGGTTTCAAAAAAGTCTATTTTAATGGATGAAATTTTTTTATAGGAAGATCCGAATCATATAAGAATTTGTTTCCGATTTTCGATGATAGAAAGTTGTAAAATTATTTTTTATAAAGCCTATAGTAATTCTGAAAATTCGTAGTCATCATGTTGCGTTGAAATCAATTTGTTCGGTAGAACGACAACGGCGACTGTTTTCCCGATTTAAGCAAACCCGACCGAAGAATACCGAACTACTTATTTACTCCGACCAACTCAAAACGTCATGTATAAAATTTAAATAATTAATAAAAAATACTTAACGCGTTATTTTTTGGAAATTAAAGTGACTAAAAATCGTGTCGATAAATGTTCTAAAAGAAAAAAATTTTTCCCGAAAAAAATTAATGAAATTGTTTAAGTTACATTAATTGATTATTTACTTTCAAAGTGTGAAAAAATTTTTCCTAACCGATATATGAGCAAATCCAAAATTAACATCCACTTAGCGGTTCAAAAAAAATTTTTTTTTGACATTAGAGGCACACTCTTAAGATTTTTTTCTCAGGTTCTAGGTGTCAAAACAAGATGTAAAAATGGTGCGGCCCACCTTGAAACAGGTGGCGACATACTTTTTTAATTAAAAAAGAAGAAAATAAAAAATGAAAAAAGTTCGAGTTTGTGAAACCCCCATTTTTTATTGCAGATTCGGATTCATCGTAAAAAAATAAAAAGATTTTATTCTTATATTTTTTTTGTTTTGCACGATAGATGGCGCTGTAATTGCAAGAGAACGATTTTTATTAATTATTTATTTCCTACACGGACAGAAAATTATATCGAAAATCGCAAAGACATAGAATACAAAATTATCAAACTACTTCACTAGCAAAAATCTCATCTGTACGGCGACTTTTTAGGTTAGCGCGGTGCGATATTCGCAAGCTCCCACCATGTGCAAAAAACGCAAGCGGTCTCGTGCGATTTTTTCATAACTCCGCCCCTTTGCTATCTGTGATTGAAAGTGCGGTAGTGTTGATGTGCGACATCTAGTTTTGACTGCGTCACACGCACACCAACAAACATTCGATCACAGACAACAAAGAGGCGGAGCTATGAAAAAGTCGCACGAGACCGCTTGCGTTTTTCTCAAGTTAAATGACGTGATGTTTTCGGTCATTGAGCCATGCGATTTTTGGTAGGCACTGTTGTGAGAAAAGTGCAAGCTTATTTTCTTGCAAAAAACGTTTGAATTTTCTGTCCGTGTACGATTACAACGACATCTATCCTAAAAAACAGAAAAATGATAAGAATAAAATCGTTTTATTTTTTCATAAGGAATCCGAATCTGTAATAAAAAATAGGGGTTCAAAAAACTCTCATTTTTTTAATTTTCTATGGAACCCCTATGTAAAAGATCCGGCCCGGAATCCGTTAACGGATCCGGGCCGGAATTTGGTACCGGATTTTGTACCGGATTTTTTGAACAACTACCGAATCTCTATGAAATCCAGCTCGGATTCCGGCCCGGAAAAATGAAAAATTTGAATGGAAATTTTTTTTTCCTCGAATCCAAACTGAAAATCAGAGGAGTTCGAGGATTCGAACCAAAGTTCTCGAGGATGTAAAGCCGAAGTTCTAACCGTTGCGCCACGAGACTTTCTTTGAGGTCCATACCTGCTAGACAAACACACTCTGCAAATAAAATTTAGAAAGTCGAGTGTGTTTGTCTAGCAGGTATGGATCTCAAAGAAAGTCTCGTGGCGCAACGGTTAGAACTTCGGCTTTACATCCTCGAGAACTTTGGTTCGAATCCTCGAACTCCTCTGATTTTCAGTTTGGATTCGAGGAAAAAAAAATTTCCATTCAAATTTTTCATTTTTCCGGGCCGGAATCCGAGCTGGATTTCATAGAGATTCGGTAGTTGTTCAAAAAATCCGGTACCAAATTCCGGCCCGGATCTCTTACATAGGGACCACCCGTAATCCAGACAGGGAGTAAGGAGTGAAGGTCGAGTTTGATATGGTTGTATAAAGTTTGAAGAATAAGTATTGAACAAATATTTTATGCAAGTTGCGTGTCTTTTTGTACCAACTGTTCGTATTTTATTGGAAGAAAAAGAGCGATTAACTTGATTCACTCAAATTTCTTAGTCATAGTACTAAAATTGAGACACAGAAATATTTTGATACTTCGTTTTCGGTATTTGAATGACTTTGGTAGAACGTACAACACCCCATAATCGATAAAAAACGTAAAATTTGAAAGAAACAAAATTTGGAGTTACATTTTACATATTTTTTTGTTGCTTTTTTGGCAAAATCACTATAACTTAATTTAATTTTAAAAGTATGTCGCCAGTCGTTTCAAGGTGGGCCGCACCATTTTTCTATCTTGTTTTGACACCTAGATCGTGAGAAAAAAATCTCAAGAGTGTGCCTAATGTCCAGAAATTTTTAATTTTATGAACCGCTAAGTGGATGTTAATTTCGGATTTGCTCATATGTCGCTATTCGTGTTGTTGGCCGCACCATTTTTCCATCTTGTTTTGACACATATAGATCGTAAGAAAAAAATCCCAAGAGTGTGCCTAATGTCCAAAAATTTTTATTTTTTTGAACCGCTAAGTGTATGTTAATTTTGGATTTGCTCATATATAGATATACAGGGAGAATCCTAAACAAGCACTGTGAAAATAAACGTTATCAAAAACGACAAATTCGAACGAGCAGTTTAAATTTAAACATTGTTAATTTCAAACATAGCGGTAAAAACAGACAGCAGCTATGACGATCACGGTAAAAACAAACAACAAAAAGATGATCAGGTCAAAAAGTAGCGCTGTAAAATTAAAAACAATCAAAAACAACAAATCATGACGAGAAGGTAAAATCAAAATTTTGTAAATTCGAACATAGCGTGAAAAACAGACATAAAATATGATAATCGCTGAAAAGATAAACAATGATAAAATATTGGAGTAATTTTATTTGATTATAAAAATAAACAAAATATTAATCCTTACGTGTAATAATACGCACTGTAAGAATAAACGAAGATGGCGGCTGATGACAACTTAAATAAGAAAAAATAAAAACGTTTTCTCAATATCAGTACAGCGATTTTTATCATTTTAAGTTGTCATCAGCCGCCATCTTCGTTTATTCTTACAGTGCGTATTATTACACGTAAGGATTAATATTTTGTTTATTTTTATAATCAAATAAAATTACTCCAATATTTTATCATTGTTTATCTTTTCAGCGATTATCATATTTTAGCGGAAATGTCCACAGAGTATACTATGTGAACGCTCTGTGGACACACTGTGGACACTCTGTGGACACATTATTATGCTGTTTTAAAGCGATTAGACATCAAATTAGAGCGAAAAATGAATAAATATTAATTAATCAACGCCTAATTATAGTATTAGAAATTTTTTATCGAGTTATTAACCATTAATATTAATGAAAAGGATAAAAATTCGATTATGATCAAATGCTACGAGGTTACTAAGCTTCAAATACCTCGAACAGATGGCACTGAGGAGTTGATGGAGTAAATGTTGAAAGGAACGCGGAAAACGGAATTGTAATTCAAATTTCTAAAATGTTTTCAAAAAAATTTTTCTTATTAATTAAATAATAATTAAAATGTAATTTTCCAAAGACACGAGGAAAATAAAATTACATATTGATTAATTGAGTCTCAAAAAATTTAATTACATATTGAATAATAAATTGCGTCGATATTACAGCTTTAATCTTCGAGAATTCTTTTTTTATAAAAATTCAACGAAAATTTGAACGCATAAGCGTCTATTCCAAGTCCCCTTTACTAGAAGAGCATGAAATTAGAAGAGGTCTTCGCCGCTTCTATTGATCCATTGTATTGATTCGCCGGCCCTTTGGGAAAGTGAAAGGCGGCCCACTTTAGGTGGGCAGGAGCTTAGAAGCTCTTGCAAAGGATCCTTGATGCATTTGCGTTATGCTCTCCTGGTACTTGGACGTACAAAACTAAGCGAATGCAGTCCACTTTCATATTTGGGAGCGTCTATTCGCACGACACCCGTGTACCCGTGTACCCGTGTCGGGTTTTTACCCGTGTAAAACTTGGGGGGTTGGGGTTCACCCGTGTACCCGTGTAAGGGGTAGTTCATCCGTGTACCCGTGCGAATTTGTTTACCCGTGTGAGTTCGATTACCGTGTACCCGTGGGAGTTTGTATACCCGTTTACCCGTGCAAGATCGTTGCAAGTTCGTTTATTCGTTTACCCGTGCGCCCGTGCGAATTCGTTTGCCCGTTTACCCGCGCGTGCAAGTTCATTTACCCGTTTATCTGTTCAAATCAAATCATCCGTAGGCCCATTTGTCCGTGTCAGCTGATTCGACCGTTTACCCGTGCAAGTTCATTTATCCGTTTACCCGTTTATCCGTTCAAATCAAATCGTACCCGTGCGAATTTGTTTACCCGTTTACTCGTTTACCCGTGCGAGCTCGTTTACTCGTGTATATATGCTCGTTTTATCGTGTGAAAGTTCATTTATCCGTTTACCCGGGCGCCCGTGCATGGTTTTAACCGTTTACCCGTGCAAGTTCATTTATCCGTTTACCTGATGTTCAAATCAAATCGTCCGTGGGTCCGTTTGCCCGTGTTATAGCCGACTCGACCGTGTCCCTGGTGTGCCCAGCCGATTTGTCTGTCTGTCCGTGTACTCTCGTGCAAGTTTGTCCACCCGTTCATTCGTGCTGGTTCGTTTACCCGTGTGCTCGTGCAAGTTTGTTTACTCGTTCGTTTACCCGATCTCGTTAGAAAACTGGTGTCATTTATTCACTTATTTATTTATTTATTAAGTAAATCTCGTCAAAAAGTCTGCGTTGGTTTTGTGACGCTTTTGTTTTTTTTAATGGCATTGGTTACTTAAGTTAAATAAAAATTTTAACCACTCGAAAGAATTAAAATAAATTTCAAATTCAAAACCAAAAACAACTCAAAAACAATAACAAACGGCACAAAACCGATTAATCTCGTTGGAAAGCAGGAGTACACTCTCGTTGAAAACCTACGTCAGTTTTGTGCCGCAAGTTATTGTTTTTGGCGTTTGTTTTTTTGTTTCAAAAGGATAATGAAACAATCGGCTATATTGTTGATAAAATGTTGCAATTATAGTCTCATGTAAAATATATTTGTCGGACATGGTGGTTTTTCACAATTTTTAATAATTTAATAGCGCTTTGAAAAAAAGGTGAAAATCTCGACCAATGCTCTGCCGGCGAACTTTCTTATTTCCTTTTCTGCTATTTGCAATAAGGATAATGAAACAATCGGCTATATTGTTGATAAAATGTTGCAATGATAGTCTCATGTAAAATATATTTGTCGGACATGGTGGTTTTTTACAATTTTTAATAATTTAATAGCGCTTTGAAAAAAAGGTGAAAATCTCGACCAATGCTCTGCCGGCGAACTTTCTTATTTCCTTTTCTGCTATTTGCAAAAAGGATAATGAAACAATCGACTATATTGTTGATAAAATGTTGCAATTATAGTCTCATGTAAAACATATTTGTCGGACATGGTGGTTTTTCACAATTTTTAATAATTTAATAGCGCTTTGAAAAAAATGTGAAAATCTCGACCAATGCTCTGACGGCGAACTTTCTTATTTCCTTTTCTGCTATTTGCAAAAAGGATAATGAAACAATTGTTGATAAAATGTTGCAATTATAGTCTCATGTAAAATATATTTGTCTGGTGGTTTTTTATATTAATAATTTACTTGTTGAAAAAAAATAAAATGTTGCAATTATTTCCTTTTCTGCTAGTCTCATGTTGAAAATATATAGTTGTAAAATATATTTGTCGGACATGGTGGTTTTTTACAATTATTAATAATTTACTTGCGCTTTGAAAAAAATGTGAAAATCTCGACCAATGCTCTGACGGCGAACTTTCTTATTTCCTTTTCTGCTATTTGCAAAAAGGATAATGAAACAATCGACTATATTGTTGATAAAATGTTGCAATTATAGTCTCATGTAAAATATATTTGTCGGACATGGTGGTTTTTTACAATTTTTAATAATTTAATAGCGCTTTGAAAAAAATGTGAAAATCTCGACCAATGCTCTGACGGCGAACTTTCTTATTTCCTTTTCTGCTATTTGCAAAAACGATAATGAAACAATCGACTATATTGTTGATAAAATGTTGCAATTGTAGTGTCATGTAAAACATATTTTCCGGACATGGTGGTTTTTCACAATTTTTAATAATTTACTTGCGCTTTGAAAAAAATGTGAAAATCTCGACCAATGCTCTGACGGCGAACTTTCTTATTTCCTTTTCTGCTATTTGCAAAAAGGATAATGAAACAATCGGCTATATTGTTGATAAAATGTTGCAATTATAGTCTCATGTAAAACATATTTGTCGGACATGGTGGTTTTTCACAATTTTTAATAATTTAATAGCGCTTTGAAAAAAATGTGAAAAACGCTTTGAAAAAAATGAAACAATCGACTCAATCTCACCACATGCTCTGACGGCGAACTTTCTTATTTCCTTTTCTGCTATTTGCAAAAAGGATAATGAAACAATCGGCTATATTGTTGATAAAATGTTGCAATTATAGTCTCATGTAAAATATATTTTTCGTCATGACATGGTTTTTCAATTTTTAATTATTTAATAGCGCTTTGAAAAAAATGCTCTGTTGAAAATCTCGACCAATGCTCTGCGGCGAACTTTCTTATTTCCTTTTCTGCTATTTGCAAAAAGGATAATGAAACAATCGACTATATTGTTGATAAAATGTTGCAATTATAGTCTCATGTAAAACATATTTTTCGGACATGGTGGTTTTTTTTCACAATTTTAATAATTTACTTGCGCTTGAAAAAAATGTGAAAATCTCGACCAATGCTCTGACGGCGAACTTTCTTATTTCCTTTTCTGCTATTTGCAAAAAGGATAATGAAACAATCGCTATATTGTTGATAAAATTGCAATTATAGTCTCATGTAAAATATATTTGTCGGACATGGTGGTTTTTCACAATTTTTAATAATTTAATAGCGCTTTGAAAAAAATGTGAAAATCTCGACCAATGCTCTGACGGCGAACTTTCTTATTTCCTTTTCTGCTATTTGCAAAAAGGATAATGAAACAATCGACTATATTGTTGATAAAATGTTGCAATTATAGTCTCATGTAAAATATATTTCGGACATGGTGGTTTTTCACAATTTTTTTTAATAATTTAATAGCGCTTTGAAAAAAATGTGAAAATCTCGACCAATGCTCTGACGGCGAACTTTCTTATTTCCTTTTCTGCTATTTGCAAAAAGGATAATGAAACAATCGACTATATTGTTGATAAAATGTTGCAATTATAGTCTCATGTAAAACATATTTTTCGGACATGGTGGTTTTCACAATTTTTAATAATTTAATAGGCTTTGAAAAAAATGTGAAAATCTCGACCAATGCTCTGACGGCGAACTTTCTTATTTCCTTTTCTGCTATTTGCAAAAAGGATTGAAACAATCGGCTATATTGTTGATAAAATAATGCAATTATAGTCATGTAAAATTTTTGTCGGAATGGTGGTTTTTTAATTTAATAATTTAATAGCGCTTTGAAAAAAATGTGAAAATCTCGACCAATGCTCTGACGGCGAACTTTCTTATTTCCTTTTCTGCTATTGCAATGGATAATGAAACAATCGGCTAATTGTTGATAAAATGGATAATCTCATGAAAATATATTTGTCAATGGTGGTTTTTTACAATTTTTAATAATTTACTTGCGCTTTGAAAAAAATGTGAAAATCTCTCGACCAATGCTCTCCGGCGATTTCTTATTTCCTTTTCTGCTTTTGCAAAAAGGATAAAAACAATGTTATTGTTGATAAAATGTTGCAATGATAGTCTCATGTAAAATATATTTGTCGGACATGGTGGTTTTTCACAATTTTTAATAATTTAATAGCGCTTTGAAAAAAATGTGAAAATCTCGACCAATGCTCTGACGGCGAACTTTCTTATTTCCTTTTCTGCTATTTGCAAAAAGGATAATGAAACAATCGACTATATTGTTGATAAAATGTTGCAAGTTATAGTCTCATGTAAAACATATTTGTCGACATGGTGGTTTTTTACAATTTTTAATAATTTAATAGCGCTTTGAAAAAAAATGAAAAAATCTCGACCATGCTCTGACGGCGAACTTTCTTATTCCTTTCTGCTATTTGCAAAAAGGAATGAAACAATCGGCTATATTGTTGATAAAATGTTGCAATATAGTCTCTATGTAAAATATATTTGTCGGACATGGTGGTTTTTCACAATTTTTAATAATTTACTATGCGCTTTGAAAAAAATGTGAAAATCTCGACCAATGCTCTGACGGCGAACTTTCTTATTTCCTTTTCTGCTATTTGCAAAAAGGATAATGAAACAATCGACTATATTGTTGATAAAATGTTGCAATTATAGTGTCATGTAAAACATATTTGTCGGACATGGTGGTGTTTTCACAATTTTTTAATAATTTAATAGCGCTTTGAAAAAAATGTGAAAATCTCGACCAATGCTCCTGCCGGCGAAACTTTCTTATTTCCTTTTCTGCTATTTGCAAAAAGGGATAATGAAACAATCGACTATATTGTTGATAAAATGTTGCAATTATAGTCTCATGTAAAATATATTTTTCGGACATGGGGTTTTTCACAATTTTTAATAATTTAATAGCGCTTTGAAAAAAATGTGAAAATCTCGACCAATGCTCTGACGGCGAACTTTCTTATTTCCTTTTCTGCTATTTGCAAAAAGGATGGTGAAACAATGGCTATATTGTTGATAAAATGTGCAATTATAGTCTTCATGTAAAACATATTTGTCGGACATGGTGTGTTTTTTTCACAATTTTTAATAATTTACTTGCGCTTTGAAAAAAATGTGAAAATCTCGACCAATGCTCTGACGCGAACTTTCTTATTTCCTTTCTGCTATTTGCAAAAAGGATAATGAAACAATCGACTATATTGTGATAAAATGTTGCAATTATAGTCTCATGTAAACATATTTGTCGGACATGGTGGTTTTTTCACAATTTTTAATATAATTTAATAGCGCTTTGAAAAAAATGAATAATCTCGACAATGCTCTGACGGCGAACTTTCTATTTCCTTTCTGCTATTTGCAAAAAGGATAATGAAACAATCGCTATATTGTTGATAAAATGTTGCAATGATAGTCTCATGTAAAATATATTTGTCGGACATGGTGGTTTTTCACAATTTTTAATAATTTAATACGCTTTTGAAAAAAATGTGAAAATCCTCGACCAATGCTCTGACGGCGAACTTTCTTATTTCCTTTTCTGCTATTTGCAAAAAGGATAATGAAACAAATCGGCTTATATTGTTGATAAAATGTTTGCAATGATAGTCTCATGTAAAATATATTTGTCGGACATGGTTTTTTCACAATTTTTAATAATTTAATAGCGCTTGAAAAAAATGTGAAAATCTCGACCAATGCTCTGCCGGCGAACTTTCTTATTCCTTTTCTGCTATTTCAAAAAGATAATGAAACAATCGTCTATATGTTGATAAAATGTTGCAATTATAGTCTCATGTAAAACATATTTTCGGACATGGTGGTTTTTCACATTTTAATAATTTAATAGCGCTCTGAAAAAAATGTGAAAATCTCGACCAATGCTCTGACGCGAACTTTCTTATTTCCTTTTCTGCTAATTTGCAAAAAGGATAATGAAACAAATCGGCTATATTGTTGATAAAATGTTGCAATTATAGTCTCATGTAAAATATATTTGTCGGACATGGTGGTTTTTCACAATTTTTAAATAATTTACTTGCGCTTTGAAAAAAATGTGAAAATCTCGACCAATGCTCTGACGGCGAACTTTCTTATTTCCTTTTCTGCTATTTGCAAAAGGATAATGAAACAATCGCTATATTGTTGATAAAATGTTGCAATTATAGTCTCATGTAAATATATTTGTCGGACATGGTGTTTTTTACAATATTTTAATAATTTAATAGCGCTTTGAAAAAAAAGTGAAAATCTCGACCAATGCTCTGCCGGCGAACTTTCTTATTTCCTTTTCTGCATTTGCAAAAGGATAATGAAACAATCGACTATATTGTTGATAAAATGTTGCAATTATAGTCTCATTAAAACATATTTTCGGACATGGTGGTTTTTCACAATTTTTAATAATTTACTAGCGCTTTGAAAAAAATGTGAAAATCTCGACCAATGCTCTGACGGCGAACTTTCTTATTTCCTTTTCTGCTATTTGCAAAAAGGATAATGAAACAAATCGGCTTATATTGTTGATAAAATGTTTGCAATGATAGTCTCATGTAAAATATATTTGTCGGACATGGTTTTTTCACAATTTTTAATAATTTAATAGCGCTTGAAAAAAATGTGAAAATCTCGACCAATGCTCTGCCGGCGAACTTTCTTATTCCTTTTCTGCTATTTCAAAAAGATAATGAAACAATCGTCTATATGTTGATAAAATGTTGCAATTATAGTCTCATGTAAAACATATTTTCGGACATGGTGGTTTTTCACATTTTAATAATTTAATAGCGCTCTGAAAAAAATGTGAAAATCTCGACCAATGCTCTGACGCGAACTTTCTTATTTCCTTTTCTGCTAATTTGCAAAAAGGATAATGAAACAAATCGGCTATATTGTTGATAAAATGTTGCAATTATAGTCTCATGTAAAATATATTTGTCGGACATGGTGGTTTTTCACAATTTTTAAATAATTTACTTGCGCTTTGAAAAAAATGTGAAAATCTCGACCAATGCTCTGACGGCGAACTTTCTTATTTCCTTTTCTGCTATTTGCAAAAGGATAATGAAACAATCGCTATATTGTTGATAAAATGTTGCAATTATAGTCTCATGTAAATATATTTGTCGGACATGGTGTTTTTTACAATATTTTAATAATTTAATAGCGCTTTGAAAAAAAAGTGAAAATCTCGACCAATGCTCTGCCGGCGAACTTTCTTATTTCCTTTTCTGCATTTGCAAAAGGATAATGAAACAATCGACTATATTGTTGATAAAATGTTGCAATTATAGTCTCATTAAAACATATTTTCGGACATGGTGGTTTTTCACAATTTTTAATAATTTACTAGCGCTTTGAAAAAAATGTGAAAATCTT